>JAQISU010000058.1:11977500-13177500 GCA_029339505.1 Unio delphinus | reverse complement strand
CGATTATTTCAAGGTCGTGTCATGGACATCCACACGTATCGGGAACTTATTGAGGAACTCGTTGAAAATTCTCCAAACCGGAATTTTTACGGGTATCATAGTGATTAACAAAATACTAGTATTTTTCCAACAATTAAAAACACTAGTAATTTTATAATATGATAATTCACTATAATCACGATAAACCATCACCTGTTTATGTGGTAAATTCTAGATACCCAGTGTATCGAGCGTATTACGGAGATGGGTTAGGAAATACAATTATGGGCTTATTTGGTAGAATTGCACCAAAAGTTTTACCTCTTGCTAAACAGGCTGGAATGAAAGCAATTGAAGTTATTAAGGATAAGGGATTAGGTGTTGTTGGAGATCTCGCTGGAAAAGCATTTACTGCTGTAAAGAATAAAATAGTCTCATTATTGCCGAAACGAAAACCACAACCGCCACCATCACCAGTGATTCTGCCATCCACGACTGTGATGCCAGCAGCAGTTAGTAAAATAATTAACAAGGCGGTACAACAACGACTAGAAAATCTTAGCACTGTGAACCCTGAAGTTTTGAGTAGCCCTAACATTGCTAATATGATTACTGGAAGTGGACTTAAAATTGGGCGGCGTAGATAATGTAAATAAAAAATCTAAAATTCAAAATTCTAAAAGAATTTTGCAATTAAAAATTCATTAACTTTCCATATAATGTTTAAACAACAAAATGATCCCACGTTTGACATAGATGCCCCCGTGTTAAAAAATGATTCGGTGGGGAATTATCAATTCTACGCTTATCACGCAATAGATCCTAAAGTACGAGCTCGAATTGAACTTCAAGTTCAAGATACCAGTAAATACTTTTTACCTTGTGAAGCGTTTATTGAAATTGAGGGAGAAATTGTATTAGCTAATAATACACCTTACGCAGCTGATGTTAAAGTTGGATTTGTTAACAACGGTGTGATGGCGCTATTTGAAAGTGCGAGATATCTTATCGATGGAAAAGAGATTGAATCGATAGAACGCGAAGTTGATATCGCAACAACGATAGTCGGACTAGCAAGATACTCAGATGATTTTACAAGATCAGCTGGTCCATCAACGATGTTTGTGAAAGATACCTCTGATCACGCTGATAATAATAAATATATTAAACTGAGAACACCCAGAGCTACTGCAATTGATGGTGATCAACCAGATGACGGTAATCATGAACCTAGACCACCAGGTGTATTCGATATTGTAAAATCTGACAACGCAAATTTCAATCTGGGATTTGCAACTCGTGTAGGAATGTTACAGGGGGAACGACGAAAATTCTCTTGCGCGATTCCGCTCCATCATATATTTGGATTTTGTAGAAATGTTAGAAAAGTTATTTACGGAGCAAAACATACAATTGCGTTGACACGACTTGGTGATGATAACGCTGCAATTTGGCGTACTGGTGGTGCTGCCGGTAAAGTTAATTTGAGTAAGTTGACACTATGGATGCCTGTGATGACTCCGTCGTTGGCGGCTGAGCAAAGATTGATATCATTTATGGAAACAGGTGGGAAAACTCTGCTAAATTGGCTAACTGTGACAACGGACGCCAAAGAAGATAATGTCGCTGATACATTTACGTGGCATCTGGCGTCTAAAAGTGGAGTTTCAGCACCGCGTCATATATTTATTGCGCTACAACATCGAAATCGATTAGATAGTCAAGAACGTTCCCATAGGATTTTTGATCAACTAGGAGTCAAAGAAGTATCACTGAGAATAAATGGCCAACAAGAACCAGCTGAAGATATTCAATTAAATTATGAGGAAAATAATGTTGCTAGAGTTTATCAGCGATTGTTATCATTTATGAGTCGTGATCAAAATGTTGATACCGGTCTGCAAATATCACAATTGGATTTTAAAAGTTTATATCCGATTTATTACTTTTCGTTGACACATCTTGATATGATGAGACAATCCCTCGTTGACATATATTTCCGAGCCCGTATAGCACCAGCTGGTGTTGATTACAGAGCCGTAGCTATAATTCTCAGTGATAAATCAATGCTACTCGAAGGAGCTGGTGGACGAATGAGACTCGTTGATGCACCAGTGGAAAATCTGTAGTGAAAAATCCAAAATTCAAAATTCTAAAAGAATTTTGCAATTAAAAATTACAGTGTGTTTTACAATAAATGCCATATAACACTATAAATGTATCACTGACTGAGGGTCAAGTAAAGAAATTAAAATCAAAATCTGCAAAAGAATGTGGAACTACAATAACGTTAAAACCAGCACAAATGACATCTGGGACGCATAAATTGTCGCTGACAGATCGCCAAATAAAACATTTCAATGACGCACTTAAGAGCAAGAAAGGTGTTCAACTTGAATTTTCCAAGGGTGCAGTTGCTAACATGATAAAATCTGGTGGTATATTTCCATTACTCGCTATGATTCCAGGGTTGATTGCAGCAGCCGCACCAGCACTCGCAAAGGCTGTAGCACTAGGAGCTGCCGGAACCACTGCAGGAATGGCTGTGAAAAAGATAACTGGACAAGGAGTAGGACAAAAAAAAAAGAGGAAAGGGATTAAGACTAGGACGACCACCAACCGGAAAAGGTCTTCGATTGGGACGACCAATGTTGAAAATCCTGAAGGAAGAAATTCGAAGAATTTCATACCGATGTCAAATTTTGATCTTATCGCGAAGGTTGAAAAGTCAGCTAACACTAAATTTCCGATAAAAATTTCAGAGGTGTATTTATGAGAGATCAATTACCTGATATTCCAAGTACACCAGAAACTGGAATTATCAATTTGGATAACAGTGATGGACCCGGAACACACTGGGTTGGATATGCAATTGATCCGCGAGGAATTATTTATTTTGACTTATACGGGTTACCACCACCAATTGAGTTTTACAAATATGTAAGTAGAAACCCAAAAAATTTTAGATTTCCTGTGTGGTATTCAACGTTACCGACACAAACTTTAACTGATCCGCCAATTTGTGGTAACGAAGTATTGAATATGCTAACTAAAATTTCATCATCGAAGAAACCACCACATATAGTTGTAAATGAATATACTAGCGGTAAAAATGGAAATCCAAAGGATTTCTAAAGATTTTATATTTAGATTTCTAAAGATAATTTATATAATGTCTGTTGATATTTGGGGAAGATCACGCAAAGAGAAAAAGAGGATAAAACCATTGATGAGAGTGTAAAAAAAATAATTAGGGATGAACTCGCTAGTAATTTTAACCTAGTAAATATTGACCCCGAAGAGATAGTTATATTTCAAGATCGTCAAGGAAAATTAAAATCTAGTAATCTATCACTGGATGATCTCTTAACAAAACAACCAACCGCTCCCGACGACTCTATTGTGGTATTCCAACAAGGTAAGCTCACAGCAGGTGAAACCCTTACAACAATAACAGATAAATTTAGTGAAATAAACCAGATTAATAATCAAATAACATCTATCAATACCGATTTAGCTAAATTCTTTGGTGTTCCACGAAACACATTAGGTGTACAAATCGCGTATGTCAAAGCGGCGATAGATAATTTAGCGCAATTACGAAATGAATATGATGCTCATATAACTAATTTTGTTACACTCCGGAGAAACTTTAATGCCACTCATAACTCGATTGAGAAATTCTTTGGTAAAAAAAATATTAAACCAGATGATGTTACAACAACACTTACGGATATTACAACTAAGCAACAAAAATCCAGCGACGATATAACTGCGATTAATTCCCGGTTGGGTGTTGTCCGTGATGCTAAATCAATTTCAGATTTAATCGCGATTAATAAAAAATCAATTGAGGATCTTAAAACAATCACTGACGCAGTTAAAGAAGATTTTCCAAAAATAGCTCCTAGACTCGATAAAATAAAAATTCCTCACACAATGGATAAAATTAAAAATCTTACATATGTGGTTGCTAAAGGAGAAATTGATTATATTAGGAAGGGTGAAGATCGTTGGACTCTTAGCAGGGATATAGTTTTTCCGGTCGAAGTAAGGGGTTTTTATCGACTTACATTGTTTTCCTATCATATATTTAATTTTTTATCATCAGAAGGAGGAGAGAGAGAGGAGATAGAGGGGGCTATAATAATTAATAAACTTAAATCAAGTGATAATATATTATTGCTGAGATTCGATAATTTATATAGTAATATTGATGTAGCTATACATGTTGTTAATCCCACTATAGTTAGAACAAAAGTACCGTGGGTTCTAGAATATATATCAGAATTGTAAAGGAAATCTATTTATAGAAACATAAACATTTTTAAATAAATGCCACCAAAGAAATTCCCACAAGGTGATTTTAATGTTTCACCGTCCCAGTATCGTTATGACACAACATTAAAATATCAACAACAATTACAGGATCTAATTAATACTTATACCGTCAAAAAGAAAAAATACCAGCGAAGAATAACAGCGATAGATATAACTGTTTACACAGTATCCGGTGTAATTGTGGGAACTGGAATAGTATTATCTTCAGTTACTATGACCGCTCCTATTATAATTCCAATCGTTATTTCTGCGGTAACAACTCTTACAGGTATATTTACCGGAGTGTCAAATAAAATCTCATCATGTTCTTCACATAAACTACGTGATTACACACTAAAACTTAATACAGCAACTAATACATATTCAGAGATAACAGCATTAATTTCTAAGGCAATAAGCGATAGTGAAATAACTGAAGAAGAGTTTTCACATATTACTGAGCGCTATAATTCCGCAATGAAGAAATTAAATACTGACAATATACATAATGACCTCAATAGTCAATTCTCCAAAGAAATACCTAGTAACCCAAAAAAATAATTCAATCGTTTTTTCCTGGAAATCTCCAATCGAGTGGTATACCGTAGGAATATCACCCGGTGAATATACAATGAAAGAAATTAATAAACAATTAAATAATAATATGTCCTTGATTATAGGTGAAGGTCCAGAGGATTTTGTACCGAAGATTATAATGTCTCCAGGAAACATATTTATAATAGCTCCGGAACTTGTGATTGATATCTACCAGAGTAGTATTAGATCAGTGATTGGTTGGTTGGATTACCCCCCAGATTTGGATGATTCTATATTATTCCTAACAGAAGGTAACTATAATATTGAAAATTATGACGAGGATGTAAAATATGACACGGATTAAAGAATTAAAAATTGCAAAGCAATTTTACAATTGGAATTCTAAAAATATTTTACAATAATGTCGCAAGAAATACTTCAGCAAATAGCAGAAAACACTACTCCCATCAAAACAAACACAATTATAATAAGATCAAGGACCCCTGAATTTAGTGTAAATTTTCCTTCTCCAGTTCCAGTGAAAGAACTTGCGCTAGCTAAGTTGCGGGTATATAATAGCTGGCCTAATATTAGATCGACAACATATGGCGATCAACAACCAAATAATTCACTAGTATTTGCAAATAAAAATAAAGAAGATGGCACTCCAAATTGGCAAATTGTGTACTTACCAACCGGCTCATATGAAATTGAACAAATCAGAGATGAATTTGATCGTAAAATAAAATCTATTACCGGAGAAGAAAAAAAAAAAATTATTGACGTTCATCAACCTACATTGTCATCAACAATTACAGTCGCAGATGGATACTCTGTAGATATCTATAACAGCTCAATAAGAACAGTGTTAGGTTGGCCTAATGAATCACCTGTTGAAAAATTCGATATACCAGAACCTGTTATATCTGATTATATAACTGATGAGATAGAAGAAGATTATGATCCTAGGGATCACCCACCAGTAATTGGATCATCGGTAATAGATAAATCTGGTAAATCCGTTTCATACAATATTCCACCTTATCAAAAATTTTCTGATATGATAAAATCTGTGACAATTAAACCATCAAGCGTTAAAAATAAAGACGGGGTTATTATAATTAGAGGAGTTCTAGACACTATACAAAATAATTTTAATGTTATGTGGAATTATTATTCCGTTCATAGAATCGGGATCATCGACAGTTCTAAACTAACTAAATCTGATTTTATTAAAGCAATATCTCGAGTTAATAAAATCATTAAAGATATGGAAACATTTAATACACGACTTGAACAACTTAAAACTGAAGAAGATACTGATGATTCACGAACAGAGTTTGCGAGAGTTTATAAAGATATGATAACTAAAAATCCAACATTTGTATTAAATCCATATAAAAACACTAACTTAAAAGATGGTTTGAAAACTTTCATTAATCATGGATTTAAAAGAATTCATGATAATTGGGCAGCAAAAAAACAACAACTAGAAGTAATTCTTAAACATAATAACGGAGCAGAAGGGAGTGGAAGACATATTGCACCTGGTAATGTAAATATATCTTCAACAATCTCGCTAAATTTAGTGTGTGACGTCATAGAAGGAAGTTATCAAATTGATTTAACAAGATCAAATCAAGCTCAACAAGGATATATTTTATATTTCTTTGCCCCATCAGTTTCTCCTGGTTACTTGTTAATAGAAGATCCAACTAATCCTGTTTATATGCGAACACATAATAATTTACTAACTAGAATTAATTTTAAACTTAACGATCAAGCAAATAATTTGATAGATCTACGCGGTGAAGAGTTAGTTATTAATCTATTTGTGAGATCTTAAAGATTTTTATCAAAAAATCTACCAATTAGAATATCTAGTAAACTCTTTTAGTTTTTTATTTAATTCTATATTTTCCTTTTTAAGAATAAGTTTTTCATCCTCTTCATTTCCGAGATCCCTTTTAGTATCCCGTAATTCCTCCTCAAGTTTTAAAATCTTATCGGTTAACTTAGAAATGCTTGCATCAGAAATGTTTACATTTCTAGGGTTAATGGAAGTATTTGAATTTAGCGAATTAATCTCATTAACATATTCCTGATTTTGAGATTTTAATTTTTTAATTATATTAACCTGTCCACGATTTAACTCGAGAACCTTATTAAACTCGGCAACAGGAACATAAGATTTTTCCATTTCTAGTTTTAATGAATTAATCTCATCAGATTGTTCTTGATTTTGAGATTTTAATGAATTAATCTCGTCAGATATAATATCTCCACCACCTGGTTTTTTAAGTTCTTGTAACTGCTCAGACAAATCATAAATTTTATTTTGTGCTAAATCTAAATTTGAGGATAAATTACGATTTTGGCTAAGTAATGAATCTGTATATTGTTGTTGTTGTTGCTCTTTATTTTTTAACAAATCTATGTGTTGTTGTTGTTGCCTTTTTAACAAGTCTATATGTTGTTGATGAGATTGTTCTTTCGCCTCAGCATCTATACATTTTTGACACGGTAAAATCTCTGGTGTAGAATTCTTTGAATTTTCATCTGAAAGATTTTTATTTTCATTTCCTCCTCCATGAAAAATTATCTGTGGAATTTTTTTTTGCTCTCTCGTGTACGCCTGAGAGTTTTCGATAATATCAAACATACAATTTAATATTTTATTGTTTACCGGTTTATTTATCGGACCACCCCAAATCGAGTATACCCGCTGCAACCCGATATGATATTTTGCCTTAATTTCCGATATGGGAATTTTACCCTTCATCGCGATAATATCTTCGATGTCTTTTTCGGATAATGGAGTCGATTTTATTGGCATACCTATATAACAAAAACATAAAATACTTTTAAAAAAATACAAAATTGTTTGAGTAACCTTAAGTATATACTCGGATCGGACTTGATCGAATATATTCTTAATTGGTCGGAGGCAAAAATCACTAAGTCGCAGATCAGCAAAATTTAAGTTAACGATTTTTTGTTAAGTCTCAGATTGATGAATGGAGACTAAAAGTTGTAAATTGGGGAGGGAAAATTCACCGTCGCACTTCCTGCTGCTCCTTTTTCAACTGCAAGAACAAACTTAAAGACCTAATTATGTTCCCTACCTTAAATATTTTCAGCATTTTTTTTGTTTTCTAATTTCATGTTTTTGTTGTAGTCATATCATTATAGACGTTGTAAAGCGCAGAGAACTTCTAAAAATTAGGTGTTATACAAAGTCCTCATTATCATTATTATTACTCAAAACTGAGATTTATTGTCTGTGTATCCTTGTACTCAACTCAAAACTGATATATATATTTGACTGTTACCACATACTCAACTCAAAACTGATATATATTTGACTGTACCCACATACTCAACTCAAAGCATATCTATTTGACTGTAACCACATAATCAATTCAAAACTGATATTTATTTGACTGTAACCATTTATTCTACACAAAACTGAGGTATCTATGACTCAAAACTGATATTTGACTTTACCCTCATTCAGAACTCAAAACTGATATTTGACTATCCTCATTCACTCAAAACTGATATTTAACTTTATCCTCATTCATTCAAAACTGATACCTATTTTACTGTGCATCTTCAAATTCAACTGAAAACATACTGGACTGTCATCATAAGCAACATAAAACTTATTTCTTAGACTTTATCCCCAATCATGATAGAAATGTTTGTAATTCTGGAACATGGTGCGTGAAAAATATGTCTTCACTGTAACCATCTTTTAATCCCAGTGTAGCAACTGCCCACTTTATGCCAGCCTTAATGTTACATGACATTTATAACAGTGTAGCAACAGCTCACTTTATGCCAGCCTTAATATGTGATGACATTTATGACAGTGTAGCAACAGCTCTCTTTATGCCAGCCTTAATATGTTACATGACATTTATAACAGTGTAGCAACAGCTCTCTTTATGCCAACCTTAATATGTGACATGACATTTATGACAGTGTAGCAACAGCTCTCTTTATGCCAGCCTTAATATGTTACATGACATTTATAACTGTGTAGCAACAGCTCTCTTTATGCCAACCTTAATATGTGACATGACATTTATGACTGTAGCAACAGCTCACTTTATGCCAGCCTTAATGTTACATGACATTAATAACAGTGTAGCATCAGCTCTCTTTATGCCAGCCTTAATATTTTACATGACATTTATAACAGTGTAGCAACAGCTCTCTTTATGCCAGCCTTAATATGTTACATGACATGACAGTGTAGAAACAGCTCTCTTTATGCCAGCCTTAATGTTACATGACATTTATAACAGTGTAGCAGCAGCTCTCTTTATGCCAGCCTTAATATGTTACATGACATTTATGACAGTGTAGAAACAGCTCTCGTTATGCCAACCTTAATATGTGACATGACATTTATGACTGTAGCAACAGCTCACTTTATGCCAGCCTTAATGTTACATGACATTTATAACAGTGTAGCAACAGCTCTCTTTATGCCAACCTTAATATGTGATATGACATTTATGACAGTGTAGCAACAGCTTTCTTTATGCCAGCCTTAATATGTTACATGACATTTATAACAGTGTAGCAACAGCTCTCTTTATGCCAACCTTAATATGTGACATGACATTTATGACTGTAGCAACAGCTCACTTTATGCCAGCCTTAATGTTACATGACATTAATAACAGTGTAGCATCAGCTCTCTTTATGCCAGCCTTAATATTTTACATGACATTTATAACAGTGTAGCAACAGCTCACTTTATGCCAGCCTTAATATGTTACATAACATTTATAACAGTGTAGAAACAGCTCTCTTTATGCCAACCTTAATATTTTACATGACATTTATGACAGTGTAGCAACAGCTCTCTTTATGCCAGCCTTAATATGTTACATAACATTTATAACAGTGATGTAACTACTGACTTTATTGTTACTGCTGGCAGAAAAATTATAACTTGCTATCATCTGATGCAAACAAGGGTAACATGCAAAAACAAGGACAACCCCAACATTTATAACATTATTTATTTGAAGAAAAAAAATCATCTTCCACCTTTTATATTTCCTCCTCCTCCTCCACCTTTGCCCTTCTTTGCTTGGCCTCCTCCTTTGTAATAACCCCTGCCTCCCATTTTACTCCTTTTACCACTCTTCTTTGGCCCAAAGGGATTTTCCTTTTTCCACTTTGCCCTAATACAAGAAAACAACAACAGTTACCATTATGCAGTATGAACTTGGACATCATTTCACGAAAAAATGTAGCTAACACTTTAAGCAAGCATGCATACATGGACAGACTTACATACAAGTACACTTTATTTGATTAAGTTTTTTTTAACAATCCTTGAACAAGGTTATTACCCTGTAAAATCTATGTTATAAGATAAGAAATATAGAATAATAGCTTTGGTGGCTGAAAAAGAAACAAATTATGAAAATGTGCTTACAACATGCCAACCAAATTTTATTTATCTATGACAAATGGTTTTTGCTCATTTCTTCTAAGATGTTCACCAAAGTTCAATTAAAAGACGACAAAAAAAACCCACACACCACAAATGTTTTATAGGTCTAAAAATCTAATCAGGTTATCTGCATTTGCAAAAAAACAAATGTACCAAATTTAATGTCTTCATCATGTAGTTTTTGTACAATTCTGCAAGGACACTTTTCATGATGGCTAGATGGTCACACACAAGTACAGGGGTACGAACAGTCAGCCAGCTAGACAGGAATAAATCAAGATGCCTCCTTTGCAAGCTCCACGAACATAACATCTCAAACAATTTTATGCACTGCAAAATTGTGTCCTTGGGATGGTGATGTCATAGTTAATAAATATGCAGGGTAGAATATCCGAGTCAAAAAGGGATAATGACTGTCAAATTTGGATTACTAAAGATAACCCGATTACTGTGAATGGCATGGTATATGCACGAACGATACTTAATAGTCTTTCATGTAGATAATGGCAATTTTGTGTAAAACAATGTTTGTTCTTTCAATCAGTGACCTTGACATTTGATCCCCAAATCAATGCACTTCTTCCTTAATACAAGTACAAGCCATCCACAAAGTGTAATCTAAACCTGTGATGCTTTGTTTGTTTGTTATAAAAAAATTCAGTCATATCACTATGATGTCTGCAGTGAGGCAGTTTACAGTGATGTCTAGCACTGGGGCATCATGCCGCAGACCATGTAGCATGATGTCCCACCCAGTCATGTTATCCTGACACCAGGTCGACCAGTCCTAACACTAACCTCTTAATGCTGAGCATCAAGGAAGGCAGCTGTTAGTTCATTATTGTAAGTCTTTGATATGACTCAACCAGGGACCGAACCCATGACCTTTCGTTTCCGTGGCGGACGCTCTAACCACTTTGTAACCGGAGCAGTTAGCCTGTGACGCAGAACTAATGTTATTCAGCACAATCTATGTTTCAGCCAATGTCCTGGAAGACATTCATTGTGTAGAAACCAAAGTTACAATGTACAAGATTAATAATCAAACAGGGTGGGGACAGGTCACTATATACATCTGCAACAAAGCAGGAACACAAAAAAAACATATTGAGGTTTTCTTATTATGTTCAATGGCATTTATTTATACAAGGTTCATAAACTTTATATCAAATGAACATCACAAATTTAAGCTTTTACTATGATAAAATATATGAATGTTTTCTCAAGAATGAAAAATGAAATCGGGATTATGGCTAGAGATGAATTAAGATACTGCTGACTTTTCCTTTTGTGAAATGATGAGCTTGGGCAACACAAGAGTAACATGAGATGTAACTGTATTTAAGATTCTATCAATGCTGCCACATTAAATTTTACCTTTTTGCATCTTCCTGGTTCAGAACCAAGTTGGATGCTTTATTTACATCTACAGCAGGCTGGTCACTGTGAAGATTCTTCAAAATTTCCAACTGCTTACTTGTTTCCTTCTTGATGTCTCCATAATTGGGTTCAAACTGCAGATTAAAAAAACAAAATAAAACATGTTAGTACATTTGATTCAAGGAAGTATTATTTTCTTCTTGGAAAAGTTGTATTCTCCCTTACTATTATTAATTTATTTAATTTATTTTTAGTACAAAATTTTATTATCTTCAAAGAAACATGCTCTCTGCCAAATTAAGCCAAAATTGGTCTTGTGATGTTTGAGAGAAAAATAAGAGTAGTCATTTGTTGAGGGCCACACAATGATTGATAGATGCAGGGAAATATCATAAACTCATGTGATCTTATGGTTAGTTGATCTAAAGAAAACAGTTCAATTAATAATAATAAAAAATGATCAAAAGAAACAGCATTATCAATTTATCTTGTTTTGTTATCTTCAAAGAATATAAATAAATCTCATCTTCATCTCTAATTACCAAATTTATCATAAGCGCTCTCCATTCAATGGCAAAATTCACCAAATATCAAAACTTCCTTTTGTGTGCATGTCCTCAAATTCTTTATCACTTTTCTTTTTTTAAAAAGAGCCCATTCAATCTGCTGTTCACCTCTCTGAGTGCTACTCGTTTCTGAGGGAGGCAAATGAAATTTTACATGTGCCTAAAGAAATGAGATTATATGAAATCTGTTCCAGCAAAGAAGTAAAAGCATACAGAAAGAATTATGTGATGATGAACTCACCTTCCTCTTTTTGCCTCCATATTTTGATGTTTTTTCCTTTGGTAGTGCCTCAGTAAACTTTCCTATTGAAGCAGTAGACTTTTTGGCCATAGCAAGTGCTTTCCCTAGCTGCTCCTTGGAGGGGTTTTCTGTAGGAGTTAGCCCTACACCAGGGACTGCAAAATTACACATACAGAATTTACCAATGCATATGCAGGCAATTGATGAAAGACTTACCCCATCTACTCATCAGCAAAATTTAATCAGATTACACCAAACATTGGTCCACTGACAACTGCTCAGATGTGAGTGTTACATATATACAGCCAGACTGAGAGCTAGTCACCAATGTGTCGGGACAGCTCTTGCTAGCAACTATTTAACATGTACAAAGTCACCTGTTACAATTTCTAAATGTATCATCTTATTTTTATGTAATATTAAGTACATACAATGCTCCCCCTGATGCCTTGTCCCATCTCTCAGCATCTTTAATTACTTCTAAAATTTGAATGTACAAATTGATTCACTTGCCAATTTCCTTTTCATTTGCCACCATCATTATCTGCAGTCTACCAAGCCTGCAGTACAAATGATAATGACCACAGACCTCAAACATACACCATATTTGTCAGTGAAACAATATATTCAATTAGTGATATCAATTACTGACTGCCTCCTATAAGTGCTTAGTATTATCTGAAACTGGTTTCAACTTATCTAGAGAAATCAAAAGTGCTTACAGCTAGACACTATCTAGGGTGACTGCCTTTAAGACCATTCATAATAACAGCCAGTAACAAAATGCTAGCAAGAGGGATCACTGCACGTGAAATTAGATTAATTAAAAGAATAACAATGTAAACTTCAGTTAAATCATTGCCATATGAACATTTCTGTAAATGTGTGAGAAGCATAATTTTACTGAAATTAATTTTATTGACCTATGCATAAATTTTGTTAACAATTCTCTGGTTGAATTTACCTTTGCCTTGTATTCCTATCAGATCAATCTTGATCATTTGCCAGCCTTGTACAAAAAACTGATTGTACTTTAAATGGAAGCTTCTGTCATAATAAAGACTGAATTTTACATCAATGGCTATGATATTTAGTCGGTGGAGATATTTCTACTAAGGAGAGTCATGGGACCGTAAAGACTTGCATCTAATGCTATCTCTGCGTTGAAGATCCAGCAACTGTGAAATAACTCAGAATTTATGCTATCTTCGTACTGGAGATTCATCTGAATTCAGATCTATAGGCTCTAATGTGATGCAATAACATTTTTGTCAAATTCTTATTATATACTAAGCAAGGATTGTATTTATTTTTAATGGATGTTTTGCCATAACAAGAATTAACAATTCGACTGAAGTTAACAGTCAACAAAGTACATGCGGCTACCTCTGCTATGAAGATAAATTACCTGAGAATAGTATAGGCTATGCTATCTCTCTAGATAAGATAAACCACTTGAGAATAGTATAGGCTATGCTATCTCTCTAGATAAGATAAACCACTTGAGAATAGTATAGGCTATGCTATCTCTCTAGATAAGATAAATCACCTGAGAATAGTATAGGCTATGCTATCTCTCTTGATAAGATAAACCACTTGAGAAAAGTATAGGCTATGCTATCTCTATATAAGATAAACCACCTGAGAATAGTATAGGCTATGCTATCTCTCTAGATAAGATAAACCATTTGAGAATAGTATAGGCTATGCTATCTCTGCAATGAAGATACATCAATTATTAAGTGTTAGTTCAGTTCTAATAGAAATCTATCAATTATGAACGGTGTTGGTTCAGTTCTAATAGAAATCTATCAATCATGAACAGTGTAGGTTAAGTTCTAATAGAAATCTATCAATTATGAACAGTGTTGGTTCAGGTCTAATAGAAATCTGTCAATTATGAACAGTGTAGGTTAACAGTGTTGGTTAAGTTATAATAGAAATCTATCAATTATGACCAGTGTTGATTCAGGTCTAATAGAAATATGTCAATTATGAACAGTGTAGGTTAAGTTATAATTGAAATCTATCAATTATGACCAGTGTTGGTTCAGGTCTAACAGAAATATGTCAATTATGAACAATGTAGGTTAAGTTATAACAGAAATCTACCAATTATGACCAGTGTTGGTTCAGGTCTAATAGAAATATGTCAATTATGAACAATGTAGGTTAAGTTATAACAGAAATCTACCAATTATGAACAGTGAAAGATACTTCAATGGAGACTCAGATCTTATGCTATCTCTGCTATCCATCAATTGTGAACATCACTGGTTTAGACTGGCGACTATCTCTACTAGAAATCAATTATGAATAATAAAAGAGTAAAACTGATATCTCTGAGAGATCCATCAATTAAACTGCAGAGTAGACTTGTATCCAGGAATCACTCTCACGTGCCATCATGCTCCCTAAAATTGGTTCCAATAGAGCGATTCATAACCCTATCAAATCTTCTTGTTAAAACTAAATATCTCCAGACATTTTCTGAGTGCACTTCTCAATTTGTGTCCCATATTTAATGGCAGCTGCATTTCACAAATACCGATATGTATGCAGGTTCTGCCATTATGATATCATATGTCATATGATGACAAATATTTTAGTGGCAGGAAGAGTCTTTGAAACATTAATTAAGTTTAAGATGAAGCATTATTCTTAACAATTTAGCTTGCTTGGGGACATCATTATATAAAACTAGTGTTTATTATTTGAACGTGCAATTTTTCTTTGCTGCCATTAATGTTAACTGCCATTACATGCTTTCCACTTATACACACAATAATGTCATCTGCTAAAAAGACATGAAGGCAATATAGTTAGGTGGGTCACATTTCAAAGATGGAAGGTTCATTTATTTGGATACAATACAAACAAAACTGATGGTGAAGCAATGGTGACTTTAACTTTATCCCTTAAAGTGCTACATTGTTTTCCAGTACAAGGTCCTTCAGTGCTGAATTGTTTTGGAGAAATTTGATATACACAATAAATATACACAATAGATTCACAAACCCTATAAGAAAAATGATAATGGATGTTTAAACTTTAAGATGAGCACCAATGCACATGTTTAAGTTTAACATATTTGCATGTACAGGTGCAAATACAGGTAAAATGACAAGTTACAATTGTATTTCATCTGTATTTTTGTTTGTTTTTTTAATGGAAAAGTTCAAATATATCTAAGAAATATTATATTTTTTAGTAGTTTGACCATGTCCATGTACATGTTATGTTTGTCATAAGGTTAGTTCTAAATTGTGACAATCACAGGTAAAGAAAAGGTAACAGTTTTGTAAAAATCCACTCCATGAATGGTAGAAATAAGTTTTGATCCCCAGAGTCAGTAGTAAATGTTCAGGAACAATTTTCACTTGTTATTTATTCAGTATATTTTATCACATGTCAACTTGTGAGCTTACAGTCAGCTATTGTGTTTATTACCTGTTTAGGTGTTACTCTAACTCATCTGAAGTACTACCTTGCTTGTAGTTGACATGTATGTGAAATAACTTGAAACGTTCAGGTACACAAAGTGCTACTTGGCATGTCTTGCATATGAAAGACGTCTGCTTTCTTCGAAATCCTTCACAGTCCTTTTTTCTTTTATTGCATGCAACACAATCATGTGCAGTGTGTGCTCGTTTGGCTCCAGGTGGTGCTAGAATAAACTCTGGGTAATGTGTCCCAAACAGGCATTCAGGTTGCTCACCAGCAAATTTTTGTCCTCTCCTAGCAGGTTCAGACACATCTCCTGCTTCCTGAACCACTGACTTCACCAATGAAACACAGAAATCATGGAGACTAAGTTTGGTTTGGACAGGTGATAGGCATTTACAATGCACACATTGAACAGATGAAAAAATAGTTTTCTCCACCATTTCTTGGATTTCCTAATAACAGGATTGTATTGGTTCAATTGGTCACTTAAATATACTTCTCCCATGCTCTTCACATAATCCACAATACATGATGGTTTCATTACAGGTGAGTTTGTTGTAAAATTTGCTTTGTTGACCACTGCTATCTTAGCTTCACGGAAACTGAGATCATATTTACATCTTGTTTATCTTGATATTTCACCAGTAACAAATTGTCCTTTCTGCGAAAAATGCGCTGAACTTGGTCTAGTTTTCTCTAAATCTTCAATGCCTCTGCAACACCTAATCTGTTTGTTCATAGGGTTCCACATGCAGAGGTATCTAGCAACTCTAGTTTGTTAAAAAGTTCAGGTGATGAATAATAGTTGTCCATATACACTCCATGTCCTTTATTCAAATACTACACTTGCAGAGTAAACCAATCACAATTTTTGTTGTTTTACTTAGCTCATCAGTGTTTAGTTCTAGTCCTTCACAATAAATGTCAAGGTCTCTGCCTATTTTAACTGCATAAATGTGGTGGCCAATACAATATCCACTGCTTGCCTCACACACCTGGAATAGCTTTATGCCAAACTTGTTGGGTTTGGCAGGGTTATAAGTTCAAAATCTCAAACGACCTTTCCAAGGGCAGGTAGCCTCATCAAAACTGAGGTTCATATCTGGTGAATAAATCTCAGCAAATGCTTCATTTTTTTCAATCATTGGGCGAATCTTGTGTAATGGGTCACCTTCATCGTTATCGCTGTCTGACAGGTGTAAATTGCTTAGAATAGCTACAAATCTATCCCATACTCATTTTTTTGCTCAAGTATGGGGTTGATATCACATCATCAGTAGCCCAGTAGGAATCGAGATCAGATTTTTTTTTTACCAAACCCATTGCTATAATCAATGCAAAAAAGTTTTAGCTGCTCAGCTGTGACAGGCTGCCATTTTTTCATGCGACTTTTCTAATTAAATTCTGGCCCATGAATTCGCTGATCTGCATAACGATTTGTTTGCTCTAATATCATATGCAATAACTCATCATCACAAAAAAAAGTCTTAAATAGTCAATAGGTTCAGTATTCGTAATCTCAGCATTTAATTTTGATGTACCGGTGAATGGGGGGTTGACAGGCGTGCCATCTTTTCTCGTCCAGCCTCAGTGCACATCAAACTACAGTTCCACGTCAATTCCTGGCTCAAAATTACTCATGGGTAATTCCATCAACACTTCGCCAGCTCCAATAATTTCATCCTCCTCAAATCATTCAAATTCATTATCATCATCGTTATCAGAATCCAGTATTTGTTGCAAGAAATAATTAAAAAAACTTTTCAGGTACCAGGTGCCCAAAACAGAGTATTTCTAAAAAAAATCTCTGCTAAATGCATAGTAAAGTATAACAGAATGCTTGTTCCGAGAGCCTCTATAAACCAATCAAATAAAGTTTTACAGGCAATTATGGCAAGATGAAGTTATAGAATGCAACCATTGTTCCTTACCTCGAAAACATCTTAAATCGCAACAAGCAGTACAGGACATCGAACAACAGTGCAACTAGCACTTTAAGGGTTAATATTGAAATAATTTGAGGAAAGTGAATAACTATCCTCAACACTACCAGATCTGTTGGCAGCTGTCCTCTTTTTTTTTTTACAAAACAAAAGGCCTGCCTATCTGTTATCACTCAAAAGATATTCATACAATTTTGAACAGTGTTGGCTTAAAACTCGTACTACCATTATCAGACATCCAAATGTAAGATCAATGTACACTGTAGACTTGGCTTAAAACTCATACTACCATTATCAGACATCCAAATGTAAGATCAATGTACACTGTAGACTTGGATCTGATGTCCATGACAAAAAAATTCAACAAACAATAAACATTGTTGATTAAATCTGATACTACGACTATGAGAAATCCAACAGTTAGGAAAAGTGTAGACTCTGATCTGATGCTACACTGGAAAAATGTGATGTGATTAACGACACTTCTGCATTTATACTTCAGTTAAACCAGATCTGTATGCTTTTCTGAAAAGCAAAACATTTCAATGGATGTTCTAATTTTGATTCTTTTAAAGTAAATAAAGTTTACCAATTGGGTCACATTTGGTTTAGAACCAAATGTTTTGGGACAAGGAATTAGAAACAAAATTCTGATGAATTGTAGAGTGGGATTGAAAGATTCCACCCTAGGGTTTGTAAATCATGGTCAGAAACTAGGCAAATGCTGATTCATGACCACAAATTATGGCCCTTTGGATGTGAGATTTTCCTACTGTACACCACTGCATAATGATATATTACATTATTCAAGCATATGATTTCAAGACATGAAAAAAAATGTTTAAATTTAAAATTATATTATTAGCATGTGGAAACACATACCATAACACATCCATAATTTTAAAACTAATGCATTCTTTCCTTTCAGATCTTACCTTTCATTTTCTGTGATCGAGCTATGTTTCTCAACCTCTGGAGTTCATTCTTGGCAGTTCTTTCTTTCTTCTCTTTCTTTCTCTTCTCAAACTGGTCCTCATAAGGGTCTGGTTTATTGTATATAAAAACAGCATTATTTTGAATATGTAATAATCTTCTCAAACATACAAACAATGAAAATCAGTCTTGTTATTCACAGTATCTGTACCAGTGTTTGCTTGATGCTATAAACGCATTCCTAAGTTATGGTGTAAACAAAAATAATGCATGAATGCCAACCCACCAAGAGATATAAGTGTAAGCGTCAAAAAAACATAATTTGGGTGTAAAAAGTAATCTATATATTACATGCCAAGGTTAAAGCATGTATGAAAAAGATACATTTTTACTACTAACCTGGTTCTGTAGCTAATAAAATGCTTGTCACAAAGGGCAAAGCCATCAAATTAGAACCAGAATATAAACATAATTTATACTAAAAAATTATTTATATTCTGTACTAACTTCAACTAGTTATATGAATAACTTTTGCTGAATGATCGTGAAGTGCAATCCTGCGATGATCATGGTGAGGTGCTCTGAGTGCTATTGTACATTACTGTCATATTCTTCTTTAATAGTTTGTAAAGCAGTATTGATTTGTCTCTTTTTCAGATCTGTCATGTTTTGAAGTTTGAAAAGATCAATCTACTCTAATAGTTTTCATTGTATACCATCAACAACTCAAACCACAAAGTGTTTCACTCAATAACTGTTGCCATTTTCTTTACAATAATACCCCGGTTCACTAATTAACTAGCACTTCAACAAAAAAAAACTGTTACGGAAAGGTCACTCTTAAAGATACCCATCTGTTTTCTTGGAAAAGGGTAATATACCTTTATTATAAATAGCGAAAAAGCGATCTTAATGATAATAAAATCTGACAAGAACAACTTTTTATTGCTTTATTTTAATTCAAGTTTTTAATGTAGCAGAAAAGCCTAATCCAATGACCGTTTCGCAGAAACCATAATTGGTGAAAAAAGGGTAATGATTATGCCAAAAGCATAATGGTTAATGTGTAATGCATGTCTGTGTCTGATTTGGATTTTTAACGTAGCTGCATTGTGGCAGTTCATAGTGATGTCTAGCACTGCGGCATCATGCCAAAGACACATAGCATGATGTCCCATACAGTAACAAGGCAGCTGTTAGTACTATTTTTTTTTAAAGACTTTGGTATGACTTGGCCGGGATCAAACCCATGACCTCATGCATCTGAGATGGACACTCTGACCACTAGTTCACTGGAGCTGTGTATGTTAATGTAAATGCATGTATATGAACTGCATGTGATTCCCAACACATGGTGCAAGTTAGCAAAAAAAATGAGCAGTTATGCAAATTGAATGTTATGAGAGGACGAGACCTGCAAAGTGTCAAGGTTCTTGATGTAATCAAGCAAGAACTTAGAAAGAAGTCTCCAAAGTGGTATCTCTGCATAGGTGATTCACAGCGAGTACCGCCAACATGAAGCAGAGTTGCCTACACCTTCCAATAAAAATAAGGTAGGGCAAGAAATACAGTAATATAGTAGATATCAACCTATTATTACGTGTGTGCTTTTTTACCTTGATTTAAGACAGAGAATTATGTTACTGCTCATATATTTCTGTATAAATATGTACACAAACACAGAATTATTATCTTTTTTTTTTATACAAACAACTGATATTATCGTTAAACATCTGCAATTTCAATCTGTTAAACAACTTTGCTAACTAACACAGAAAATTCACTTGATATAAGCAGCTATTTTGTCTCCTAATCACAGTTCAATCCAAGGCAAAGAATATTGATGCCTAACCCAACCTTGCACTATACAATGAATAAGTAGGTTTATCCAAAAATTGTTACTACAGATAATTTATCTACCTAATTAAGCAATTGCAAATAATTTTTTAAGTCAGTCCCACTGTAAAATTTTGGAAATTAACTAAGCAATGTTATACATTTTATTTATTAAATCACAATATGAAACATAACTTCTAACATTACTTGGATTTGATTTCTGCCCTTTATCAATAAAAATATTAGTTCCCAGGAAAAGAATAAATTTTACTTGTATGTGATTTGGATATTTAATGTAGCTATAACAATTTTACAATCATATTGCTATGATGTCTGCATTGTACCAATTTATAGTGATGTTTAACCCTTGGGCATCATGCCACAGACATGTAGCTGATATCCCACCCAGTTACATTATCATGACACCAGGCTGACCAGTCCTAACATTAACCTCATAATGCTTAGCGCCAGCAAGGAAGTTGTAAGTACCATTTTAATAAGTCTTTGATTAAAGTACATATATATGGTACTACAGATATTGATAAAGAAAATAAATATTTTTGACTTTATAAAGAAATAAAATGGCACTGCAAAGCATACCAGCATTGTCAGGAATTTCTATGAACCAGTCCTTAGTTTCATCATTGGCTCGTTTGTATCCCCATCTAGGCCTCCATTCCTGCAAATATTGATAAATGAGTTTGTGTGATGTATGACAAGGAATGTATATAATCCAGCAGTTTACTATGCTCCTACTACCCATACAATTTATAACTCTCTTTAAAAACTATCACTTACAAATTTACAAGTATATTTCCTAGAAGCTGATGTTTATATATTGAAGCTATCAAATATTAGAATAAAATGAATAAGTTAAAAAGTTAAAGCAATAAAGTACTGGTAATACCCATATTAAAATATCACTCCTTCTGCAATGAAAAACTGACCTTAACAAAGAGGTAAAGATCACTCCTTCTGCAATGAAAAACTGACCTTAACAAAGAGGTAAAGATCACTCCTTCTGCAATGAAAAACTGACCTTAACAAAGAGGTAAGGATCACTCCTTCTGCAATGAAAAACTGACCTTAACAAAGAGGTAAAGATCACTCCTTCTGCAATGAAAAACTGACCTTAACAAAGAGGTAAAGATCACTCCTTCTGCAATGAAAAACTGACCTTAACAAAGAGGTAAAGATCACTCCTTCTGCAATGAAAAACTGACCTTAACAAAGAGGTAAAGATCACTTCTTCTGCAATGAAAAACTGACCTTAACAAAGAGGTAACCTCTCTTGCGGGGGACAAAATTATATATATATATATATATATATATATATATATATATATGAGAAACTCCAATATAAGCAAATATATATATTCTTAGATGTTTATGTACACGAGACAAGTGCAGTAAATAAAGCTAGATTGTGGCCCCTGGCCATGTTCCTGATGTAGTCGATAGAAAATTGCTTTGTATCAAGATATACTCACTTGCAAAGTTTGACTGTGCTAATAATTAAATGAAACAAAAGGGTAAAATATGTTTATCTGATAATACTTACCTGCCAATAGTTCACTAAGAGTACAGTAACAACCTCACAAATCCAGCCTACCAAAGACAAAAAAAAAAGGTACTGCAATCTAGGGCATAACTGATTAGCATTTTTCTATTGATTTCTGATTCCGGATTTTGGGCATGAAATTTTTCCGATTCCGGATACGATTCAATTAATCGGAAATGCTAAATCCGTATTTTTTCTCACAAAAATTTCATCTTCCGTTTCCGGGTTTCTGGTATCTGGTTTTGCCGTGTCTAGCATGTTACTTAGTACTTTACCATATCGGGCTTCATTTCCGGTTTTCACCTGCCAGTTCAAATAGATAGTCTCACAGCATGGTTGTGTTGACCATGTTGAACTTTCCTGACTTCTAATTTAACTTTATTAACGCACTATCGAATGACACGGAGTGTTAGACACGGTGCTATAGAAATTCAACTTTATTATTTTTATTACCCGAATCGGTCGTTCCTGCCTTGTCCGACTCCAATTAATCGGAAGTTCATACTATCCGTTGGAATCCGATTTCCGGATCAAAAGTCAGTTATGCCCTACTGCAATCATCTCATGCTGGTTTAGCAACAATGGTGTGACATAATCTACTTGTTTAACCAGGAAATCAGATAAAAGTAGACTCCCCATGGATACAGTGACTGGTGCTAAAAACCCTATAGTCACCATTTCAAAAGGGATGCAACTGAGGGAAATTCAAAGCAGGATATGACTGTATTATGACTGGGATGGCATTATCAAAGAAACATCATTTGCTTCAGGAAATGGAAGTAAAGGGCATTTCGCAAGGACAAGGTTGAATGGATAAGGCTAGCATCATATCTTTATTCAATGGTTTTGTTTTGTATGGTAAAAGACATCATGGAAATTTTTCTATCTCACTTTCTTTATTTAGGCGAGACAAAAATCAGTTGATAAAAGGGCTATTTACCTTAGCTTGTTCATCCCACTCCATCCTTCCTTTCTTCCTGTTGGCAATACCCTTCAATCTGGCATAGTGCTCCCATCTTGTGACATGTTTGGCTTTAGGAATCTGACATTGGAATATGCAAAAGACAGGTAAAATAATACAACAACGTAACAAGAGCTGTTTAGAAACAGATCAATATGCTGGAAAAAGAAAATGTAAAAGGGATTCTTTAATACGAACTTTCACTTTAAAAAATCTTTCTAATAACCACTAAGATGATTAACCAATAACACAAGGGCTACTAAAACTCATGACTTACCCTAAAGTTTTTTTTTTAAACGAACATTATTTTATTTTAGTGCTGAGATCTCTTTTAAGATCTCACCACAATGACAGAACAGGCTGTGCTCACCGCTGAAAACAACAAACAACAAAACACTATTATTAATAAATGAAACCTCACTATGAAACACTTTGTTATAACATAAATTCAAATACAGCCTGGCCGTAATAATTTCACTGTTGTTTCCAGTCAGTACTTAAATCAATGTGTTTTGAGAACAGTAAGGTTAGAGAGAAAAGACAAGTGTAAAGTATTAGTGTCACTTATCGCATTGTTTAGTCCCAAATGACGTATATTTTGCTTTAGTCACCATTTACAAGAGTTGCTTTTTTCCAGTTATAAAAACAATCCTATAAAGTGATGTAATCTATATCAAAAAACACACTAAATTTATATTACAAGGCACATAACCAATGTATGTTCATGTAACTGTCATATATTCAAGAAAGAAAGATAATAAAAAAGGGTTAAAATTCTGAACATAGATTCAGAAAGATCATCATCGATGCACCTTAGTCTTGTGTTCACCTTAATAAAATTATAATTTTCCATACAATGGCAAGCTGCTGGTTCCCATTTCTCAATTTGTTTATAATTGGTTTGTTTGTTTTTTGTTTTCTTGCAGCAATCCATGCCATATAATTGTTTAAACCTTAAACTGGGCAAGGTGATAATTTTGTCTGGCGACAATGCTGGTACTTTAATATGTAATTGCCTCCAAAATATTAGGATGTTAACTATAGCTGAGTAAACAGTCACATATTTAAGGTTCCTAACATTAAAGCAAACTACCTGTGTTTAGGCTATTACAATTCTTTTCAAAGCATTATCTTGAAATTACTTTCTCATATTTTAGAGATATTACTCATGTTTTGTGCTTATGATTTGATTCCTATTTAATCCTTCATTCATCACAAATTAAAATATTCAATATACACATGGTCATGCCATGAGGTAAACATGCTTAATAAATTAAAGTGTTAAACCAGAAAATATTTTCATTTTTGTCTTACTAGGATGATATATGAATGAGTTATGAATTTACATTATCAAGGCACCCTTCCCGTCCATAGTGACTTTAGACAATTGTAATGAACTAATGCTTTAACCGACAACAATAAACTAGAGCACAAAATGGAAAGGTTCTGTCATAATAAATACAACATCCTGATATGGCTCTAATCTTATGATTGTCTGATCAAATTGTACATATCTAAAATTAAGCAGAAATACCAAAACGGAAAGCAAATTTTTTTAGTAAATTATGTTTCTCCGAGAATACTTACCCAATCACATTACTTTAGGGATATTAGCCTGCTACCTCGCGAATCCAGCCCTACCAAAAGACGAAAATTCGTCTTTCCTGTCTATGTCATTTAGACAAAGGGCAATAACTCTTGCCCATTACCTCCCCTTGCCGCCCGTTAGGTGTCGCTTCTTTAGTTTTTAAGCTGAGCGATATATAAAACACGAGGATGCTCGCATGGCGGGGTGGTTGGGAGGGTTTCTTAGTAATGTGATTGGGTAAGTATTCTCGGAGAAACATAATTTACTACAAAATTTGCTTTCTCCTTTGAATACGTTCCCCAATCACATTACTTTAGGAGAATAAGTAATAGGAGGAGGGAATGCGGAGCATCCGACCTCCACCCCGGGTATCCTCTAGGGAATGATGGTTGGATTCCCCATGTGAATGATAACCCGGTCTCCTAATTTTCAATCAGCAACACAGCCCAGGGTCACGTGATATGTGACCCTTTTATGCGGTTAAGAAGATAGTTATTGAAATCTTCTTACCTATGAAAATTTATCTGGCGAATCCAGCGAAGCTAATAGGCTGTGCTGATTGTTGCACATGGGTCTGGTGGGCGTCTGGGCTGCCCAACACCGGACCTACTAGAATCAATGTTTTCCTCTGCGAGTACAAACTTGAAGATAAAACTGTAGAAGGTTGACTCTGCAACAGCTTCTATAAGGTGACTGATTTGCGAATTCTCAGAGTACGCCGAGCGTATAACCCACTACAGCCATGAAGCAAGGGCTTGAATGGTGATATCTCATATCCCAGCTATCACCAGAAGAAAGAGGTGCTAGTATGTGACCTGACTCACCTCTATGCATTGAAATGGTGCTAGAGTGCCCAAACAGGATCTTACATGGCTGTTGATCCTGACTTATCTATAAAGAAAGTGAGCTAATGACGACTCGTTGATCGCAATGTATGGTAATCTATTTTGGACTACGAAGCCTGGCTGCGTCAAGAGGACCATCAAACCCTCTGACCGAAACGAAAGAGAGTTCGGGTCACTAGAAAGGACATGTAACTCGCTCACCCTGCATGCTGAAGCTAAGGCTATCAAGAAACCCAATTTGTATGATAGTAGCTTTAACTAATCGTGGGTTAAAGACTCAATACTGTCTGAATTGAGTCATGTTAAAACCCAGGACAGATTCCATTTGAAAACAGGGTGAGGGATATAAGTCGATTAAATTTTTTTTTTTTTTTTTAAATGTCTAAAGATTTGACAAATCTTTGTCATGGCTGATAGCACATGTACCAGAATGGCGGAATGTGTCTGATATCATGGAGCGGTAACATTTGAGAATAACTGGAGCCAGATGTTTCTCCTCGAAAAGCCAGAGAAAAGTTGGCCAGTTGAGGGATTGTGACACTCAGAGGAACAATGTGAATGATATGGTACCAGTCTCTGAAAACATGCCACTTGCCCTCGTAAACCTTCAGAGTAGAGGGCCTTCTTGCTCTCGAGATTCTCTCCACAATCAAAGATTTAAATTGTTTGTCTTGCAAGGCTGTCTGGACAAGAGCCAAGCTTGAACATAAAGACGGTCCGGACAGGGGTGGAACACCCCTGGCCGCGGTTGCTTGTGAATACTTGTGCTGACTGTAATCTTCCTGGGTAGATCTATCGCCTAGATCGAGTAGATCGGAGACCCAGGAGTTGTTCCATCTGAGAGGGGTAATCAGAACCATCTGACAATTCTGACCCCTTAACTTCTGGATTAATTCCAGTACCAAGACCGTGGGAGGGTAGGAGAATGCCCACAACCCTTCCCAGGTGATTGATTGAGCATCCACGACCCAAGCTTCTGGGTCTGGAACCTGTGAGATGAAAGGTGGAGAACTTGCGATTCCATCTTGTTGCAAAAGATCAATCATCGGACGTCTCCAAAGTGTGTCAATTGGAAGAAAGTCCTATTGATGGAGTGACCATTCTGTGTGAATGACTAGATAGAGTGTCAGCCAAGACATTGAGTCTGCCAAGAATGTGTCTGAATTGTACATTGAGGTGGAGATTGTCGAACCAATGTAGAAATTGCCAGTTCAGATTGCACAGGTCTGGTGATTGGTGTCCCCTTGTTTTGAGGCAAGGCACCACCACAATGTTGTCTGACATAATGAGGGCAGTTTGTAATAAGAGTTGATCCTACCCGAAATGAAAGGCATTGATGACAGCCGTTATTTCTAAAAGGTTGATGTGGAAAGGGCTCGCCCCTGGCACCCACGTGCCGCTGACAGTATCGAAGTTCGGCAACAGGTGGGCACCCCAACCGTAGGTACTAGTGGCGGAACATACCGTTATCCCCTTGGGGTATCTCCAGAGTAATCCCTGTGGACAGCCTACAGGGGTTGTGCCATTGACTCAAGAATGATTGTATCTCTGGCGTGAGCATGACTGTTTTCTGGGATCGAAGGGACTTGAAAAGAGCGCAATTACGCTAGCAACGTCCTTTGTAAAGGGCGCATAAAAGGACGGCTGATCGGGATCAAGTCTGCTGCCGCATTGAATAATCCGAGGATCTGCAACTCTCTCGCTAAAATGCGCATCCTGTCGGAAACGGACTCTACGAGTGCAATTATCTGGATAATCGCAAACTCGAGGAAGCCTTACCAGATTCAGATCGGGAGAAACTCCACACCCAGATGGACCAAAAATCCGGATTGGACAGAGATCAGACTTTATCCAGTTCACGAGAAAGCCTATATGACGTAAAGTGATATAAGATCGTTTCTGCCTTTGAGCAGAATAGAACTTGACAGATGTTTCTGGAGGATGTCATCCAAATATACTGCCGACGCAATAGATGAAGTCGAGCGGAACAGGGTGACGACGTAACCCATAACCTTGGTACTAGCCCAAGTGCTTAAATTTAGGCCAAAAGGTATGACATGGAACTGATAAGCCTAGTCCCGACAAGCACAACGGAGAATGTCCGCTACTCGTGGGATAGGGACGTGAAATGTGCGTCGGTCATATCTAGCCAGCTTATGATGGGGTTTAAGCGACGTGCCCTTCAGACATGCGTCACGACGTATCAGGTCTAGGTTGGCAGAAGCAGTCAGCGCATTGGCCATGGAATGGTGAGCTGCCCTGTTAAGAACCCTAGCTAACCGGGCCGTCGAATCCCAAGCATGTTCATTGACAGATTTTTCAGCGATCCTGAAAATGGCTAGGGAGGCTAGGTCTAACAGTGAAGACGTAGCGACTACATTCGAACCAGCTTGGACGTGGCATTGAACACAGTTTTGTCCACTTTATAAGACAATGCCGCAGACATATGGACTGCTGCCCTATTTTATCCCGAGCCAGGACCTCAGTATTGAACGCATCGGAGTGAGTTTTGTACCATCGACCTGAAAACGACGCTGGTACTTGGCTTTCAGAAAAGAACGCCTGAGCATTTCCTGGATCCCCTATACGTGTCGACAGACGGTCATTAATTTCCTTAATTTTGTCGACTGGGGAAGGAGGCGGAAGGATAGAATCTCTTCCCCTTCATCCAGATCGACCGACGCACTAACCCTATAGTCGGTAATTGCAGCAGGAGGTGGAGGGCATTCTGAAGGGGCCTTAACACCCTAAAAATTTCCTCCACTGCGGCTTTGAAGCTGAACTCAGTCCGTTCCATAGTTGGATCTGCATACAGCTGATTTGCCTGTGATTCATCGCACTCACTATGTGCATAATCTTGCTCTGGTAAAGCATCCATATCGGGGTAATGCATACCAGGCGGCATAGATGACTCGATTCCGTCATCTCTAAAAAAGGCAATCACTCTCCCTTGTGGATGAGTTGATAGCCTATGGACGGCCGGCAATGCCGAATGAATTGATTGGTATATGTTTGGCCTGAACGCCTGCGACGGGCCGGCTATGACCGGCACCGACCGCTCGAATGGTCGGGTTGGATCGAGAGATTCATCGCCAACATCAGAGTCATGGTAGTGATATGTAACCGGTAGTACGGATTGACAGACGGAAACATCACTAGAATCTTCGTCAATCCGATTTGTGCGGATTGCGGTATGATAAAAGTCCCCGTGCTGGTACAGCGGTACAGTCGGACGGACTGGTATATGACTAAAATCTCCATACGGTTGGACGACCGGTGCCTGTTGGGCTGGACGGCCGGAGCCGGATGGACTGTCAGTGCCGGCAAGTGTCGGCTGGAAGCTTGGCTGGACAACCGGTGCCATTTGGGTTGAACGGTCATTGCCGGATCGACGCCCGGTGCCGGTTAGTGCCGGCTGGATGACCGGTGCCATATGGCTGAACGGTCATTGCCGGATGGACGCCCGGTGCCGGTTGGTGCCGGCTAGAAGGTAATAATAATTACATAATGCTTATGTAGTGCGGCCAGCACTGTGCACCCATCTACCATTCGCTCAGAGGGATTGTTGGTTCTGGTATAGCTTGCATATCTGTACAGCATACCAGGTGACCTAGATGACGCAATTCTGTCATAATTGACACTTTCACTAAATCTCCCTTGTGGAGAAGCCGTGAACATATGGACGGCCGGCACTAACGGCTGATTGAACTGACGAATGGTCGGCCTGAAAGTCCTGTTCTGGTAAAGCTGCCATATCTGGGTAGCGCATACCAAGTGGCATAGATAACTCAATTCCGTCATCTCTGATAATGTCACTAATTCTCCCTTGTTTTAAAATCACACCGACACGTATTTGACGTGACGGGAGGTGTACACCGGCGATACCGACTGATTTGTCTGGTATATGGTCGGCCGGAATGTCGGCGAAGGTTCGGCTATGACCGGCACCTGCCTCTCGAATGGTCTGATTGGACGGAGATACATCTATAACATCTCTCTCATGGTAGTGATATGTAACCAGTAGTACAGATTGACTGACGGGTACATCACTATAATCTCCGTAAATCCGATGTACAGCCGGTGCAGGTTGATGTCGGCTGGAAGACCGGTGCCATTTGGGCTGAACGGTCGTTGCCGGATGGACGGCCGGTGCAGGTTGATGCCGGCTGGAAGGTCGGTTGCACGACCGGTACCATTTGGGCTGAACGGTCGTTGCCGGATGGACGGCCGGTGCAGGTTGATGCCGGCTGGAAGGTCGGCTGGACGACCGGTGCCATTTGGGCTGAAAGCTCGTTGCCGGATGGACGGCCTGCATAGGTTGATGCCGGCTGGAAGGTCGGCTGGACGACCGGTGCCATTTGGGCTGAACGGTCGTTGCCGGATGGACGGCCGGTGCCGGTTGATGCCGGCTGGAAGGTCGACTGGACGACCGGTACCATTTGGTCTGAACGGTCGTTGCCGGGTGGACGGCCGGTGCCTGTTGATGCAGGCTGGAAGGTCGGCTGGACGACCGGTGCCATTTGGGCTGAACGGTCGTTGTCGGATGGACAGCCGGTGCCGGTTGATGCCGACTGGAAGGTCGGCTGGACGACCGGTGCCATTTGGGCTGAACGGTCGTTGCCGGGTGGACGGCCGGTGCAGGTTGATGCAGGCTGGAAGGTCGGCTGGCTGGCCGGTGCCATTTGGGCTGAACGGCCGGTGCCTGTTGATGCCAGCTGGAAGGTCGGCTGGCCGTCCGGTGCCATTTGGGCTGAACGGACGGTGCCGGATGTATGGCTAGTGCCGGTTGGTGCCTGCTGAAGTGCCGGCTGAACTGACGGTGTCGGCTGGACGGACGGCTGGCGAAAGTGCATAATAAAATGGATCCAATTGATCCAGCCTAGACTCCATGCGTCTGGACTTACAGGCCCGAAAGCCATGCACGGACCTGCGGTGAAATTTACATCCACTGGGCAGCCTAAACCATGTCAACATAATTTCCTCCATTTCCACATTGCCAACACCCATTTTGCCATTCATGCCTTCGTTGTCGACTTTGCTACTGAAACGACAAAAGAAGAGAACAAAGCACAGATTAAAAAAAATTCAGCATATTATTAATTCGATAATACTATAACCGTTATTAACGGAGTAGTCAAATTATTCCGTGCCATGTTAACTCTTAATGACCACACTAGTTATCACCGTGAGCATGTTGCAATAGGTCGTTCAAGACGAAGTCTACTGAAACGAAAAGATGATAAACAAAGCACAAATTAACAATTCAGTACGCTATTAAGTCGCTATTCCATAACCGTAACTAACGAAGGAAGCGAAATGATTAAGTGTCGCGTGAATTCGTGACTACAACACGAAATTCCGCCATTAAATAGTCGCAACTGGTCGTTCAGAGACGAAGTCTACTGAAACGGAAAGAAGATAAACAAAGCACAAATTAACAATCAGTACGCTATTAAGTCGCTATTCCATAACCGTAACTAACGGAGGAAGCGAAATGATTAAGTGTCGTGTGAATTCGTGACTACAACACGAAATTCCGCCATTAAATAGTCGCAACTGGTCGTTCAGAGACGAAGTCTACTGAAACGGAAAGAAGATAAACAAAGCACAAATTAACAATTCAGTACGCTATTAAGTCGCTATTCCATAACCGTAACTAACGGAGGAAAAGAAATGATTAAGTGTCGCGTGAATTCGTGACTACAATACGAAGTCCGCCATTAAATAGTCGCAATTGGTCGTTCAAAGACTTTTTTGAAGTCTACTGAAACGTCAAAGAAGATAAATACAGCACACATTATCAATGCAGCACGTTATTAGTCGCTAATATCGTAAACGTTACATACGGAATAAGCGAAATTATTGAGTGCTACATGTATTACATGCTTTGACCACGTTGCAACCTGGTCCGAAGTCTAGAAAAGGTGACAAAGTCACTCAAATTGGAAAATATTGTAAAATAATGTATTCGACCTGTAGAGGAATGATTATCCAACACAGTAATTCCAAATTTAACTTCGGATGGTCAGAATTTACACTAAGATGGCTTGGATTCATTGGAGGTCTAATTGTACGTGTTTTCGCGTAAGCGAAGCTAAAAAACTAAAGAAGCGACACCTAACGGGCGACAAGGGGAGGTAATGGGCAAGAGTTATTGCCCTTTGTCTAAATGACATAGACAGGAAAGACGAATTTTCGTCTTTTGGTTGGGCTGGATTCGCGAGGTAGCAGGCTAATATCCCTAAAGTAATGTGATTGGGGAACGTATTCAAAGGAGAAAAATTATATTATTGACTTTTCAAACAAATGATTTTAATTTTTCCATCTGATGTTATGATCAATAAAAGATGTAAATTGGTTAGTGCAAAGACTTCCATAGTACATGAAAAAATTGTTTAATTTGATGCCTACATAAGGTCGTAAAATAATTACTTTTAAAAATAATTACAGGTGTCCAAAGACTTACCATCATAAATTCAAAATAAATTGACTCAACTATTGTACCAACATCTGATTTACCACGAAGCATGCTTGTTAAACTGATGTAGGCATCAGCTGTTATTAAAGGAAAAGAAATTTAAGACTAATGAAAGAAAGAAGGATAAATTAATGTCTTTTGGAAGAGCGTTTATCTAGGAGATTGTAAAAAGAACTTACTGGTTTTTCTCGTGGTATTTTTGTCTTCGGCTCTGGAAGCTGAAAGAATACAAATGCAAATAACAGTAAAACTTTCCATATTATTGCTTTCTCTTTTGTTAATACTGTCTTGAATAATGTTCAACTGATGAAAATGTTGTTAGATAATAAGTTATCCAGATATTGCATGTCTTCTCTGTGAAGTTATTAGTATTCACCATTTAAATTATCATGCAGAAATAAAATTGAATCTAATATGATGACGACTTATAAAATGATAGCCTCTTAAAACTTTCGAACTTTAAAATATAAAAAAGACAAAAAAAAAATATAGAACAATTATTTCTATCATATCATCATAGAAGTACTGAAACGTGATGATAAAAACCAGAGAATTATCATCCAAATTACTGCTTTTTTAAAATCTGCTTCTGCAGCTATTATCAACGTCTACCCCTAAAGTAATCTTCTAGTGAAGTCAATACACACACACACACACACACACAGAAACTAAAACATCTTGTATCCTGAGGTAAACAGATTTTGTCCAGGCAGTCAGTCATCTGGGTTGACTCAATAATGGTCAAAATGTATGAATGGTCATTTCATGTGTGGTCTACTGAATACAACTATCCAAGGGCTCCGATTTTTTTTACATTAGACAAGAGTACACATATATACATGCATGCCAACCCTTGACGAGGAAATGATGTAATACAAGTGGTCAAAAAGCGGAATCCTGACAGAAAAAGTGTAATCCACATATAACATGCTAAAATTTCAATAAACAACGATTATTTGCCCTTCTCGTCTTTTAACATTCTTTACTGTTTCAAGTTTTCATATGTAGCTTTACATACATCGACTAGAAACCATCTTAAGACTTTTAGTGCTATATTTTTTTAAAAAAAATTCCACAGAAATAGATGTCACGTGATGCTGTACTCTTCTTCTCTTAATATTTAGAAGATTCTGTTATATTTTGTTTTGGGTTTTTTTCAGTTGCCTTTTTCTAATTTATCTGGGAAATGTTTGAAAGGGGATATTTTTGTTCTCACAAATGCATAGACTAAAATAAAAAATAATTTTTAAGCGCTAAAATATCTTTAGACTGGTTTTGCAAGAAATATGAATCAGAAATGGAATATGCGTGTAAAGATTAAATTTGGAAAACCAGTCTGCTGTCTCCTCACTAAGCATACAGATTCTATAAATAGAATTTGAGGTCAATAGTAGAACCAGGTTAGCTATAAATAGAACATGATAATGTTACGAAAGTCCATGGTCAAGCGTACTCTTATATTGTAGTTATGTAGTTTCTAAAATACGGTCTGTGGGAATAATGGAATGTTAATAATAATGAGAAAACAAATAATTTATTTTTTGGGAGAGGTGGATATACCGAAAAAGCGCAATCCATATATGTTTAAGCGTAACGCGTAATTTAGTGAAGAAAAGCGTAATGATTACGCCAAAAGCGCAATAGTTGGCATGCAAGCATATACGCCAATGCGGTAAAAATTAAACCCTGTAAAACCCCGCTTTTAACACGACCATGCTTTTAACGCAATCGGATTTCTTGGACCCCAATTGAAGACAACATTTTTGGCCGTTAAAAAACTGTATACATAGTCCAGAAATTCAAAGGCACCATAACAGGATAAACAAATTCTTTGTTCATATATACAAACTACCCTAAAATGGCATTGTTATTTCATAATCTGCTTATGCTGGTGTCTGGCCTTATTACTCTGTGCTGTAAAAAAACCCAAATAGTCATGCTACCTAACTTGCTACAATCGAAAACATCTGAAGGCAGTAAGTGAATCTACCTGAGACTGTTTTTCCTTTTTGAAATATGTACCAGAATAAAATAGTTTTGCTGAAACTTCAAAGAAAACTGATTTTGTCAGAAGCAACGATCGTTCTGTATATACACTAAGTAAATGAAGAAGAAAAAAATTCTGTCTCCATCAATGTTTTACAATTATTTGATGTTGCCACAGAAATAACAAATGGGCATTCATTTGGTACTTCAAAGAATGCCTTTAGTGGCACCTTCAATAACACATGAAGTAAGCCAAAGACCTTTGATCAAAGAAAGTCAGCAACAAACTTGAGGAAAAGCATTGTTTCATATTTCAGTGTGATTGGAACATATTTATTGTGCCGTGAAAGTTTCCTGTTTGCAACAAAATGACCATGCTCACAATTGCTTCCAATAGTGGTTTAAACCCAAACATATAGTTCCAATATTTTGATAATTGGCCATCAAGTTAAATGAAGATGGGACATCTAGCATGAATGTGAAACTTTTTAATTTGTTTTCATTTCCCTATGAATAGCCCGATTCCCTTGGTAGCCTTAGCATCATGGTAGTTGTCTCTGGCTGACCAAAACCTAGGCCAATTGTACATGTAGCATTAACTACAGTCACATGCTACTAGGATAATAAACACCAGAGTGAGGACTTTTTTATACATACATTTTACTTATGTTTTCTAATGGGATTTGACTGATACATGAATTTTCTAACATATATCTAAAACTTGAATTCATGGAATTTTCATATACATGTATATTATTTAACACATTGTGGGGTGTACTACAAATGTAAGTTGTCAATATGCAAGTGTATGTCAGACTAATTGTCATCATTTAATCAAAATTTCCATTTCTTTTTCTGCCAAAATCCTGATCACTAACAACAGTTCATCTCTTAAAAATTTCACTTGTATGTGAAATTTCAATTTATTCTCAGCACCCATACCCCTTATCTAAACATCTGCTTAAGTCAACAATATTGCCTTGGTCCCGAGGATGTCAAGATAACTGGAGAGTATTGTATTATGAAAATGGCGACATTTTAAAAAAAAATTGGCTACACAATATTGAGGTTAGCAATAACTTATTTTAAAGCCAGCACCATCCCTGGTACTGTTGATAATTTACCTTTGCCACTATAACATCATCTGCTTTCTCTGTTGGCAACTGCAAAAGAAATGGCATATTTAGGAGTTAAAAAAGGAAACTTTGGAGAAACAACACAATCCTGTATCAAATGTAATTAGACCCAATATGCAGCAAACGTGTTTATGTATCAATCTAGAACTATGATGTCATTGTGACCTGACATTAAAGGAAACAAAACCACTAGTAATGAATATTTTCTGGCAATCTTGAACTATTATGAATATATTATAGCCCTTGGTCTCCATTATATTAGTATAGTCTTTGGCCTCCATATTGCTAATATGTGCCTTTGTTTCCATGATACTATTATGTACCTTGGCCTCCATGATGCTATTATAGCTCTTGGCTTCCATGATATTATAGCATATGGCCTCCATAATATTATTACAGCCCTTGGTCTCCATAACACTAGTATGTGCAGTGACCTCCAGGATAGTATTCTAGCCTTTGGCCTCCATGATACTATTATATACCATGGCTGCCATGATGCTATTATGTGCACTGGCCTCCATGATACTAGTATGTACCTTGGCCTCCATGATACTATTATGTACCTTGGCCTCCATGATACTATTATGTATCTTGGTCTCCATGATACTATTATGTACCTTGGCCTCCATGATACTATTATGTACCTTGGCCTCCATGATACTATTATGTACCTTGGCCTCCATGATCCTTCTAAATGCCTTGGTCTCAAGCATTTGGTACCAAATTGTTTTACAATGTTTGTCTGGGTGCTATTTTATTACTCACAATCTGTTTCTGCAAAGCAAGAAGGGCCAAAAGTGTAAATGTCTTTATAAATCCTTCTGTTGGCTGTGTTATGCTTTATAATGTTATGCAGGTTGTATACTCTGTGAACTTGTCATATATCAGCAACTTTCTTTAGTGTTTGTATTTACTACATTCTTCTTTTAAAAAACTGTGCAGTGCAGTTTCATTCATCTATTTATATTTCAAACCAAATAAGTCTATAATTATCTTTCCAAAGAATAACAATTTATAATGTATATACCTAAATGCAGTTTAAGTGAACATTTCAAATAATTTCACTCAATAAATTACAGATAATTAAATAATGAATTATTGATTATATGCCAGCTATAATAGCTGAAAAAATGTAGTCTGAAATTACTGGAGATTGGTGTGTGTATGCATGCTTTTTTAATGCATGTCAGCTTAATTGGAAGTAAGATGCTTTCACATGGTATCAAACATCACATGCATTTATTTTTTCTGCATACATCATGGTTCTTTCATAGGTGTTACTATTTCTAGTTTGCGCAGTGTAGTCATTCATTACAATCTGGAAATGATGCACACAACTACTTTATGATCTCAACTATGAAACACACAAATGTGACTAAACATTTCTAATAATGTATAATAAATGAATTGTGATTACAATTTATATTTATATTTAATAGTTCACCTTAGTCTAAGATCAAGTAACTCACTTGCAGCTTCTGCCATCTTATGCTTGTATAAATAATTAAAGACACTTGCTATGCTTACATACAATAGCCTCTATTTATTTCTAATGTCAAATTACAACTGACTGCTTTTGTTTGTTGAACTGCAGCTTACTTCAAACATAAAGATATCCTGAACTGTCCTGGCAAACATTTAACACAATTTTTGAGATTTCATGAAAAATTAGATCAGTTCATTTAAACTATTTGTAAACAACTGTGACTAAACTTCTATTGTTACCAAAGATTTGGATATATAATACACACTACAGTGATCTCCCTCTTGTACAGCACTCCTCAACTGTATTTTAATACCTAGGTATCAAAAACCAAAGTAAGGTAAGTAATCCAAATATCTCTATTGATGTCTGTTTCCGTTAGGTTATTGTTACTGACAGTATTACATTATAACAAATACGATTGTTGCTAAAGTACATTATAACATGTACCACTATGGCTAAAGTACATTATAACAAGTACCACTTTGACTAAAGTACATTATAACAAGTACCACTTTGACTAAAGTACATTACAACATGTACCACTTTGGCTAAAGTACATTATAACAAGTACCACTTTGACTAAAGTACATTATAACAAGTACCACTTTGGCTAAAGTACATTATAATAAGTACCACTTTGGGTAAAATACATTATAACAAGTACCACTATGACTAAAGTACATTATAACATGTACCACTTTGGCTAAAGTACATTATAACATGTACCACTTTGACTAAAGTACATTATAACAAGTACCACTTTGGCTAAAGTACATTATAACAAGTACCACTTTGGCTAAAGTACATTATAACAAGTACCACTATGATTAAAGTACATTATAACAAGTACCACTTTGGCTAAAGTACATTATAACAAGTACCACTTTGGCTAAAGTACATTATAACAAGTACCACTTTGGCTAAAGTACATTATAACAAGTACCACTTTGGCTAAAGTACATTATAACAAGTACCACTATGACTAAAGTACATTATAACAAGTACCACTTTGGCTAAAGTACATTATAACAAGTACCACTTTGGCTAAAGTACATTATAACAAGTACCACTTTGGCTAAAGTACATTATAACAAGTACCACTATGACTAAAGTACATTATAACAAGTATCAGTTTGATTAACATTATATCATCATCTATAAATGCTGACATTTACAGAAAATGGGTAACAATGATGTGATGTTTTCGGCAGTAGAGTTCTTTTTTATTATTATGACCAGGCAGAACTGTCAAGATCATAAAAATGCTCAACAAAGACTAAATATAGCTTTTGAAGATTTACACAGAGAGAAATTAACCTTGAAGTTGAACAAAACACCATCAGAAATAGACCAAACATCATGTGACAGAGTGTGTATCACTTCTTTTATAAACAAGTACTCTACTCATCTACCTAAATAAAGTTTCATCTGGATGATTAAAGTGCAGTACTGTACAATTAGCAACATTATAATAAATGCACCACAATAAATTGTCCTCCTGTAAATGGAACATTACTTTACTTAAGAAGTAAACATTATTCAATTTAACAACAATGAAGACTATTTGCAGCAGCATAATTTGATTTTGGAAAGACTTGAATAAATAACATAACTGATATGGAGAATATTCTGCAGCAATGGGAAAATGAAGTAAATGGAAAGAAAATGATTCTATATGACATGTGTGCCAACATTATCTCACTCAAATTTCATGCTTAAGAATCAAGTGCTAATGTTATGTCCCATTGAATTAAATCTATTCTTCTGACAAGATCAACCTTTCAATAATTAATGTTGCTTTTAAATGAAGATATTAAATGCTTTCAATTTATATGTAACTTTGTTATTATATGCACATAAATATACTTCTGACAAATACACTCCCCCATTTGGAAAGATCACACATCTTATATGACCACATTCCTGGTACTCAAGGGGTAGCCATATAAAAAGGTGGATCACTGTACTCCAAAGGTGACTGCTCATTATAAATTTTGCATTTGTGAAATTTCACCTGCCAGATTCTGTTTATCAGTAGCTGTGTGTTATCTCTTGCAAGGTTCTTGAAAAAGTCTTCTTTATCTGTCCTGGAAACAAATAAAGTTTCAGATACAAAAATTCACATTTTTTAAATATAAAAAATCAAAATCCAGGTAGTACAATATCACTAGGGGTGCATGATAATATCGAATACCGGTATATTGTGGTATTAAATCGACTATACAATTATCACGATAAAACTTTCTTATATTGATATAGTGCGATATTGACGTAAATTGGAATAGGAAGTAGCAAACGAACTCTATTATTGTAAGTTGATATTAGTCATATTTCTATAATAGTTCCTGATTGACAGTGACATATTTAATTCCATACCATTACCTCCGGTTATCAGCTTGAGTAACATTCCTATTTCGTTTCCTTAGCAGTTGCAGCATGGGTAATTGGAAGTTACATTTCTGTCAATCTTTTTTCTTTTAAAGCTTTAATATTTTATTGTCAACAAATAAGCACCTTGCTGACCAACTGACATTAACTTTGAGCTGCAAGTATTTCATGCATGGCTGAGTACGACCTGGTGCAAAATTAAAAAAAGCAGCCTGCATTATAGACTCATTATGCATCAGAAAGAGTAAAGTTGATGGAAAAATTGATGAGGCAAATGCTATGTGCCGACTATGTGATGCTAATGTTATTTTTTTGGGCGGAACCACTAATCTAGCGTACCATATGAACAAGCACCATCTCAGGAAATGTGGTAATTAAAAGATGACAGACAAAAGATCATCGATCCCTGCTAATGCGAGTTCACCACGTGAAGATACTGCCGATCTCTTTAAAGCTAAAATGTCGTAGTCAATCCAGAAAATACTATCAGGGATCATTGGTGAGAAATAGCCCTTGCCTTTGTCTCGTGCTTTTTATATACCTGACAAGGTGTGCAGATTTATAATAAAGGACACGCGTCCATATATAATAGTTTAGAGACATTTAGCATACACTTGACCCCCGAGATAATGCTCCAGGTAAAACACAGTTTGCACAAGTGATCATTCTTAAAAAATATCATCAAGGCAAGACACTGGTAACAGAAGACCTACGAAATATTGAGAAGGTTGCATCGACAACAGATAGTTTGACATCGAGGTCAACTGAATCTTATCTGAAAGAAACATTGTTAAAAATTGGAAGCTGATAAACTATGTTCTTCAAACTCGGCCCATGTATGAAGGTTACACAAGTGAGAATGAGCTGTTGTGATTCATGAGGCTCTCAAATAACGGGAAATACAGTCCATCCCCATACCACCTATTGTACCAGATAATACATCAAACATGGACAAGGCATGGACTCTTTTAGGATGCAACTGTCACATCAAGTGTTATGCATATTCTGTTAATTTTAGCTGCACAAAATGGTTTAAATATTAGATGCATTGAAATTCTCAGCATAATTCATTAAATAGGTAGTTTTTACACCAAAGTACAACTGTAACAGCTAAACTGAGAGGCCAGGCTGAATACTGGTCTACCGGATCATAAGCCGATGTGCCCAATAGATGGAAGAATACTAAATGACATTATTTCAAGTTATCTTGAAATGCAGTGGGCAGGAACTGCGGTTTCGAGATCCAAAGATCTTGCTAAAATAAAAGATAAAGATTTGAACACATTGTCAGATGATGACATTTGCCTGGCAAATAAGGAAATGGTTTGTCTAGAACCTCATAAATTGGTGGCAACTACTCTTTTTGCTGCATCAGTTCCAACAATTTATGTTATCATGCCTATTTATCGCAAACTAACTGACATCATTTTTCGACATAGCTATGATCTCTAGTAATAGCTCAGATGAAAATGGCTATGGCTTAGGACATATACACTCATGAAGAAAAAATCTCACAATTGCTGCTGCCTTGGATCCACATTTTAAAGCCTTGTATTTATTCAACGATGCACAAAGGAATGAAATCTTTACCAAGCGTTTTGGCATTCATCCCAAATCATTGTTAGAGTGAAGGCTGAACATGACAACGATCACTCACCTGCGGGTGATAGCGGGAGGTCAGAAACATCACTTTTACCACCACTAACAGAGCAGTTATGCTTGTCTGTAAATTGTGCCGCTAAGGATGCTCAACCAGTTCGCAAAAAGCTCAAGACAGACATTGGTCAGAGTGATATGACAGATAAAGGTATTCGTTGTTCTGGCATGCAAGAACTTCTTGGTGACGTCTACATCACAAGTGCTGAGACTTCAAAACAGAAACGGAAGAACTAGAAAAAGAGCTTAAGAACTATTGCGAGTTCCCGTTGATTCCTTTGGATTGATTGAATTAAAATCCTCTTCAATGGTGGAAATATCACGACCAGAGATTTCCTAGATTAGCTACGTTTGCTAAATCCTTATTGTACTTCCCAGTAACAAGTGCCTCTTCTGAATCAAAATCATGTTGAATTTCTTATCTTCTTAAAAAAAACGTGAAGTAAGTTCCATCATGTGATTTTCAAGGCAGTTCATTTAGAACTACATGGGGTAAAGTGAGAATGAAGAGACCAGTCTGCAGTTTATCAAAACGTAAATCACAAGATGTGAATTAACTGTTCAGACAAAGGACTTAAATTGTAACTCTTTATTTTTGTGTTCGATTGCAACTACTGTACTGCATTTTGATCAAGTTCCCTACTGTATTTTAATTATGTAATTAAATAATTTAAAGTAATTTTTGCAGTTTGCGTTCATTTTATTCAATAAATTAACAGTAATCTGTAATTCGTTCTTAAATCAATAAGTTGCAATATTTCGCTTAATATTATGACATATTGCAATATGATTTTTAATTCAATACCCACCCCTAAATATCACTGACTTTCTTAAGTCAATTAACAAAATATATTTTACAACATGTAACAAAGATAAGAAAATGTCTGCATCTGTACAATCTGATAATATAGCCTAATCTGATTTAGGCAATCCTAGTTTCCACAACATTCCAACCAGCTAAACAGAACATAATAATAATAATAATAATAATAATAATAATAATAATAATAATAATAATAATAATAATAATGACTTTCTTTACCAACTAATCTTTAGAAGCTCTTACTGTTTTACAACACCAAGATTGATATAATTACAAAAAACAAAACAAACACCATGAAATTAGAAAACAAAAATGCTGAAAATATTTAAGGTAGGATACATTATTGGGTATTTAAGTTTGTTCTTGCAGTCAAAAATGGTGAGTTTTAAGAGCATGTTTGAAAGGGATCACAGTCTTTGTGTCTAATTTTAATAGGCAATTCATTCCACATTACTGTGCAAAAGAACATCATCCAAATGACTTCGTTTTCATAGTGGAAATAATTAGTATATGATTGTCATCAGAAGAGAGTAAGTATCTTGCTGGTGTGTATACATGAGTGAGGCCAGATAGGTATGTTAGACTGGTGTCTGTCATTGAAATGTTGCACAGAGAACAAATTTTGTGTTTGATTTTCGATCAAATGGATAGCCAGTGTAGGGTATAGAGCTGCTGTCTTTAATATTTTGAAGTTTATGGAGTAGAAATTGAGTTGAACCAGACAGTATTGAGTTACAATAGTCCAGTCTTGAAAGTACTAATGAAAAAGTGTTTTAGTGGTATCAGCTGAAAGATATTTATGACTGGAGCTTATGTGTCTCAGCTCAAGATATGCAGCCTTGCATATGTTCATGACATGTTGGTACAATGCGAGAGTACTGTCCAGAGTAACACCTAGGCTTCATACTGTACTGACCGTGTGAATGTTGGTGTTGGCTGACATTTATTGTTTGAGGTAAAGGATGTGAATGACAAAATCTTTGTGTTGTGATCAGAATGGGCTCAAAATTTATCATCATTCATCTGCAACTTGTTACATGTCATCCATGATTTCACATCAGAAATTCACCTTTCTACTTCATGGATGGTAGCATCAACTTCAGTTGGGTGGCTAGACTTGTTTATTTGGGTGTCACCAGCATACAACTGGTGAAGCATTGGGCGATGATCTAATCTATGACACTTGAGAGCGGCTGAGTGTACAGAATGAAGAGAACAGAACACCACAACAGACATCAACTGGGCTGGAGTTTATTCCATATGCAGATACAATTTGTGTCCTGTTGACTAAGTAGGACTTGAACCACAGTAAGGCTGTATTGTTAATGCCAAATACATGCTGGCGACAGTGAAGTAATATATCATGATCTGTTGTGTCAAATGCTGCAACCAAATCAGGAGGGTGAGGACCGTTTGCTTGCTTGATTAGGATTTTTAACATAGCTCAACAATTTTTCAGTCATATCGCTACGATGTCTGCAGTGAGGCAGTTTATAGTGATGTCTAGCACGGGGGCATCATGCTGTACACCCAGTCACATTATCCTGACACCAGGATGACAAGTCATAACAATAACCTCTTAATGCTGAGCGTCAAGCGAGGCAGCTGTTAGTACCTTTCTTGTAAGTCTTTGGTATGACTCAGCCAAGGATCAAACACACAACCTCCCGCTTCTGCGGCGGACGCTCTAACCACTAGGCCACCAGAGTGGAAGGGTGAGGACTGTAATCATTCCACTATCCAAAGCAGAATGTCATTAAATACTTTCAGAAGAGTAGTTTCAGTACTGTGGCAAGGGCGATATGCAGACTGTACATTGTTAAAAAGACTTTGAATTCAAATGAGATACAGGTTGGGTTAGAACTACTTTTTCTAAGATATTTTTATATGAAGGGGAGATTAGAAACTGGGCGGTAGTTCTTTAAATCATTATGGTCAAGTGATGGTTTCTTCAGCAGAGGCTTTACTATGGTGAAAATTGATGGGAATTCCATTGATGAGAGAAGTATTAATAACATTGAGTGAACGCAATATTGGGTCTAAGCACTCAAGCAGCAGTGATGTTGGAATTGGATCAAGTTCACATAACTTTGGGGTGCACTCTTCATCATGATTGTTCATACTAAATCAATAGAGACTGGTTCAAATGCTCCTAATGGTTGTCGCTGAAATTCTGTATCATAACTGTATGGTGACAAGTAGTGCTGTTCCGATTATCGATTCTGTGTAAAGGGAGACTACTTTTTAGGTGTATGCAAAGCGCAAAGGTTAATAAAACTCCCAGCCACTAAAGTTGACCAGAAATTTATTAATTCCCTTCACAACTACAAATATGAAACCTTATAATTCATAATTAGGAACATATAGTCATTATTACATGGTCAAGTTGTTAAATTGTTAATAAATTTAAACACATTTTGTTGATTTGTTTCAGCTAAATTGCAACATCTTTTGGAATATTTATAAACAATGATAAACAAGAAAAACATCTCCTTCTATACTTTAAATTACAGACACATTACATGTGAACGAAAGAATTTTGGGGGATTGTAGCAGTATTTCAGTTACATATGATTAATCAGCCATAAAAAGTTGCATTCATTTCGCAAAGTTGTAGAACACAAGTAACACACAATGGTGAGGTTAAAATATATATGTCATTAAAAGAGATTACTCCTGTACATGTATAAACATACTGAACTCTTGATCAAAGATATAACTGTTTAATAAAAATTAAAATTTGCTCTTAGTAACCAATTATAATCGATGATCATTTGGTTAAGGGGAACCAATTATCGATTATGAATTTCTGACTGATTCCCATCAATAGCGACAAGTCAATTGAAATTGTGTTGTCAAGCGAATCTCTAATGGTTTGTACTTTGTCAAGGAAGAAATTTGCAAATACAGTAGTCCCCCTCTTATATAGCCACCCTTCTGCACTGGGAAAGTGGCCTTATAAGACAAGTGGCCTTTTCAGAGGGGGGCTAAATTTATTATGAGAAGTATATGTAATGTAAGTAGTAAGAAAACTACATACTTCAAAGCATTAAATATCTTTGTCTAAAAGTTACATTAATCATTAAAAGGTTCTTCTTGTTAAAATAACAAACTTATTTCAACTGAATATACGTTAATAGTTCTTTTCTTGGCGTAAATGTGATGTGCGAGCAGGTATTGTTGTCATGCACATTGCAAATGGATTCAAAAATGTCATTTACATCTTGGTACATACATAATTATATTTCCATTTGCTCTATTTTCTCACTGCTGCTGAATAACCTTCTTATAGGTTATGATTTTGTTTATTCGAATTATTTCAACATAAACAAGTTTTGCATTAATCATTAGTTCTGGGTACATTTGAAGAAACAAAAGTGGCCATTCATGAGGGGGACATTTACATGTTTTGTACTAAAATGCTGGCCGCTGGTGCCAAGGAATTCTGGCCGTAAGAAGCGGGTGACTGCTGGTCAGGGGAGCCATTCAAGAGGGGGATTACTGTAGGTCCAGAAGGTCTACTGGAGGGCAGGTAGTTAGAAGTGGTGTACATTTGTTCTTTGACATTAGTTTCTTAGATATCTCAAAGAGCTCTTTGCAGCTGGAGCTCTACGTGATCTTAATACTGTAGTGGGATAATTTGGTTAAATGGACTACGTGACCTTCTTAGCGGCTTCATAGATTTGTTTATGAATAGTGAGTCCATACATGCCAAACCTGACGAGGAGAAGGTGTAATCCAAGTGGTGAAAAAGTGGAATCCTGGCAGAAAAAGCGTAATCCATATATAACATGTTAAATTTTCAATAAACAATGATTGATTTGCCCCTTTTATTTGCCATCATTTACTGATTCAAATTTTCATATGTATCACTTTTAGCTTCACACACATCAACTAGAATCCAAGTCTTTTAGCGCCAAATATTAAAATTCTTTCCACACGGCCTGAAACATATGTCGCGTGATGCTGTATTCGTGATTTCATATTTAGAGGATTGTTATTTCTTTTGCTTTTTTTGTTTGCCGTTTTCAAATCTGTGAAATTTTTTAAAGGAGATATTTTTGTTCGTATATGCATCAACTAAAATAAAATATACTCTTTAGCGCCAATACCTTTAGACTGGTTCTGCTGTAAATATGAATTAGAATTGCTCATAAAGATCAAAATTAGAAAACGAGTCTGTTCTCTCCTCACTAAGCCATACAGATGCTATAAAAAAGAATTCAGGGTCAAAAGTTTGAAAGTAGAACAAGGTTTGCTATAAATAGAACATGATACTGTTAGGCAAGTCCACAGACAAACATACTCTTATATTGTAGTTATGTAAAAGCAGTCATTTCTAAAATACGGTCTGTGGGATTAATGGAATGTTAATAAAAATGAGAAAACAAATAATTGATTTTTTGGGAAGGTGGATATACCGAAAAAGTATAATCAATATATGTTTACACGAAACGCATAATTAAATTTAAAAAAGCGTAATGATTGTGCCAAAAGTGTAATGGTTGGCATGTATGTGAGTCTGGTGGAAAGCCAAAGCCTCTCCGCTGATTGTCATTATAAATTTCCTGTATATATTTGGGTAAATAACCCAACAAAATGGTCTGAAGTGACATGACCTGATGTTTGCAACTATCTTCCAGATACACCTGGTATTTTTTTAGCAAAATATTTTGCTGAAGTAATTGTACACCTTATTCTCAAGCCTAAAGTTCTTTAATTAATTAAACTATACTAAAATCTGAAATTTTCAGCAGTCAGTATCACTTACATGTGATTCTAATTATTTTTTTAAGTTCTCATTAATTTATGTTTCTATTATTATTATTCTTTAATTGTCCTATAAAACCTTGATTAATAAGCACTAAAAGTTGGGTATTTTTCAACCTATGTACTAGTCCTACATGTAAGAAAGAGCACATGTTGATTTTGTTTAGGTGCTATGTCTTACGATTTGAATAACAGCCTTGTGTAGTCTGTTATGATGTCGTTGACACTGGAACGAGTAGTCAAAGTTTCAGGAATATTGCAATACTTGGCAACCTATATCAACACTCTTCCACTAATTTATGTTTAATTAATATATTTACTGTGCTGTTTTTATCCTGGTGGAATCAATATCTGACACTTGCAAACGGACGCATTTTCTTGTTCAGTTGACATACATTTGAATTTATTGAAATGTGACAGTAGTCGAGGTATGCCGAAGTATGTTCAAGTAGGGTCCAATCGGAAAATGTTTCTTGAATGAAACGTTGCTTACTGTTCAAATACTTGATATTTTCGTTTCGTTAAAATAAAACAACCTTGTTGAAACCTAGTTCGGCATTCCTCAGCCACCATCGCATTGCAACCAGTTGAAATGTGTGTCAAAGGAACATAAAAATGCGTTCATTTGCTTGTGTCAGATTTTGAGTTGATCACGATCAAGACAACAAAGTATATCAATAACTCTTAAATATGTGGATGAATGTTTATATTTATTGCCAAGTATGTGATAATCATGAAAATTTCACCTCTTATTCTCCTGTAAGTAGAGTTCAAAACACATTACACAGCGCTGTTCATTAGGCAGTAAGACCCTGATGTCCAAAACATAAATATCAGCGTCAGGTCTTACATGTAAGACTACCTATGTACATGTACTGCGTTTATAATTTTCCTTTGCATGATTTTGTGCACCCACAAGCATTGCAAATCTTAAACTGTATAAATGTCTCCCACACGTTACTTAAGTCAATATAGTCTGTTTTCTACATCCCTGTTTGTTTGTACCCCCCTGCTGATTTCAGTCACGAAAAGCATAAACAAGATAAAAAGTCAATAAATCTTACTCAATTCATTGATTTACAATTTCTAACCCGTTAGGCATCAGACGCGCACACGATAAAGGTGTTATGGACACCGTGGTCGCAATCTGGTTTGAAATTATAAATCAATGAATGAAATGAGTAAGATTTATTGACTTTTAATCTTATTTATGCTTTTCGTTACTGAAATCGGCATGGGGGTACAAACAAAAGGGGATGTAGACACATATTTTAGAACAATGGCTATTGTTTTCACCTCGACGATCGTAACTGCACTGAAAATGCCTGATTGTGAAAATGTGCCAGGATTCCCGACAAAAACCAGTTCGATTTAAATTTGTGAGTGTCTATACGGGCTGAAGTGTTCGGGATATTTCTGAAAATGTTATCTCTCGTTCTCCTGTCAGTCTACTTGTGTGTGTGTGTGACTATTATTTTTAACGTAGCTTTAACAATTTTTCTGTCTACTTGGGTGCACGCTACATGCGGCCGTTATTAAGGCAGTAAGACGTAGCACCAAAACAAAAATGTAATTCGTCTTAGGTTGTAGGACTTGCATATCGAAGTTAATATTTAAACCTTGCGCTGCCTCTCAAGAAGTGCAACATAATTATTTTAAACTTCCTCGAAAACATGTTATAATTCAAATTTCGTGTGCAAAATTTCGAATTGACGAAGATATAACCATACAAATTAAAACTGTAATATATACCGAAATTTTGTAAGATCAAACGGGTTTGTGTCTGATACTAAAAGATTTCCTTCGTCAATTTCCACGTCAATATCTTTAAGAACTTCGATGGTTTTATATTTTGTCTCCTTTTCAGCAGCAGATCGAAGCACGCTGGCTACGAAGTCAGCCATTTCTTATTACACTTTGTGAGGATTATTGACTAGTTAAACATAAAAATATTGACCAATGAAATTGTATTTTACAAAACATGCGTAAACGTTGTACTTATTTCCGGTACGGTATCTTTACTTCCGTCTTTAAGCGTTTTGGTCGATAATTAAATAATGTAGCATCATAAACAATAAAACAATAGAAGATCATATGATGCTGTCATACGGGAAATCGGACACTGTTATAATGGAACAATTTTAACAGTAAAAATGTTCAAAAAAGAGAATATAAGGAAGAATTTCCTGAGGGTGAAGCAAATTGCTGACCAAAACCTTGGAAGGTGGGCAAGTTTTACTTTACAGTTAATACTATCAGGTTTTCTATTGCTGTATTATAGTAATATATAGGCTATCTTCTTATCAACATGCAATTAAAATAAAACCTTAGATTCATATATAGGATATTCATAGTGAAGTACCAGATTTTGCAACTATACCTAGTTAATATTCAATGGATATGCATCCAAGAACGATAAAAGTAGCGTCTTAACTGTTTTATGTCTGCTACTTGGCGTAATTTCTTTAACGGAAGTAAATGAGTGTGTGAAATCGAAACTTTGTTTCTATAACTTTTGAGGCGAACTTGCTCCCAAATAATTTAATAAAAATGGACGATCTGAAACAAGATGGATATACATGGTGGCCAGTTCAACTGGTGGAGGATGAACCACCCACCCAAAAGAAGGTACTGACAAGCTTTCTCACATACCCACATTAGCTAAGCCTGAGACTCGAACCAACACAAAGGTGAGACAGCAGTGATCTTGAACAGTGAGTGCATTAGACCACTCGGCCCCCAAAACATTTTTGTAATTATAAATTTGATCAGGTTAAAGTATGAAACATTGCAAGTCACAGTCATTTGAAAAAATGAGTAGGTTTACTTTTTGCCCTTCCTCACATTTATTTCAATTAAACCTTTTTAAAAAATTGTGAATGTCAATAAAATTGTTCATACATGTTTATAAACTTGTTTCTGCTTTTGACTTTCTACTTATTTCTGCTTTTTACTTTCTGCTTATTTCTGCTTTCATGTTTTTATTTATGGTTGAGTTGGAGTGAACTTGAAAAGTAGAGAAAAATATTTGTAGAATCATGTTCATTTTAATTAACCTGACACAATTTTTGGACCACACATTCATTTAATTAAACCTTAACACAATTTTTAGAATGTCATTAAAACTTTTCTTATGTGTTTATAAACATGTTTCTGCATTTATACTTTCCACTTATTACTACTTTAATGTTTCTGTCCATATTTTATTTTTTATGAACTTGAGAAATAAAACAAATAGTTATAGAATCACAATATTAAGGTGGCGGTAGCACCATTGCTCATTTGTTGATTTGGGAATAATGACATTTTAAGCACATGATATGCTATACATGGTGGCTAGTATAACTGGAAGAGGGGAACTCCAGTAAAAACCACTGATCCACAGGAAGCTACTGGCAAGTTTTTTCACATACATTGGTTGAGCCTGAGATTCAAATCCATGTGGATAGATGTGTGATGGCAGTTATCAGTAATGTCAAGCATTTTATGCCATTCAGCCTCACAGAGCCCTGGCCCTTGTGTATTACTCATTATGCAATAAAGTTGAATATTGGCTACATATTGAAAAAGTATTCATAGCATATGACAAATGCATCTCCAGTTCATATTACTTTCAATTCCAATGACTCATTTTGTCGCAAACATAGACACACAGATAAGAAAAAACCTACACAACTTTATAGAAAAATAATATACAACATTGATATGTTTGTGTATGTGTCTGTACACATGCAGAAAGGTTTTCCACAAAAACTAGAATTGGGGGTCTTGGGCACCTCCTCTTGCAGGAATTGCAGAAACAGATCCACCACAGCTAAACGCCAATAATGATTTTCAAAAAATGGTAGGGAGTGAAATCAATATATCCTGAAAGCAAACAACCATTTTTTGGAAAATATTAGAAAGAACTTTACATGAGAATTGCATTTAAAAAGTAAATTTTTAATAGCTTTAAAATTTAATAATTCTAATGTATAATTTTTTTACAATCATGATTTTTTTCTTGAATTTTAAATCAACAAGCTCATTGTTTAAAGTCATGACTATGATGGAGACAAAGCATTTATCTTCATTATCTTTTTCTTCAAGATCATCTCCGTAATTTGAAAATTTAAAGTATTAAAAATGAGGCAGTGACTTCGACTATTAAGTTAAGCCTTTAGGTTAGTGTATTTTTCAAGTTCCTCAGAGAACATAAATATTATTGTTAGAGCTGTCAACGGGTACCCGGGTACTTGGGTATCCGACCATAGTGAAATACCTGGCAATTGAAAATTAATTGCGGGTACCCGTTCACAAAAATAAATTGTCGCCAGACTCGCCAACACTATCAAAATATCACATATCGTCAGCAGTACGCTTGTCTCAGTTACAGCTCCAGTCTATATTTAAAAGTAGGACCACCCGTTATGCATCAGCGGCCCACTACTGAATCGTTACACACGAAAACACTTCAAACAGGTGTGACAGTTATGGCTTTAATTAGAAACCAGAACCCTGCTTAATATAAATAAACAATACATCAGAGAGTCTGTTTGGATTAGTAAAATTCATTGGCATTGTGCAACAGGACAAACCCTTTATCCCTGAGGCTTTATACGCCAAGGTTAAAACATAGTCATTCTTCTACAGGTAATAAACCTCTTTGTAGAGGATAACTATTGATTGTGGGTGCTAAATGATCTGTACATTGTGTGCTTTTTTAATGAAATCCAGATGCCTACCTTTTATTTCCCAACAGACATGTCAAAGAAATCGCACACGTAATATTATGAACAATTATCACCTAGACACCTTGAAATCTTTAGAGTCGACTAGCTCTGATAATTTTGAAAATTAATCATCATACATGTATTGACATTTCTACTCTCGATACTACTACGTTTTTGTCATAGCTATCTTAAGAATTATAATTCCAAAATCATATGACTTATGCGATTGCATGCTTCTCTCTCTCTTTCTCTCTCTCTCTCTCTCTCTCTCTCTCTCTCTCTCTCTCTCTCTCTCTCTCTCTCACACACACACACAGACACAAGATGGTTTTAACGTGTTACTCTTACCATGTGATAAAGCTGCTTTACACGCATGCGCGGGTAATTCAAATCTGAGTTCAACAGTAATACACAGGTGTTCTGTTCTGACAGATTTATACTAAAAAAAAGATGAGTGTTCTAAAGGATTTAACACAGCTGATCATTAGAAGTTGGATTATACTTACCATCTGGGTACAAATGTTATTCTAAATAAATGTATTAATTATTAGCATGCGGTCTGATCATTCACAGCTACCACGGTGTGGACGCTTCAGACAGAGTAGTGCATTACACAGACAAAATATTAAAGAAAGGCAGATAACAATTAGTTGGTCTAGGGTTGTACATGTTTTACATGTTTCTAACGGGTACCCGTTAAATGGCGCAACGGGTACCCGGGTAAGTTTTCGTGATTTTTGACAGCCGTAATTATTGTATCATGTGTTACGTCTATCTGATTTAAATAATTTATTTATAATTTTCAAATTCAAATTCGTCATTTTTGGGTTTATAATTCATTACATTGGGAAGTGTTTTCTGGAAAATTCAGGTTGACCTAGACTCTATTTGTAAACAAAGAGGTTGACCTCGTTTCTGACCCTGCTTCAGAGAGTGTCAACAAGGTTCTAAAACGATTGGCTAAATCCAAGGACATCTTTTTATTTTTAGTTCTTAGGGAGTGAGAAATGGTTGATTTTCATCTAGATCATTCTATGTGTACGTGTTTTTATGATCGTATGTTCATTCTATGACCTTCCAGAATCACGTGACCCCTTTTGTTTACGAGGGAATTATATATATATATATATATATATATATATATATATATATATATATATATATATATATATATATATATATATATATATATATATATATATATGTGTTTTGGAAGCTAACAGTAGTAGAATCTCTGGGCTTTAAATTAATAATTGTGTCTTCTGTTTGAGTTATATTTTTAATTATCTTGTACTGGAAATTGTGTCTATTCGTTTAGAGCAAGAGGAATTATTTTATTATTTATCTGAAAAGAATATGTGCTCATAGATTTTCATTTGGATTATTATAAAAACAAAAACAGACTTCATCACGTGACATCGTCGTCCATTTTGGATTACATTGTCAAGATTCGAACAGGGAACTATTAGGACATTTATTTATCAGGACTCTTGCAATTCCATTAGTGGATTATTTTTGTGAATTCTATATTGGATTATTTTTGGACTTGATTCTCTAAAACCGTAAGCTTATTTATTTTCTTTTATTTACCGTATGTACTCGACTATAAGTCGATTCAAGTATAAGTCAAAGTGTAATTATTTGGTAAAAATAGCGTCCAAAATCAATGGCGCGAGTATAAGTCGAACCCATAAAATCAAGTCGAGTTGACATGTAAAAGTTTTATTACCCAAATTTGCATAAAATCAAAATTAAACATTCATAATAGGCACAAAGCATGTAGTTATACAATGGAAAATACCTGTAAGTGTTTATAATCGAAATTAAACATTCATAATAGGTACAAAGCATGTAGTTATACAATTGAAAATACCTGTAAATGTTTATAATCGAAATTAAACATTCATAATAGGCACAAAGCAAGTACCATAGTTACGGTATACAATTGAAAATACCGGTAAATGTTTATAATCGAAATTAAACATTCGCTAAGAATGATGCAATTCTGGGCAAATGTTTGAATTTCTCATCTTTCTTTAGTTGTAATGCTCTAAAGCGAATCAGACCTCTGGTAGCAATGTAGCCTTCCTGACGCTGAGAAACGACCCAGTCATTTAATTCTGCTTCTAAAGTTGGAAAAGAAGAAATCAAACCTCGTCTGGCACGTTTACTTTTCGACATGTCCATTAATGTTTCTTTTATTTTCCGCCAATCATGAATCAGTTTTTCGTTCACATCAAACTCTCGCATAGCGTTTGAATTTCCATGCAACTCAGCATACTCGACAACTTTCAACTTGTAACCAGCTTCATATGATATCCGCTTTCTTTTTAATTCGCTCATGTTAAGTTTTATATTTCTTTTTGAAACTGAAAAACTGCAGTGCATGAAGTTGATCGCCAGTTTACGGTAAATTTGTATTTACCGTAAACTGGCAGCAGGGAACCAGCACTTCCATAAGCTGTACCGGTGATCTGTTTATAGGAAGCATGTTCGAACCATGGTAAATTTATTTTTTCCATTAAGAATATGTTTTATTTATTAAGTTTAATAAATTTAAGATTAATTTTATATAAATATGTAATACAAATTACCGGGTATATTTATTTCAATCTCTAAGTATAATGCAAACAATTCGGTGCTCAGCTGCCGACACGTATTGTGTGTATGTACCGTACATGATGGCTGAATCGTGCATAATTTTACGACGCTGAAAATTCTCGTCGATTTTAACAGGCACGTTGTTTCTGACTCAAATATAAGTCAAACTTAGGTTTTTAGGTTAAAGTTAGTCTTAAATTTCTCGACTTATAGTCGAGTATATACGGTAAATATTTGTACTTAATAAATTCTTTGTTAAAGTTTTAGAAGCTTGTTAGTTTTCACTCTTTCTGTGTTACTGCTTATTCAAGCCTAAGTACGTAACACATGTGAACACTGTTTGTTAAGTGGTTTTCAAAAGCATTGGTTTAATTATTCTATGCAAATTCAAAATGATTCTGTTACTACTCATTTTCCCACATTTGTGTGTGTCTAAATAAATAACACCAAAGCAGTAATGCATGTACTTCTTTTACATATTAAATTCTTTTACCTATTAAATGATAATTTTTTTCCAGTGCCAATGATGAAATGTACCATGCACAAACTTGTGGCTTTTTCAGTAAATCAGTCTTATGATCTTGGTATGTAGTGGAAACCTCGTTTGCATAATAATCACATTTTATGTTACTTACACCTCAGTTGCAACAAATTAGTAGTTTAAAATAATGATTACTTCTTCAGTCATCTTTCTGACATTAGATACTGTTCATGTTGGCATGTCAAAATAGCTAAACAATTTTTATTGGAAAGTCTAAACAGCTAAACAATTTTTATTGGCAAGTCTAAACAGCTAAACAATTTTTATTGGAAAGTCTAAACAGCTAAACACATTTTATTATTCTTATACATTGTATTTTTTTCACATTGCATATAAATTTATAATTAAGATATTATGTTTTTAACAGTTCAATAAACTGATGAAATTAATACATACATATTCTTCAGTGCAAATCTTTATTAAATTAAATATTCTGGCAGTGCATATTTTTTAATACAAATTAAATATTCTGGCATTGCAAAACTTAATAACTTCAAATATTTTGGCATAGCAATTCTTCATAACATTAAATATTCTGGCAGTGCAAATCTTCATAAAATTAAATATTCTGGCATTGCAATTCTTCATAACATTAAATATTCTGACAATGCAAATCTTCATAACTTCTAATATTCTGGCAGTGCAAAACTTTATAACTTCAAATATATTCTGGCATAGCAATTCTTCATAAATCTAATATTCTGGCATTGCAAATCAATATAACATTATATATTCTGGCAGTGCAAATCTTCATAACATTAAATATTCTGGCATAAGTGGAAAAACTGGAAATATGCGCCAAATGGCGAGTTTATATATTTTGACAAAAAATTCATTTGAATGGTGGACCACCTAAATGTACTTCAAACTTCACCAAACTTTGCCATAAATTTTCTTTTTGTATTACAAAAAAAAACTAGACAAGGGACAAAATGATCCATTGAAGTTAAAAAAAAAATATGGGGCGTATGATGCACCCTAATCATATGTATAAATATATATATATTTATTGTAGGCAGATTTATGGTAAGCAGCATCCTTTCTGAAAGCTATTCTTGGGAAATGGGTGTACATTAGGGCAGCATATTGTCAACTTTCAAATCTGAACTTCCCAAAATAATAATTGCCAAAACAAGAAGTCCTCACTAAGAACTTTTCAGAGAAGATTTAGTAAAATAAAATCCTTTGATTGGAGTCATACCTCCCTGTGTAGAGATGGTTTGAAAGATGGAGACGAAGTTGAAGAAATTACTGCTATAATAAATGCTTTGAAATAAGTTGAAACATCACAAAAACAAATTTCATTATCTTTTTGGATTTCATTTACATAATGAAAGCTGATAACCCATTAATATTCCAAATATTACAGGAACATTTTTGTTTATTTGGTCTAAAGTATATACATGTATCCATACTGAGTACCTGTATAGTGCTAACTTTACATACATACATACATACATACATACATACATACATACATACATACATACATACATACATACATTACATACATACATACATACATACATACATACATACATACATACATACATACATATTTATTTATTGTATACAGTTATAAACAGAAAGGTATATGCAATACACACATATAACTGCATACACATGTTTTTGACATAGCTAAGTACTGAAAAGCTGTTAGTGCTGCTACAATCTTTTCCCACCATCCTTTACATTTTCCGGCTTTGATGAAGAGTAAAAATATGTTTCTTATAGTTCTAGATTGGTTCTATGCAAGCCACAAACATGAAACACAATTATTTATTTTTCAAATATATATATGTGTACCTTTTTAGTATAAAAAAGGATACATTAATGATCTGTTGGATTTTTAATTCCAAATAATATGGTATATTTTTTTTAAATATGATCAGTGTTACAAATTTATATGTATATTTTTAATAAAAATAGATCCCCCCAAAATAAATTGGCTTCATTACAAAAAGTACATAGTGATGATTCAGAGATTTTCATTTAAACAATCTCCTAATGGTATAGAGAATTCTTTGGAGAACTTTGTATTAAAAACTCTTAAGTCCTGTGTCCACAGTAGTGCAAAAAGGTGTGTGTGTGTGTGTATGTGTGTCAAAATTGATTCCCTATCTTCATGTGAATAATTCTAAATTAAAAGTAATTTCCTTGTAGTTTCCATTTGAAATGTATGTATATTTATTTAACTCATGAGAAGATTTTCATGTGGTGTAAATCCTAACTTTCTTATATTGTTAGCCCAACTTCCTGGTATTGCATCAAGAACTCGATGGAATTTTATGAAGGCAATGTTGATATTAAATTTTCCTATGCAAAGAACATGACATCTTCCTTAATTATTTTGTAAATAAAAGACTTCTCATTTTGGGCAGGAAGTTTTTATTATCATTTTTCAAAGTGGCATTGATAACTTTATATAAAAGAACTGAAACGTATTCTGAATTGTTAGCTGTCTAGTCTCATTGGTGTAAAGGGTAATGAAAATGCTGTTTAGGTAACCAGAACTCTCAGGTTTCAAATGGAAGATTCCATGTACTGTCTTCAAAGATTGTATGAATATTCTTCATACTTGTGAAAATATGAAAATGAAAATGCCACAAACATAATAACATTAAAGTCAGTATTTGATTCCATCATGTAGAACAAATTGGAAAGATGACTTGATAGTAAAGTGATTATGTATTGGACATACATACCTGACAATACATACCTTCAAAAAGGTGAGCCTCAACCACAGTGCATACCAAGGCATTGTCCACTTACAATGGAACACATTTTTGTCAAGTGTTTCGACTTATACCTTATGAGACAGAATTAATTTTGTTTGAACTGCACCATGAAACTATTAGGATGTACCAACTGGCAAAATCTTTTACTTTTTGAGGGACAGCTATTTATAAAGAAGTTTTGATTATGTGTTTTATGGAGTTTATATTAGTTACCATTATCTTTTACTTTTTATACATTTAACAGCTTTATAATATATATTTGATCTTATATTTCTTGTGTAAATTTATTTGTAAGCATTAATCTTCCTAAATTTGTGTGCACTCGTTACTTACATTTTTCAAAAACTTTACTTTTAGTTATCACCACCCCTGTGAGAATAGGCACAATTCTTGAACTATCCATTCATGAACGATTTATAAAATGCAAATGAACATTTCTTGAAGTTTTTGAACATTAAATGGCCAATTTTTCCAAAATGATGTTCTTTACATGTTCTAAAACATTCATGAACTACTATTTCTCTGAACAATTCATGAACTTAAGTTTTTGAAAATTCTGCCATTTAATGTGCATTAACCATTCATGAAATGTTCAAATGTTCGTGTTCATTTGTGAATATTTTATGATCATATGTTCTACAACAATTTATAGATAATTCAGAAAAGAACTACCGGTATTGTAAATTTAATAAAGTAGAGTTACCTATGTTTTCTTGATGTTATGACCAGTACTTTTTCATGTGAAAAGACATCGAAAAACAATCACTTAGGACTATGCTGTTTTCATTTTAGATAAAATCTTATGTTTTCCCGTCAAAACCACATGCTGGTAGTAATCATGAAAGGGTCTGTGGTTTATGATAAAAAGTTTCCCTTCAATTCCCACAATAACCACATGGTTTGGTTTCCTTTACAATTTAGCCATTACCAAACTTTTTTTTTTGTACTCATCATGGCATGGCTTCAGTAATGTAGTGAAAGATTGTATTGATCAATTCCTTTCATTTTAAAATCAAAACAACAAAACAGCATTTTTGACCTTCTATGACCAAATCCATTTTTTTAATAGTGTTTTGCAAAGAGCATAGCTTACATTGACAGAATATTTTGATTTAAACTTGACCAACTGCATCTGCAACCGTCATTTGGAACAACCTTGGTTATTTCTGTGATGTAAGGCCTAATCTGTTGGATTGACCTCAATATTGTAGATACTAATATTGCATTATTACAGCAGCTTCACAAGAAACAATATCTGATATCATTAAAAGATTTATTGAAATTTTATAAAATCAAAGAATGGAAAATGTCCATGTATGTAGATATTTACTGATAAAATTGATTTAGACAATAAATATGGTTCTGCTGATGAAACTGTACTATTTACTGCTCCAGCAGCAAAACAAATAAATTTCAATGAACAGAAGAAAATATGAATGTTTGATTTGCAAGAGAAATATCCTACTTCATTTGCATAAACTTCACAAACTTTATAAGCTCTGGATTCCTTCTACAAAGTGGCAGTAATTCTGTCAATTTCACAACAAAACTGGATCAATCTGGCATTGTTGTGTACAAAAATGTACACAGGTGTAAAACTACAAACAACAAAAATCTATACATCTATGCCTATGGTAGAAATATGAATATGATTAACCCATGTTGTCCTTAAATTTGTTTTGTCTAATTTATTGATAAATCAAACCTGTAGTGACCTTGTAACCCCATATTGTAAAAAATTATAAGTTCTACGGATATGTATCTAACTTTTTTCAGATATTCTCTGGTGTAATAATTGCCCAGTTTCATTTAAATAATATTGAAAATGGTTAGTGAGATTGAGGTTAAAATGAAAAGTAGCCTCTTTCATTGAATCATGGTGCAATTCAAAATCAAAGAACATACATTTTATTAGGTTTCATTTATTTCAGCTGCAGCTAAGTGTGCTTTTATATGGTTCGTAATTTGTTTCCAACTATTATCATAATCATGTCAGAAATCTTTAATGAATTTAACTGCCCGTATATTAATAATTGAACTGTTCTTGACATATTCCTGAAATCTTTAGAGAACTTTTCATGAGTTTTTATGAACTATTTAAATTTATTTTAGTACATTAACTGTTCTTGATATGTTCATGAACTCATTCAAGAACAGTTTTTGAACTCTTAGGATATGTTATTGTTCTTGAGTGGCAGTTTGTTTTTTTAACTTATTCATGAACTATTCAAGAACTGAAGTTCATGAACAGCCATAAGAGCAATTCCAAGAATGTTCTATGTTCCATTCAAGAATAGTTCATATTGTTCATGAGCTGTTCATAATTTAAAAAACTATTCTGCATATAGTCCTTATTGTGCTAAGGCACCATAAAATGCTGCTACTACTATTACTACTACTACTACAACTACTACTACTACTACTACAACTACTGTTATTACTGTAACTACTCGTTACAGCCCTCCTTTATTTAGATCATTCCATTTTTTTAAATTTCCTTCTTTGTTTAGATTGTGATGGAAAGTTTGCTTTCAAGTTCTATATTTGAATAGACCCGACATTAAGTTGTTCATTTTGTAATCCTAACAGAAGAAGAAGAAAAAAGTGAAAATAAATAGCTGGACGTTACTAGGACATAGTATTTTAATATATAATAGGCATTGGGAAGGCAAGACATTTTTAAATCTATGTTACAAGGAGGTAAATTTACATAATCTCATCATCAAAATATGACATTTTTTTATATTCAGCACTAACATTTATTGAAGATAACATTTACCAGTTTCAAAGATCATTTTTCTGGAGAGCCCTCAGTGACATTTCAATATTTTACTGGTTCTAGAGAATTAGTCAATCTTAAAAAAAATATTGTTATGGCAGCTGAACTATCTAAGTGTTTAGTTTTCTCAGGAAATTTAATCAATATTACAATAATGAGGTTTCAGCAATTATTATTATTATTATTATTATTATTATTATTATTATTATTATTATTTTTATTTGGCAGAGCAGAGAAGTCAGAGGTTTTGTCAGATGACCTCATTTTGGTGGAAAAGCAGGTTGACCAAATCAAGAATGTCACCACCACAACCGTCAAGAAAATTGCATCAACTCTTCAGGGCACAGGACCCGACGTTGAAAAGAGACTGGTACATAATTGCTATATGTAGGATGTTCATATCATGTGATGTTAATGCAATGTATTTTATGATTTTAGTGTTTTTTCAGGTTTTAAAGGGAAATTATTTAGCTTGTTTTATAGATTTTAGGTGAATAAAGAAAAATGTAGGTTTCTGTAGGCTGCAACATTTTTTACCAAAATTTATAAATGTGTAGACAGTAACCAAAAACAATGTTATTTCATTAAAATGAGTAGAAGCTCAACCTTTACTTGACTTGTACAGAAGACATACACCTTACAGCTATTTATGTGTCAATTATTGACAGTATATGTCATACCTTGCTAAGCTTGCTTCATTTACTACAACTCATTTACCATTTATTGTCACATTATTCAGTCTTTAAGACATATCTTTGTTGAATATATCTGATAGTTGGGTAGAACATTCTTAGGATCATCATGAGAGTGTTTCTTACTACCGCAATATGTATAATGAAATATTTTATGATGCTACTGGATGTGCTTCAATGCAGTGGATTATGGAGTTGAAATGGCATTTCTTTAAATAAAACATAACTCATCAAAAGTTCTGTTAGCAAATATGTATTTCAAAGGTAAAAAGTTTAAATAAATTTATGTCAACCAGATCAGTAAATCAGCCTGATGTTTTTCCAGGTGATGCTCCATTTAATGTGAAAATCATCCATACTTTACGAATAAAGTAACAGAAGAATCTTACTGAACTGTTGTCTTAAGATGTGAAAGTATACAATTTAATTGAAATGGGTTGTTCCCGTGACACTGACATCACATCCTTGTGCGATTTCATTTACATGGTTGCCATTTTATTACAGTAAACTAAACTAAGCCAGTTATGCATATTAATATTACAGCTTTTTCTGTATTTATCCATTCAGGTATTAAAACACACTAAAATAATAATAATAATATTTGTAAAGTCCAAAATCTTATATATTCTTGCTTATAAGTTAAGCCCAACTGAAAACAACGAAGACCATTGGAATAATGCATTGGCAGATCATGGTCAATGTTATTTTTTCCCCTGATTACTCCTAACAAATTGCATAGACCCAGCTTTGCCATTTCAGTTTGGACTTAACTTATAAGCCAGTACATATGGTAATGTATTCACTTAGATTCCTACTCCATACCACAAGACACCTTCATGGATCAGCCACATGTCACTCACTGCACTCAGTTTCCAGTTTAGTGCCATAGAACACAAAGGTCTTTGTCACTCAAAGGGAACACATGCATATTGATCTGATTACAGTACGTTTATTCTGTGAGCGTGATGTGCCACTCTTCTCCATTTCAGCACAGGAGTCATCAGCATTGCCACATTCACAAAGACATGTTCACAAGCTCCATCAATTTTGCTATATCTCACTGAGAAGAGAAAACTGCCTTCTGAGCATCAGTTGAGGAAGTTTTTCGCTTCTTGCTACCGTATGACTTTGCTTCTCATTCTCTGTCAAAAGCTTAGTTCATTGTTCCATTATTTATTTGACATCCTCATTAGCAAAGACAAACCAGTGTTCAAATGTTCGATCTGGTTGAATGTCTGACTTGGAGAGCATTACAGACATAGCAGCCATAAAAATGACAAAGCCATTGTAAGTATACACCTCAGATGTCATATTAAATGGTGCAACTGGTTTTGTAGTGTACAGAACCTATAACCCACTTCCAACCTAAGGAATTGGTCTCTGCCATCTGAATCTGACAGCATAAGGTCAATAATGAAGCTGATCCTACCTATTATGTTGAATTATGTTCAGCTTGTGTTGATCAACATCACTGGCATTCTTAAGACTCAGTCGACCCATAGAGCTATAAATGCAAACAGCTCGCTCCAATCAAATAAAGCCACATTCCCATGGTTCATGCAGATCTTTTGGGTAGAGAGTTATCTAAATTGCTATTTTCAAATTAGCACCAGGCCCTGATTGGCCAAATGGTCTAAAGCACTCACCATTATGACTCACTGCCATCTCACCTCTGTCTGCATGGGTTTGAGTCTTGGGTTCAGCCAATGTGGGAACGTGAGAAAGCTTGCCAGTAGTTTCTCGTGGGTCAGTGGTTTTTTCCAGGGTTTCCCAGGGTTCTTCCTCCACTGTTTATACTGGCTGCCATGTATATATCTTGTACTGAAAAATGGCATTAAACCCTACAACAACAAATTAACATATTATGGCCTGTTGAGACTGCATTTGAAAGAAGTGAATGCCAGTAATGAACCTGAAAAAGTACTTAGTGCCAGTACAATGAATACAATTATACACTTGTTTTAAAGATAAATTTCAGGATCTTTAGAAAGTTGGATAATCAACAGTATGTGATATATCTTTGCTTTTTTATATGCTAAAGACATTAGAGAAACTTCCAAAAAATCTCATCTATGTATGCCTCGTCATTATCTTGTATGTTAGTTTTCAGTCCTGGAACAGATCCTCAAACTTCAGTGTGTGATTGAGTTTCCAACATCAGTTATGAACAACCTTTCAAAAGTTGAGTCATTTGTGACTGGTTGAAACAAAAATCTCCAACTTGAACTCGGGTATTGTATGATTTCTGTACCTTGACTCCGTAGTTACTGTATGGTCTCCAGACCATGACTTCATGATTATTGTATTGTCTCAAGGCCAGGACTCCATAGTTACTGGATGATATGTAGATCAGGACTCCATGATTACTGTATGATCTCCAAGCCAGGACTCCATGGTTGTTGTATGATCTCCATATCAAGACTCCATCCTTACTGTATGGTCTCCAGACCAGTACTACATAATTATTGTATGATTTCTAGATCAAAACTCCATAGTTACTGTATGATCTGCAGTCCAGGACTCCATGGTTACTGTATTTCCCTTCTCTAAACCCTTCAAAACAACTGCCCTGTATAATATTGAATGGTAGCATGTTATGGTCTCCATATCAAGACTCCATAGTTACTGTATGATCTGCAAGCCAGGACTCCATGGTTACTGTATTGTCTCCAGGCCATGACTACATAGTTACTGTATGATCTGCAGGCCAGGACTCCATGGTTACTGTATTCTTCTTCTCTAAACCCTTCAAAACAACTGCCCTGTATTATATTGAATGTATCATGTTAAGGTCTCCAGGCCAAGACTACATAGTTACTGTATGATTTCCAAGCCAGGACTCCATGGTTACTGTATTCCTCTTCTCTAAACCCTTTAAAACAACTGCCCTGTATTATATTGAATGGTAGCATGTTAAGTATCTCCCTCAATTACATGTGCTCACACACATTTAGGTCTCAAAACATTGGCTGCAGCCAGTGATGTCATGAGTTACTGAGGTATCACTGAAAAATTAAGAAAGTGATGGGCATTGATAGTGTGAAGAGAGAGTGGGTAAGTGGGTAGCTGTATGATTGAATACTCATTTTATAATCATGATGGGAATAACTGTCAATAACTAGTTTTTTTTCTTTTGAAGTTGTTCACTTTTCTGCATAAATTATTTCAAGATGACCAATCTTTGAAGAATTGTTTTAAACCTTGCTCAGAGAGGTTTCTCCAGGGAATGACAATGCTTTTTGCATTTGAATATGGATTCATTTTAGTGTAATTGCTGATTTAGAACAAAACTAGAATAATTTTATGGGGACATTTATTTTGAGAAAATGCATCATCACATCTCGTTTTTCTTGTCATTCAGTTAGCATTAATATTGATGCAGTATAGTGATCGCAAAACAAATGATAATGTCATCACAAAATGAATAATGATGTCACAAAATGACTGATGTCATCACAAAAAAAAATGGCAATGTCATCACAAGATGAATGATAATGTCATCACAAAATGAATGATAATCCGTGAGCAAACTTTTGCATCTCCATTATGAACCATTCCTGTGAAATTAAGCTTTCACACACTGAACATGCTCTTAGGTTGCCATGCTATCCTTGATCACATTTCTAAATGATTCTAATAAGCCCCTATTAATGTTATATACTTGAAAATATTACTTACTTAATAATGTGTAAAATTGATTGGTCAGATGAAATGACAGACAAGTAGTTCATATGCAGGTGGGATTTTCATGCCTTTTAACTTTTTTATTCTTCCCCTTTACTGAATTCGCTACAGAGATATAATTTATGTGGAATATGAAACAGATCTGCTTTTAATTGATTGTACAAAATACAACAAACACTTCTACAAGTTGCTGATCAAAACAGTTGGCATTTAATTAATTCTCATGGTTTTGACAATTGATTTACACTTTTCAGGATGTCATATCATAAACTGTTAAAAGATAAGACTGAAACATGAATTTTGCTTGATAAGATAACAGTTTCATTCGACAAGACTTATTTAATCTGTGTTTATTTCCTACAATGTTACAACCATTAGATTTTATTCATACAAGTTGCTAATTTGACGATGTTGTTTCCAGAATTTTCAGGCACTAACTGCAGCCATCAACAAATTAGACAAGCCATATTCATTTAGTAATGTTGATTACTGTTATTTCATGTTCAGCAGCAGAGAGGGTGAATCCTACAACGTTTTTAGACAAAATTTGATTGAAATCCTAAAACGAGCCGTCTTATAATCTTATTTTAACCAAAAAAAGGCGAACCCTACAACGTTTTCAGACAAAAAATTGATTGAAATCTCCCTACGAAATCATTTTAACTAAAAAAATGAAAACGATTTTTTAATTAATTTTGGTCGCAACTTGTTGTCATCCACCCTCTCTGCTGCTTAGTGATTTCATCACTGGGTTAATAAAAATAATAAATAATTTGATCGAGTCTTTAGGATGAAAATCATTTATGATTTTACAAACAGACTAATCGCTAACACCTCTTCTTGTAAATCAATCAGATTATTTGACTGGTCGGTGAGTTTGAAATGAATTCTGGTTAATGAATTATTATGGCATCGCATATAGACAGGATTAATTGGGTTTTCAATAATTAGGAATCCTGGAGGAGCTGTTGGTGCAAATGAATAAAGAATATATCCCTGCTGAGCTTGATTTGATCGTTCGAGATTAATTTGATAGCTTCCATCGATAACATCACACACTAAATTGAGCGCAATCACCGATGAAATATTCACGTTGAACGGAGCGATATGCCTACCGCCACCATCTGGGTCATTATTGTGTTTGAGGATTTTTATTTCCGGTGATGCTGTTTTTTTCCACGTATCATGAATTATTTTGAAACCAACATCGATGGCATCATTGAGAAGTTTTTTTAGTTCTGGTACGTTATATCCTGGTAGTTTAAATGTTGGGATATCTTCAACGCGGATTTTATAGTCTTCTGCAAATCTTGTTCTCGTTTTAGGATTACTTTCACCTAATACCTCTTGAATGATTTGCGCATTAAATGTTTCCATGTCATTGATGATTTTGTTACATATTTCTACAACACTGATAAATTCATCTCGGGTGAGAGAGCCGGATTTAAGAGATATTAACAACAGTGAAAAATCATTATTCATTGCTGTGAAATTTTCAGTGGGGTCATCCGGTTGAAGAATGTGGTAGATCTTCTTAGTGGGAGGATCTATCAATTCAATAAAAAAAATACAATTTATCATAATCTTTATAACACTTTATTGGATTATCCGGTTTTATCACGTCGGTGATATAATCAGTTTTTTGTGGTTCTGGTAAATCAACGGTTTTTCCACCGGGTGGTAATTCAGGCCATCCTAGTACGGTTCTAATAGAACTTTGATAGATATCTACGACGTATCCTTCTGTGCTTATTTCAATGGCAGATGATAGTGTTGGTTCATGAACTGTTATAGCTATTCTTGACTCTACTCCAGTAATCGATTTTATTCTACGCGCGAATTCATTATTGATTTGTTCGATTTGGTATGACCCTGTTGGTATCGAAACGACGTTCCAGTCTGGGGTTCCGTCGGGTTTATTCTTATTCGCAAACACTAAAGAATTATTGGGTTGTTGACCACCAAATGATTTTGATCTGATATTAGGCCAACTGTGATACATTCGTAGTTTTGCTAGCGCTATCTCCTTCACTGGGACCGGAGAGGGGAAATTCACACTGAATTCTGGATTCGTTGATGTTATTGATATCATGCTTGTTTGTACTGGGTTCGTGTTCTCCACTATTCGTTGAAGTAATTCCTGCGGTGTTGTCATTGTTATTATACTCATGATTTATTTCTAATTTTGGTATCGATGAATCATAAATACTGACCATCACTGAGAACTCACAATCTGGTAATGTTGATATTATTGAGATCATTTTGTTTTTTGGGTTCGTGTTTTCTGATTCCATCGGTGTTGTCATTGTTATTATACTCATGTTGTCGCTCTAATTTCGATATCGCGGAATAAAAAATACTGACCATCGCTGAGAATTCACTATCTGATATAATCGTATTATCGAGTGACGACGATATCATCAATGATAATTGCGAGTATGCGGTTGATGCAATATGAAATTGAAGTAAGTAATTCTGCAGTTTACTCTGGCTGCATGATGATATCTTTTTTGCTATCCCGGTTGATATACCCCCGATTGTAGCCACCGCAGAAATGCAAATTGGAACTACGACCGGGGCAATCATTGTAACCGATGCAAGTATTATTCCGGCGCCAGTGAGAACGCTTGACACCGAGTATATAATAACATCAATTGCGGTGATTCTTCGTCGGTATTTTTTTATTTTTATTTGATACTCCTCAGTGAGGGTTTTGAGTCTATTCTGAAATTCTCTGACCTGATCATAGCGACATTGAGTTGATGAAATCATTTTTATTTTAAAAACACTAGCGTTTTCAATTGTGAAATCCTTTCAATTTAGTTATTTACTTAAATCCGCTACGAATTCAACATACCAGGTTACTGAAACCCCAATCAAACTTTTATCAGTATATGTTATCGTGAACTTTTCAGTTTTATCCTTGTCGATGATCGTTGAAATCGTATTGTTGACCCCGGATGAACTCGACGATGATATATTAAATTGAGTTAATGGTGTTACTAGTGTTAATCGATAAATACCCTTGATAGTAGCTGTGATATCTAATTTGTTGTTTGCAGGTGTCCACTCAAATGATCCGTGTTGGATTGTGCATACCACGTTGTTGGTTTTCTCATGAGGAATTTTTGTTTTTTCAATGATTGTTATCATCCTCGAAAAATCACCTTTGACGGCTTCGATGAAAGTTTTCGTCTCATCGATGAATTTTTTAATATCAGGGAGTTTTATTTCAATTTTATCCAACGTGGTTCCAATAAATTTATCCATGATGTTTCTACGAAAAACTGAAAAAAAATTTCCGTTTTCTTCAATTTTAGATTCAAGCGTTGCCAGTACAACCACAAAATTTTTTAACTCATCGTTGAGAGTTTTTAATCGATCTGTAATCGTCGAAACGAGTACACCCGGTTTGAGTTTACCCTGATCGGAAAATAACGCGATAGTATCCTCGATTGCGTTTTGTTGTTTAACCAAAATATCATCCAGAGAAATATTACTGGTTTTCAATTTACCCTGATCGGAAAATAACGCAACGGTGTTCTCGATTGCGTTTCGTTGTTTAACTAAAATATCATCCAATGACACATCACTGGATTTCAATTTACCCTGTTTGTCTTGAAATACAACTATTTCATTAGGATCAACACTTGTTAAATTTAACGTCTCAGCGATTTCATCTTCAATTACTTTTTTTATATCCTTGACAGAATCAGGTGGTGCAGTGCCATCGGGTTTGGGTTTCAAAGATCTCCCCCAAATATCAATCATGTTATTGTAAAACTCTTTCTCTCTCTAAAAAGCGATTGCTAGTGTATTCATTCACGACAACATGTGGTGGTTTTCCGCTTGGGTTACTCAAGGAGTTAGAAATAGCGTCAAGGACATTTAATACTTCGCTGCCACATATTGGTGGGTCATTCATTTGTTGTGTTGGTAGCGTAGAATACCAAGTCTTCATTGGAAGGGTTTTTATATACCGCATAAACTCTTTTGGTGGGGCTAATCCATATGAATCGAAATAAACAATCCCACGTGGATCAATAGCGTATGCAACCCAGTGAGTACCAGGTCCGGTGCTGTTATCGAGATTAATAATACCTGTTTCAGTTTTGTTTGGTTGATGTGGTAATTGATCTTTCATAAAAACACCTCTGAAATTTTTAATCACTAGTTTTTTAGCCGCATCCATTAAATCAAAATTGGACATGGGAACCATAGGTTCCTCAATTAATAAATCGTTCCTAGTAGTCTTAGACCCGATCCGTTCACGGATCTCCCGCTGTACCACGAATACGGGGTTCCTGGTAGTCTTAGACCCGATCCGTTCACGGATCTCCCGCTGTACCACGAATACGGGGTTCCTGGTAGTCTTAGACCCTTTCCCTTTTTTTTATATCCTTTCCCAGTTGCCTTCTTTAGTGCCATTCCTGCTGCAGTACCAACGGCTCCTAACGCTGCCGCTTTAGCCACCGCTAGGGCTGCTGCTGCAATCAATGCTGGAATCGCAGCTAACAACGGAAATATACCGCCTGTTTTAATCATATTTTTGATAGCAGCTGCAGAGAGAGTAATCTGAACACCTTTTTTGGCTGCAAGTGCATCATTGAAATGTTTTATTTGACGAGTTGTCAGCGATAGTTCATTTGCACCACCAGTCATTTGGTTGGGTTTCAACGTGATTGTGGTTCCACATTTTTTAGCTGATTCCGATTGCAATTTTTTTAATTGACCGGGAGTTAACGCAACACTAATAACACTATATGACATTATACATAATTGATTGATTCTAAATCGTTTACAATTTCAATTACATGTTTTCCACTGGGGCATCTACCACTCTCATTCTTCCACCAACACCTTCAAGTAGCATTGATTTATCTCTGAGAATGACAGCAACCGCTCTATAATTAGCAATAGCACCACGAGTCACATTAGCTCTAAAGTGTATATCAACGACGGACTGTCTTGTTAAATCGAGATGTTCCAGTGAGAAGTAATAGATCGGATACAGATTTTTAAAATCATATTGTGATATTTGCAAACCAGTATCGACATTTTGATCACGTGCCATAAATGACAACAGACGATGATACACGCGTGCAATATGATTTTCTGTGTAATTAAGTTGTATATCCTCGGATGGTTCCTGTTGGCCGTTTATTCTCAGTGAGACGTCTTTCAGACCTAACTGATCAATTATCATATGGCTGGAGAGTTGATTGCCAACTCGTGTGTTATCCTGTAACGCAATAAATATATGACGTGGCGCAGCAACACCTTGTTTTGATGCTAGATTCCACGTGAATAACCCGTTCAGATTTGATTGCTTCACATCTGTACTCACGGTTAGCCAACTCAACAACGACTTTCCTCCTTGGTCCATAAATGATAGTAATCGTTCTTCTGCGGTGATTGCTGGAGTCAACACTGGCATCCACAATGATATTTTTGTTAAATTGACTTTACCGGCATCAGCATTTGGATTTGCAACATCTGCTGGAATCCTCCAGATTGCGTCACTATCATCACTCTTTCGTACAAGCGATACTGTATGCTTCGCCCCATAAATAACTTTTCGGACGTTTCTACAGAATCCAAATATGTGATGCAGTGGAATCGCGCATGAAAATGATTTACGCGCTCCTTGCAACATTGAAATACGTGTTGCAGCCCCTAGATTGAAATTAACATCGTTGTTTATAATCATATCTTCGATACCAGCAGGAGCAGGGTTAGCAGCACGATCATTTGGTCGTCTTACAACGAATTGTTTTCCTCCAGCGGTATTTGTAGCATCTTTTGCAAACATCATAGAAGGTCCTGCTGATCTTGTATAATCATCGGAATATCTCGCTAACCCGATTATTGTTGTAGCCACATCAACATCGCGATCTATCGACTCGATTTCTTTTCCATCAATGAGATATTTTGCACTCTCAAATAACGCCATGATACCATTATTGACAAAACCGACTTGAGTACCAGCTGGAAACGGTGCTGGTACAGCAGTAGTATCAGCAGCTGTTACAAGTTCTCCTTCTACTTCAATAAACGCTTCACAGGGCAAAAAATATTTACTGGTATCATGGACTTGAAGTTCAATTCGCGATCGACTATTTGCGTCTATTGCATGATAAGCGTAATATTGATAATCGCGTACAGAATCATCCTTGCCAACTGGGGCGTCTATATCAAACGCCGGATCATGTGATTTTTTGAACATTTTATTCTATTTATCAGAGTCTAAATCGTGAAATCATAAACGATTTTCATCGACGTAGTTTTTTAAAGCCGCTTCCTGCTATCATATTTGCAATATTGCTTTGGTCGGGGGTTAAAGCCATCGACGCTAATTTTTCGTCTACTGCGTTATTTATAATTCTACTAACACTTGCAGGCATCTCTGCTGTAGATGGTAACGGTTTCTTTTTTCGTAAATCACTTCGTGATTTCACTAATGATGTTAATTTATTCTTCGCAGTTGAAAATGCTTTTCCAGCAAGATCTCCAACAGCACCAATACCCTTATCACGAATAACTTCAATTGCTTTCATTCCTAGTTGTTTAGCTAACGGCATCACTTTTGGAGCCATTCTCGCAAATAACCCTGCAATGGTATTGCCTAAACCATCTCCGTAGTATGCTCTATAAACCGGAAACCGTGAATTAACTACGTAGACGGGGGTTGGTTTATCATGATTGTAGTGTATGATCATTATTTGAAATCAGAAACCATTTTTCAATTGGAAACGCTAGCGTTTTTATTCAATCCCGGTGATTAATCACTGTGATACCCACTTTCCACTAACTCGCTAATGAAATCTCGATATGTTTTGATATCCATGATACCGACGGCAAATAACCGTCTACAGATATCAGATGCTTCATTAATTATTTCCGGTGAGTTATTTCCAGCTCGGAACCCTCCTACAAGAACTTCTAATCGTGATATATCACTGAGAACACTACCAGGACATGAAATCCTTGGATTCTCACTGGAATCTTGCAATCCGCTTCCGCTATAACCCATTGCTACATCCATTTTTTTCATTTCTTCTAAATTGGCTTTTTGTAAATAATCAAGAATATCATCATCAGGTGGTAGTTGTTTTTTAGGTGAAAAAGATATTTTCTTTGCAGGTTGCTGTCGCCTTCCTCGCAATTTTCGTGGTTTTTGTTGTTGTTTAAACTCTTCGTATTGATTATACACTATATCCACCGCTTTTCTATATTCAATATATGATGCGTTATCCTTCTTCCTAATTCTACCTGTTTTTTCAGTTTTGATTTTGTAGAATATATCAGCCCAATGATCTAAATTTCTAACAAACTTATGATGTTCTGGTTTCAACATATTTTTCCTGTTTTCATAAGTCGTAACAACAAGCGCAGGAATTTCTGTTGAATCAGTCTTATTAATCGCTGCTAAACCCGCCTCGTTAAATATCACGCGTAAATCATCTACTATTTCTTTTGATTCCATTTGTTCAGTTTTCGCTGCTATTTTTTCGAGTTCACCAATAACAGATTTTCCCGTCTCGGGAACATCTCCCAGTATAGCACGCTCTATCCCTTTCGTTGCTGTGGTTACTGGTTTAAACAATTCTTCGGATCCCATAGCAAAATCAGTCTGAAGACTCTGTCGTTGTTGTAGTTTATTCCGTACAGAGTCACGAATTGGTACAAATCTCCTGATTGCATCCAGTCGTTCACGAGCCAATCGGGTTGTTAATGCTTCATTGACCATTATTTGAAATCAGAAACAATTTTTCAATTGCAAAACAATTTTTCAATCTGACCTAACACCATCGGATGGTCATGGAAGTGTTATTTCACTGTGAGACAGCTTCGTTCAATGATGGGGAAAGTCACATAATTGCTATAAATAATAATAATACTGTGACTTTCCCCATTCTATTTTTGATCAATCCGAACCAGCCATCAATTTTTTATTCACTGATTTCAACAGTTTTGATCAAAAAATGCTAAAAAAAAAAATTAAAATCTCTATGAGGGACGGTCACAATCAAATAATGATAAATGGTTGGTCAATCAAAATTGTTCATTTTCTTGAATTAAAGCCCGTAGGTTTCTAACTTTAGAATTAACCTCCTTTTTCAATTCGTATTCGTACCCCAATTCTTTTCGTATTCGTTCTACGATGGTATACAACGGAGCGAACACACTTACGTCACTGGAGAATGCGAGAGAGTCCTTAATAGAATTCTGAATTCTTTTGATGAGCGCATACTTCTTTGGTAGCATGTATTTATTGTTGTTAACTCCGTATTCTATGTCCTGAAAATCAGACATGATTTGATCAGGATTTAACCCATCTGATAGTTCAATATCCCAACTTTTCAATTTTGAAATCTCGGATATGATGCTATTCATGTTTTCAGAATTCATTATTCTATAACAATTATATATTTCTAAATGAAAAATATGACGCATTAGACATAACTAAATTGAATTTTTTGTCTCGTCCTTTTTGAAATAGCTGATTGATAAATCCCCTCTGCAACTTTTCGTACTGAGGATATACAAATATCGAAGTGCCTACCGGCTTCATTCATTGATTGAAATATTTTTTCTTCGTTAGTTATCGTATTCAAAGATTTCACAGATCTCGCTTTTTTCGAGTATTTCCCAGTCCCCCCTCGTTCAGAATTTTCACTTTGTGTGATAGCCTGCAGATTTGATAAAGAATTGTTTTTCGGATTAGAATCGATATGATCAATAACAAAATCATCCTCGATCAATCCATGGAAACACTCGTACACGAAACGATGATTGAGATATTTCTTCCTTCCAGCACCAAACATCAAATACCCCATACCATTATCCCACCTAACTGGTTTCTTCAGTCTGCGGTTTCTTACAACACCATCACTGGATGCTTCATAATTTGTGATCACAGGGTGTTGTCTGAATTCTTGGTTCATTCGTATACATAATACTATTGTTTGTCTAATTCATCGTTTGGTTTAATGATAAATCTTTCGATGTAGTCTTGAGGAGTTCTTATGATTTTATCCTTGACTCTGTCAAGGATACTGACTTTGTCAGCGTCAAGAATACTGACTTTGTCAGCGTCAAGAATACTGACTTTGTCAGCGTCAGGGTCAAAATTTCTGATTGATTGTCCATTTTTTATTCTTTTATCATAATATCGCTTCAACTCCCTGTATCGCTTACCACCGCAATTTAGACACAACTGAGATTTTCCCCTGACCCCAACTCCACATAGAATACAGGGTAACGGACCAAGGCTTCCACGTCGAAAGCTTTGCATATGATACCCACAGAACTCATTTCTGCATGATTTGTTACACGGGGTTATTGATCCAATCATAAGCCACTTGCAGTGATTCATTATATAAAAATCTTTCATTTAAATGCTTGTTTTAATTATAGCATGAAGGAATTAGGGAGAACGCCTTCGAAAAATGCTGATAAGGAGTTTAAGAGATTATTAAAAATCAATCCTAGATTTAATCTCGATAAACCCAAAAAATGTAACAAACGTCCAATAGACGGAAACATGAAAGAGTTTAAGAGATTATTAAAAATCAATCCTAGATTTAATCTCGATAAACCAAAAAAACGTAACAAACGTCCAATAGACGGAAACATGAAAGAGTTTAAGAGATTATTAAAAATCAATCCTAGATTTAATCTCGATAAACCAAAAAAACGTAACAAACGTCCAATAGACGGAAACATGAAAGAGTTTAAGAGATTATTAAAAATCAATCCTAGATTTAATCTCGATAAACCAAAAAAACGTAACAAAATCAATCCTAGATTTAATCTCGATAAACCCAAAAAACGTCCAATAGACGGAAACATGAAAGAGTTTAAGAGATTATTGAAAATCAATCCTAGATTTAATCTCGATAAACCAAAAAAAACGTCCAAGAGAGATTACCCCTGGAAAGATGCTCAATTCAATCTCGATATAGCTTCTAATACACCAAAGAATACAATTCTTGATAAAGCCATGATTAGTAAAATCAGAGACTGTTTTAATGAATTTAAGCGTGATGGAGCATCTTATTGTTGGTCAACATTTCGAATTGATGGTGTTGTTGATGCTACCATGAATGATGAAAAAGCAGCAGTGATAATTTCACGTGTTGGGGAAAAACGGCATTTTTTCCGAATCAAATTCATTATCGAAGTCGATGGCAAATGGATTATTAAGGATAAATTTGAACCAATCCTCAAGAATAAAAAAGCTGTCATTGTGAGTAGAGATTCCAAACCAGGGATTCTAACCGGCATTGACAAACCATACTACGAAAGATCTTATCCCGTAACAGCAATGGTTTATGGGATATATCCGTTAAATGATAAACCCGATATCGCAAAACTAGCTCCTATGAAATATTCGTCAGGGCTTAATTGTGTAGCAGAACGAATAATAGAACACTTCACAAATGCATCCCGAGGAAATAAACTAACTGATCTGCGACGTAGGAAAATAACCGAGTGGGAACTGACAGTGAAACAGCATGGTGCAAAGATTTCTGATATAGCTAAATTAGAAACATCATTACGATTCCCAATAACCGTTATGACGATAACCGGAGAGGTTTTATACGAACCGAAATATAACAAAAATGGAGCGCCAATACAGATTATTGATCATAACAAACACGCGTGGACACCTGCGGTAACAATATTTCCACGAGAACGAACCGTGAAATATATCCCTAAGGAGTTCGTCGGGGATGTTTTCTATGAAGAGAGATTATTCGATGCTATTCATGCGTTGTGTAAGGATGATCCTGTGTCAGTGTGGTTACTTAGAAGTGATGAAGAATTCGATCAATTTTTAAAACCAAATGGTGAATTATATCGCATTGAAGAATTAGATAACAGAATGAGAAAAATCGCTAGTGATTTTTCACCGGAGAATTCCCATGAAAAACTACTCACGGATAGTTTTACTATTCCATCAGTGGTAGCTCACTTCGCAAGAGAAAAAAACTCATGGCGTCCAACACGAAGTGATTTTCTCGAGGATGTTAAATTGAGTTACGTCGAATTTGGTCATGGAGGACTGTGGAATATGAAATACTCACATGATGGTATGATTTCAATTGATATATCCGCGTGTTATCCCGGAAGTTTTCTCGGGTATGGGGAATGCGCTGAGTACTTCAAACGATTTGGACACCCCACGCATGAAATGACTCGTGTTGCGATTAATGGACCATTGCCTGATTTTGACTTAACCGGATTCGCTCGTGTGATATCATTCGAATTAGCTACAGGGTTACATCCGTGTAGTTATGTTTGGCTCGGTAGACACCTATCTGAAAAACACTGGATGCCAATAGTGCTATTGAGATATATGATTGATTGTGGTATGCTAATATCGTTGATTGTTTCCGATGCTATTATATGCTATCGAGCTCAGAAAGAAGTTTGGCTACCACAACCCAATCTAGATAGAATAATCAACGAACTATGAAAACAGTTTCCAGATTTCAGTGAAGAAGAAATCATAAATTGGTCTAAGAAGTTATTTGAAATTAAAAAAGAACAAGCAAAAGATCTCGGAAGAAGAATAATCGGTAAATTTACCCAGGGTGGACGATACGATAACGCAAAATATTCTTCGCGGTTGATCATAGATGTCGCTGAATACGATTTTATTGTAGCGGATTTAATGAAACAGGGAAAACTTGTATCCCGTAAGGATGCTTTTCTATCCAATGGTGAGAAATTAGGTACGGTTGCTACCTACTGTGATGGATATAATTCCCAGTACACACATTTGAGAAGTTCAATGTTAGCCTATGCTTCTATTAATCTATTTTCGATGATAAATAGATTTCCTAATACCGCGGTTAGAGTGGCCACTGATTCGATGTATATACACAATAAGTACAAATCAGCTGTAGCGGCATTCGCAGATCCCGAAGAAAATTGGGGGCGTTGGCGATTTAAAAAAGAGATGCTACATGAGTATTGTGAATCCGCAGATGTTGCCATGGATGATAAATATCTTTCATATAACCGTATTGAAATTCAATCAGAACTTTCTAATGCACCACCGGTATCTGATCCAGTATTTAGATACAAGACAGTTTATTTAAACGGTTGTGGTGGGTCAGGAAAGACAACTCGTGCAATTGAATTATTTCGTCGTGGAAACGCTAGCGTTTCTAACATGATTGTGCTAACACCGACTCACAGACTCGCCAGAGAGATGATACAACGAGGGGTAAATGCTTGCACTTATCACAGCTTCTTTCGATGGAAGGGTGACAAATGGACTCCTGATCGAATGGGTGATAAATTCATTCCTGAAATCATAATCTGGGATGAAATATGCACAGTGTCATTAGATGTATTAAAAACATTTCTTGAGTGGTTGTTAACCAAAAACACAAAAGTCGTCATGTGCGGTGATCACGGCCAACCACCACCATTTGTCGGTGCATCTCCACATGAATGGCTAAAGGGTTTTGTAGACTACTATGAAGAAATCACCACTGATTATAGATCACTTGATGAACGATTACGCGAGTTCAAAGCGCTAATTAGATTACAACCGGATAGAATCCAATGCGAAATAGCGCGTGAAGTGATTTCAGAAACCCCAATGAATGATTTCTGGGAAGCGTGGAGACCAAACGATTTGATCATTGCAAGTAGAAAAATAGTCAGGGACACACTTCAAATGAAGTTATTTGAATTACATAAAGAAAAATTTGCAACGCTTCCAGTACCCCTTTGTTATAGGCCATCGGATACACGAAAACAGAATATTGAAGTTGATATTCCAGGACAGAATGAAAAACAAATTCTGGTATTAAATGATATTGTGCTGGTTGATATCAATGTCGTTGAAGATGCATTGCGTGCTAATAAATCCCCGTGGACGCTAGGATACGCAGCAACAATACACTCTTCACAGGGATTGACTATATCGGATACAATTGTTTGGATGGTGGATAATCACATCGAATGGTCGAATTTAATCTATCTCGCAGTATCCAGAGTACGAAGAATAAATCAGCTTCGAAGAATTGTCCTCGATGATGAAATCATTGGTGATGATAATGACACAACAATGGATGATATTGATGTTAAAATTATTAATAAAAAACTCTCCGGTTACAAACAACAGGACAAAAAAAAACAACGAGAATTTGATATTGATGCTAAATTAATAATCACTTTGAAGAAACAACAGAATAATCACTGCGCGAGTTGCAATTGTATAATGCGTTGGCAGTATTCGGATAAGGATCCTCGCCAATTCACCGTAGACAGAAAAAATAACAATCTCGGTCATGTCAGAAATAATGTGATGTTGACTTGTCTTGAGTGCAATAGACGCAACGGTGCTAGTTAAGACCATGCGGTGGCAATTGAGTATCCTCGGGAATCACTTGTAGTTGTTGTCGAGTAAACCCCCGCTGAGGGGCAGTTGAATCCAGTTTATAGACTGGAGGTCTACCAGTTGATCGTGTTATACTAGATATCTTATGCGTAGTGACGCTCCAAATAGGATCAGTAGCCCTTTTTCTACCCCCTTCAAGCTCTCCTGGTTCGTATAAGTACCTCACAATGACACTACTACCAAGAATTGGTTGGGAAACGCTAGCGTTTCTAGGGAAATCTTTTTGTGGTTGTATGGGTATTGACTTCTTTTTAATCGCGTTGATAGGTTTCATGTTGATTGTTCTAGTAATCTCGTTATTCAGTGCAGTAATCACAGATGGTAATCTTTTAACCCATTCACTGGATCGCTTTTCTTGAATGAATTCTTTTGCGTATTGATATCCAAATAACCGCTCAGCAATCGTCCGATTAAATCGTTCTACAATGGCCTGATCGCGATGTAGCGCAGTATGCCCTCGTCGTATGGTGACATTATGATGTTTCATTGTAGATAACACTGCACCCTGAAATTCCTTGCCAGGATCAACTTGTAACAGATTTGGCCAGTGCAGAGGACCTCGTCGATAAATCCTTTCAAATGCAGAAGCGACTTCAGTGGCTGATTTTGTTTTTAACGGTTCTGCTTCTTTGTATCGACTTGCAATATCAACTACGGTTAGCGCGTATTTGTAACCACGATCATGTGGCAGAAATAATATATCAGCCTGATGAACTTCATTAGGAGCGGTCACATCAAAATGCGAGAATTGAATTTGTTTAGGCGGTGGTAGATAAATTTGCCATAGTGCCTGTTTGGATAACCAATTAGCCGCAGTGGTTTTTTTCACTTTTGCAGCGCTAGCGAGTTTATTGATTGCAGCGTTACCCCTCCAGTATCCCCTCGGAGAATAATAAATTGATTCCATATTATTAATTACCAGCACCTAACATCAATTTACTTTTCATAGCCGATTTTATCAAAAATGAAGACAATTTTTCTTTGAAGGATTTATCAGGAATAGCATTTAACGCATGAATTAATTTCACATCTGCTAGATGCCTGTGTTGCAGATTGCTGCTTTTATAAGCAACATCATGAAGGTGACAGGCCTTATCAATGGCGTTTATTGGTTCTTCACCGGGGTTGGGTTGATTTTGATTATTGAGTCTGATATCAAGTCTGGTTCCCGGTCCACAGTAGCTATATCCTGGAAGGTGCTTTTCTCCGGGGTACTTTGCCCATGGGGTTCCAGGGAGCTTTGCCAATTTGGCTGCGATATCACCTCCTTGTTTTTTTTTAAATCAGATTTCATAGACACAAATCTAAATTTCTTTGTACCACATTGCACGCATTTACCAGAAAGCGCTGATCTGTTATTTTTAGTTGTAACCGTCGTCACATCATCTGTGCCAGTACGCGTTTTACACTTCACACAATATAGATCCATAATTTATGTATAGAAATATGGATATAATTGATTTTTCAGCGACTAAAACAAGAGAACCAATTAAGCATCATGCAGCGCTACCAAACTCTATCCGGATGATTATAATCGGGCCATCTGGATCCGGTAAAACGCAATTGTTGCTCAATTTAATAATGAGATGGATGAAGTGGGATAAGTTGTATTTAATTGCCCCTAGCGTAGATGATCAACGATGTTATGAAGTGTTAAAGGATTTTAACGAGAATGCATCAGAAATTAAGGGTGAGAACGCCATTGATTTTATAACCGATATCGATGAAGCACCGAGTATTGATGATATTGATGGAGATATTAACAATTTAGTCGTATACGACGATATAATGTTGGATAAACAAAAGAATCCTGCTAGAATATTTTCCCGTGGGCGTCACAAAAACACTGACGTGATATATGTCACTCAACGCTACACTCAGGTTCCAAAAGTGATCAGAGATAACTGCAATTTATTGTCTGTATTCAACGGAGTTGATACTCATACGCTACAAAATATTTGGCAGACATGGTGTTCTGATATGGACTTCAATCAATTTAGAGATTTCTTTAGTCATGCTCAGTCAAAACCACACGGATTCGCAACAATAAATCTACATGATCCTCGGACACGATATCGTATCGGACTTGATCAAATATTCGGTTAAAATCATTTTATTATTTTTATTAACCCAGTGATGAAATCACTAAGCAGCAGAGAGGGTGGATGACAACAAGTTGCGACCAAAATTAATTAAAAAATAGTTTTCATTTTTTTAGTTAAAATGATTTCGTAGGGAGATTTCAATCAATTTTTTGTCTGAAAACGTTGTAGGGTTCGCCTTTTTTTGGTTAAAATAAGATTATAAGACGGCTCGTTTTAGGATTTCAATCAAATTTTGTCTAAAAACGTTGTAGGATTCACCCTCTCTGCTGCTTCAGCAAATAGAGGGATAACTTGTATTGTTCAGTATTTTCAGTGAGATAGAAAGGGGATTAGCACCTGCCCCACACATTGTAAGTGGTGTTGTAGAGTTATCCAGGTGTGCTGAAATGAGGGAGAGTTGTAATAAAGAAGATTAAATTGAGAGGAATGGTTATTGTGGTGCTTGGGTCAGGAGAATCTCAAAACACTGAAAGTTGCTGGATCTGCTTGAAAAGTAGATGTTGGTTTTAATGAATAAGAAAAACGGGATAAAAAGTGGGAAACCCTGAGGGAAATGTTTTAATTTCAAAGCTCCATGCTCTGTATGTATGCAAACCATAACATAAGTGTTGATTGAAATGATTTTTCTTTTGCAGAAAAAACTTTCTGAGGCTGTTTTAAGCAATAGCCTGATTGAATCTGCCAGCATTCTTGATCCAGATGAAGTCATGGGGTACGTCTAGACAAAGAACCAGTATATATTTTATCAGAAAACATCACTTCCATTTAACTCACTTGCAAGTTGAGTCCAACTGTAAATTGCACAGAATCAGATGTGCCAGTACATTATGTAATGACAAATTTGGATCTATGTTGTTTACAGATAGACTTAACTTATAAGCAGCTACATACATTGCTTCTTTACAATGCTAATCAGCAACAAATTTCCTGCTAAGTTAATGCATTCCATGCTACAGGTGATTAACGTTAATCCCTAATTGCCACCAAGGTAGTATTAGATAATATCCTTGAATAAGAGTGTTGATTGCTTATTAAACAGCTGAGAAAAAGAAATAACTCAACTTGAGTCAGAAAGATAATGGTAATATCTGATACTATAATAATAAATGGAAAATTACTTACTGGTCTGTGTCCTTCTTGTAATAAGGAAATCTCACTAAAACCTTATGCAGTCCAGTGAAATTTGCAAAGATCTGAGAAATAAGAGAGCATTTAAATTCAAGAAAATAATGTGTCAGTTACAATGTGTGCCTTTTGTAAGCACATGCATTCCTTCATAAACATTATGTATGGATCATGAACGCACTGCGTTATCTACTGATACGCTATTCAGCACTGATTAATTGAAAGCATTTAATGTGTCTAGTTCAAATATTTTATGTTTCACAAATAAAAAAAAGTTGTCACTGCCTTTTTAATTCAATTAACACAAGCGCTAATAATTTTTGGGAGCAAATGGGACACAAGAACACATTGTTATTACTAATTATATTTTATACATGTAACTAATTGCTGAATAAACATTACATTTTCTTGAAGCCTGTTTTAATCATATCCTTTCAAACTGATACTGCATCATTTGTGGAAATAATCCATAATGTGTTCATTTGCTTTGGTGTTTGGTGTAGTTAGCTGAGCATATCCCACTGATGAAAACATTATTTGTTGACAATTTATTTGGAGGTTCTTTACATGTGGCTGGCATAAAATTTTGATTTATGGACAGCAAGAGTTCACATGGCATCAGAATCCAGTCTGCAAATAAGGGTCGAAAAAGATATTACTTCAACTTAACCCCTTCTTTGACCAATGTCAATGATATTGTGGTAGTTTAAAGAAATGAAACTCAGCATGTTTTGTTGTCATTGCCTTAAACACCATTTGTTGTTTGCTTTATGTTTTAATAGCAATCTTTAAAATACTCATAGGGGCCCCGAGTGGCTGAGTGGTCTAAAGAGCTCACCATTACGGATCACTGCTAGCTCACCTGTCTGCATGGGTTCGAGTCTCAGATGCAGCAAATGTTGGCATGTGAGAAAGCTTGCCAGTAGCTTCTTGCGGGTTGGTGGTTCTTTCCAGGGTTCTTCCTCCACCATTAATACTGGCTGCCATGTATAGCCTATCTTGTGCTGCAAAAATGGCATTAAACCCTAAAACAAAAAGAACAATAAAATACTCATAAACCTACTTACAAATCTGAATTACAGCCTGAGAATTAGGCTTGTTTGCTTCTACATACACGCAAAAGGATTTTCGCATCTTCTGTGACTCAGATCTCTGTATTTATGCTAAGTGATTATTCTTGTTTACTCAGAAACAGGGAATGATGATACAATGTGACTCTGCTATAACACGGTAGTTGGGAACCATAGAACCTGACCATGTTATAAACCAAACAGTGTTATAAGCAACCATGTACAGTACCAACAGCACATTTGTGGATTTAACAGGAGTGGGGGTGACTAATAAAAGTGGGTGCAAAAATGCATGCTTCATAGACACAATTACCATTTTAAATCAGTGTATATTAAATGAGAAAAACATTTGCAGTGATAACAGAAATTGCATATATAATATATTACTTTATTTTCAGAGAACCATGCATTGGTATATACACGTGTATAGTATATATATACATGTCTAATCTATAGAATGAATAGAGTATCAACACCATGTACTCACCCACGAATCGCATAACATACATTGAATCCACAATACAAGTATTTCATAAAAAATATCCACACACAGATTTAAAATATTAAATAATTTTTCACCGATCATTATATGATTGAATTGAATGAATGTGACTACTAAAACTCAGTCAAAAATTTTAACCTTTAGCACTTAAAGTATGTGAACTTCAGCCTTATATGAAAGGTTCCATGCATTTTATTTCAGGATAGAGTGGGAAAATGGAATGGTCATCAGGGTACTTTAAAAAAATGTTTAGAATGAAATATATATATCCATACTCATTAAACTGAATTATTACAGTTTATATAAGAATTGTTTTGTTTATTTTCTAGGCAGATGTTTCGGTTGTGTGGTGACTGCCAATACAGTCTGGCCCTGAAACAACTTGAGTATGAGATAGAAGTCGAGAAAAATGTGATAGAACCACTTGAACAAACTTTAGATGTAAGCATTCATCTTTTTTCTGCTGTCAGATATGGTCATTATTACTATAGATAGAAAAATCGGAAGATGGCAACTGGAAAAACTGCTTGGCTGAAAATTAATGTAAAATAATTACATTGTACTCTTTTGGAATTCTAAAATTCAAGATATATTGTTAATATATTTACTTACTCCAAGTATCAATTCTAATTGAAGGGAGAGGGACAGGCTTGTGTTAAAGGTTGTACTCAAACCAGTCTATAAATAGAAAATGCTATCAGTGATACTTAATTAGATATGTTTTGCATCAAGCAAAGGTGGTTTTGATTGGTACAACTTTGGAAATGCTAAAGCAAAATCTCATAGATTTCCTAGTTATTCTGTTTTACTTGGAATTTAGAAAGAAAATACATATCTTTTCATTTGCGTAAATGTACACGAGTTAGTAAGCATGTAATCATTAAGTGAACAATGTCACAGAGTGCAAGTCCATCAACATAATACATGTACAGTTGCCATAATTGATTATTTCTACATCTGTTGATACTCTTACATGTCAGTATGAAAGAATTCTTCGGTCCAGTTCAAACAGTTCTTGTTTGTGCTATTGCACTTTTAGACATTAGCTTTAATGGTCATAGAACAGTAGAGCTTATGGGATGATCTGTTGTCCATCATTCATCTGTTAGAACAAGTGTGTTATTGCCACTCCTTCTAAACAAGGATTACCACGAAACTTTACATGCACATTCATATCATGGCCTAGTTGGTTGTAGAGCAGCTCACAGATCCAATATGGCTGCCACAGTGCATCTCGAAAATCTACTTTTTAATAGTAGCAATACATTATGCATCACTATTACATAGCTATCACTTTTTAAAAAAACTAATCTGTTAAATACATCCACTCACAGAGAAATGTCCAAGACATGTCTGCACTGATCCATATGCAGCATCTGCACTGAAATTGTCATCTTTTTCAAGGACATCATGTTAATGATTTCTGTTATTTAATCATGGACAGAGAAAATTTGCCTTTGTGAGTTTAAAGCATGTTTGGTTCTCCCTTCATCAATATTTCATCTAGTATTACAAACATCCATCCCATCTTCTGTTCTTGTGTTGACATTTTTCAGTAATTACCGTATTTTCGCGCATATATCCCGCGGATTATACCAGATTTTACAAACCCCGCAGGGGGGGTGCGGGTTATATAAGGGTGCGGGCTATATCACAATTTTTTTACACATGATGATATTTCAACATATTGTTCGAAAAACGTAACTACATAACATATATTGTTTTAGTTTTGTTTTGCTAGGGTTGGATATTATGGCTACTACGGTGACTTTACAACCTACGGTATCGGGACTAAATCAACATTTCGGGATAAAAACTTAAAATTTCGTATCCGTCACGTTTTCATAATCAATATTTTCTGTTTTCAATCGAAATAACTACGGTACCTAATTTTACCGCTGGGCCACGATCCACTGCTTCAGGTCAGCTTCAAGGTGAGGCCACTTTGCTTTAGGTCCGCGACGAGCACGTTTTCGTGGATTCATCTTCTCCAACGTTCCTTTTTCTTTTCTCCAACCTCGGATTACACTCTCATCAATATCAAATTTTGTGCCTGTGGCTCTATTGCCATGCACTTCAGCATACGCAATGGCAGTTAGCTTGAAGTCGGCTGTGTAAGACTTTCGTTTCGGCATTTTTGAAATTAAACAGAAAGAAATTATTTAAACTCGAATCTACACTTCACAAGAATACAAGATTATTTAAAAATGTCCGTGTTTATGTAGCCTGTAGTTGAGGCACAGCTCCTACGCACACAAGCACTGTGTACCGTGTTTTTCCTGACTTTTATTGAGCAAAGGTTGTCGGCTTACTTTGATGATGGCGCCGCTAAAGGCTCCAGTTGAAGGGTGAAACAAATACCTGTTTGTTATTGCTGCGGCAACTTCAGATAATTGTAGAACATTGAAACACATTTGTTTTATTTGTTTAGTATATATCAGTGCTTCAAAGGTAATCAGTTCTCTTTGAAGTGTAAGCAAACGTATTTTTTCTTCTTCCATCTGGTATTTGTTTTTAAATTAGTGTCATCTGCTTGACTGTACTCATTTTACGTTTTCGCCTTCTGCGGATTTGGATTTTGACTAGTCAGTTGCATAAAGTAATAAGGCCAGATATCATCATTAGCGGATTATGATATAACAGTGCACTGTTAGTGTGGTTTGCCAGTATGAGACAAGGACTTGTTATTTTAACAATATATTCCAGTACATTGTTTCCTGTCATGGTGCCTTTGATTTTCTCTACTCCAAACGCAAGACTGTATATACGGTTTTTATCAGCCAAAATTGGTGTCGCCACAAATATCACCAGATGGTATATTTTGTCACCAAAACGGAAAACAGAATCGCAGTTTGCTACATCAGCGAAGCCCCGTGATCCTGTAATTGATTTCATTTCCGATTGTAGCTGTATAAATATATCTATGGTTGCGGGTTATACAAAGGTGCGGGTTATGCCAACGATTTTTTACACAAAACCCCAAAACCCGCGGGCTATATGAGGGTGCGGATTATCTGCGTGTGCGGGATATATGCGCGAAAATACGGTAGTTTTGGAATGATCTTTTGGGGTTACAACATTGTATCCCATTGTTGGGGTTAGGGTACACTTATTTCTCCTTTGAATACGTTCCCCAATCACATTACTTTAGGGATATTAGCCTGCTACCTCGCGAATCCAGCCCTACCAAAAGACGAAAATTAGTCTTACCTGTCTATGTCATATAGACAAAGGGCAATAACTCTTGCCCCTTACCTCCCCTTGCTACCCGCTAGGTGTCGCTTCTTTAGTTTTTTAGCTTCGCTGTACGCGAAAACACGTACAATTAGACCTCCAATGAATCCAAGCCATCTTAGTGTAAATTCTGACCATCCGAAGTTAAATTTGGAATTACTGTGTTGGATAATCATTCCTCTACAGGTCGTATACATTATTTTACAATATTTTCCAATTTGAGTGACTTTGTCACCTTTTCTAGACTTCGGACCAGGTTGCAACGTGGTCAAGCACGCTTATGGCGGTACTAGCATGTAATACATGTAGCACTCAATAATTTCGCTTATTCCGTATGTAACGTTTACGATATTAGCGATTTAATAACGTGCTGCATTGATAATTTGTGCTTTATTTACCTGCTTTGTCGTTTCAGTAGACTTCAAAAAAGTCTTTGAACGACCAAGTTGCGACTATTTAATGGCGGACTTCGTGTTGTAGTCACGAGTTCACGCGACACTTAATCATTTCGCTTCCTCCGTTACTTACGGTTATGGAATAGCGACTTAATAGCGTGCTGAATTGTTAATTTGTGCTTTGTTTATCTTTTTTTTTTTCGTTTCAGTAGACTTAGTCTCTGAACGACCAGTTGCGACTATTTAATGGCGGAATTCGTGTTGTAGTCACGAGTCCACGCGACACTAAATCATTTCGCTTCCTCCGTTAGTTACGTTATGGTAATAGCGACTTAATAGCATGTTGAATTGCTAATTGTGCTTTGTTTATCATCTTTTTCGTTTCAGTAGACTTCGTCTTGAACGAACCATTGCAACACGCTCACGGCGATAACTAGTGTTGTCATTAAGAGTTAACATGGCACGGAATAATTTGACTACTCCGTTAGTAACGGTTATAGTATTATCGAATTAATAATATGCTGAATTTTTTAATTTGTGCTTTGTTCTCTTCTTTTGTCGTTTCAGTAGCAAAGTCGACAACGAAGGCATGAATGGCAAAATGGGTGTTGGCAATGTGGAAATGGAGGAAATTATGTTGACATGGTTTAGGCTGCCCAGTGGATGTAAATTTCACCGCAGGTCCGTGCATGGCTTTCGGGCCTGTAAGTCCGGACGCATGGAGTCTATGCTGGATCAATTGGATCCATTTTAATATGCACTTTTGCCGGCCGTCCAGCCGGCCGTCCAGCCGACACCGTCAGTTCAGCCGGCACTTCAGCAGGCACCAACCGGCATTAGCCGTCCATCCGGCACCGTCCGTTCAGCCCAAATGGCACCGGACGGCCAGCCGACCTTTCAGCTTGCATCAACAGGCACCGGCCGTTCAGCCCAAATGGCACTGGCCGGCCAGCCGACCTTCCAGCCTGCGTCAACAGGCACCGGCCGTCCACCCGGCAACGACCGTTCAGCCCAAATGGCACCGGTCGTCCAGCCGACCTTCCAGCCGGCATCAGCCGGCACCGGCCGTCCATCCGGCAACGACCGTTCAGCCCAAATGGCACCGGTCGTCCAGCCAACCTTCCAGCCGGCATCAACCTGCACCGGCCGGCCATCCGGCAACGACCTTTCAGCCCAAATGGCACCGGTCGTCCAGCCGACCTTCCAGCCGGCATCAACCGGCACCGGCCGACCATCCGGCAACGACCGTTAAGCCCAAATGGCACCGGTCTTCCAGCCAGCATCAACCTGCACCGGCTGTACATCGGATTTACGGAGATTATAGTGATGTACCTGTCAGTCAATCTACACTACTGGTTACATATCACTACCATGAGAGAAATGTTATAGATGAATCTCCGTCCAATCAGACCATTCGAGAGGCAGGTGCCGGTCATAGCCGGACCTTCGCCGACATTTCGGCCGACCATATACCAGACAAATCAGTCGGTATTGCCGGTGTACACCTCCCGTCACGTCAAATACGTGACGGTGTGATTTTAAAACCAGGGAGAATTAGTGACATTATCAGAGGTGACGGAATTGAGTTATCTATGCCACTTGGTATGCGCTACCCAGATATGGCAGCTTTACCAGAACAGGACTTTCAGGCCGACCATTCGCCAGTTCAATCAGCCGGCAGTGCCGGCCGTCCATATGTTCACGGCTTCTCCACAAGGGAGATTTAGTGAAAGTGTCAATTATGACAGAATTGCGTCATCTAGGTCACCTGGTATGCTGTACAGATATGCAAGCTGTACCAGAACCAACATTCCCTCTGAGCGAATGGTAGATGGGCGCGCAGTGCTGGCCGCACTACATAAGCATTATGTAATTATTATTACCTTACAGCCGGCACCAACCGGCACCGGGCGTCCATCCGGCAATGACCGTTCAGCCCATATGGCACCGGTCATCCAGCCGACCTTCCAGCCAGCACTAAATGGCACCGGGCGTCGATCCAGCAATGACCGTTCAGCCCAAATGGCACCGGTCGTCCAGCCAAGCTTCCAGCCAACACTTGCCGGCACTGACCGTCCATCTGGCTCCGGCCGTCCAGCCCAACAGGCACCGGTCGTCCAGCCGTATGGAGAATTTAGTCATATACCAGTCCGTCCGACTGTACCGCTGTACCAGCACGGGGACTTTTATCATACCGCAATCCGCACAAATCGGATTGACGAAGATTCTAGTGATGTTTCCGTCTGTCAATCCATACTACCGGTTACATATCACTACCATGACACAGATGTTGGCGATGAATCTCTCGATCCAACCCGACCATTCGAGCGGTCGGTGCCGGTCATAGCCGGCCCGTCGCAGTCATTCAGGCCAAACATATGCCAATCAATTCATTCGGCATTGCCGGCCGTCCATAGGCTAACAGCTCATCCACAAGGGAGAGTGAATGCCTTTATCAGATGTCGGAATCGAGTCATCTATGCCACCTGGCATGCATTACCCCGATATGGATGCTTTACCAGAGCAAGATTATGCACATAGTGAGTGCGATGAATCGCAGGCAAATCAGCTGTATGCAGATCCAACTATGGAACGGACTGAGTTCAGCTTCAAAGCCGCAGTGGAGGAAATTTATAGGGTGTTGGTCCCTTCAGAATGCCCTCCACCTCCTGCTGCCATTACCGACTATAAGGTTAGAGCGTCGGTCGATCTGGATGAGGGGGAAGAGACTTTATCTTTCCGCCTCCTTCCCCAGTCGACAAAAATTAAGGAAATTAATGACCGTCTGTCGACACGTATAGGGGATCCAGGAAATGCTCAGGCGTTCTTTTCTGAAAGTCAAGTTCCAGCGTCGTTTTCAGGTCGATGGTACAAAACTCACTCCGATGCGTTCAGTACTGAGGTCCCGGCTCTGGATAAAAATATGGCAGCAGTCCATATGTCTGCTCCATTGTCTTATAAAGTGGACAAAACTGTGTTCAATCCCAAGTCCAAGCTGGTTCGAAATGTAGTCGCTACGTCTTCACTGTTAGACCTAGCCTCCCTAGCCATTTTCAGGATCGCTGAAAAATCTGGCAATGAACATGCTTGGGAATCGAGGGCCTGGTTAGCTAGGGTTCTTAACAGGGCAGCTCACCATTCCATGGCCAATGCGCTGACTGCTTCTGCCAACCTAGACCTGATACGTCGTGACGCATGTCTGAAGGGCACGTCGCTTAAACCCCATCATAAGCTGGCTAGATATGACCGACGCACATTTCACGTCCCTATGCCACGAGTAGCGGACATTTCTCCATTGTGCTTGTCGGGACTCGGTTTATCAGTTCCATGTCATACCTTTTGGCCTCAATTTTAAGCCCTTGGGTTAGTACCAAGGTTATGGATTACGTCGTCACCCTGTTCCGCTCGACTTCATCTATTGCATCGGCAGTATATTTGGACGACATCCTCCAGAAACATCTGTCAAGTTCTACTGTGCTCAAAGGCAGAAACGATCTTATATCACTTTACATCATATAGGCTTTCTCGTGAACTGGATAAAGTCTGATCTCTGTCCAATCCGGTTTTTTGGTCCATCTGGGTGTGGAGTTTCTCCCGATCTGAATCTGGTAAGGCTTCCTCGAGTTTGCGATCATCCAGATATTTGCACTCGTAGAGTCCGTTTCCGACAGGATGCGCATTTTAGCGAGAGAGTTGCAGATCCTCGGATTATTCAATGCGGCAGCAGACTTGATCCCGCTCAGCCGTCCTTTTATGCGCCCTTTACAAAGGACGTTGCTAGCGTAATTGCGCCCTTTTCAAGTCCCTTCGATCCCAGAAAACAGTCATGCTCACACCAGAGATACGATCATTCTTGAGTCAATGGCACAACCCCTGTGGGCTGTCCACAGGGATTACTCTGGAGATACCCCAAGCGGGGATAACGGTATGTTCCGCCACTAGTACCTACGGTTGGGGTGCCCACCTGTTGCCGGACTTCGATACTGTCAGAGGCACGTGGGTGCCAGGGGCGAGCCCTTTCCACATCAACCTTTCAGAAATAACGGCTGTCATCAACGCCTTTCATTTCGGGCAGGATCAACTCTTATTACAAACTGCCCTCATTATGTCAGACAACTTTGTGGTGGTGCCTTGCCTTAAAAACATGGGGACACCAATCACCAGACCTGTGCAATCTGAGCTGGCAGTTTCTGCATTGGTTTGACAATATCCACCTCAATGTACAATTCCGGCACATTCTTGGCAGACTCAATGTCTTGGCTGACACTCTATCTAGTCATTCACACAGAATGGTCACTCCATCAATCGGACTTTCTTCCAATTGACACACTTTGGGGACGTCCGATGATTGATCTTTTGCAACAAGGTGAAATCGCATGTTGTTCACCTTTCATCTCACAGGTTCCAGACCCAGAAGCTTGAGTCGTGGATGCTCGATCAATCAGCTGGGAAGGGTTGTGGTCATTCTCCTACCCTCCCACGGTCTTGGTACTGAAATTAATCCAGAAGTTAAGGGGTCAGAACTGTCAGATGGTTCTGATTGCCCCTCTCAGATGGAACAACTCCTGGGTCTCTGATCTACTCAATCTAGGTGATAGATCTACCCAGGAAGATTACAGTCAGCACAAGTATTCGCAAGCAACCGCGGCCAGGGGTGTTCCACCCCTGTCCGGACCGTCTTTATGTTCAAGCTTGGCTCTTGTCCAGACAGCCTTGCAAGACAAACAATTTAAATCTTTGATTGCGGAGAGAATCTCGAGAGCAAGAAGGCCCTCTACTCTGAAGGTTTACGAGGGCAAGTGGCATGTTTTCAGGGACTGGTACCATATCATTCACATTGTTCCTCTGAGTGTCACAATCCCTCAACTGGCCAACTTTTCTCTGGCTTTTCGAGGAGAAACAGCTGGCTCCAGTTATTATCAAATGCTACCGCTCCATGATATCAGACACATTCTGCCATTCTGGTACATGTGCTATCAGCCATGACAAAGATTTGTCAGATCTTTTAGACACTTTAAAAATTCAATCGACTTATATCCCTCACCCTGTTTCCAAATGGAATCTGTCCTGGGTTTTAACATGACTCAATTCAGATAGTATTGAGTCTTTAATCCACAATTAGTTAAAGCTACTATCATACAAATTGGGTTTCTTGATAGTCTTAGCTTCAGCATGCAGGGTGAGCGAGTTACATGTCCTTTCTAGTGACCCGAACTCTCTTCCGTTCCGATCAGAGGGTTTGATGGTCCTCTTGACGCAGCCAGGCTTCGTAGTCCAAAATAGATTACCATACATTGGCGATCAACGAGGCGTCATTAGCTCGCTTTCTTTATAGATAAGTCAGGATCAACAGCCATGTAAGATCCTGTTTGTGCACTCTAGCACAATTTCAATGCATAGAGGTGAGTCAGGTCACATACAAGCACCTCTTTCTTCTGGTGATAGCTGGGACATGAGATATCACCATTCAAGCCCTTGCTTCATGGCTGAAGTGGGTTATACGCTCGGCGTACTCTGAGGATTCGCAAATCAGTCACATTATAGAAGCTATTGGCTGACATGCAGAGTCAACCTTCTACAGTTTTATCTTCAAGTTTGTACTCGCAGAGGCAAACATTGATTCTAGTAGGTCCGGTGTTGGGCAGCCCAGACGCCCACCAGACCCATGTGCAACAATCAGCACAGCCTATTAGCTTCGCAGGATTCGCCAGATAAATTTTCGTAGGTAAGAAGATTTCAATAACTATCTTCTTAACCGTATAAAGGGGTCACATATCACGTGACCCTGGGCTGTGTTGCTGATTGAAAATTAGGAGACCGGGTTATCATTCACATGGAAAATCCAACCATCATTCCCTAGAGGATACCCAGGGTGGAGGTCGGATGCTCCGCATTCCCTCCTCCTATTACTTATTCTCCTAAAGTAATGTGATTGGGGAACGTATTCAAAGGAGAAAGCAAATTTTGTAGTAAATTATGTTTCTCAGAGAATACTTACCCAATCACATTACTAAGAAACCCTCCCAACCACCCCGCCATGCGAGCATCCTTGTGTTTTATATACCGCTCAGCTTAAAAAACTAAAGAAGCGACACCTAGCGGGTAGCAAGGGGAGGTAAGGGGCAAGAGTTATTGCCCTTTGTCTATATGACATAGACAGGAAAGACGAATTTTCGTCTTTTGGTAGGGCTGGATTCGCGAGGTAGCAGGCTAATATCCCTAAAGTAATGTGATTGGGTAAGTATTCTCGGAGAAACATAATTTACTACAAAATTTGCTTTTTCAAATACAGTTGGTTCATGGGTAAGTCTTATCTCTTATGTTATAAGACAACTTAAGCCCAACCAAAACAGTTAATAGAAATTCATTATTCCATTAAGAAGTCATCATTGTTATTGGTCTGTTAAACCATTTTACTTTAATCCATGCATGATGCATCATATTGTTATTGTATACATCTGCATTGCCCCTTGAGTTCCAAAATGGTTAAACAAACATCTTCCTTATTATTAAAAGGAAGGAGAGTTTGAAGAGGTGTAGTTGTTCTGATTAATTCTTTATTACCATTGTGTATATGGTAAATAAAGACTATTCCAAAACTAATTACTGAAAAATGTCACTGAAGTGCAATTACAGTATTTTGTATATATCATGTGATGCATTCAAACATGAGTTTCACATTAGAAATGTAAACTATATCAATTAATTTTAATTCAGAGAACAATCATTTACCTTCTGCAGATACACTGGGGTGTATTTAGCACACAGTACATACAAACAGGTGAGTTCACCTTGAACAAATAATATTGTTATCATTGTTATCTTCAGATAGAACATTTATTAAAGAAAACAATTATGAGACAATTTGAAAGTATGGCCTCAAGATGGGCTTTTGGGACACTCACCCAGACTGCCTTATGTGTTCAAAGTACCCATGTAGGAATGATCGTACTTTTTGCCTTACATTGCCACAAGATGCACTGTAAGAAGATTAGTTTTTAAGCTCAGCACTTCATGGTGCCAGGAGTTTATGGGAGCATATTCCTCTGTGGCATTTGTGGTCCCTTCTGAAGGAGGGACTGAGTGTTCACTACTGCCAGCATTTTAAAGGTATCATGGTGCACCCTTCAGATCAGAATGATCAGCACTGTATCTTTTCTGAGCAATGAGTTAGTTGAGAATGAATTATTCCCCAATTATCACTCAATGGCCTCGCAGTATGGGGATATGTTATGAGCCTCATGTGGGTTACTGCATCCTATCTACAAGTTTAGGTGGTGAGCTGGTGTCTTGCCATAACCTCTTACCACGTCACATCCAATTGGAAGGGTATCAGTTTCACATAATCCACAGTAGACAGACAATCATGTCTCCCCACTCTGAATTATGGGATGTGGCACAGAGTGTGCTGATGCCCTCTCTGATGCCCAACAATCCCTGATTCAGAGTATGCTTGTTGACTCCATCAGACATTTGAAGTAGAGGGAGTGCCACTGACACCTACCAGACTACCAGACTCGTGTCATCCTCACAGTTGGATAATGAAGTTGACATCTGGTCCTTTGACAAGCTGATAAATAAGTCTACCACGTCTTACATACTCACTCACCATGATCAATTGTACCCAGACCAAATGGCACACCGTAAAGAAGATCCTTTCCATTTTGGAATATATTTCTGGTGCAGTTTTGATCAGACCTCATATTTCTTCCTCATTCCTCCATGATTGAGGAATTTTTTCAGATCTTTGCCACAGTCCAAAATGTCCTTCTGCAACATTAAAGCCTATCCATTTCCTTCCTCAATGTTGAGACCCAAGGTCTCTACTGCCAGTTACCAGATACATCACCTGAAGTGGTCTGCTAACCATCTCCAGTTGGACTCTGGTTCATCCAAAGAAAGAAAAAATTAGGTATTTCAGTGGGAGCTTGGGCATGCCTTCCCATAAAAACAAAGGAAGCCATGGAACAGAAGGCCAGGTTACCATAGCTTCATATTCTGGCATCTTTTCAGCTATATCATACAATCATTGAATCTAGCTACCTTAATAGGAGTGCTGGAAACTCTGAGTAAGACATTCAGACATGTGTCTTCTCTTGCAGTGGTATCATCAGTGGAATTTCTTCATCTCCACAGTAACATGGCTTTGGACTCTTCACTTACCCTCGGGTAAAGTCTGCAAGTTTTTCAAACTGATACAGTCCCAATCAAATGCAGACACCTTAAGTGGAAACTCTTTATCTCACCATCCTCTCCTACCAAAGGAAGGTGGGGGGGAACCAAAGGGACCCAAACTTTCTCCTGCCATATATCCCTCTCCCAATCATCCTTATAGGAGCTTGTCTATGCCCCTTTATGTGCATGGTTGAGCATCACATATGATGGCTGGGTACTTTGTATCATGATCAAGGGTTATCGACTCCAATTTGGAAACAAACCCCTCCATCAAGTCCATTCTGGTGAATCTGATGGCGAAGATGCACACCCTTTGCAGATGAGGGCAGTTGAGAATGTCCCAAATAATCACACTTCCACATCCTATTTTCCAAATCTTGCAGGTTACCAAACAAGGTTGAAAGTTTCAAATTATAATCAATCTTTCCCCTGTTAAACTTTATCATTTAGATGGAGACAGCTGCCTTGATCTCTATTTGTCAATCAGATTGGTGGTCTCCATGAATCTTCAGGATGCCTATTTACACATCACATTAATTCCACTGTACCATAAATACCTCCAGTTTTGCTTTGACCAGGATGTTTTTTATTTCTGGGTGTTGTCGTTTGGAATCTTTTCCACATATAGAGTCTTCACCTGGGAGTAATAGTGGTATACCTCTAATTATTGGGAACACTATTTTGATGATCAGCTGTTCACTTTGTCATGATCTCCTCAGATAACTCATCTGTTGTAGCATCTCTCTGATATCAGGGTAGCAGACATTCTCCTTCACTTTGCATAGAGGAATGCTGGAACCTCCTCTGTGGGGCCACCTTCAAAACTATCACTCTCCTAGTCTGTCTGCCACATTCCAAGAAAGAAGAACATATTAGTGAAATTAATCAGACCTGTTTGTGACTAGGCTTAACAACAGGCTGTTCTTCTATGCATCTCTTGTCACAGATCCCCTGCTAAATCATTACAAAGACTTATAAAAAGGTACTAGCAGTTGCCTCACTTGGTGCTCAGCATTGAATGGTTTGTGTTAGGACTGTTCCTACTGGTGTCAACATAATGTGACTGGGTGGCACATTATGCCACATGTATGCAGCATGATTCCCAGTGTTGGACATCACTATAAAATGTCACTGCAGATATGACTGATTTTTTTAAAATTTAAAGCTTCATTAAAAATCCAAACCACACACTCAATGAGTGTGGGCAGTAGACAACTGCAGCCGTCAGCTATTTGCATATGACTTCCACCATCCTGTCTGCTACTTCAAGCTTTGCAAGAGTCAGAAATTTCACTGTTCAGATCATTCTCATCGCCCCACTGTGGATCCAACAATCATGGTTCAGTAACCAACCTTCTAGACCTGGTGATCACTAACTCACAACAGGGATCTTCTGTCATAAACACTTGGGATCTCTATACCAGAACACTCCACAGATTCTCCACCCTCACGCTGGACTCATCGCAAGCAGTCTCTCTTTGAGCTGGGTTGCCAGTTCTATAAATCAAGACAGGAGCTTCTACATCCAAGGTTTATGGTGCCAGGTGGAAAATCTTGTGCGATTGCGACAGTAGGAAATATGTTGGTCCTAACTGTCTCTCTGTAAATGATATTGCTGAGTTTGAGAACCAAAGAAGTTCAGTATCTATTAAGGACTACAATTTCCAACACACTTAAATTCTATCATGGAACACCAATAGGTTTTGATGCACATCTTGCCAATCATATTAAGTATTATGAGCTATTGAGACCTGTCTCTTGGCCCCTTTTGCTCAGATGTACTGTTTTTTTTACTTGTGCTAGCATCTACAAGAAATGAATCAATATTCATTCTTTTTCTGTAAACAGGTTGTCTTTGGTTTAGTGGGAATTATGAATCTTTGTCAAGGGGGACTTTTAGCCAAATATTGCTTATGTTCAGTAAGCATCTAGAGATTCGCAGTTTTAGTCAAATCTGTGATGGAGATGATCAAGATAAGCTATTAGGTTGATTTAGGCCATTGTGTTTCTATCTTAATCCATTTTATCCTGAAAACAACTACAGCCATAATGCCTCATTCTGTCCTGAATACGTAGTATCCCATTTTTTCCATGTGTAGTGTCTCTAGAAATACCTATTCTGCATCACAAATATTTGTAGTCTTCTTCTTCAACACAGGAAATCATTAGAGCACGCAGACGCAGTGAAACATTTTAAAAAAAACATGTTTGAAAAAGAAATTATTGGCTTGAAAATCGATTGATTAAATGATGGACAACAACTCAGATGTAAACATGGATGTTTACAGCGAGGGTAGCGACATTGAAGTTGATGATTTGGATGATTCTGATGATAATATTAACTTAAATGATTGGTTAGAACTGAATCAAGTTGATGAAAGAGATGATGCATGGCTTCATGCTTTTTTCGATGGAGAATGAAACTGACTGATGATTTTTGAACGGAAATGCAGCCCGATTTAAATTGATAGAATTCTGTTATTACTGAATAGTGATGATGTGGACTTTCAGAATTTAAACAAAAATTGGTCTGATTATTCACCTTACTGAAAGATTTCTAGGATTAATTTGTGACAAGTTTTCGTGAGAAACTGCACACTTAAGTACATGTTTTAGAGTGAAATAAACAAATTGTTCCAGGTGTTTTGTTGTCCAATTTTAGTAAAACTATTATAACTTTGGAACTAACAGGGCTAGAAATGTCAAATTTGGACCAAAATACTAGAAATAGAATTATCTTTGTTTTATTCACATACTATTAGGAGCATTTCATTCATATTCGTGAACATCATGGTACATAATTTAATTTCTTTTTCTTTTTTCAAGTCATATTTCAAAATAGAGTTGTGAGCATGTACATTGATAAATGATAACAAAACATATATCGCTGTGCTGCAAATTTTATTACCTTTTCAGAGATACATAGTTTTATCTACTTTAAAAGAGATAACAATGTTACAAATTTTTTAGTAAACATGGTGATGGTCATCACATTTTCTGCTACTGCTGCTGAATGATGCTCTCTTTGACCACAATGTATTTATAATTGCTTCTCAGGAATCATGCACTGCAGTTGTAATTGTTAAGCAGGATAAAATGGGTTAATGAATTCAATGCAGTTAGAATTGATTAAGCAGGATAAAATGGGTTAATGAATCCAATGCAGTTAAAATTGATAAGGAGGATAAAATGGGTTAATGAATCCAATGCAGTTAAAATTGATAAGGAGGATAAAATGGGTTAATGAATCCAATGCAGTTAAAATTGATAAGGAGGATAAAATGGGTTAATGAATCCAATGCAGTTGAAATTGGTAAGCAGGATAAAATGGGTTAATGAATCCAATGCAGTTGAAATTGGTAAGCAGGATAAAATGGGTTCATGAATCCAATGCAGTTAAAATTGATAAGCAGGATAAAATGGGTTAATGATTCCAATGCAGTTGAAATTGCTAAGCAGGATAAAATGGGTTAATGAATCCAATGCAGTTGAAATTGCTAAGCAGGATAAAATGGGTTCATGAATCCAATGCAGTTAAAATTGATAAGCAGGATAAAATGGGTTCATGAATCCAATGCAGTTAAAATTGGTAAGCAGAAAAATGGGTTAATGAATCCATTGCAGTTAAAATTGATAAGCAGGATAAAATGGGTTAATGAATCCAATGCAGTTAAAATTGATAAGCAGGATAAAATGGGTTAATGAATCCAATGCAGTTAAAATTGATAAGCAGGATAAAATGGGTTAATGAATCCAATGCAGTTAAAATTGATAAGCAGGATAAAATGGGTTAATGAATCCAATGCAGTTAAAATTGATAAGGAGGATAAAATGGGTTAATGAATCCAATGCAGTTAAAATTGATAAGGAGGATAAAATGGGTTAATGAATCCAATGCAGTTAAAATTGATAAGCAGGATAAAATGGGTTAATGAATCCAATGCAGTTAAAATTGATAAGCAGGATAAAATGGGTTAATGAATCCAATGCAGTTAAAATTGATAAGCAGGATAAAATGGGTTAATGAATCCAATGCAGTTGAAATTGATAAGCAGAAAAATGGGTTAATGAATCCAATGCAGTTAAAATTGATAAGCAGAAAAATGGGTTAATGAATCCAGTGCAGTTAAAATTGATAAGCAGGATAAAATGGGTTAATGAATCCAATGCAGTTGAAATTGCTAAGCAGGATAAAATGGGTTAATGAATCCAATGCAGTTGAAATTGGTAAGCAGGATAAAATGGGTTCATGAATCCAATGCAGTTAAAATTGATAAGCAGGATAAAATGGGTTAATGAATCCAATGCAGTTGAAATTGGTAAGCAGAAAAATGGGTTAATGAATCCAATGCAGTTAAAATTGATAAGCAGGATAAAATGGGTTAATGAATCCAATGCAGTTAAAATTGATAAGCAGGATAAAATGGGTTAATGAATCCTATGCAGTTAAAATTGATAAGCAGGATAAAATGGGTTAATGAATCTAATGCGGTTTGAACAGTCACAGCCTCATTGACCTATCCCAATCACTTTACATGAATGTAGCATTTGATTATCCTGTGCTACTTTCATCTCCTTTTATTTCTACTCATTAGCACAAGTGCAGTATTTTTTTTTGCTTTGGCGCATATTTGCAACACAAGATTTGGCCCAGAGAGACCCAAACAATTTGTAAACTGGATCTCTACCTGTAATTGAGGTACTTTCCATTTTTTTCTGTTTTTGCTCAGTTTTAAAGTATCCACCTACCTGCCTAACTGATAAATTCAACTACATAATAGCAGTGTGTAACATATTACTGCTATTAAAATAGTCTTTTGAGAGGTGGGTGAAACTTATTTTAATAGTGGAATACTTATCCATCACCCTTACTGAATGCCCTGCTTGGAGGTACTAGCATAATGTTAACTGAAAAAATTACTGTTTCTGTGCAGGTGTAGCAGATGCACAAGTACACATGTCACCTATATCTTTGAAGTTTCTCCACTGTGTGTGTGTGTGGGGGGGTTGTTTCACATTAAATGGATAAAAGTTTTTTTTAAACAAAAAAGAAATAAGCTGCATAATAGTTTTACCACCTAAAAAAATACATATTGCTACTTCTCCTAAATAGATTGTCATATCAACATCGGGTTTTGTCAAAAGATTTCTCATTATGTCTAATTGTTCTTAAATGTAACTGTTCTGGTCTGATGTCCAATATTGCAGCCATTTGGAAAATATTGTTATTACTCCTTTTGAATTCTTGGTCATACCATCAAGGAATTTTCACTAAAAGACTTCAGATCATGTTTTGGCAAACCCAAATGGAAATTTTTGATCCTATGGGTCCATTATAACTGCCACAGTGGACATATTGAAAAATCATGTTAACTTCACTTACATGGATGGTCATATCAGGATGGAGTTTTGACTGAAAGTCTGCTTATGATATCTAGTTGGTCATAAACACAACAACTGATGCTGATCCTAAGTTCAATATGAGTGGTGTTTTTTTAACCAGAAGACTTCTAATGATTTCTGCTTTATCCAAATTTTATAATTATGCTAATCTGACATCAGTTATCTCTACAACAGCAGCAAAATTTGAAATTCTTGTTTCAGTGAAGAATATCAGAGATGGTTTTAGCACTCAGTTGTAAAAGAAGAAACGGTCTAATATTTAATTCCTGGAAACACTTTCTGCACAATAGACTATCAGTCACTTCAAGAGACTCTAGTTTTAATATTTGCTCTTAGAGTCCTGACCTGCCTACCCTTACAATTTTGCCATAAGTCGTACGAAAATCACCCTTAAAATACAGACTTACCAAATGAAAATGACTGTATTGGTTCATCTGTGTTTGATTTGGATCCAGGTTTCATCTTAAAATTGCTGGAATTAGTCAGGAAACCAGACTAACTTTACAGCAGTACCTCAGATGCTTAAAACAACACATTTTTTTTATGCAAAGCATCTGCATGATCAAAACTGTTGATTATAGTATATTTTTAAAAATGGTGTCCAGTAGGTGATGCATTTTGAAGACAAATGGAATTATGCCTCATTAAAAGTGTCAATCAGCACAGAAGAATGAAAAGGAATATTGATATTCTTGTGAATAAAAAGCAGGGCGGGACACATTTACATTTATTGGACATCACATGTCAATTTGAGTATGTCTTGTGGCAAAAGATATGATTGCCCTCATCATGATAAATGGAAAAAGGGTTTTGGACCTGAAGTTTGTGCAACTGCACTAGTAGTAAATAATGTCTACATGTACTGTACACATTTTTCAGTTGAACAAAATGTTTTCTGTCACTGTTTCAAATACAACCGTTACTGACTACTGTGTCAAACTTACAGGAAAAAATGAGCTGCCTTACTGAGACAGTCTCATCAATGCTGGCAGGTCTAATAGTTTGTTTGTTTGTTTTGGGGTTTAACGCCATTTTTCAGCACACGATAAGCTATACATGGCGGCCAGTATTATTGGTGGAGGAAGAACCCGGGATAACCCCCGGAAAGAACCACGACCCACGAGAAGCCACTGGTAAGCTTTCTCACATAACTACATGAACCAAATCTTAGACTCGAACTCACGCAGACAGAGGTGAGACGGCAGTGGTCCATGACGGAAAGCGCGTTAGACCACTCGGTCACTCGGGGGCCCAGGCAGGTCTAAGTGAAAGAGGGGTCTCCAGCAACCATGGTTTTTATTTCTTTTTTTCAGACTTCTAACTTTTCCCTACCAAATGGTCATGCAAGTTTTCAATTTTGTGTTGAAAATCAGTTATGGCATGAACAGCTGTTGCAAAGCAAATTCAGATAAGTTTTCATTGATGTGGAGGTGATTATTATGGAACATAACATATTAATAATTAGGTACTTTTGTTCAAGTTTACAAATTTGAGGCAACCAAAGGTTTTACTTTTGCTAAATGTACATAAATTCTGTTATTTTACTCATAAAATTTCTCTGATTTCCCTACTATTACACTACTTTTTTAAAACGATTAGCCCTAGTTTGTCCCATCTATTTTAGAGAGGGTTGCAGGAAAGACTATTTAATTTTATATTATCCGTGTTAATTTGGTGTGTGATATAATTTACAAAGCAAAAATAAACCTGTATTTTACAATGAACTTAATTGTTTGCTTGAACATGAATTTAATAATTAGTTGTTTTGCTATTCACAGACTGATGTACCTGCAATAGCTAAACTGAAGAAACATCTGAACAAAGTCACCCTTGACATGGACTCTGCTAAAAGCAGGTACGCTTCTCCAGTACATCAGTTAATGAAAGAGTATTCTGCTTGTCAGTATCTTAAAAGAACTATGGTTATTAGAAATGCCAGATCACTTTTAGGCAGGATCCAACTGTTTTGCCACAGACTTTGGACTATGGCAGATATTTTATTCAAGTCATTTCTCTTTTTGATCATAGAAAATTATAGCTGGCAGGAAAATGTTCTTATCAAGATTTTTCAGTATGGTGTGTCTGAATTACATGGTCTCTGTAAGAACTGAAATGGTTTTTTTTTTGTTGAGGGGGGTTACCCCTCCTAGTGAAAAAAATGGAGAGAATGAATGTGGAGGGAAGACAAAAATGAGTATAGAATAAAAAATATACAGTTTTTCTTATATATATATAGGGTGCATGTCACACAGTTCAACATTCTATGCAATATCATTGGATTCATCCTTGCATGCATAGAATGTTTCAGAAATATTTTGGTGTTATTTTTAGTTGTGACAAATCAGACCTGTCTAGTTATCAGTCAATAATCATTGTATCAGTCAGCAATGAATCTAGTTATCTGCCAATAGTTATTCATTTGCAAGTTATGTGTGATTATTTGCAGATAGTTCAATATTTTTATAGAATATGCAAATATCCGACAATTGTGCATCTCAGAATTTAGATCCTGGAATTCTTTATACAGCCAAATACATGTAATCTCTCTGTTTGCTCTACTGTCAAGCTTTGTTAAGCATGTTCATTAATGCATTAGTCTCACAAAATATGTTGTAAGGCACAAAACCTTTAAATTGAAAGTGAATCTTGATAAAGGTTACCAATTCAGGGGCATAACCTGCATTTTATGACCTAACAAAATTAAACATTTTTTTATTTGCATTTTCAGGTTGTAAATGAACTTTCTTCCATTTTTGAATAAGTACACAATAGCTGTTAAGTGAAAGTTTTTTTAAATTTTAAATACCCCACTTTTGCTAGTTCTGAATATGTATGATCTTATTCATCTATCAACATTAACTTTTTAAAATCTGCTGTTCCAACTCTAGTAAGATGTATTAGAATGTTTCTCAGCAGCTGACAGCCACATGAATGTTCATTTACATAATTATTTACATTGTTTGGAGTAATCAGCAAAACAGATAACATAGACCCTGATCTGCATTTTACTATGGCGGGTTAGGATCTTTGTTGTTTGTAGTTTGACTTGTAAGCAAGAATCCATGGGACTGGCATATAATTAGCTGATTCACTGTTACCCTTGTATTCTTATTGCTATCAAAATACTACACTCTTCTGTCTGATGGTAAATTTGCAGTTGTACTTCAGCAGTAATTTTTGTAATTTCCTTTTTAAATTCAACAAATATTGATATTAGTTACCAGCTTAACATACTCACTTTATGTTTAGATAGTGGTAAGAATGATAAGAAATTGTCAATAGAACCTTTCTCGTTTGACTCAATATTTTGTGTCCCAGAATATATACACTTAAAATGTGTGTGTGTGTGTGTGTGTGTGTGTGTGTGTGTGTGTGTGTGTGTGTGTGTGTGTGTGTGTGATTAGGATATTTAACATAACTTTACAAAATTTTCAATCATATTGCTATGATGTCTGCAGTGTGGCAGTTAATAGTGATGTCTAGCACTGGGGCATCATGCTGCAGACGTGTACAATGATCTCCCACCCATGTCACATTATCCTAACACCAGGTCAACCAGTCCTAACCCTAACCTCTTAATGCTGAGTACCTGGCGAGGCAGTACCATTTTTGTAAGTCTTTGGTAGGACTGGGCCAGGGTTCGAACTCATGACCTCCCACTTACGAGGTGGATGCTCTAACCACTAGGCCACCGGAGTGGTCCATTTTGAATGTAATGATTTAAGAATTCTAGTTTTTTGGTTCCAGCACTGTTCATTCAAGTTACAGATGTTCTGCATGCCAACATTGTATGTTTAATTTTTAAAAATAGTTCATAACAGATCAAATAATTTGCCTATATGCAAAAAAAAATATTTCTAATGTTCATCATAATTTTCCCAAAATTGTTTTAGCCTTTTAGCCTTTGAGAAGAAAACTAACATTGAAAATCCACTATAAACTAAAAACAGCCTTGTGAATTAGGTTTCTTTCTGTCATTTTCCTTTTTTGTGTGTGAGATTGATGTTATATCTGGCTGCAGATTTATGTACAACAGTGTACAAGTTAATTCATTTGAAGTGTGTCATATTCAGGGACTTAAGGATTTCCTTGCAAACAAAAATGTGTAAATTGCAGAGTTTTGAAGTGTCCTTAATGATACCTTGAGCTGATTTCTCGCACTTGTCATTATCACTTAAGGGCTTTTATCAGGGCCAAGATTAATATTTATCCACTGCAGTGATCCACTAAACCACACATCCATTCAACAAGTCATTTAATGTCAAAACAGTGTTGCACATGTGGACCTAGCCTATTGCTCTGCCTGCATGTACCAAATTCATTACTAATGATAACCAAAGGTACACGGTCTCAGGTGAATACTAACACTGACCTGTCAGAAATGGTTGTAATTCACTGACTCAACAAACAATCCAGAATTATACCAAACAATATATTTTATATTGTTGATGATAAACATTCTGAGAATTGTGATGTGGAAATCGTAAACACATGCAAGTATTTGCATGTTGCACAGCTGCCACTGAAATGGCAGAAATTAGCCAATGACAAGAGAGTGTAATTGCAAATAAGAAGAGAAGAGACTAAGAAAGGACAAGAAATGATAGGAAAATGAATACAAATAGTTGAATTATAACCTAGGGGAGGCTTTGATATTGTGCACTTTCTGCGCTGATTATTTGGACAATTATTAAAACATCATTCACGAGTCTTGTTGGTGTAATACACTTGTTACTGTTTCAGGTTGATATTGGTTAATTTTATTCACACCTCCAATTGTTTGTTTGTACCCACCTACTACTGATTTTAAAAACAATAAGCAAAGATATAAAAAAAAATACACAAAACTTTTCATTTTCTGATTTATAACCTGATTTTTGCTGAATGCTAACTAAACTGTTGATTTATTGTTGTTTAAATGCAAATGGTAGCTCCTGATATAAACAAGCAGACATACTATTCGCTGTACATTTCTGGTTTATAGAATAGATTGTTTCAGTTATATATAAAAAATCTGCATCTAATATTTGCAGTGTTTAGTTATGATATTTCTAAGATAAATTTGTATACATATAATCAAAGAAATATTACTCCAGAATTTGCACAATTATTGAGATCAATAAAGATGTCAAACTATATTACATCTGTTGCTTGAAAACATAGACTGGCCCAAGCTAATATGGTGACTATGCTGCTGAAGAATCATGTTTGATTCAAAATGCCAACAAATTATCAGAGGTTATAACACGATGCGACAATCAGGTTAGAACTTGTCAGTCAGTGGATGAATGAAAATTTTTTGTGAGTTTTGATAATGAACAAGATTTACACATACTATTCAGGTGATCTTGCATCTTATTGGCTGAGCTTGTTATCAATATGAAGGTAGAATTTTAGATTAAGTATTGGTAAAACATGGAATGTGACATAACTTTAAACTGCCACACTATAGACATCGTATCAATATAACTAAAATTGTTAAAGCTACATTAAAATCTAAATAGCACACAAACACACACATATATCAGATAATGGACAAGATGTATGCATATTAAAGAGGTTATCATGCTTCTGATTGGCTGGACTTGTTACTACTCTGGAAACCAAATTTATGATCAGATTATGATCACATTTGGAATATAGATAGATAATGAACAAGATCCACACATATTATTGAAAGACACCACTGTGGTGGGTGTTAAATGAAGTCAGTTATACTATATGATTATTTTTGTCTCAGTTTACCTTTGCATACTGTTGAAATGTGTTGTCATTTTGTACAATGCACCCTGGATGTAGGGTTTTCTTTTTTTGTGTGCAGGATCTTCATTTCAATGATTTAATCATACAAGTCACTTATTGACATAAATAAATGTAGTTACTGTCTCTTGAGCAGCTGTACTATTGTTCTTTAAATAATTGAAGTATTTCCCCCAAAAGGCCAAGGTCATTACATTTTGTCATAAAACAATGAGCAAACTTTCTTAAGTATATGCATGTACATTTTTTCAAAAAGGACACTTACCTCACATAGGCTAAGGAGCCTTATTTCTGCACTGTACGACAATTTGTACATATACAGTTGAAAACTTGAAACATTGAGTCAATGTTCTTTTTTTCTAGCTGTATTAACTTGTTTATGTACTCTATATAGTTCTTAGAAAAAAAATCTCTTTAACAAGAAAACTCATGTTTAAAAACTTGATTGCATAGTTTCTAGACAGTGTGTGTGGTGGGGGTGTAAAAGACCAGATAGTCTCATTATTTTCCTGTAATGTTGAATTCAACCCAGAAAAAAATAATATACCTAAATAAAACAGCATACCAAGCTTTTGTAACTACCATATGAACTCATATAGATGATGCTTTTTGTAACTACCATATGTACTTGTATAGATGATGACTCCATGTACAAACTACACAGACCCAGATCTGCCATTGCATAATGCACTGGTATATCTAGGTCTGTGCAGTGTTTTAGGAGTAATCAGTAGAATAAGCACAATAGACCCATATCTGCAGGAGCATTATACTACAGTAGATAGAATCTTTAATGTTAGCGGTTTAAATTGGCATATGAGTGAGTACATATATGGTATTACTCTATTTCTTTACTATTGTAATTTAGCTGATTTTAACATTTTATTTCATTTTTCCAAGACAACATCCTCATTATGGCACAAAACATAATTTAGTTGAAATTACATTCGACATGTCCATGATACAGTGAGCAGTGAAACATATTGATATTTTAAATAAGCTTCAAAAACACCCAGATCAAGGATATTAATTTAAATGGTGCTATTGTAACTTTTTTGAAGTTATCTTCCCAACATTTTCTATGTCATGTCTATATTTTTTAGTTAATTTTTGTTCAAATCAATGTGACATTGGAGGGTAATTCAATATTATGTTCATCATGTGAAATGTCTTGACTTAACAGGTATTTATATTTGTTGTCATGGGAATGTGCACATTTACATATAATTAGCTCTAAGTAGGTGCTTCTGTTCAAAGGACACATGTTTAAGAGCATGTGTATCTGGTTCCTTTACTACCCCTTATATGCTGGTATTATATTTAGATGTGCATGTGAGATAGCTCAATGAAATTGTCTTATGATTGAAATTTTGTGTCTGTTATGGTAAAATTGATTTTTGCCATTTGCTCACCCATCACTTATTATTATCCCTTTGCCAACAAAGTTGACAGGGAGTAAAAGGATTTGCCTATTATTTTTGGCATATCTTTGTTTAAGATTTTAAACTCCCATATCAATCCTCTTTACTGGTGTGTAAACTGTTAGCTACTCTAGATGGGATTCATGTTTACATGTAATCATTTTGTTTTTCTTTTGTAGATGGCACAATGCAGTTCGACAGACACAAGTACCAGGTGTAAATATGGCAACTGCCTCTACTAAAGCTGACACAATTAAAGAAGAATTAGAAGAAGCCAAAAATAAAGTAGATCAGGCAAAGGTTGGTATCATGTTTGAACTTTTGAGGATTATATTTACATAGAAAGTCTTTGATTCTGTCATTGCTACCCAAGTCTTTAAGGGTTAAAATAACAGTTGAAAAAAAAGCAAAAATTTTAACTTGCTACCTGCATTAAAATTCCTTGTTATCAAGAAATGTGTAAAGTTTGATCCAAGAGCTGTTGTTAATGGATGGTATTTAACAGAGAAGAAGATAAGAAGGTTCAGTTATCTCCAATATTATTATAAACAGTTAAGTTATGCGTATCAGTGGACAGGGGAGAAAATTTTGAATTTAGCCTGTGTTTCTCAAGTTTGCAACCAGTATTTGGTCCTATAGTACTTACAAAATCTTTACATTTATTTGGAAGTGTTTATCTTCATAGTGTTTTTCTAAAGTTAAGTTTTGCAGTTTTATAACTTGATGTTTAGTTTGCACTAAATAGCCATTTGTGTGCTGAAGTACCTTTAAACACTAATACATACATCTATACATGTGTAGAAGTCAGATGGGTCTTCGATACTGACTATTTCAGTAATTGCTGTCATTGGTTTATTCTACTTAAACGTAAGTGGAAAGTATTCACTTCATTTGGATTTGTATACATCCATATTCTTTTAGAAAGTCATTAGAGTGCCTCTCTTATATGACCACCCTTCTGCACTGGGAAAATGGCCTTCCACAGGGGGACAAAATTTTATGTGAGAAGTATATGTAATGTACATAGTAAGAAAGCTACATACTTCATGCCATTTATTATCTTCTTTTAAAAATAACATTAATTATTAAAACGTTCTTCTTGTCTTAAGAATAGATTTATTTCAACTGAATATACATTAATAGTTCTTATTCTTGATGAAAGTGTAATATGTGAGTGGGTATTATTGTCATTCACATTGCGAAACCATTCAAAAGCATCATGTAAATCTTGGTACATACATAATTCTCTTTCCATTTTGCTCCATTTTCCCACTGCTGCAGAATAATCTCCTTACTATTTGAGTCTTTTCAGCATAAATTATTTTATTCATTTCTTTTCTACATAAATTGTTTGGCAAGTCCCTCTCTCCATCCCCCAATGTCATTGAGTAGAATAACCAAGTTTGTTCTAAAGTAATACATCGCTGTGTACATGATGACAGGTTAATGTTTGATAATGATTTATTAGGATGTTGCTTGCTGAATGTGATTTAATTATGCAGTAAAAACTGTTATAGAGTGGACAAAATGCCTTCTTCATAAAGGGAGTTATAGACATATTTTTCTGTCTTTGTCTGGTACCCTGTTTTGTTCAAGGTTAATTTCTCTGTGTGTATTAATCCACAAAATCTATATTTAACCTATGCTGACAATGTTATGATCTTGACAGTTATGTCCAGTAGTAATTGTGTGTGCCCATTTCCTGTAAGCATCGCTTGTATACGAAATGATATAGTATTAATGTTTGTGTTACATGTACGTTAGCCAACACTTCTTTCAGTAACAGAAACCTGATATTGGGAGACAGGTATCAATGGTATGGTTAATCTGATTATTTATCTTGCGACATGAATTAAGGGCCCTGAGTGGCAGAGTGGTCTAAAGCGCTTTCCGTTACGGATCACTGCCGTCTCACCTCTGTCTGCGTGGGTTCGAGTCTAAGATTCGGCTAATTTAGTTATGTGAGAAATCTTGCCAGTAGCTTCTCGTGTGTTGGTGGTTCTTTCTGGGGGTTTTCCCGGGTTCTTCCTCCACCAATAATACTGGTCGCTATGTATTGCCTATCGTGTGCAGAAAAATGGCGTTAAACCCTAAAACAACAACAACAACAACATGAATTACTGAACACATTTAAAATATAAAGTGGCTGTTTGGGAGGAAAACATTTTACATTGTTGTACTAATATGCTGACGGCTGGTCACATTGGAAGGGTGGCCATTTTTGAGGGGTAGTTTTTAACTCAAACTCGTCAGTGCCAACCGATTCTGGCCATAAATGGAAGGCCACTGGTCACGGAGACCGTTCAAGAGGGGAATCACTATATTTACATGCCACAGGTGGTGCATATGTCAAAATCAATGTTAAATAAAGTATGTAGACATTTTTGGACAAAATGAACCTAAAGGTGTGATCCAGTACCATCCGGATTGAAACTGTGATGTACAACGAAAGCTACACATCTTGATAAACAAATTTGTTCTAGCCTCAATTGTAAAGATTCCACTTGACATTATTTTGACCCAAGTGTAGGAAATGGCCACCATTGTCAAAGTTCATAGCGATAGATAATTTTTGTTTGGAAATATTTTGGTGACAGTTTAGGTGCAGAGTATTCAAATATCAGGATTGAATAGACATTTTTTAAATCAAAATTTAATGTCATATTTTAAAAGAAGAGTTTATATTTAATTTAAAATGAGTAAATGTGCATATATGAGCCTTGTGACTTGTACTATTACAGGTATGATTCAAACAAAAATTTGTGGTCCCCAGATCACTAAAATTGGGAATTCTCCATTGTGAAACAAGCAATTGCTGGAAGTTTTAAAACAGGCTTTTGGTTTCAAACCGCACACGTGTAATTTTTTGCAATTTATTTTAAGATAAAAAAGTTAATATTGTATTCCAAATTTGCCAGTAGTTTTATTATTTAGTTCTTGTTTTATAGAAAAGTTACTTTGTAAACAGCAGTGATGGTAGAAATTTTATGTTGCTGTTGTGTTCTTGGTATAAATATTTGGTATTTCTTAATAATAAATTTTTAATATGAAACAAATTACATGTTTATTCATCTAACATAATTTAAATAAAGGCTTCAATATAATAATTTTGTTTGTTCCTTACAGGAGTTATTAAAATAAAGTTCCCTATGATTATAAGGCACCATTAATAGTTTCACATCAAATTGATGTTCAGTGTTTATCAGACTCTTTATAGTATATTTACCAAGCAGCCTCTAGTCAACAGACTAGAATATTGAATAATATTTTATATTCTATTGTCAAAAGAAGAAACTTGAAATAGATTTTCACAGAAAACATAATTTGGTTCATTAGAAGTAAAGTAGTTCAAAAGTCAGTTAGCATTTTGCACTGGATCAAGCATACCATGACAGATGAACCTCAGACCACACTTTGAATATTAACTGTTCAAAGCACAAAATGTGTTCATTAACCATTGTCAATAAATACTGCAGATTATCCAAACTACTAGGGGCCCCAAGTGGCCTAGTGGTCTAAAGCGCTCAACTTTACGGATCACTGCCATCTCACCTCTGTCTGCATGGGTTCGAATCTCAGATTCTGCGAATGTGGGTATGTGAGAAAGCCTGCCAGTAGCTTCTCGTGGGTCGGTGGTTCTTTTCGGGGGTTTTCCCTGGGTTCTTCCTCCACCATTTAATACAGGCCGCTATGTATAGCCTATTGTGTGCTGAAAAAGGTGTTAAACCCTACAACAAAAACAACATCCAAACTACTAGTCAGCAAGAAGCATCTTTCATTTTGGCATTGAGGAGTTGTCTAGCCTGAAACAGATTATAACCCATTTGATATATACCTTGATTCATTGCTAATAAAATTAATCATTTTATTCAATATTTCATCAATTTTGCATTGGAAATGAGGTCTTTTGCTACAGAATAAGTTACCAATTATTTTAAATTGAACCTATTTTTTATGTTACCATTTTATATTATGAAAAAGCTATAGATAACATAAAAGAAATGAAAGTTTTAATGTTTGTATAAATTTTCAATAAATATTTTTAATAATCTGACAAAAAAATATGCAAAACCATTGGCATAAAGTGGCCATTTTGAACTCCCTGCACCTTTTTTTGCCAGCTTAGTCTATTCTAATGAGAGATTAATTGTATCTATATATTAGGGCCCAATTTGGACCCTGCGATTTTATGATTAAATGTACTTAGAGCATTGCTAAGCTTTTGCATGAGTTGGATGGTCTCTGATAAAGCAAATAGTTCTGATCTAGTAACACTTGTAATGGATAGGAATGGAATGAGAAGAATGTTCTGGAAAGCAAGATCTGAAAAGTTTCAGTTGAGATATTTCACAATACAAATTATGGGGCCACTATTTACAGTCATCAGGCAGCCCCAACTAATATTGCAAAATCATCCCTGCTGTAGTCCTGCTGTCTGCAACAGGATGCCTAATATAAGTTGAGCTCAATTTTATGACATTTGTGTGAACACAATTTTCATTCTTAAAATGACTTTAGGTAAGTCTTGAGTTCAACTTCATTTGTCCCTGTGAATTCAGAACATGGTTAGGAACTGCTGATATGACAAAAGTATGTCTTGAAATACATAGACTTTGTGTGTAAGAATAAAGAAAGAAAATATAATGGTAATATCTTCATACCTTAAAAAACTGACATTTATACTGTGTAAGACTAATGTTAACATATTGCCTTACCAAAGTATATGTAGCCTCATTTTAAGCAGTGACCAATGGGTTAGATCAAATTATGCTAAGGGAGATAACTGTTTAGGGGTTAATAACCATCATAGGAAGTTAGGTTGTAAATTAGTGACTACTTTTTAATACACTAACCATGTGGAACATATCATATTATGGTGCTGACCTTTCCATTCTGTTTTCTCTTTAATTTCTGCACAATAAATTGAATTCTGAACCATCTACTGTTATAGAATGGTTCATTTAGCTTGCATAAAAGAGAAGGACTAAACCTTTTTTTTCTTGTCATAAAAGGTCAAAGATTCTGAAGAAAAAAAGAAAACTAATCTCCACACAATAATTTGACTTGTGTGCCAGAGACCTTGATTAAATTTGTATTTTTGTTGTTGTTACATTTGTGATGATAAAGACAACTTTTGATTAGGGACAATAAAAAGGGCAATATCAAAGTCACAATAGCTGTAGGAAGCAGTATAGTTTATGCATGATATCTCAGGTTTTATATCATATACTTTGATCAAAATATAGGTAGCTTGCCTTTGGGACAAGGAAAACGCATTTTACTTTTGAGTTCAGAAGGTTAAGGGCATATGGACTGAAGGAAGAAAAACAGTTTTGTACCACATGCTTTCACTAAACTTCATAGATAGCTTGTATGTGAGCGACAATAAAGACACCCTATGAATTTGGGGGTTAAAAGGCATAATGTCAAGGTCAGACAGAATAACTAAAGTCCTTTAATATAAATCATGACCAGGCATTGTTGATGTCTTGAATTTGAAAGGCAACTATTTATTTTGGGGTCAATAGGTCAAAGGTTTCATTCACTGAGACTGAAAGAAGAAAAATGTTTTTCACAGAATAAGTCAGGGTCTGTGTTGTTTACTTTGAGAGAATTTTGTGGAATGACCTGTATTTAAGATAAGGAAGACACCTTTTGATTTTAGATTTTAAAGATCAAATATGAAGGTCATATTTCTTTTTTGTAAGATACATATTGATCTAGGGTTCAAGGGGTTGGAGGACAACATTAAAATAACAGTGGGATAGTAGATGTGTTAAATGGGTACTATATATTTTAGTAACTGATTGTCCGACCAATGAAAGTGGGTTTTGCATAAAAGAAGTATGCTGATATAATATACCATTTAGAACGATCTGGTGGTTAGAGTGTCTGCCCTGGATGCAGGAGGTTGTGGGTTCAAACCCCGGCTGAGTCATACTAAAGACTTCTAAAATGTTTCTAACAGTTGCCTCACTAGGCGCTCAGCATAAGGTAAATGTTAGGACTGGTCAGCCTGGTGTCAGGATAATGTGACAGGGTGGAACATCATGCAACATGTCTGCGGCATGATGCCTTAGTGCTAGACATCACTTTAAACTGTCACACTGCAAACATTTTTGCAATACGACTGGAAAAGTGTTCTTTTGTTTTCTATGCTAAATCTGGGAATCATAAAAGTGAACCATATTGTAAGTGAGGGAACAACAAGGCTGCATCAACATAGTGCATAAAAAGACAAAAATTGGGTATTTAATTGCATGAAATCACATTTATTATTATTATTATTATTATTATTATTATTATTATTATTATTATTATTATTATTATTATTATTACTGCGCAGTAGCCATGAGTTAAATTTAACTGAAAATAGTAATTGGCAAAAATAACAAAATAAACAAATTTATGTGCTCTATGAATATGCTCATATTATAAGAGGGGGTGTGGTATAATGAAATGCATTGAAGTGAGTGACCACCAAGAAGAATCAGCTTTTTGCTTTCAGGATGCCCTTGCTACAGAGATGTTCAAGTTTATTGCCAAAGAGCCAGAACGTAGTCAAAAACTCCTTGCTGTAAGTAGGATGTGGATTTTATTTTATCTTCACTACATAGCTGGAAACGTAGATATATCACTTTTCTCTTGGTAACAGCATCAATGACAGATTTTTAAAAATAAAGTTTAGTTTTGATAGTTCTGAAAATAAATATTTCATTACTGTATGGTTTTCAGTACTTTGCGAAATTCTTGTCTGAACTTTTGTTTGTAACTGTAAGTGGTGATATTCTGGCCTTGTAGTACAATGTTTACAATCTTAAGAAAGAAAAGAAAGAAAAACAACAAAATAATGTTTTCATAAATTTTGCTTGATATGTCTTTAAAGCCAAGTGATCTCATTGTATGTCTTAGTGCCTGCCATGTTTTGTATCTGTCTGCAATTGCAGTTTTAAACTTCTAAAAATAACATAGGCCAGTTTTGATCATATTTGGCACAGACATGAAGGTCTTTTATATAAAAGATACAAATCCACTATGAAATATGGCTGCTGTTAATAAATTTAAAAAAACAACATAAACAGCTTTTTAAAAATTACTGTAGCATTTAACAAAATATGACAAAACATTTTGGCCTAGAGTGCTTTCTGTTCTGTACAACTGGTGTTGATCAACTATTCAATAAGACCACCATTTACAAAAATAAGAAAAGAAGTTTTAATGACTTCTAAATATTAATGAATAAAGTTTGATAGTATTTTATATAATGCATGCACATTCCAAGACCCTTCAAATTTTTACACTTGATGCAAATCTACCATGAAATATGGCCACTTGTCTTTAAAAAAAAAGAAAACCTTTAAATGACCATTTCTCTTAAATTGTTGAATGGCATTGGAGTGAACCATAGTTTCCTGGGATGAAGACTTTTCAAATTTGTATAAATAATCCTAATTGCCTTGAAATATGGCCACTGTTACTAAAAATAGAAAAGCTTTAAATGGCTTGTCCAAAACTGCTGAGTGGATTTTGATTTATCTTGACAAAAACATCATGCATGGAGATGTTTCCAACTTACACAAGATGGCTTATGTCATCTACCCATGTGAGTGTTCTTTGAATGTGGACATTTTTAAGAATAAGTTTTAAAATGTCTATTTTGAAATAATACTGTATTTTATTCACTGTTACATTTAAATAATTGAATAATATGTGACACATTCTTTAGCATTGTTTTTGCACGTGCCATGTATGGAGTCACATATGTCCATCCATAATTTTGCTTCATTTAATTTTTGAAAAACTTAATGGGTTTTAAATTAATTTGATACAAGGCTTTGCACTGCATAATATTTGTGGGTACATCTCTGTTGTTTTCACACATTGCCAGTGTAAAGATACAGACATTTGTAAATTCTTTAGTTTTGGAAAGAGAAGCCGGCAAGAAATGTTTTCATGGATGGTAATTTCAAAACTTGTTTTTATGAGATCACATAATATTTTTTCACAAATTACCCAAGTGGAATACAGATATTGTAAACTAATAGCATTTAGATGTATCAGTATTCCAAAGTCTATAGCTTGAGAGTCACCTTCATTACTCAAAATTTCTACAACAGCATGTTTTTTCTTTAATATTTAAAATTCTCAGTTTTAAAGATAAGAGATGCATTTAAATTTGTATCTCTTCATCCAATATAGCTGTGACAACAATCTAGAAATAGTCATTAAACTTTAAAAGTATAATTACTTTTAATCACCTATTGTACACACAGATCTGAATTAAATTTGAATACCGTATTTTCCGGCGTATAAGTCGAGACTTTTTGCCTTGAAAGTTCAGTCTTCGTCTTATACTCCGAATCGACTTATATATGGATTTTGTCATTGAAATTGCATCGACTTATATATGGATTACAGTATCTGGTATGCTATTGATATTGCTCTATAATCGGCATAATCGAAAACAGGTCACATATTAGTACAAATTATTGTTAAATTACTATGTCAATAAATTGTCGTAAAATAATATGACTGCATTTATATTTGTAAGTTTTGTCATTATTTATTTTGCATTCTGCTTGTTTTTTCTTATTTCTCAAACATAAAATAAAAGAAAACAATTACCGGTAAAAACTTCACTGGGCCGCATAGCACACTTACGGTCTATACTCCATAGTGTACTGTACTAAATTAAAGCATATTGTTTGTTCCTAAAAAAAATGATATGGATTAACTGGTCCATTAATATTTGATTTTTCAGTATAATGTTGGACACACGTGAGCAATTACCGGCATAGCTTTTTTATTGATCCAATTGATCCTACAAAGGGATGTAATCCATATTAACTCGAGTGTTCTATGATTATTTATAAAATAATGTAGATCATGCATTCTACTGAATCCTCCAAATCATATGTTTCTAATTGTATTTGAAAAAGTTTCTCAAATAAATTACTGTAGATTTAAACTACACTAAAATCAGATACATGTATATAGATGGACTACCAGTACTCATAGATCATCAGTGATCCATGATTTTTAGTTTCGCAATTCAGTTTAAAGCAAGTTGTAATGTCAACACTTCACCTATATTCATTCTTAACCAGCTGACGTTTCGGTGTCTCTCTTTGATTATACCGGTTGTTGATAAATTGGTATTTGGTTTCCAACAACAATCAAAGCCAGTTGCCGCAATTGTTTCGACCTTGATATTGGCTTTAGATACTAGTTACCATATAGCCGGTACCCAATTGTTCTTTATCATTAATCCGCATCAATTACGCTACTCGTGTTTAATATCAATGGGATTAAGTACAACAGGAAATGATGCCCACTCCCTTCTCTAGATGTAAATAATGAATTTAGCCATGGGCATTGTTTTCATTGCTTTAGTACAGTGACATAATCAGTGGTTAAAATACAGCCAGTTCTGCCTGCTGTGTTTATTAGAGTACATCAAAAGAACATGACACAATAGCTGGGCTAGCTGGGCGGCAAGTTCAAAGGACTTTGACTAACAGCTTGGGTGGGAAAAAGTGCTGAAATTTACAATGACTGAATTCAGAGACAGAAAGATCCTGAGACGTACATGTAGTTATTATAAGAATACACTTTAACTTCCATTATTTAATCTACTGACAAGTACTATTCCATCATTCGTTACGTACACCCTTTATGTAATTTTTTTTATTTTCTTTTTATTGAATTCAGTCACATAATGATCTGTGACAAAATTATTGAATATTTTACATCCGTGTGTGGATATTTTCGATGGAAATATTTGTATTATTGATTCAATGTATGTAACAAGATTTGCTGGTGAGTACACGGTGTTGATACTCTTTTCATGCAATATGTATTATAAAACTATACATTTGTGTAAATTTGATACTGCATTTCACTGATAGGTTTAAGTATAATTAAAAGTATTTTTATTTATTTTTGATTTGCAACTTTTGTTTTCTGTCTCCTCATTTTCTTCACATTTCTGATTTCCCTATGAACTGCCTTATTTCCCTATTGTTAGCCTCACTGGGTTTATCTCATTTGTTGAATCTTGCACTCAAGACTAGTTTCAACTAGAATGAATGATCATAGCTCTTGTTGCAATGGATATTGCCGGTAATATGGAATATCATGCGACGATACCATCAATATTCATGCAACCGGAAGTTACTACCAAATACTCCAAATCGACTTATATATGGACGAAGGATGGAAAATTTACAAAATTGGTCAATTCGACTTATACTCCGCATCGACCTATAGGCCAGAAAATATGGTAGGTTTAGATCGACCACTCCAGTGGCCTAGTCATTAGAGCATCTGCCTCATAAACGGGGGGTTGCAGATTCAAACCCGGCCGAGTCATAGACTTACAAAAATGGTACTAAGCTGAGTCATACCAAAGACTTACAAAAATGGTACTAATAGGTGCTTCGCTAGGCAGCATTAAGAGGTTAGTCTTATGACTGGTTCATCTGGTGTTAGGATAATTTGACTGGGTGGGACATGATGCTTCATGTCTGCAGTATGATGCCCCATGTCTGCAGCATGATGCCCCAGTGCTAGATATCACTATAAGCTGACACACTGAAGACATTGTAGCAATATGACTGAAATATTGTTAAAGCTACATTAAAAATCAAAATCACACATACACACAGTGTAAGTCAATTTCTGCTTAATTTTAAATTGAAAGTACTGTACATTTTCTCATTTATGTTTTAAACAAATTAATTACTAATTAATTGTTGTTTTTTCTTTTTTCTTTTCAGTTATTGGAAGCCCAAGAAAATTATCACAAAAAGGCATTGCAAATACTTCAGGATGTGATACCTAAAATGAAGGCAGTTTTGGACTGTAATCCTAGCAAACCAGTCTATGGGACCTCCCTTGAAGAACATCTGCGGGTGACAGGAAGGGACATAGCACTGGTACTGGAGGAATGTATATGTTACTTGTTAGAAACAGGCCTAGATGAAGAGGTATATAAAATAGTTTTTCTTAAAAATAAAAATAAAAATTGATGAATGCTATGGTCAAAAAGTTTCAGCATCCAAAATAAGTCCACTTTGGAATCATTAATTTATGATGGTTTTAATAAGAATAGTTTAGCTTCATTCAGTTTTTGAAAATACAGTATATTTACTATGTTTTTAAATCAAAATCTGTGCAAATAACTGAGTTTTTATAGTTTATGGTTTTAATAGTTTATGAATTTAGTATTTTAGAGAATATATGATATCATTAAATTTTGTGCACACTTTGAACTTATAATTTTTGATAAGTGAATAATCTGTGGATTATTTTGTAAATGTTTAGGGTACTATCTCTGCCTTTCTGTGTGCATGTGTATATGTATATTGTCTTTCAATTTATCTAACCCACATTCTGTTATATAATATCAAAGTAATACTTTAATTAATATCAAGTTTTAACAATACATTAAACCGACACTATTTTTATATCACCTGATGGTCTACCAATGAATTATTGCCTTTATACCAAGAATACTTGGAGTAAAGCAAAGTTTTCTTAAAGGACAATGAATCAAGGAACATGGCTATTCAGTAAATAGACGGATATCTCTGAAGATTCCTAAATTTGCATCTCAATTTCACAACAAAATTATTTTCTCCCAATAAATAACAACTGGAGTTTTGTATTAAACTAGAAAACTCTTTATTGCAATCAGGTAAGCAGAGCATGACATTTTTTTTTACCAATTCAAGTCAATAAATACAGTAATTTTTATCTTGCATTAGCATAGCAGTTATTCAAGTCTTACAATAAATACAGAAACTATCTTGGGTTAGCATAGCAATTGTTCAAGTCTTACAATAAATTACAGTAATTATATTGTGTTAGCATAGCAGGTATTCAAGTCTAACAATAAAAACACCTGGTAATTATGTTTCCATAGAAATTAATCAAGTCTTACAATAAGTACAGCAATTATCTTGGTTCAACATAGCAATTATTCAAATCTTACAGTAAATTACAGTAATTATATTATGTTTCCATAGAAATTAAGTCTTACAATAAATACAGCAATTATCTTGGATCAACATAGCAATTATTCAAATCTTACAGTAAATTACAGTAATTATATTATGTTTCCATAGAAATTAAGTCTTACAATAAATACAGCAATTATCTTGGATCAACATAGCAATTATTCAAGTCTTACAGTAAATTACACTAGATATCTTGGATCAGCATAGCAATTATTGAAGTCTTACTTTAAAATACAGTAAATATCTTGGATCAGCATAGCAATTATTCAATTCTTACAATAAAAACTCAGTAATTATATTTGGTTAGCAAAGCAGTTATGATTAACATCATGAGAGTATAAAATCATGGAAATCTTCAGATAGTGCAATGAATATCTAGTTTCTTTGATTTTTTTTAGCAAGTTAATTATTATAAATAATTGTTATGCTGTCATGTTTTTAATGGGTTTATTATATATGTGTATTATATATATATGATGAAAAATAGTGAATAAACCATGTCACAATTTATGAAACTTAAAAGCTGTATAAGTGAAGATAACATGAGTAAATAAGCATCACCCACATATTTGTTGTTCTGGCAGAATATTATAGCTATTACAGCTATCTTGTGACTATTAATCCACTAATGAATTATTTTCATTAATTGAGTAAGTTAAATCATTGGAAATAAATTGGAAATTAGTTATCATCAGGCTTTCTGAATATGTAAGCTGGGAAATTTATCTTTCCTACATAATGATGGAAATTATCATGGTGAGTTATGAATGTGTAATTTTTGGCCGCAGATCTTTATAGAAAGTGTCTTTTAAAGCAGGTTTTACTTGAACTGAATTTTATCCATAGTTTATACCGATTAACACTGCTTTTTATCCCCTTTACAGGGACTATTCAGGATAGCTGGCATTGCCTCCAGGGTGAAGAAGCTTAAGGTAAAAGCAATTAGCTAATGAGGGTTTTGAGTTCAGAAATACAAAATACTCTTCAGTAAGCACAGGAGCTGGTGAAGAAGTCAAATCCAACTTAGCAACTCAAGTCCCTGGTTTATAATGTTTCAGAACTACATCCTTTTAAAAAATGTGTGTGTGTGATTTTGGATTTTTAATAAAGCAGGGTGGCAGTTTATCGTGATGTAGCACTGAGGCATCATGCAGCAGACGTGTAACATCAAGCTCTATCTAGTCACATTATCCTGACACAAGGATGACAAGTCCTAACACTAACCCCTTAATTCTGAGCAAAGGCAGCTGCTAGTACCATTTTATAAGTCTTTGGTATAACTTGGCTGAGGTTCAAACCCACAGCCTCCTGTATCAATTTAAAAAGTGCATGTCATAGCATAGTCAGGTCTTACAGAAGTTGGAGGTGAGGATACTAATCATGCAGTTTAGAAAAACTTTTTGCCATTTTAATAGCCAAACATGGACATATTGCTAAATGTGGCATGATCTGCATTCACAAAGATTGTTACCAAAGCATGACCTGATATCAGCAAACAGAACCTAAGTCTAGATTTAAACTGTTGTCTGAAGACTGCCACTTATCCAGATTTACATGGGATCATCCTGAATTTAAGTTTCCGAATGCTTTTATGTACATAAAATGCATCTCAAGAAATATATTTTAACCATACCAAAACTGTGTCACTGTGACTTAATTTTCATGCTTGGTGAGTTTTTTGTTTCTTCAGCTATTCATTCATTTTGTTCCCAGTATCATTGATAATATTTTACATCCACTCGTAAACATTGGTATGTAGGTGTATGTTAGTAATTCAGCCATACCAAAAGGTTGTTTTTTTTTTTGCACACTTGAGTGATGTTTGTATTTTCAGCTATTCATTAATGATACCCTCAGTATCTTAGATACTATAGTTACACTTATGAAATTAGTATGTTGATGTTTCTTAAAAAGTAACCACTATATTTTGTCACTGTAAACTAATTTTCAATCTTGAGTGACTTTTGCACTTTCACCAATACTATATATATGACCTCAATATCTTTACCCTATTTCACATACATTCATACAATTTGGTATCAGAATGCTCAAAGACATTGACCTGTTAAAACTAGGTCACTCTAACCAAATTTGCATGCATGTATAATTTAAGTATTTTCAGCTTTTCTTTCATTATACTATCTGATGCCCTATTTCACTTTTAGTCATGAACATTTGCAAGTTTGAATAACAAGTATATTTAGACATTTCATATATTTGTTCAACCCTACTTTACCAATCTTTATAAAATTTTCATGCAGATGCATCTCAGAGAGTAACATAATGATATTAGAACTTAGTTACTGTGATGTATTTTTAATACTTGAGATGCCTGAAGTATTTTCAGCTTTCATTCATGTCACTTCATTTCACTGATGAAAATTGGTATGTCAGTACATCTCATCAAGAGTCACTCATTCATGCCCAAACTGGGTCACTTGTAAGTTGTACGCTTTAGAGACTTGTGTATTTTTGGCTGTTCATTCTTTGTGCTCTCAGTTTTTTTTACCCTTTTTTACCTATATGTTTGAAAATTGATATTTGGATGCATCTCAGTGCAGTAACTCAGCTGTACCAAAACATAGTCATTGTGACCTAATTTTCACATTTGAATGAGGTTTGTTAAAACATGCTTTTCGTTTACATTGATTAAGAATCCATTCTGAAGAAGAATTATAAACACTCAAGCATGTACCAGCACACACCATCAGATATGACATCAAACTGTGGATTTCATTTTTTTCTTTTCTTCAAAGGAACAACAACCTTGAGGATAAATATAATTTATACCCAATTTTAGCAGTCAGTTTATTCATTTACTGTTTAATCTGAAATGATGCAGCAACTATGGTTGACATTGTTGCCTGGTACTAACAAGATTTCAGTTTGCTGTTGTTGTTGTTATTTTAGGGTTTAACGCCATTTTTCAGCACACGATAGGCTATACATGGCGGCCTAGTATTATTGGTGGAGGAAGAACCTGGGAAAACCCCAGAAAGAACCACCGACCCACAAGAAGCTTGTTGTTGGCTTGACTTCGCACACGAAGATTAAGAAGGAAGATTTCTATGTCTATTGCACTTGTGCTGGTGGCTGACGAACCCAATACGTGATAGGCACGTCCGTCCACAGAGGCTGCAGGGGAATGTCTGGGTTTTGGTGGGTGCTGACAATGGCTCCCGGTTTTTTCTTTGCCAACGTTTTTCCTCCAAGATGGCCCGTCTGTTTTGTTCAAACGTATCAGCGGCCTGGTGAATTGTACGTCGCCAGCTTGTACGGTCAACAGCTAGTGATGCCCATTGGCGGTGATCGATGCCACAGGAGGTAAGGGTCTTTTTCAAGGAGTCTTTATATCTCTTTCGAGGTGCCCGGTGGCCAGTTGATAGCTCACCATACAGTGCAATTTTTGGCAGGCAATGATCCTCCATCCTGGACACATGCCCTGCCCAGCGAAGCTGTATCTTCACGAGTGTGGCCTCAACGCTGGTGATCCCCGCTTGCTTGAGGACTTTAGTGTTGGTAACGAAGTCACTCCAGTGGATGTTGAGGATGGTGCGGAGGCAGCGCTGAAGAAGCTACAGGCAAGCTTTCTCACATAACTACATTAGCTGAATCTGAGACTCGAACCCACGCAGACAGAGGTGAAATGGCAGTGATCCGTAATGGAGAGTGCTTTAAACCACTTGGCCACTCAGGGCCCCTCAATTTGCATGTTTGCCTACTCAGACATATATTATATATGCAACACACATATTCAAATCAAATTGAAAAATAAAAACAAAATTAAATATGTACAGGGCACTCAGAATGCAGCAATACTAAGAATATGCCCCAAAAGAAGAAGCCATTGAGCTGCATTGGGTTTGGAACTAGAGTTGTTGTAACTGTACTAGTGGTAAATAAGGTCTGAATGTACTTTACAAACTTTTCAGTTGAACATAATGTTTAGTGTCGATGCATCAGACTTTTAATTATATTTTTGTTTCATATTAACAATAACAGTTATTGATATTTTGTTACACCTTCCTGTAAAATTAACTGCCTTACTGAGACAGACTCATCAGAGTTGGCAGGTCTGATATTGGGGCAATTCATTTGAAAAAAGATAACTATGTATAATATCTTTTTTCACTTTCTCAATTTGGTACTTTGATGAACTTCCAAGGCTTTCTCGCTGAACAAACAAATCTTTGATTTCTCTTCTTTAATAATATTACAGGCCTCAATTGATGCTGGAATAGACATATTAGAAATCGAAGACATTGATCAACATACAGTAGCAGGTAAGTAAAAGGATATTGGAATTTGCAGTACTCCAAGTTGCAAATAAAATAGTTTGAATTTGTGACTTTGCCAGTGAAAATTCATCTGTCCGCTATGTGTTGACCTTATGATGCATAATGCAACAATTAGAAAATGAAATCAGCACTTTATGATTACAAATATATAACCATGTTTAATGTTAAAATCACATTAATGTAATTCATGTAATGTAATTCACAGCTTAATTCCTTTATGATTGTGAGACTGCAGTAATATGCAGCTGATAACAAAGATCTGGATAATGTGTCAGCAAATGTGTAAAGATTCAGCATCAATAAAGTTACTATATGGCTGATATTTAAATAATATTATACTACCATTAGCAAAATTTGATTTTCTGTTTGAGGAAATGTATAAATTGTCATACCTGCATTTGCTGATAGTAAAGGATATGTATCTAGCAACATAACATTGTCAACAACAACACTATTTGGATTTTGTGTAAAGTTTTTTAATCCATACATTAAAGCATGATTCTCTTGTGAGACCTAGCATTTCACAGAAGCTGTGCATTTTTGCTTAAAAATTTATTAAGGTCTTTCTTGATATAACACCCTTCATTATAATGTAGTTACAGAAATAATATGGTACCACTTACTGCCACTATAGACCTCATGATCTAAGTTAGACCATAGTACTTGAATTGGTGATTCAAATGTATGACAATACGAGTTGGAAGGCAGAGTGGTCAAAGGCATTTGATTTTACAGATCACTGACATTTTACCTCTGTCCATGTGAGTCGGAGTCTAAGGCACAGCTAGCATGGGTATGTCAGAAAGCTTATCGGTAGCTTCCCTTGGTATTGATGGTTCTTTCCAGAGATTTCCTGTCTTCTTCACTAAAAATACTGGCTTTCATGTATAGCCTATCATGTGCTAAAAACCAAAGCAACAACATCAGTTGAAAGAAAACAACATGATGCTTGCTCTATCTTTATTTCCTCTGTATATGTAGCCATTGAATTTTTTTTATAATTTTTGCTTTTGTGATGAATTATAATCCTCAAAGAATTTGCTTATTTCATGGTTTTTATGTAGAATATTATATTTTTACAGGTGCTCTTAAACAATACTTACGTGAGCTTCCTGAACCTTTGCTGACCTTCGATCTTTATTCAGAATTTTTGGCTGTCTGTCAGAAGTAAGTTACATTTTTATATAATGTAAAATATTGTAATATTTTGGTATTACAGCATCCTGTTTATGCCCACACTACTTTCAGCATCAGCATCAGCATCTTGACTTTTTGCCACGTCTGTCCACCATGATATAAAGATTGTGCAAAAATCTCTAAATGTAGACAACTGAAATTTGACTAGCGTATTTTTATCCATGTTTTTATTTGCAGTTTTAGGCTATTGCAGCAGCTGCTATATTTTCCTTACACAATTGGACTTGGATATTTTTTAATTACAAAAGCCTTGTTAGCACAATTAAGCAAAAACTACTTGAGGCTGGCAAAATGAAATTGTGTGTACATATTTTTTTTATGTTGGTGACCTGATTAGAATTTCTTGCAACTGTTGAACTTTTTTCAAGATTTTTTTGGTTGTTTCACTTAAACATACCCAATACCCAGAGAAGAAAGTTTTTTAAAAAAAATACAGTATACCAGCGTACTCTAATTACTCAGTCAGTTTATGTGAAAAAAAATACAGAACTCTAAATTGTATCTCCATGTTGAAAGTGCTTTCCGTGGGTTCCCAGGTATATTTTACTGGAATATGCCTTACACACTTTCAAAACTTTTGAAATTAGACATTTCTTCATGAAAGCATTGTTAGCACAATTAATCAAAAACCACTTGAGGTAAGCAAATGTGTGCATGTTTGTCTACTTTTGTAGTTGACCTGTTTAGATTTGTAATTCCATTATAGGTATTTGTTAAATTATTCTAAATTTTTCAACTTTATATATATATATATATATTAGGGCATAACCGACTTTTGATCCGGAAATCGGATTCCACCGAATAGTATGAACTTCCGATTAATCAGAGTCGGACAAGGCAGGAACGACCAATTCGGATAATAAAAATAATAAAGTTGAATTTCTATAGCACCGCGTCTAACACTGCGTGTCATTCGATAGTACGTTAATAAAGTTAAATAAGAAGTCACAAAAGTTCAATATGGTCAACACAACCATGCTGTGAGACAATCTATTTGAACGGACGGGTGAAAACCGGAAATGAAGCCAGATATGGTAAAGTACTAAGTAACATGCTAGACACTGCAAAACCAGATACCAGAAACCCGGAAACTGAAGATGAATTTTTTTAGAAAGAAGAAAAATACAGATTTAGCATTTCCGATTAATTGAATCATATCTGGAATCGGAAAAATTTCATGGCCAAAATTGGAAATCGGTAGAAAAATGCTAATCGGTTATGCCCATATATATATATATATATATATATATATATATATATATATATATATATATATATATATATATATTTACACTGTTTACAACTAACCACTCTGGTGGCCTAGTGGTAAAGCAGGAGGTCATGGGTTTGATCCCCGGCCGAGTCATACCAAAGACTTACAAAAATGGTACTAACAGCTGCCTCGCTTGATGCTCAGCATTAAGAGGTTAGTGTTAGGCCTGGTCAGCCTGGTGTCAGGATACTGTGACTGCGTGGGACATCATGCTACATGTCTGCGGCATGATACCCCAGTACTAGACATCACTATAAACTGCCTCACTGCAGACATCGTAGCGATATGACTGATTTTTTTTTAAAGCTACGTTAAAAATCCTAATCAAACAAACAAACTGTTTACAACTAATAAAGTTACACTGTCTTTCTTTAAGATCGCTGGGTTGTTAATTTCACTGAATGTTATGAATTTATGTCTGTTTAGCCAGTTTTAGAGAGCTTACTTCCACCTTTATGTTTGAAGGTGACTACAGATTTTTTTCCATGAGGTTTCTTGAAAAACAAGGGCAGCTGTCAGATAAAATTTCTAACTAATTATGAATCCTCAGCTGTCAGTCAATTATTTATGCTAAGCTTGAATCATTTGATGTATTTAGTCCTCAACTGTCAGTCAGTTATTTATGCTAAGTTGAATCATTTGATGTATTTAGTGATGATGGTATGTACAGTTGTTACACATGAAGAAATGCTATTTGGTGCTATCCTGGATATGTCTGCAAAGTGTATTTTAGGACTGAACATTAGGGTGAAATTCTCAATGTTGAATTTTTTTAATGTAAAGTAAACAGGTAAGGATTGCCAATATTATGTGTTGGTTTTGAGTATTTGTTTTTTTTTATGGTGTTTTTAAAATAAGTATGAATCCCACATGTGCCATAAATTAAACCCAAATCTGATGACCAGTCAAAGGATCATTGTTGCTTATTGTGTTGAGTATATATTCACTTTTTACAACATGCTCTGTTTCTTGTAAGTACATGTTATGAAACATTTAGGTGTACATTGCCCTAATTGTTATTTTTGTTGTCATCATCATTGTCATCATCCTGATCAGTATTATCATCACTCATAATAGCCATCATTGTCGATCACCTGTAAGTCAATGATATAGTCCTGCAGCAGTTGTTCCACACGTGACTCTTGAGACGCCAACATAGTTTTCAGGTACTAGATGACATAATCTTTATGTTGAGTAGCAGAGCATTATTTTTAGGAGTGTGTATTTCTAAGTTACCTTAATTTTTAAATGTTCTGCATTCTTCCATTCATGCTGCTTGGTTAAATGCAATTTACCACATACAACTGATGAGCAGTGTTAATACAAATGAACAATGTCCGGTGGTTGTAGCTGTGGTATATTTCATCAAAGTCGTGATATGCACTGTCATCAAACCTGATAAATTTTTGTTAGTTTCCATAGATTTTGTTGAAAAATTAATTAATTATTGTATCACTGGGGTTAAGAAATAGTTTAGGACAATATTGTCATATAAAAAACTATATGTCACAACAGTAACATGATATCAGATTATGAGTAATATATAATCATTACATTTGTGTGAATAGGGAAATCTCTAACTCTTGTTTATTACACAATAATTATAGAACTCTTTACAAAATGTAATGTGCTTTCTACTAAAGACAATTTGTGACATATTTTATCAAAATCATTCTACTATTTTCATGTATCTTTTAGTTAGAAAAAAAGTATCTAAACAAGGCTGTTTTTGTTCTTTTCAGGCCACAAGACCAAAGACTTCAAGCTTTATGGAGTGTTATTGATAAACTACCAAAGCCAAATTATAATAATTTTAGGTAGGATATATATTAAATTTGAGAAACATTTTAATTACTAAGTTAATGTAAATAAATTTCTTTTTAATTGTATAAAATATTAGAAAATTAGCACCTGTTGATCTTGTTTATGTGTGGTATTCATAATATCTTGCTGTGGAATGATGTTTTTTAATTTGATTGAAGCAAAATTTAATGAAAGCAGTTTTAAGGTGTGTGCCATAACTTAATATTGTAATCCTTATGGCATGCAGCTTCTATTTTATTGGAAGTTGAGACTTAGGAGTTTAAGATCCAGTAGGCAAAAGAATCAGAGTAGATTAGAAATTGACAGACTAGAGATTTGGCTCCTTGGGGACTGAGTACCAACGGCACAAAGACAAGGGTTGAAGACAAATGGACAGCAGAGACATTGACCTAATTGGGACAGGAGTAAAGGAATTATCAGACCAGGGTTGATGAGAAATGTATGACTGAGACAAGCATGGAAATAAAGCTGCTTATTCGTGAGATTTCTATTTTTTAATGGAATTGGTAAGACAGTGCTGACTGGTTGTCACAGGTGTGAACAGAAATGTATACAAACTGACATCAGTCACAGGTTATTTTCATAGCTGTTACCATACAGAGATAACTTTTATATTAAGAATGACTTCTAGTGATAGAAAAAAAAGTGTCCTCATTAAATCTGTAATTGCAAGTAAAATATCCAGTAAAATACTGCAGTTGTCCATATATAGAATGCTGAACATGTAAAAGTAATGTTTGTTGTGACTGAGAAAAGTAATTTATAGTAATGTTTTGAAGGGATAGGAAAATTTAACCTAAAGGGTTCATAATTTATACTAGTGACAAGGCTGGGCTCCATGGGTTAGATTTTCAAACTTTGCTTACTTTCACATGGGAAAGATTATCAGTGTATAATCTAAACTCACCTCTGTACTACAAGGAGGTATATGGTGATGGTAATCGATTTTCAGTTTGCACTTTTTTTGTTTTTCAGATATTTGATTAAATTCTTATCCAAGTTTGCAGAGAAATCAGATGTGAACAAAATGACACCAAGTAACATAGCCATCGTGATAGGACCTAATTTAATCTGGTCCCAAGGGGAAACAGGGTAAGAAAGAAAGTATTTTTATTTAGAGACTGTTCTGGATCTTATATTTAAGAATGATTACTGTATGAACACCACCAATGCATTTCATGATTTAGAATGGTGATTCAGTTTAACTCAAACTCACATTTGTCTGATAGAGCCTTGGTGACTTAGTGCATAGCATGCAGGACTCACACCTGAAAGAGTAGAAGTTCAGATCCAGCATCAGATAAGTTGACCATGTTGTGCTCTTGGGCTTCATTTCTAAATAACCCACTTGTCTTGAAATGCAGAATAAAAGTTTTATCTTTTTAAGTTTGCACCTAAGCACATACAAAAACAGATAAATGAGCAAGGTTATGTTGTATCCAGTTAGATTTTGATTTTCTGGATTTGAAAAGTTATGCCTCTGTAGTTTTTTATATTATTTGGTTGCTTTAAGGAATACCATTTTTAAATGAAAAAGGAATCTGGAAGATTTCTTAGTAAGTACAGAAATTAAATCATATCATTGTAACATGTATAATTGCCTGTAAGTCTGGTCCAACAGTAGACTGCATAGACCCAGATTTATGTTTCTCCTTTGAATACGTTCCCCAATCACATTACTTTAGGGATATTAGCCTGCTACCTCGCGAATCCAGCCCTACCAAAAGACGAAAATTCGTCTTTCCTGTCTATGTCATATAGACAAAGGGCAATAACTCTTGCCCATTACCTCCCCTTGCCGCCCGTTAGGTGTCGCTTCTTTAGTTTTTTAGCTTCGCTTACGCGAAAACACGTACAATTAGACCTCCAATGAATCCAAGCCATCTTAGTGTAAATTCTGACCATCCGAAGTTAAATTTGGAATTACTGTGTTGGATAATCATTCCTCTACAGGTCGTATACATTATTTTACAATATTTTCCAATTTGAGTGACTTTGTCACCTTTTCTAGACTTCGGACCAGGTTGCAACGTGGTCAAAGCATGTAATACATGTAGCACTCAATAATTTCGCTTATTCCGTATGTAACGTTTACGATATTAGCGACTAATAACGTGCTGCATTGATAATGTGTGCTGTATTTATCTTCTTTGACGTTTCAGTAGACTTCAAAAAAGTCTTTGAACGACCAATTGCGACTATTTAATGGCGGACTTCGTGTTGTAGTCACGGATTCACGCGACACTTAATCATTTCGCTTCCTCCGTTAGTTACGGTTATGGAATAGCGACTTAATAGCGTACTGAATTGTTAATTTGTGCTTTGTTTATCTTCTTTCCGTTTCAGTAGACTTCGTCTCTGAACGACCAGTTGCGACTATTTAATGGCGGAATTTCGTGTTGTAGTCACGAATTCACGCGACACTTAATCATTTCGCTTCCTTCGTTAGTTACGGTTATGGAATAGCGACTTAATAGCGTACTGAATTGTTAATTTGTGCTTTGTTTATCATCTTTTCGTTTCAGAAGACTTCGTCTTGAACGACCTATTGCAACATGCTCACGGTGATAACTAGTGTGGTCATTAAGAGTTAACATGGCACGGAATAATTTGACTACTCCGTTAATAACGGTTATAGTATTATCGAATTAATAATATGCTGAATTTTTTTAATCTGTGCTTTGTTCTCTTCTTTTGTCGTTTCAGTAGCAAAGTCGACAACGAAGGCATGAATGGCAAAATGGGTGTTGGCAATGTGGAAATGGAGGAAATTATGTTGACATGGTTTAGGCTGCCCAGTGGATGTAAATTTCACCGCAGGTCCGTGCATGGCTTTCGGGCCTGGAAGTCCGGACGCATGGAGTCTAGGCTGGATCAATTGGATCCATTTTATTATGCACTTTCGCCGGCCGTCCAGCCGGCCGTCCAGCCGACACCGTCAGTTCAGCCGGCACTTCAGCAGGCACCAACCGGCACTAGCCATACATCCGGCACCGTCCGTTCAGCCCAAATGGCACCGGACGGCCAGCCGACCTTCCAGCTGGCATCAACAGGCACCGGCCGTTCAGCCCAAATGGCACCGGCCGGCCAGCCGACCTTCCAGCCTGCATCAACAGGCACCGGCCGTCCACCCGGCAACGACCGTTCAGCCCAAATGGCACCGGTCGTCCAGCCGACCTTCCAGCCGGCATCAACCGGCACCGGCTGTCCATCCGACAACGACCGTTCAGCCCAAATGGCACCGGTCGTCCAGCCGACCTTCCAGCCTGCATCAACAGGCACCGGCCGTCCACCCGGCAACGACCATTCAGACCAAATGGTACCGGTCGTCCAGCCGACCTTCCAGCCGGCATCAACCGGCACCGGCCGTCCATCCGGCAACGACCGTTCTGCCCAAATGGCACCGGTCATCCAGCCGACCTTCCAGCCGGCATCAACCTATGCAGGCCGTCCATCTGGCAACGACCGTTCAGCCCAAATGGCACCGGTCGTCCAGCCAACCTTCCAGCGGCATCAACCTGCACCGGCCGTCCATCCGGCAACGACCGTTCAGCCCAAATGGTACCGGTCGTGCAACCGACCTTCCAGCCGGCATCAACCTGCACCGGCCGTCCATCCGGCAACGACCGTTCAGCCCAAATGGCACCGGTCTTCCAGCCGACATCAACCTGCACCGGCTGTACATTTGATTTACGGAGATTATAGTGATGTACCCGTCAGTCAATCTACACTACTGGTTACATATCACTACCATGAGAGAGATGTTATAGATGTATCTCCGTCCAATCAGACCATTCGAGAGGCAGGTGCCGGTCATAGCCGGACCTTCGCCGACATTCCGGCCGACCATATACCAGACAAATCAGTCGGTATCGCCGGTGTACACCTCCCGTCACGTCAAATACGTGTCGGTGTGATTTTAAAACAAGGGAGAATTACTGACATTATCAGAGATGACGGAATTGAGTTATCTATGCCACTTGGTATGCGCTACCCAGATATGGCAGCTTTACCAGAACAGGACTTTCAGGCCGACCATTCGTCAGTTCAATCAGCCGTTAGTGCCGGCCGTCCATATGTTCACGGCTTCTCCACAAGGAAGATTTAGTGAAAGTGTCAATTATGACAGAATTGCGTCATCTAGGTCACCTGGTATGCTGTACAGATATGCAAGCTATACCAGAACCAACATTCCCTCTGAGCGAATGGTAGATGGGTGAAATTAATGACCGTCTGTCGACACGTATAGGGGATCCAGGAAATGCTAAGGCGTTCTTTTCTGAAAGCCAAGTACCAGCGTCGTTTTCAGGTCGATGGTACAAAACTCACTCCGATGCGTTCAATACTGAGGTCCTGGCTCGGGATAAAATAGAGCAGCAGTCCATATGTCTGCGGCATTGTCTTATAAAGTGGACAAAACTGTGTTCAATGCCACGTCCAAGCTGGTTCGAATGTAGTCGCTACGTCTTCACTGTTAGACCTAGCCTCCCTAGCCATTTTCAGGATCGCTGAAAAATCTGTCAATGAACATGCTTGGGATTCGACGGCCCGGTTAGCTAGGGTTCTTAACAGGGCAGCTCACCATTCCATGGCCAATGCGCTGACTGCTTCTGCCAACCTAGACCTGATACGTCGTGACGCATGTCTGAAGGGCACGTCGCTTAAACCCCATCATAAGCTGGCTAGATATGACCGACGCACATTTCACGTCCCTATCCAACGAGTAGCGGACATTCTCCGTTGTGCTTGTCGGGACTAGGCTTATCAGTTCCATGTCATACCTTTTGGCCTAAATTTAAGCACTTGGGCTAGTACCAAGGTTATGGGTTACGTCGTCACCCTGTTCCGCTCGACTTCATCTATTGCGTCGGCAGTATATTTGGATGACATTCTCCAGAAACATGTCAAGTTCTATTCTGCTCAAAGGCAGAAACGATCTTATATCACTTTACGTCATATAGGCTTTCTCGTGAACTGGATAAAGTTTGATCTCTGTCCAATCCGGATTTTGGTCCATCTGGGTGTGGAGTTTCTCCCGATCTGAATCTGGTAAGGCTTCCTCGAGTTTGCGATTATCCAGATAATTGCACTCGTAGAGTCCGTTTCCGACAGGATGCGCATTTTAGCGAGAGAGTTGCAGATCCTCGGATTATTCAATGCGGCAGCAGACTTGATCCCGATCAGCCGTACTTTTATGCGCCCTTTACAAAGGACGTTGCTAGCGTAATTGCGCTCTTTTCAAGTCCCTTCGATCCCAGAAAACAGTCATGCTCACGCCAGAGATACAATCATTCTTGAGTCAATGGCACAACCCCTGTAGGCTGTCCACAGGGATTACTCTGGAGATACCCCAAGGGGATAACGGTATGTTCCGCCACTAATACCTACGGTTGGGGTGCCCACCGGTTGCCGAACTTCGATACTGTCAGCGGCACGTGGGTGCCAGGGGCGAGCCCTTTCCACATCAACCTTTCAGAAATAACGGCTGTCATCAATGCCTTTCATTTCGGGCAGGATCAACTCTTATTACAAACTGCCCTCATTATGTCAGACAACATTGTGGTGGTGCCTTGCCTCAAAACAAGGGGACACCAATCACCAGACCTGTGCAATCTGAACTGGCAATTTCTACATTGGTTCGACAATCTCCACCTCAATGTACAATTCAGACACATTCTTGGCAGACTCAATGTCTTGGCTGACACTCTATCTAGTCATTCACACAGAATGGTCACTCCATCAATCGGACTTTCTTCCAATTGACACACTTTGGAGACGTCCGATGATTGATCTTTTGCAACAAGATGGAATCGCAAGTTCTCCACCTTTCATCTCACAGGTTCCAGACCCAGAAGCTTGGGTCGTGGATGCTCGATCAATCACCTGGGAAGGGTTGTGGGCATTCTCCTACCCTCCCACGGTCTTGGTACTGGAATTAATCCAGAAGTTAAGGGGTCAGAATTGTCAGATGGTTCTGATTACCCCTCTCAGATGGAACAACTCCTGGGTCTCCGATCTACTCAATCTAGGCGATAGATCTACCCAGGAAGATTACAGTCAGCACAAGTATTCACAAGCAACCGCGGCCAGGGGTGTTCCACCCCTGTCCGGACCGTCTTTATGTTCAAGCTTGGCTCTTGTCCAGACAGCCTTGCAAGACAAACAATTTAAATCTTTGATTGCGGAGAGAATCTCAAGAGCAAGAAGGCCCTATACTCTGAAGGTTTACGAGGGCAAGTGGCATGTTTTCAGAGACTGGTACCATATCATTCACATTGTTCCTCTGAGTGTCACAATCCCTCAACTGGCCAACTTTTCTCTGGCTTTTCGAGGAGAAACATCTGGCTCCAGTTATTCTCAAATGTTACCGCTCCATGATATCAGACACATTCCGCCATTCTGGTACATGTGCTATCAGCCATGACAAAGATTTGTCAGATCTTTAGACATTTAAAAAAAAAAAAAAAAAAAAAAAAAAAAAATTTTAATCGACTTATATCCCTCACCCTGTTTTCAAATGGAATCTGTCCTGGGTTTTAACATGACTCAATTCAGACAGTATTGAGTCTTTAACCCACGATTAGTTAAAGCTACTATCATACAAATTGGGTTTCTTGATAGCCTTAGCTTCAGCATGCAGGGTGAGCGAGTTACATGTCCTTTCTAGTGACCCGAACTCTCATTCGTTTCGATCAGAGGGTTTGATGGTCCTCTTGACGCAGCCAGGCTTCGTAGTCCAAAATAGATTACCATACATTGCGATCAACGAGTCGTCATTAGCTCGCTTTCTTTATAGATAAGTCAGGATCAACAGCCATGTAAGATCCTGTTTGGGCACTCTAGCACCATTTCAATGCATAGAGGTGAGTCAGGTCACATACTAGCACCTCTTTCTTCTGGTGATAGCTGGGATATGAGATATCACCATTCAAGCCCTTGCTTCATGGCTGTAGTGGGTTATACGCTCGGCGTACTCTGAGAATTCGCAAATCAGTCACCTTATAGAAGCTGTTGGCTGACATGCAGAGTCAACCTTCTACAGTTTTATCTTCAAGTTTGTACTCGCAGAGGCAAACATTGATTCTAGTAGGTCCGGTGTTGGGCAGCCCAGACGCCCACCAGACCCATGTGCAACAATCAGCACAGCCTATTAGCTTCGCTGGATTCGCCAGATAAATTTTCGTAGGTAAGAAGATTTCAATAACTATCTTCTTAACCGCATAAAAGGGTCACATATCACGTGACCCTGGGCTGTGTTGCTGATTGAAAATTAGGAGACCGGGTTATCATTCACATGGGGAATCCAACCATCATTCCCTAGAGGATACCCGGGGTGGAGGTCGGATGCTCCGCATTCCCTCCTCCTATTACTTATTCTCCTAAAGTAATGTGATTGGGGAACGTATTCAAAGGAGAAAGCAAATTTTTTTTAGTAAATTATGTTTCTCCGAGAATACTTACCCAATCACATTACTAAGAAACCCTCCCAACCACCCCGCCATGCGAGCATCCTCGTGTTTTATATATCGCTCAGCTTAAAAACTAAAGAAGCGACACCTAACGGGCGGCAAGGGGAGGTAATGGGCAAGAGTTATTGCCCTTTGTCTATATGACATAGACAGGAAAGACGAATTTTCGTCTTTTGGTAGGGCTGGATTCGCGAGGTAGCAGGCTAATATCCCTAAAGTAATGTGATTGGGTAAGTATTCTCGGAGAAACATAATTTACTAAAAAAATTTGCTTTTCATACAGTGCTGCCAGATCTGGGTCATTTAAGTTTGTTAGGAATAATCAGTAGAACATAGACCCAGATCTGCCAGCATATTGTATGACAGCTGATCAGGGTCATCATTGTTTGCAGTTGGACAAGACTTATAAATATGTATATATGGTAATTTAGCAAAGCAAATACCTTGAAATATGATCATTGCTTTAATTAACATTTCATTTTGCTGTGTATATGTGCTTACATTTTATGTCAGTACTGCCATTAAACTGAGAAAGTGAAACTAAGACAATAGCTATTCAGTGCTTAGATCTTCATTATTTAGATTAAGCCACAACTTCCAGATTAAATGGATTAGGACAAGAATCATTATTAAAGGACAAAAGCTGAAATAAGTATACTAGTACCATATATACTCACTTATAATTCCAATCCATCATCAAACTGCACAAACCAAGATGTGCCATTGCAAAATGTGCTGGTTGATCTGGGTCTTTGTAATTTCTTAGTTGTAGTAAATAGAACAAACAACATGGACCCTAATCTGGTTGATTTGTATGTGATAGCAGATTAGGGTCTATCTTGTTTGCAGTTGAATTTGACTTGTAAGCAAATATATATAGTAGTTAAAGTTAAATATTCGGTAGTTTATGTTCTCAATGCAGTAACAGAAGAGAGCATACTGTTCTGCTGCTCTCCATCTGTCCATCAATCTTATTTGTCTTTGCACATGTCAGTCTGTTCTGAATCCATTTTAGTGTGGTAGTACAAAAACTTAAATTAGAGCCATGAGATTTTAACACTTGATCAGTGTCATAAGTAGATGACCAAGTTAGATTTTCAGGTCATTACAGCAATTTTTCTTCTTTTTTTGCATTTTTTAAAACATTTTGGACATTTAGGCCAACAAAAAAAAAGATATGCATGGGTCTGGTTACCTGACTGACCCCATTTGTTCTGCCAACCATACATTGTTTTGCACAAATTGGTTTAAAAAATCTTTTTAAAAAAATAATAGTAACAAAGAGGTGTAAGTATGATCATATTTAAGTTCAGGATGCCAATGTCACTTATATTCCAGTTTTTGCTTAATTTAAATCTCTCTAGACCAACAAACAAACTAAAGTTTGTAGTGACCTTAATTTTGTTTTCTTCAATGTAACCAGAACCACACATATTTGTATTTTTTTTGGCCTTAACTGTTAACAACCAGCTTTTTAGCATCATTATATTCTTTAGGCAGTAGACAAATGAAATTTAGCATGCTTTTTGTTATTGATATGTTGTTAGCATCATTAAATTCTTTAGGCAGTAGACAAATGAAATTTAGCATGCTTTTTGTTATTGATATGTTGTTAGCATCATTAAATTCTTTAGGCAGTAGACAAATGAAATTTAGCATGCTTTTTGTTATTGATATGTTGTTAGCATCATTAAATTCTTTAGGCAGTAGACAAATGAAATTTAGCATGCTTTTTGTTATTGATATGTTGTTAGCATCATTAAATTCTTTAGGCAGTAGACAAATGAAATTTAGCATGCTTTTTGTTATTGATATGTTGTTGAAAGAATTAGATTATTTAACTTTGCACACTTAAACATTTTAAGAAAAAAGTTTATAGGACAGTTAATCATAAAAGTACCAAAGGTAGACAAATATAATTTAGTAGGCATGCTTGTATTCATATTTACATTTAGATAACCTTATTAGATTTTCAAATTTAAGCAAAAAAATTACATTTTTGACATAAAGCTTGTTTAGCACAATTAACTAAGCATAAACCACAGATTTTGTTTGGCATATTGTATTTAAATGTAGATAACCTATTTAGAGTTTCAAAATTTGGGGGGATTTATTTTATTAAAAAAAACATTGGCATTTGACACTTGCAAAACTTTACTTACCAATTCTAAAATATCAAAAATAGATGATACATTTTCTGGCCTGTAGTCATTTGTATTTCAAGTTAGAGCTGTCTCTGTAATGTATATCAAGGGTCCAAATATGAATTGTTTATTTGGCACAATATATATAGCAAAATGATACTTAGAAGTAGTCTCCATATGTACAGGGCAATAACTTGATGGATAATTTCTTTGGGAAATATGAAGACAAAATTTCACCAGAGAATGACAAATTTGTCAGGATTAGAAATTTAAAGTATTTTTTGTTTTCTGTCACCTAGATTAGATTACTCTGACTTCATTTTTCACACTAAGATGCTGGATGAAATTTTCAGCTTGGACATATCTTTTACATTAAACTAAACTTTACACAGAATTTTTTTTTTTAAAATATCGGGTCAGTTGTTATTATTGTCTTCACTGTTGAAGTATTATAATAATAATGAGGACTTTGTATAGCACCTAATCCTTAGAAGCTCAAAGCGCTTTACAACATCTTTAATGATATGACTACAAAAAACAAAACAAACATCTTGAAATTAGAAGAAAGAAAAAAATCCTGAAAATATTTTAAGTAGGAAACATTAGTTCTTTAAGTTTGTTTATGAAAAAGGTGAGTTTTAAGAGCACTCTTGAAATGGATCACTGTGTCTTTGTGTTTAATTTCAATGGGCAATTTTTTCCATATTACTGGGCCCTGGTATGCATAAGAACATTGTCCATATGAATTTGTTTCCATGGTGGATGTAATAAGCATACGATTATCAGAAGAGCATATGTATATGGCTGATGTGTACACATGGGTGAGGCCAGATAGGTATGTTGGACTGGAGTCTATCAGTGAAATGTAGCACAGAGAACAAATTTTGTGTTTGATTCTGGATCGAATGGATAGCCAGTGTAGGGTACAGAGCAGCAGGGAGGTGTGCTCTGATTTTATTACTCTAAAGATGATCTGAGCAGCTGTGTTTTGAACTTTTTGGAGTTTCTGGAGTAGATATTGAGATGAACCAAACAGAAACGAGTTACAATAGTCCAGTCTTGAGTGTACCAATGAACACACAAGTGTTTTAGTGGCATCAACTGAAAGATATTTGCGAATGGAGCTGATGCGTCTCAGCTCAAGATATGCAGCCTTGCATATGTTCATGACATGTTGGTGCAATGTGAGAGAACTATCAAGAGTAACACCTAGGTTTCATACTGACTATGTGAATTTAATGTTGGTGTTGCTGATATTTATTGTCTGAGGTAAAGGATGTGAATGAGAAAGTCTTTGTGCAGAATGAACTCAGTTTTATCATCATTCATCTGCAGCTTGTTAGATGTCATCCATGATTTCACATCAGAAATGCAGCTCTCCTCTCCTTGGTTGGTAGCATCAACTTCATTTGGGTGGCTAGACTTGTATATTTGGGTGTCATCAGCATACAATTGGTGAGATACTGGGTGATGATCTATGACATTTGAGAGTGGCTGAGTGTATAGAATTAAGACAACGGGTCCAATAACAGACCCCTGTGGAACACCACAACATAGATCAACTGGGCTGGAGTGTATTCCATTTGCAAATACAATTTGTGTCCTGTTGACTAAGTAGGACTTGAACCACATTAAGGCTGTATTGTGAATGCCATGTACATGCTGGAGATGGTGAAGTAATATATCATGGTCTGTTGGGTCAAATGCTGCAGACAAATCAAGGAGGGTGAGGACTGTAATCTTTCTGCTATCCAAAACAGAGAATGTAATTAACTACTTTCAGAAGAGTAATTTCAGTACTGTGGCAAGGGTGATATGCAGACTGTACATTGCTAAAAAGACTGTTTGAATTCAGATGAGATACAGGTTGAGTTAGAAAAACGTTTTCTAAGATTTTTTATATGAATGGGAGATTAGAAACTGAGCAAATGTATTTAAAAAAAAACCTATTTCACTTGTTAATGACACTGGCATGTTTGTACTCTAATTAAGATTTGCCATTTAGGAAATATTCATGAGTTCAATATGTTTGTCCAATACATGATCAATACAATAACACCTCCTGTCTGTGATTTTTATCAGTACGAGTGATGTTTCATTTAGGACCAGCCACAAACCGTTAAATGTTTAAGTGAAAACCTGACATGACTATCCATTCAGGAAAAGTAGCCATTTTTAACAAAATCAAGATGGCCACCAAGGCAGTAATTTGTTAGTTAGCTTGACATCATTTTTAGATAAAACCAGCTGTATATTGCAAAGTGTTTTAGAGAAAACCTGTTGTTGTTAGGACCATCACTTCAAGAGGAATAGCTGTGACAAGATTTTAAATGATTGACAGTCATATTAGGAAGTAATATCTGCATTATTTTCATTTATGACCTACTACATACTGCAAATGTCTTTTAGTGAAAACCTAATATCAATATGACAAACTTTCTCTTCATTACAAGAAGCTTAAACAAGGTGTTTTAAAGATGGACACCATTGCAACCATTTGGTGAGGTTAGATCAACACCATTTTCATTTTAAACAAGCTAAAATCTTAAGAAATGTTCATGTGAAAACCACAAAATACATTTTTATGACTTTCTGTTTAAGAGAAATGGCAATGACAAGATTTCAAGATTGTCATCATGGTGGCATGTTTTTCATTTTGGACAAACTAGATACCATAAGAATTTTTGTAGTGAAAAATTTATGTTAGTATTACCAACTGTTTAGAAGGAGTAGTAGTTGTTGTTGTTGTTGTAGGGTTTAACGCCATTTTTTAGCACATGATAAGCTATACAGGGCGGCCAATATTAATGGTGGAGGAAGAACCCGGAAAACCCCCCAGAAAGAACCACGACCCACAAGAAGCTATTAGCAAGCTTTCTCACATACCCACATTGGTCAAATCCTAGACTAGAACCCACGCAGACAGAGATGAGATGGCAGTGATCCGTAGCAGAGAGCTCTTTAGACCACTCAGTCACTCAGGGCCCCCAAAGGAGTAGTGGTAACAAGACATATAAGCTGACCAACATGAGGTCAGATTGGCAACATTTTCATTTTGGGCCAACAAGATATTATATGAATCCTTTTAGTAAAATACTTATGCTGATACAACCATCTGAGCAGGAATTGCAACATAACATATTTTAAGGAAAGCTGCCTTAGTGACCATGTCCGATATCAGATAAGCACCATTTTTTTTGTACCAGCTAGGTGCCATCAGATGTCTATTAATGGAAACCCATGTCCACATTGCAATCAATTCAGGAGGAGTAGCAATAACAAGATTTTCTTTCTGGCTGCCATTTTATTTGCAGCCATCTAATTTTCATTTACTGGAAACCCAATGTCAATATGACCATCAGTAAAAAATGTTTTTCAAGATGGCCACTGTGGTGATCATATTGGATATCTGAGTGTCAATATTTTCATTTAGGACCAAGTTTACCTCAAGATCAAATTGTGCTGACTGTCCTGCAAGTTGTTTAGGAGGAGTTACAATAAAAAAAAAAACAACTGCAAAGGAATGTTGGACCATTGCATCAGCATTTCTGGTGTTGGACCAACAGTGCTTGTCCAACAGTCATGTTTATCATAAAATTTGATTTACGTGAGATTAAATGTTTTTTAGAATGTATCTTACTTATTCATTAGGACCAGTTGATCATTTACAAAAAAAACTAATTCATAAAATCATTACTGAGGAAATGTAGTCCACTGGTCTAAATTTTATAGTGCAAGTAACATCTTGAAATAATAAGCATGTGATTGAGATAGAAAAATATATACATAAATAGTGAGGTAAATGGTTATTATTCATCAAAGTGTACATTATAAAATTTCTTTCCAAGTATAAATACATATAGTAAAAATCTTGATTTCAATTCACATTTACAAGTATGTTGCATTGGGCTGTATAATATAAATAAATCAGACATAAATATGACATCATACATTTCTACGAAAACTGTATTTTCTGCTTCTTTCAGCCCAAACATGGCCACAACTGGAGTACTAAGTAATCTCATAGAGTTGATAATCATGCATGCTGATTGGTTCTTCCCTGGAGGTGAGTATGTAAATAATTGACTAGGCAGAGATGAAATCATAATATATGCCACTGTAACCTAGGTGACAATGAAAATTAAGAATTCTGAAATAATAAGAGAACAATTTTAGTACCAAAATTTCACTAGATTTGCATGTATTTGTTCCAAGAGATAGAGGAGTATGGCATTTTAGGCAGAAGCTGCAAAGACACACATGTACTTTTTTCTGCAAACCGAGTTGCAACTGATACATTTATACTGGGATTTTCCACCGCCATCATAAGCAGTATGGGGAATTGCTAATACTCTGGTTGCATTTTGTTTATACCAAAGATTTCACAAAGACATCTGCTTCTTTACCATTTGATTGAAATAACGGCATTCTCCAAATGAGGATGTTTTGTCTTTGAATGATTGTTAAATGTGTCAAAACTAATATCTAATTAATACATTTGTTGGATTTTGTATGTGAAACATTGTTGATTGCACGAAGTGCAGGAGAACTTTCTCTATAGCTAGTCATATATTCATCTATCAGCATCCTGGTTAGTACATTTTATGTCTTAGACACTATTACAGACATGAAAATTGATTCGTACATACTGTCTGAAGTTTACAACCATACCATAAAGCTAGTCATAGTGAGCTTCTTTTTTAGGTTCATATATATATATATATATATATCAACAAACTGGATATGCTTTTTACTTATAAGTACATCATCATTGTTTCAAAAAAAGAGTGAAAGTGACTTACATTAGCAATTTTGTTTGTCTTCAACATTATTCTGTCTTGGTCTTCTCGAGTGTTTACTAATACAAGACTTGGGTTTTTGTTCTCACAAATATGTGCAGGTGAGTTTTGCTTTTTCTTACAGCTCCATTTTGTAGAATTAATACTTTTAGACATGTTGACCATGTATTTAGGCAATCTTTCATGAATTATCTCTCTTTAATAGATTGTATTAGTTGGTTTTGTTGTTGTGGGTTTTAGCGCCATTTTTCAGCACACGCTAGGCTATGCATGGCGGCCAGTATTAATGGTAGAGGAAGAACCCAGGAAAACACTGGGAAGAACAACTCACAAGCTTTCTCACATACCCACATTGGCCGAATCCTAGACTCGAACCCACTCAGACAGAGGTGAGATGGCAGTGATCCATAACAGAGAGCAATTTAGACTACTCGCCCACTCTGGGCCCCATTTAATTGGTTATAACAACTTACAAATGATGCATCCTTGCCATGTAACTGAATCCTCGTCAGTAGTTTTTTTAAAAAATAATAAGACATGGTCATGTATTAAAAATTTGTTATAAATTTTGATTAATACATGTACATTGCACTTTAGAGATGTTCAAGAATAGATCCAGGTCTTCTGTTTTCTGCACCGGACATAAACTGGTTTGTTTAAAGTCAATCCTATCATCTATCACAGGATGGGTTTCACTTAGGGTACAGACTTAATAGTATTCTATGAGAAATGGTTTTCATCTGAAATATAATTATTTTTTAATTAATCAAGTAAAGTGAAATAGTATCTATAATAAACATATTCAGAATATTAATATTAAACACCCCCCCCCCTTCTTGCTAACTAGAGGTCACCTACTTTTTTTGGTCAGTATCTTCTGGCACTAACAAGTTTGTGCTTAAAGTACCTCTAATGCAACCAGTGGCCAGCATATTAGTAAATACAAATATAAAATTTACTCATGACAAGTGGGCACATAATGAAGTTTAGAGATTGAAGTCTCAAAAATATTTGTTAATTTCATCATCACATTGACATTTGTGCCAATGCCAATAAAGTACTTAACTTAATATAATGAAGCATTGTAATTTAGTTTTCCTTATTGCTATATGTTCCTTAGCTGTCAGGTTCAGTGAATTTAATAACTGTGTATTACCACTGATGATTATGAAGATTATTAAAACAAATAGCTCAGCTAAGAAGCACAGGTATCAATTTAAGTGATTTCAACTTACACAAATTCTGCATTAACAAGATTTTATATATTTTAAAAATTAATTTGATTTTTTAAAAATTAATTTATCTGTTTGTTCAAAACCAAAATATTAAGATTCATAAACTGTTAAAATGAGTGTTATTAAAGTTAATTTAATTAAAAAGATTGCAATGAAAATTAAAGGCAGTAAACCAATCATTTAGAGTTACATGATTTTGATTTATCCAGCCACTCTTTGGAATGCAGCTATTTTGTAAGTTGGGGGTTAGTGGTTTTGTTCATCTGAAGATAGCATGATGTCCAATCACTGTTATGTAAAACTGATATGTTAGCTGTTGTGGCTTCTCTGTCCATGGTTATGAAATATATTTGAAAGGTTACCAGACTCAAAAATAGTCAATCACAATACAATTCCATTTCCTTTATAAACTCAGAGCAATTTCTGTATGAGATAGAAATTAATTTAAGAGATAGAAATTAATTTAAGAGATAGAAATTAATTTAAGAGATAGAAATTAATTTAAGAGATAGAAATTAATTTAAGAGGGGTATGCTTGGCTGTGTAGTAATAATTTGTTTAGAAAGGTTATACATATCATCAGCATTCAGCGTGTAAATTTGACACAAATTGATTAAAATAAACATAAGTTATATATTCTGCATCATTGGGAGAATGGAATGGATGGAGAGTGATAGTTACAGCCAGACATTTGTACCTTGACTTAATTGACAAGGTTTTGTAATGGTTTTGTAAGTGTTCATAATTATTTAAAATAACATGAATATAAATATTATTATGTGGATCCCATTTCATTAGTTAACATCTTTCTTTATATGACTACTCCAATTGCCTACGTGGTTTGATTATCCACCACATGCAAGAGGTTGGTTGTTTGAACCCCAACTGAGTGATACCAAAGACTTATAAAAATAGTTATTGCAGCTGCCTTGCATGGCACTCTGCATTAAGAGGCTACCATTAGGATTGGTTGGTCTTGTGTTAGGATGATGTGATTGGGGAGGATGATGACCAGTGCTATACATCACTATAAACTGCCACACTGCAGACATTATAATGATATGACTAAAATTGTTAAACTTCATTTTAAAAAAATCCGAAACACAACTTGTGTTTAATTACAACTCACATCATTGTGATTGCCCTCTATATAGAATGGCCACCACAGTATATATAGCAAAGAGATAATTACACATCTTGTATTGATATTGTTTATTCTGATTGTGTGTGGGTGTGTGTGTGTGTGTGTGCATATATATATATACATGAAGATTTATGTAGTCCTTTTTTAAGAATACAATATTATTGCAAAAGGGAATTCAGAGACATTTAAGTATTACATGTATTTACTTAGTATATGTTTAACATTTACTGTAAATGGAAGGATTCGGCAGTTATCCCATTTAGACCTCTTACATGTTGGAATTATGTTACAACAGTCTAATGTTGTACTTATAAATTGATGCCATCTATAATTACTATTTGCATGTATCCCATGATGATAAAGACTAAGCCACCATGAGTAATTTTATGGAATGATATATATTGTGTACATATATAATCATTTTTCTTGGTGTAGGTTTGTCAGAAACTGTTATCATTTTTGTTATGTTGATGTGATTTATTTAAGAACTATTTATAGATTTGTATCACTTTAATAGTCGGTATGAGGCTTTAATATATAGTTATGTCATTAACAGTTCAAAACTCTATCTTTTTTGACATTGAGCAGAACTTGATTTTCACATGACCACTCGAGGCAGTGCCCCTGCACATGGAGGAATCAATCAAACTAGAACACCAGACCAGGAAGCAACAGGTCAAGTGCAGGGCACACCCAAGGTCAAAAAGAGCAGTGGAAATTCCGTGACCAGCCAGTTATGTGAAGCACTTCTGCCAGCTGCTGTGGTGTCACTTACATTGCAGGCTGATATTTCCAGCGGGACAGATAGTTTTCCATCATCTGATATCACCCCTCTGTCTAAATCTTCTGTCTCCTCACTGAGTGAAGCTACAAATAAAGTTGATTTAGTCAACTGTGAACCTGACACTGAAGGTGATTCATCGACCTTTAAATCATCCTCACCTGAGTCTGTGAGATCATTTAGTAACTTTAACACTGCTAATACTACTAACCCTATCATCAAGTTTAACCCCATGGACAGACATAAAAATCAGAATAACATTCATAATAGACCATGTCCTACCCCATCAGCACCTGTAACTCCACCAAAAAGTATTCACTCTGATGTATATGACACAGCATTTGCTCTTCACTCCCTGGGTGATGGATCATGGCCTGATTATCTCACAAAAGTCAGGGCGATGTGGGATGACCAGTTTCAGCAGAGACAGGTTACCAATAGTAACAAAGGCATGATGGGAAGCAGTGCAGGGGTCATAGGAGGTGACAGGCATCCTCAAGGTCATGGTCAGGGTCAGTATACTGTCTGTTTGCAGTTCTCTGTAGGAGCATACCTTTTTGTATGAAGTTCTCCATAAAAACATCCCTTGTTATTCAACAGTGTTCAGTATTTGGCAGAATGTCAATACCTAGTCTGCAGTTTTCAATCTTTATCAGTATAGGAAAGTCCTGAGACATAATTTGTTCACTAAACGTGACTCTATTTTGAGTACAATTCTTTTTCGTTTTTTTAGTTCTTCTCAATCAGAAACATGATTTTTGCTTATCTTTTTTTTTTTTATAAAATCCAATTTCAGATGGCAAAAGCGATTAAATAAGATTGCTTTTTCTTGAGTGCCATTTTTCCCCAGTAAAATGTATGTTTAATTTTAAGTTGTCTTTCTGTGCTTAACTGCAGAGCAATTTCTTAAAGGTTTGTTTTCTTGCTTTTTTATATATTTTTCTTAACTCTTTGAAGTGTTTTGGAGAAATTTAAGGGAAGAATTGTATAAGAAAATTGAGGAACCCTAACCTTCTATTTAAGTTGATATACTTAGGTCATTGACATTAGGTGGCAAAGAAAGTAGATAATATTTCCTCTCACAATCATCTTATTTATCAAATAACAGGTTGGGCTAGGAAGACCTGAAATTTATAATGTACCCTAAAACTGTAAAAATATTCAATGTCATTAGATCTTTTTTTCTTCAATTTGTTGTGCATTGTTTTATAACCTCATATGTAAATGGAAACAAACTGAAGGCTAGGTTTTTCCTTTCCTTGGAATTATTACTTCATAAGATTTGGAGGTCTTCCCCAGTTGAGTACATGCCTGCACCCTGACCCTTAGCTTGCTTCCCAACATAATTATGTGAGAAATGGTTTAAGCCCTCACCCCACCTCCTTTCAAATTAATTTTGGAATTTATTTCTCCAACTTTACATATGGACAGTATCTTGCTATGTTCATTTCCAACAAGTGGATTCATTTTTTCATATTCTGTCATTCATATTATCAGCATGGCCTTGGATCATTTTTCTGGTTTGGGAATTCACTGCCTGAAGTAGCTCTGCTTTGTCATAGGAGGACAGCTGCTTTTGTTGCAATGCATGATGGGAAAGCTGGGAATTTGCATGAAACTATACATGTATTGTTCATATAATCATTTGAAATAAAATTTTAGTTCTGTAGTGGCTTTACCTTGTTTTTCCATCTTTATACTAATGTGTTCTGTTCACTTTCGTTTGATTTCAGATATCTATATATAGATCATTATTACACTGAATGAATGTAATGTATTAATTTCAGGTATATGAACACATAGACCCACACCAAAAAAAAACTTCAGAGACAACAATATTTTTACTTGCTGTGTTGGTTTGATATTTGCGATTGATTTTTGCACAGGTGTACTGATTTTTGTTTGCTCAAAAGGGGGACATTGTATTGGCTTGTTTGTCTCTCCGTCCTATCATCCATCACACATTTATTTCCACACATTAACTCCCTTAATTATTATTGGATTTCAATCAGATTTGGTCTATTTTTTTCTTTTTTGGGGGTCCAGATTAAATTGTCAGCATTTCACATTGTTAGTAGAGATGTAACCCCAGATTTTACCAGTAAGAACCATCTACTTCCATTGAATCACATTAACTCCCATATTTATTTTTTATTTCATCCATATTTGGTTTGCAGTTAGATATTTATAAGACCTTGTTTATTTAATTTTTAATGTTCTAAATCATCATTTAGCAGTTTTTGTTCTGGATTGTCAGATCCACCCACATTTAGGGACCCTGTGTATGGCAGAGTGGTCTAAAGTGATTGCTTTCACCGATCAATGCTATCTAACCTCATTATGCATTGGTTAGATTCTTGAGCTCATCAATATGGGTATGTGAGGAAAGTTGCGATTAGCTTTCCATGGGTTGGTGGTTCTTACCACTGTTTACTCAGGTTCTTCCTCCACAAGTAATACTGGCTGCCATGTACAAAACGATATATGGGGATTTTTTTAATTGTTGTTAAGCACATTTGAAAACTTTAATATTTCCTTTGTTAAAATTAATTCTGTTAAATTTTACAACTGAAATTATAATTTAAGATAATTTAAGATGTTGAACATTACTGTTTCGCTGTACACATTAATCAGTTTGATAATTTTTAGTATTTAATTTTTAACATACATTTTATTGTTTGGATTTTATGCATAAATATTCCACTCTGACTTAATTTTTCCTTTTTGCAGCCAGAATAAGTTATTTTAAATACAGTTTGTTTTTACACACATGGCTTTAATCAAGCAAAACTATTGCTATTCCAAATCACGAAATAAATTTCATTGTCACTCATCGCAGTGTAGTAGAGAATAGATGATGTAATAGTCTTGGAATTAGCATTAGTGGTTACATCAGCACTGGCACCTGCACTTATAAAAGCATATGCTTATAAACATCCTTGCTGAATCTACTGTTTCTTCTTTGGTCCAAAGCAACAATTTGGAGTGGGTTTCACACTAAATTCCCCCCCCCCCCATTATCAAGTGCTAAGGGATTTTTCTTTGTACATACACATTATTTGTACATAATTGTTAATGACTTTATGTTTAGCTTATGACCAAATCATTTACTACCAGGAATTACAAAACATGGTGGTGGTATGCATCTTGTTTTAAGTTTATTTCTGAAGCACTGTTCATGTTATAATCGTCAAGCTAAATAATTGTATGAGTCTCAGGTAGTACCACACCCTTGCCAAAAAATGTCACTGTGACCTACATTCCACATTCTACTGGCTTAGTTATAATTTTTCAGTTTAGCTCTTGACCACATAGGTTTGAAGCACTCATAATGCATACTGGTATGCCAGAAATCTTGAAACTGTGAGAGGATGTCTCTTGATGCATACTGGTATGCCAGAAATCTTGAAACTGTGAGAGGATGTCTCTTGATGCATACTGGTATGCCAGAAATCTTGAAACTGTGAGAGGATATTTCTTGATGCATACTGGTATGCCTGAAATCTTGAAACTTTGTGAGCGGATGTCTCTTGATGCATACTGGTATGCCAGAAATTTTGAAACTGTGAGAGGATGTCTCTTGATGCATACTGGTATGCCAGAAATCTTGAAACTGTGAGAGGATGTCTCTTGATGCATACTGGTATGCCAGAAATCTTGAAACTGTGAGAGGATGTCTCTTGATGCATACTGGTATGCCAGAAATTTTGAAACTGTGAGAGGACATTTCTTGATGCATACTGGTATGCCTGAAATCTTGAAACTTTTTGAGAGGATGTCTCTTGATGCATACTGGTATGCCAGAAATCTTGAAACTGTGAGCAGATGTCTCTCGATGCATACTGGTATGCCTGAAATCTTGAAACTTTGTGAGAGGATGTCTCTTGATGCATACTATACCCTTATTACAATATTAGGTCACTCACCATATTTCATGCTTCACTGACATTGTTTGAATTTTGCAATTTAAGTTTATTTTTTTCAAGCACTGTTTATGCTAGAATCATAAAGATAAATGATAATCTGCATCCTTATTTACCCATACATCAAGAGAAAGTAACTGATTTGCATTGCACATTTACTGGCTTCAGTTAATGTTTTGTGTTTACCTCATGACCATATAACGTTTAAGCCCCCAAAATGCACACTGTTATACCTGAAATGATGAAAACTGGAGATTCGTCTTGATGAGTATTTTAAAATCTTCCCAAAATTAAGTCACTGTGACCTATAATTGATGCTCCACTGGCATGCTAGAATCACTAAACTAGTTATGAATCTATGTTAATTACAACTTCAGAAAGTAACTGCAACCTAACATTTCATACATTTTACTGGCTTAGTTTTTATGATTATATCAGTAACATATTTTATTTTCATGTTACATTCTGATAGGGGAATAATCTGACGAGCATTACACACTCATTGTAAAAGTTGGTCATTATGGCTTTTAGTTTACAATTCACTGACTTAAGTTAAATTTTACCATATATTCATTTTTTGAGATATTTCCGTGCTTGAATCATGAAACTTGATGATGTTGTGCATGTCTTTTAGTACCACACCAATATAACTACAGCTAAAATCACCCCACCCCACCTCCAACCTATATTTAACCTATTTAACCTTTCATTGACTTTAGTTACGTTTTTTTTGTTGTAAATTCAAGATGCTGTATGCATACTATCCTACCTAGAATCATGAAATAGAGAGGAGTTATCTTGATATGTACTTCATTCTTATTGCAAATAGAATATGACATATTTATGCTTAAGTGACTTTGTTGATATTTTGTGTTTAAAGTTTTATTTGTTGGGCACTTTTTATGTTAGAATCACAAAACTGAATAAGTGGAGAAATCTCTCGAAGTCTTATATGCTTATAACCATAATAGGTAATTATACTCGGTATTTTTATGCTTGACTAACATATATTAAGTACTTTTATGTTTAGCTTATGACCACATAAATCTTTGCTTTATACATCCTAGTCTACCTTTTCTGACCATTGCAGTTGAATGTACAAATAAATATGATTATTCAGTGGTAAACTTCCCATATCAATGAGTATACATTGTTCATTGACTTACTCTCAACAGGTTAACAGGTAGTACATGTAAACATTTAGAGAGTTTATGACATGCATTTCATATAAGACCTCAGCTTGTAGTAAAGGTAATTACTGAAGTGTACGAACTATTTTTTTAATAGTGTTCATTCTAGCTGTTAACACTAAGTTACTCAAAGCCTGTGACTTCCACTTAATACATTTGGGCTTGAGGTACAGACTGATAATAACTTAGGTATATGGTCAAGATTTGTTTACTCCATGTAATACTACTATATCACTGTAATAGGAAAGAATCATATTTTTCTGTTTGATGTTTGATGTTTCTTGTTCCTGCTAAAATTGCTGTCATTTTGTAATTATAAATCATTTTAGTTTGCATTTAATTTCCAAATTATAATAAACATTTACTTTGCTAGAAACTGAATAGCTTCAGAGAGATGAGCTGTGTAATAATTGATTATATTCTGTTTGCTCAGATAACTTATATGTTTTTTTCTGAAAGATTAGTAGACATTTTTGAACATGTAAAGAGAAATTCAACTTTATTTATCTGACATTAATTTACAAGTTCTTATGAAGTTATATTAACTTCTCTTGATTGCACATGTTCAGGTGTGGAGTACTCTCATAAGTGGAGAAAACAAAAGGACACATTTAAGGAAAAAGGTCACCATTGTCAGTAGGGAACCACATTCAGAACATCTTATGGCTTTTAAGCAAAATGGTGGAGTGATAAAGCATTTAAGAGGGCACATGGTGGGAAACTATGTTAGTTACTAAAGCAAGCTAGGCAACATAGAACCAAATTATTATGATACTATTATTACTGGCAGAAATTGAGTGAGTTCATGTTTGAAAAAAAGAAGCTTTAGACTGTTTAGGTAAAAAAATAAATCAGATTAGAGTTGCCTGTACTGAAAACTGACAGTTTGCAATGTGCACATTACATCATTTTGTAAAAATGCACATTTATGGACAATGTCAGTAGTATTCCTATGTGTTTTTCTGACCATCGGTGGATAGGCTCTAATATGTTCTGATTTAGGTAACCACTGACCAACATATATACTGTGATTTGCTTGGTGTTTCTACATATATCTCTTCAAACCTACATAATAAAAAGACCCTTAAACAGCAAAAAATGTTACATTAAAAAATACCTTTGAAAGACAAAAAATGTTACATAATAAAAATACCTTTAAAAGACAAAAAATGTTACCTCATAAAAAGACCCTTAAATAACAAAACATTTACATCATAAAAAGACCCTTATAAAGGATTAAAAAAAATGTTACATCATAAAAAGACCCTTAAACAGCAAAAAAATGTTACATCATTAAAAGACCCTTAAAAGGCAAACAATTGAAAAAAAATTACATCATTAAAAGACCTTTAAAAGGCAAACAATTAAAATAATGTTACATCAAAAAAGACCCTTAAACAGCAAAAAAATGTTACATCATTAAAAGACCCTTAAAAGGCAAACAGTTGAAAAAAATTTACATCATTAAAAGACCTTTAAACAGCAAAAATGTTGCATCATTAAAAGACCCTAAAACAGCAAAAAATGTTACATCATAAAATAACCCATAGCACATTAACCCCTGGAGTTTGTTTTCTGTTTTTTGCAAGAAATGCGAGTAGGAAACACATTTGAGGGCTATTTCTGAATATATCCTTATACGTAGACTTCCAAGCAATTTTCCATTAGCCTAATGCATTGTTGTGTTAAAAACATTGTTTTCCATTGGTTATTTTGCTTGCGCTTGAGTAAAAAGGGGAAAAGTTTAACAGACCCATCATTTTTATATTGAGACCACTCTTTATTCCAAATGCCCACCTGATCCTACTTTTCACACAGGTTGAACTGTCTGTGTGCAGTTCTGACTGGTCTGCCTTTTATCTGAGGCCAAAAAGTCTAAAATCTGAACACGAAATTGAATTCTGATCACCGTCAAATTTTGAGTGAAAAAAAAAGTCCAAAAAATTTGGTTTTTCCCTCTATAGTTTTTAGTGCACTGAAAACATCCAGATTATTTGGTATCATTGTAAAGCTAAATCTGTCTCCATTTCTATAATACCACCCACTTTAGTGTATCATATATGACCTTGATGCTACAGAGCTTGGAAGTAGGCTACTACCTCCTGCCCCGCAAATGCAGCGCCAAGGGTTAATGTGTTAATTAAACTGCAACAAATGTTAAAGTAGAACTATGTATCACAAAAAGCAGGACCTTTTTATCTACTATATATATGTTTAAGCTTTCTTTCATAAAATATTTTGAAGTTAATAATTTTATGTATTGAATAGAGAAAAAAACTCAAGGAAATCAAATGTTTTTATCTTCCAGAAACTAAAATTAACATCTGTAAAGTTATGGATTAAAATGAGAGCAATTGACATTTATCAGGAGTGTACAAAGTCATTCTTGTTGTATCTTATTGTTTTATTAATTTGACAGTATATGATAAGTAATAGGCACTCTTGTGTCTTATCGTTATATTAATGAGGCAGTGTTTGACAAGTAATATACACTCTTGTTGCATCTTATTGTTATATTAATGAGGTAGTGTTTGACAAGTACTAGGCACTCTTGTTGTGTCCTATTATATTAATGAGGCAGTGTTTGACAAGTAATATACACTCTTGTTGTGTCTTATTGTTATATTAATGAGGCAGTGTTTGACAAGTAATAGGCACTCTTGTTGTGTCTTATATTAATGAGGCAATGTTTGACAAGTAATATACACTCTTGTTGTATCTTATTGTTTTATTAATTTGGCATTGCATGACAAGTAATTGGCATTCTTGTGTCTTATTGTTTTATTAATGAGGCAGTGTATGATAAATAATAGGCATTCTTGTTGTGTCTTATTATTTTATTTAATATTTAATGTTGATTGCTTGGAAATGTTGGAGTACAGAACACAACTTCTTGACAGTGTATATTTTTCAGTAGCTAAGGGTCCAAAAAATCAATCCTGTTGGATGGATTACTGTTGAATATATGTTACCTTAGTTGATCTAACCCTATATTCAGCCATAAAGTACTTTTAAGTTTCAAGTTTGTTTCAGAGTGACATTTTAGAAAGAAAGATTTCTTGTAGTATTGCATGTTAACTAAGTGAACATAAAGCAGATCTTTAAAAATAGATTAAATTAATGTTAATAGAAGTAATGACAAAAACACTGAATCAATTTCATGGATGGTAATGTTCACATAAAATAAATAAAACTAATGATAAAACCATAGCTGAAATTTTTCATTGATTTGGTGGTATTTCCAAAATATCGAATCTCCTTTAAAAAAAACAACACATTTGATCACTCTTACTTAATTGGTCATTGTTCCACGTACCCATATGAAGCCTTGCAATATAGAGAGAACTTAAAATATTCAATCATGTTTTGGTGCTCAAGACGATTTCCAAGGCAACTCCAAACAATTGTCCTGGAGGTGCAGTGAATGTCAAATTTGAATTAAAAAACATCCTTAAAAAATTAATCATGCCAAAATATTTTGGTTGCAGTACCCAGAAAGCTGAGATAGATTGGATTCCAGAAATCTATAACTTTTTCAATATCAAAGATATACCTTTTTCATGATTATTTTTAGGAACATGTATTTCATAACTTCTCTTTTGATGGATGTTTGGAAAGGATTATTCCCTCTCTTTTCTGAATGGATTTCCTTTTTTCTTCCAGAAGTTGAGTTTTCTTGCACAGTGTATTCGGAAGTCACTAGTCCTATAATAAAGAAAGATTCTCAGAATGACCAGTCTTACGATCATTCAAAATTGGAAAGAACTGCCTCAAACCAGTCAGTGACAGATAGAACCAGCTCATCATCACAGGGGACCCCATCATATGCTAATCATGAGGCAACCAGTCCAGGGCAAACATTTCCAGTCATTACAACACCCTCACCGCCAGCATCACTCTCCGGTAGCAGTAATAATCTCAACCAGGCTCCACTGGCTGATAGGTAACCTCTCATACCAGCTATCACAAAAAATTTTAATATATACCTCATTACAGGTACCTAAGTAAATGTATGTTCTGATACATGGCATGGGTCTGGTGACTGGTGCCATATTTGGGATTACTCATTGGTCTGATACATGGTATGGGCCTGGTGATTGGTGCCATATTTGGGATCAATCTTTGGTCTGATGCATGGTATGGGCCTGGTGATTGGTGCCGTATTTGGGATCAATCTTTGGTCTGATACATGGTATGGGCCTGGTGATTGGTGCCATATTTGGGATCAATCTTTGGTCTGATACATGGTATGGGCCTGGTGATTGGTGCTGTATTTGGGATCAATCTTTGGTCTGATACATGGTATGGGCCTGGTGATTGGTGCCATATTTGGGATCAATCTTTGGTCTGATACATGGTATGGGCCTGGTGATTGGTGCCGTATTTGGGATCTCTTTGGTCTGATACATGGTATGGGCCTGGTGATTGGTGCCATATTCGGGACTATTAGGTGGGCAGATACATGGTATGGGCCTGGTGATTGGTGCAATATTTGGGATCAGTCTTTCGTCTGATACATGGTATGGGCCGGGTGATTGGTGCCAAATTTGGGATGACTCAATGGTCTGATACATAGCTTGGGTCTGGTGATTGGTGCCATGTTTCAGATCACTCTTTGGTCTAATACATGTCATGGATTTGGTCTTGGGTGTTATAATTGGGATCACTCTAGGAACTGATACAAATCACGGGTCTGTTCATAAGTGCTATTTTTTTTAATCACTCTTTGGTCTGATACATAGCATGGGTCTGGTCATGACTGTTGTATTTGTGATCACTCAAGGGCCTGATAAATGGCATGGGTCTGTTCATGGGTGCCATATTTCAGATCACTCTTGGTTCTGATGCATAGCTTGGGTCTGGTCATCGATGCCATATTTAGGATCGCTCTATGGTCTGAAATGTGGCATGGGTCTGGTTATGGATGTTATAGTTATATTTGGGATCACTCAATGGCGATACATGGCATGGGTATGGTCATGGTTGCCATATTTGGGATCACTCTATTGTCTGATTCATGACACGAGTCTGGGTATGGGTGCCATATTTGGAATCACTCTATGCTCTGATATATGGCATGGATCTGATTATGGGTGCCATATTTGGCATCACTCTATGTTGATACATGGCATGGGTCTGGTCATGGCTGCAATAAGGTCTTAGGCTGCTCTAAGGTCTTATGCATGGTATGTGTCGAGTCATGGGTTTTATATTTGGTAACACTCCATGGCCTGGTAAATGGCGTGGGATCAATTTATTCTCTGATTCATAGCATGGGTCTGGTTATGGGTGCCATATTTGGGATCAATCTCTACTCTGATACATAACATGGGTCTGGTTATGGGTGCCATATTTGGGATCAGTCTATACTCTGATACATAGCATGGGTCTGGTTATGGGTACCATATTTGGGCTCACTCTTTGATGTTATACATTGCATGGGTCTAGTCATGGCTGCCATATTCTGGATCATTCTTTGGTAGCTTTGATATTGAACCTACCCCAGTATAAGGAGGGACTACTGTACTTGTCCATTTATTTGACTTGTTTAGAACTGTCTGATGTAACAAGTCACTGAATAACAAACAGATCCTTCAATTTCCCACAATGCAACACTTTGCCAGATGAGAAATTTTTAAATAAATGGATAGAAAAATCATCAAGTTTTGTTCAGAATTTGTTAAAAGCACCTTATCATGCTGCCAGTAGTTATGCAGGTCTCATGTTTTAAATTGATCAGTCAACAAACCCAACTGCTGCCTTAACTCAAATACAAATGAACTCCGGTAAATGCGAGTCTTATTCACATTACATTAACTGCTCCAGTAGCCTAGTGGTTAGAGCATCAGTTGCGAAAGCGGGAGTTCGTGAGTTTGATCCCTGGCCGAGTCATACCAAAGACTTACAAAAATGGTACTAACAGCTGCCTCGCTTGGCACTCAGCATTAAGAGGTTAGTGTTAGGACTGGTCGGCCTGATGTCAGGATAATGTGACTTAGTGGGACATCATGCTGCATGTATGAGGCATGATGCCCCAGTGCTAGACATCACTATAAACTGCCTCACTGCAGACATTGTAGCGATATAACTGAAATATTGTTAAAGCTACGTTAAAAATCCTAATCAAACAAACAAACAAAATTCACATTAAGAAAATAAGTGTTGGCAAATATACTTTTTGCTGTCTTCGTTTAGTTTGACATATTTGTTGTTCAGCTAAGTGTAACATCACTAAGTTTTTATCAGTGGAATTTTCTATCACTGAGTTTGTCATTAGTTGGCTGCTTTTCATCATGTATCTGGTACCACCATCATGCAACTTTACTCGACTCTAGATATTACTCTAAAATATTCCGACCTATTGCGAGGTTACATTTGTCAAATTCCAGTAGTATTTCCATATCTGGAGTAACATGTTATCTCTCAAAATTAACATTGTTATATTGAGGGGGGGGGGGGTCTGAATGTAGAAATTTAAATGCTTTTGTAAAAGTAAAAACTGCTATCAATACTCAAACTGCTAAAATTCAGTTTAAGAGTTTAAGTTACAAGATTATTATACTGTTGCATTAATTCTTAATTTATGAAGAATATCAATGTTTTTTGGTAGATATAAGGAAATATTTATATTTACAACGTCATTCCAGCAACTCCTGCGACGCCGTTGGTGCCAAGCTGTAGCGACATTTGTCGTTCCCTTGGGTCCACCAGCTGCGTGGAGAGGGGGGATCTGCTGCATGGGCAACAGCTGATTTTCCATTCTAGACTGCCTAGGCTTTGTAGCTCTACTGGAGAGGACACTCCAGCGTCGTCTTAAGGCGTCGGCACAACACGGGAAGCAGCAGTCTACCGGTTATAAGCCATAGCTCGATTGGCGTAGAACTTGGCGCCAGGGACTGCTTTCGACGGTGGGAGAGATCGCCATGTCTCATTGGAAGCTACCGCCCGCCTCAAGCTGGGCAGCTCTAAGTCAATAAGGTGCTTCCCGCCATGGCCTGCCTGCTTCACTGGGTGCGTGGAGCTTAGAGAACCATCTCGACAAGCAGGCCAAAAAACTCTGCACCAGTCAAGATACAAAGAGGAACAAGAAGACTCCAGCTCTTCGTTTCGCAAGCTGGAACATCAGAACCTTGTGCCTGGACTCACCACTGACCTGCAGAAGATCAACGACGCACGGAAGACTGCCGTAATTGACAGAACTCTCCTGACTGAATGTCGACATTGCCTGTCTTCAAGAGACCCGACTGGCCGACAGCGGCACCATCAGGGAAGCCAACTACACCTTCTTCTGGCAAGGAAAACCATCAGACGAACCCAGGCTGCATGGTGTCGGCTTCGCTGTAAAGAACACCCTCGTCGCCTTCATTGAGCCTCCATCATCAGGCACTGAGAGGATCCTTGCCCTCCGGCTATCAACATCCTCAGGCCCAGCCAACATCTTCAGCGTGTATGCCCCAACCCTCTACTCAAACCCATAAGAAAAAGACCAGTTCTATGAGGCTCTGGATCAAGCAATATCAAACATCCCCAGTACCGAGGGCCTCTACCAACTAGGAGACTTTAATGCACGAGTGGGAACTAACTGCGAGGCATGGCCCACCTGTCTCGGCCCGCACGGAAGAGGCAAAATCAACGAGAATGGCCAGCGACTGCTGGAGATGTGCTGCACTGACAGCTTATGTGTGACCAACACCTTCTTCAAATGCAAGGAGATCCACCAGGTATCATGGAGACACCCACGTTCCCGCCACTGGCACCAGCTAGACCTAGTCATCACCAGGCGCGCGGAACTAGCCAGCGTCCCTCTCACCCTGGAAGAGCTTAGCAAAGCCATCGACTGCCTCGCTTGTGGGAAGGCCCCTGGAAGTGACGGCATTCTGCCTAAAGATAAGGAAACCAGCACTAATCTAGCCTCTGCACGAACTCCTCTGCCTCTGCTTGGAACAAGGACACATCCCCCAGGACATGCGAGATGCAAACATTGTCACTCTATACAAGAACAAAGGAGACCGCAGTGACTGCAACAACTACCGGGGCATCTCTCTTCTCAGTATTGTTGGAAAGGCGTTCGCCCGTGTCGCCCAGGCGTGCTTGCAGACCCTAGCATCCCAAATCTACCCTGAGTCCCAGTGTGGCTTCCGAGCAGGCAGGTCAACTGTAGACATGATCTTCTCACTACAACAGCTGCAGGAGAAGTGTCGTGAGCAGCAGATGCCCCTCTACATTGCCTTCATAGACCTGAACAAGGCATTTGACCTGGTCAGCCGGAGCGGACTCTTCAGGATTTTTAAGAAGATAGGCTTCCCCCCACGACTGCTCGCTATCATAACATCGTTCCACGAGAACATGCACAGCACAGTGTGCTTCAGCGGCGCAACATCAGAGGCCTTCCCAGTCAGCAGCGGAGTGAAGCAAAGCTGTGTCCTTGCGCCAACTCTCTTTGCCATCTTCTTTTCCATTCTCCTCCAGTACGCCTTCAAGGAGTGCAGCGAGGGTGTGTATATACTAGGGCATAACCGATTCGCATTTTTCTACCGATTTCCGATTCCGGATTTTGGCCATGAAATTTTTCCGATTCCGGATACGATTCAGTTAATCGGAAATGCTAAGTCCGTATTTTTTTTCTCTAAAAAAATGTCATCTTCCGTTTCCGGGTTTCTGGTATCTGGTTTTGCCGTGTCTAGCATGTTACTTAGTACTTTACCATATCCGGCATCATTTCCGGTTTTTATCCGCCAGTTCAAATAGATTGTCTCGCAGCGTGGTTTTGTTGACCATATTGGACTTTTCTGACTTCTTATTTAACTTTATTAATGCACTATCGAATGACACGCAGTGTTAGACACGGTGCTATAGAAATTCAACTTTATTATTTTTGTTATCCGAATCAGTCGTTCCTGCCTTGTCCGACTCCAATTAATCGGAAGTTCATACTATCCGGTGGAATCCGATTTCCGGATCAAAAGTCGGTTATGCCCTAGTATATACACACTAGGACTGACGGAAAGTTGTTTAACATCGCCCGTCTCCGTGCAAAGACTAAAGTTACAATGGTTCTCATCCATGAATTGCTCTTTGCCGACGATGCAGCCTTGACATCACATACGGAAGATGGACTGCAGCAGCTAGTATGCCGCCTCTCCCACGCCTGCAAGGAGTTCGGACTGACCATCAGTCTGAAGAAGACGAATGTAATGGTGCAGGACGCTGACTCCTCTCCCACCATCGCCATTGATGGGTACAACCTGGAAGTTGTTGAGAACTACACATACCTTGAGTCCACCATCTCCAACTCGCTCTCCGTTGATACTGATGTAAATGGCCGGATTGCCAAGGCATCAGCAGTTATGGCGAGACTGAACCAGAGGGTCTGGGACAATCACAACCTCACCGAGAAGACTAAACTGCGGGTCTACCAGGCATGCGTGCTCAGCACACTCCTTTACAGCAGCGAGGCATTGACCACCTATGCGAGTCACGTGAGGAAACTCAACAGCTTCCACCTGAGATGCTTGCGGCGCATTCTGCGTATCCAGTGGCAGGACAAAGTTCCCAACACAGAGGTTCTGAAACGCACTGGCATGAACAGCATGTTCTCCATTCTCAGCGAGAGGCGCCTTCGCTGGCTAGGCCATGTTAGGAGAATGGACCCAGACCGCATACCCAAGGACCTGCTGTACGGCAAGCTAGTAGAAGGTGCACGAACGACTGGAAGGCCATGTCTGCGATACAAAGATGTCTGCAAAAAGGATATGAAGACAACCAACATCAACATAAACAATTGGGAGAGCTGTGCTGACGACCGCTCCGCATGGCGTCTTGCTGTCAGACAGGGCACTCAGAAAGCTGAGGAGATGAGAAACACAAAAACATCGCTGCAAAGAGAGCCAGGAGGAAGGCGAACCAAAAACATCCTCAGCAAGCATCAGCATACACCTGCAGCAAGTGCAACAGAGACTTTCACTCAAGGGTTGGACTCTTCAGCCACTCGCGAAGGTGCAGATAGGACACCCAAATCGGAAGCTACACCATCGTCTCGAAGACGCACGGATGCCGACGATAAGGAAATATTTTACAAGTGAAATGGGAAACATTGTATTGCCATGAGAGGTCCAACATCAACTAATTATTTTCTTTTTTGATATAATTAAATGCTCATTTGTCATAAACTGTGATTTTAACTTTTGAATAATGTATAACTAGACAGTTAAGTTTCTTTCAAAACCAACATTACCACTGAATCTTTTTGTACCCCTGCATCTCTACACAACCTCAGGGATACAGCCCATGGGTCATAACTTGGAAACCAGTTAGTTCTCTACCATTTTACCATGCATACAATTTCTGAAATGGAAGGTAAAGTAACTTATAAAATCAGCAAATTCCTCCATGTTTCTGTTTTCTTTCTTGAGACTGTACTTGTTTGGCTTGACGAGGGAAATTAACCACTTCAGTCAGTATTCTTCCTTAGGTTTGTTCTTACTGCCCATAGTCTATCCTCTGGTTCTGGACCACTCCAGTGGCCTAGTCATTAGACCATCCACTTTGGATGCAGGAGGTCACAGGTTTGAACCCTAGCCATGTCATACCAAAGACTTATGAAAAATGGTCCTCACAGCTGCCGTGCTAAGTACTGAGTAATAATAGGTTAGTGTTAGGACTGGTCAGTCTGGTGTCAGGATAATGTGACTGGGTGGGATATCATGCAACATGTCTGTGACATGATGTCTCAGTGCTAAACATCACTAAAAACTGCCTTACTCCAGACATCATAGCAATATGACTGAAGTTTTTTAAAAACTATATTAGAAATCCAAATCACAAACACATGTGCACACAAAAACACACATTAATTAGAGGAGGGAATTCACCATAGACTGAGGAGTAGTGCCCACTTAAATGAAAGCAGTGTAATAATAACAAATATTGATTACATAATTGAGATTAGTTTCACCCCAAAAATTACCAAAACTGCTTTTGACTTCTTGGGAACAGCTAAGCCAGTGTTTATCAAATTTAAAAGGAATGTTTTTTTAGGGTTTGTTCTAGCAAAATTGTGTCTGGGGTAGTTCCCCAGCTATAGCAGCTTCCATTGCAAAATCTTTTCTAGAATGGTTAAGCCAGTTTGGATGAAATAGAATGTTCTTAGGTCATACAGTTTAATAATTAGTTTTTCAGGGTGTCACTCCATTTAACAGTTAAGTTTCCTGGTGGAAAGCATTTCCAGATTTATTGGAACAGCATATACATTTTTGAATGAGCTTGGAAGGAATGTTTCTATCCTTAGTGAAATATACATCAGTTACATCTCTCCTACCATTATTTTAACTTTCATAGCAACCATGTGGAAGACCCAAGTTAATGTTTTTTCCAGAAATTGATCTTTTTTCAGACATCCTTTTTTTTAAAATTCTCTTTGGTGTTACAGTTTTAACAATGTTCTGGCTTTCTAAACAAGGTGTCATTTTCAACATTTTTTTAGAATGGCAGAGGCTATTTAGATCAGACTTATTAGGAGTAATTCTTGCTTTACCAATTTACCAGATATGTGTCCAAATTGGTTTACATAGCAATGGTATGGTTCCTTATCAACTTGGTAGGAAATCTATAGACTTCTACTTCATCCTTCTTTTGTCCAGCTCTTCTAGAGGCTATATCTGGTAGCCAATGTAGGCAGAGCAACTAAAACTATATATTTTCTTGGTACTGTCGGTCAGTTATTTACTTTAAAGAGTATGCATTTTTATAGTTATGTTTCAAAATGGCATTTTCAGTGGTATTTAATTTTCTTTAACAGGAAAAGGGGTCCTACTGTTTCCATATTAGGATTATTGTTCGATAGGTCTTAACTTTGTGGTTCATAGCAAGCAATAAATCCACCAGAATTAGTACTCCACAATAATATTTAATTCAGGTTATATAGTAACAATACAGTAATACTCTAGACCAAAATATAATCATTTCTTTTATATACAAGCATGCCATAAATTCTATAAAATAGTTATTTTTGTTCTCACACACAAACAGTAAGGAAAACAGAAACCTATCTGCCTTAGTAGTGGGGTTAATCATCCATATGAGACTTTGTATTGTAAGTAATGATTTTTTTTAAATATGAGGATTAAAGCTCATAGAAAAATCTTGAAATCTTACATATTACCATCTGTACTTGCAGTTTATTTTCTTGTTTCACAGTGAGCCTGATTTGCTGCCAATTATGAGACGCCAAGTACGGAAACCAGCCCCACCACCGCCTCCTGATCGACCATTTTCTGTGGCTGTAACAGCTTCTGTAAAACCAAACTCACAGCAGTTTCAAACTTGGCCTCGGCAGGTTGTTGGTGTGCCACTGTCAGAGGGCCAAGGAGCAACAAATGCTGCAGCACAACCGGAGAAAATTAAAACTATGCCCCCTGATAAGCGATCAGTTCCTCCTGAAAAGTTGTATCCCACACTTCCTAAAGACAGCAACCTTCAAGGAACACAGTCATATTCAGCAGGCACCTTAGATCGTCAACACCATGGTCACCCAGAGAGGCCAAAGGTTCCACCTCCTATAGTCCCAGGTCATCACAGGTCTGCATCAACTGGAGCACCAGTTACGGTTTCAGGCAGTCTATTTCTGGGCCAAACAGGCAACGAAAACCAAGGTAGCCAACGAACTTCTGAGGGCGAACAAGATAGTTCCCCATGGTCACAAATAGCTGATCAACTCTCCCCACAAGATAAGCTTGCTTCACCAAATATTAATCGTCAAAGTACCACCCGACCCCCTAGGCCAATGCCACCCCCACCACCTCCTCCTCATGAAAATGCTATAGTTGAGGAGACACATTTGTAAACATCCTCAGCGATTTATCTTAGGAATACAATTATCTTGAATTTAGTCTGTGATTTAAATATTTTATTATAAATTTGCTCTCTTGTAGCTATAGCTCTCTCTAATGCTACCATGCTAAAACGCCTAAAGCATATTCTTGTAAATCTACTGTATCTCTGTGATTAAAAGCTTTACCCTTGATATTGATAGAAAGCTTTCTAATTTCCATTTTGATCACCTATATGCTTTTCCTGTTTGGGCAAAGAATTTTGAATTGGGTAGAAGTTTATTTTCTTTTAACATATGCATAAAGAATAGCAAAAAGTGAACACTATCTATGATTAAAACCTACACTTTTAATTAGTTTTGTGTCTCTATTTGCAATCACAATATTTCTCTGTTTTAATTCTTTTGTTCTTTACAAATGCCCTGAAATATAGTAGAGAATTATTTCATGAAATTATTGTAAGAGTTGTATCTTCACTCTCATATAACAGTAAATAACCTAATGTACTGTATGTACTCACTTAAAAATCTAGTCCAGCTGCATTGACCCAGATCTGGATTTATTCAGTTAGGAATCATTAATACAACAAAACAATATAGACTGATCTGCTGTTGCATAATGCACCAGCAGATCAGGTTATTGTTCTTTGCAGTAGGACATATTAGCGGGTATATATGGTATGCCACTTGATTAACCAGACTCATATGTAGTTAATGATCTTCATTAATAATCTTTTCTCTGATCTCTGTCAATATTTTCATCTATATACTACACAGCATTTATTTCAACACCAATGACATGCTTAGTCTGGGTTTTTTTCAAAGGTCTCCAGTAATAGTTTAACATTATTTTGTGCAATTTTTGTTTCCTTCATATCTTTGAGATTTTTAATGCTGACATTTCTCGGAATTATAAGTACTATATCTAACTTTCTTGATAAAAATGTATAATATCTTATAATGTCCTGACACATAAATTGACTGTTAGGTCATGATATCCTCATGCAAGAGCTAAATTGACTGTTATGTCATGATATCCTCATGCAAGTACTAAATTGACTGTTATGTCATGATATCCTCATGCAAGTACTAAATTGACTGTTATGATATCCTCATGCAAGAGCTAAATTGACTGTTATGTCATGATATCCTCATGCAAGAGCTAAATTGACTGTTATGTCATGATATCCTCATGCAAGTACTAAATTGACTTATGATATCCTCATGCAAGAGCTAAATTGACTGTTATGTCATGATATTCTCATACAAGAGCTAAATTAACTTATGTTATATCCTCATGTAGAGCTAAATTGACTGTTATGTCATGATATCCTCATGCAAGAGCTAAATTGACTGTTATGTCATGATATCCTCATGCAAGTACTAAATTGACTGTTATGATATCCTCATGCAAGAGCTAAATTGACTGTTATGTCATGATATCCTCATACAAGAGCTAAATTAACTTATGTTATATCCTCATGTAGAACTAAATTGACTGTTATGTCATGATATCCTCATGAAAGAACTAAACTGACTGTTATGTCATGATATCCTCATGCAAGAGCTAAATTGACTGTTATGTCATGATATCCTCATGCAAGAGCTAAGTTAACTGTTAGGTTATATCCTCATGTAGAGCTAAATTGACTGTTATGTCATGATATCCTCATACAAGAGCTAAATTAACTTATGTTATATCCTCATGTAGAGCTAAATTGACTGTTATGTCATGATATCCTCATGCAAGAGCTAAATTGACTGTTATGTCATGATATCCTCATGCAAGTACTAAATTGACTGTTATGATATCCTCATGCAAGAGCTAAATTGACTGTTATGTCATGATATTCTCATACAAGAGCTAAATTAACTTATGTTATATCCTCATGTAGAGCTAAATTGACTGTTATGTCATGATATCCTCATGCAAGAGCTAAATTGACTGTTATGTCATGATATCCTCATGCAAGTACTAAATTGACTGTTATGATATCCTCATGCAAGAGCTAAATTGACTGTTATGTCATGATATCCTCATACAAGAGCTAAATTAACTTATGTTATATCCTCATGTAGAGCTAAATTGACTGTTATGTCATGATATCCTCATGAAAGAACTAAACTGACTGTTATGTCATGATATCCTCATGCAAGAGCTAAATTGACTGTTATGTCATGATATCCTCATGCAAGAGCTAAGTTAACTGTTAGGTTATATCCTCATGTAGAGCTAAATTGACTGTTATGTCATGATATCCTCATACAAGAGCTAAATTAACTTATGTTATATCCTCATGTAGAGCTAAATTGACTGTTATGTCATGATATCCTCATGCAAGAGCTAAATTGACTGTTACGTCATGATATCCTCATGCAAGTACTAAATTGACTGTTATGATATCCTCATGCAAGAGCTAAATTGACTGTTATGTCATGATATTCTCATACAAGAGCTAAATTAACTTATGTTATATCCTCATGTAGAGCTAAATTGACTGTTATGTCATGATATCCTCATGCAAGAGCTAAATTGACTGTTATGTCATGATATCCTCATGCAAGTACTAAATTGACTGTTATGATATCCTCATGCAAGAGCTAAATTGACTGTTATGTCATGATATCCTCATACAAGAGCTAAATTAACTTATGTTATATCCTCATGTAGAGCTAAATTGACTGTTATGTCATGATATCCTCATGAAAGAACTAAACTGACTGTTATGTCATGATATCCTCATGCAAGAGCTAAATTGACTGTTATGTCATGATATCCTCATGCAAGAGCTAAGTTAACTGTTAGGTTATATCCTCATGTAGAGCTAAATTGACTGTTATGTCATGATATCTTCATGCAAGAGCTAAATTAACTGTTATGTTATATCCTCATGTAGAGCTAAATTGACTGTTATGTCATGATATCCTCATGCAAGAACTAAATTGACTGTTATGTCATGATATCCTCATGCAAGAACTAAATTGACTGTTATGTCATGTTATCCTCATGCAAGAGCTAAATTGACTGTTATGTCATGATATCCTCATGCAAGAGCTAAATTGACTGTTATGTCATGATATCCTCATGCAAGTACTAAATTGACTGTTATGATATCCTCATGCAAGAGCTAAATTGGCTGTTATGTCATGATATCCTCATGCAAGAGCTAAATTAACTGTTAGGTTATATCCACATATAGAGCTAAATTAACTGTTATGTCATGATATCCTCATGCAAGAGCTAAATTACTGTTAGGTTATATCCTCATGTAGAGCTAAATTGACTGTTATGTCATGATATCCTCATGCAAGAGCTAAATTGACTTGTGTCATGATATCCTCATGCAAGAGCTAAATTGACTCTTATGTCATGATATCCTCATGCAAGAGCTGTATTTACTGCTTATTGTTCATCATATTTTGATGAATATAATATTTGAATCAAGTGCTTCATATACTTCGTGCTTCTTGTATTTCATTTGCTTTAAAGATGGAAATTTCTGAAAAAGAATCTTCCAGTGTCAAGCATGTGATAGTAAATAGTAATTTCTGTATGCAAATAGTCTACTAAATCTGTATTGATAACAAGTTTTATTTTGATAGTCATTATCAACCATCAGAATGAAACTCTTGTTATTGTGAGAGATTTATCTAATAAATAGCAAGTCATACAAAAACAAAATATGTAAAAGCAGTATAAAGTTCTTGAATCATATCAATTTACCAAGAAAGCAATGTGTGCACTGCAGTGAATATACTTCTTTTTCTTGAGTACCAATTTTTGTGGATTTAGTGATTGCAAGAACCATGAATTTAGAGAGCTGATGAACAATGATTCATCTGTGGAATCCGTAAGATGTTTTAAGAATTTATATAGTACCAAAAATCCTTAATTTCATCCATAAAACCACAAAAATGTATTCCCATTAAAACAAATTCAGACCTCTGTGATTGATTTAATATGTGTGCTCTAGTGTTACAGTAGAACTCCCATTATCCGAATTTATTGAAAGACTTGAGAGTATTTCAGAGCATCAGAAATGCAGAAGATAAAGACTGTTTGTATATGAGCAGCATTGAGGAGACATAATCTTGGTTACAGTAACCAGTGTTCGGATAATGGAGGCATTTTGAATAAGTATTGTTTTATGTCAAACCTTACTACCGTGTGACTTTTTTCTGTTTAAAAAAAAACATTTTAGATATATAATTGGATGACTATCAACAAGGGACATGCGTCCTCTGAGCCACTTTTTATAGAATGTTTTGCACCAATTTTTGTTGATCTTTGTAGCCAATTGTATGGTTCTCAGCCAATTTTTATATACTCAGATGTCATTAGGTTATACGTTTAGACTTGTATTCATGAATTGGATGTCTTACGACATATTCAGCCAAATGTGTCCTGCAGCTCTTTTTATTATCCTGGGTATCAAATTTTGTGGTTTTGTGAAAAATCGCATTTCAATCAGGACTTAAATTTGTTGTTTGGGAAATCACTATTTCTTGTATTTTTCAATCCATTGTTTTTAGTAACCACAAAAATTGGTACCCTCCCAAAAAATAGTGAATATATTTTGCATTGTATGTTTCATTAAATTTACTAACATATGTTGTAGAAAAATACGATGGTAAAAAGCACCTTCCAGTTTACAAGAGATGAATTTGCAGTTGGAATGAAGCTTGGTAATAAAGAATTGCATGAAAGAGCAGATCTTGTTTGTTATGGGGCTGGATGGGCAAGCATGCATTTGGTTGAGATGTTAGGTGGTAGAAATTCAAACACTTGAAGGTGTGTTTTCTCTTTCTGGGATTATCTAACATACAATGATGCTATAAGTATGATACATTTTTTTATAAAGCAAAGTTGGCTGACAAACCAATATAAAAACATTTTCTATCATCAGACATTTCTAGCAGTGAACTGAGATTGATACATATAATTGATGATTTTAATTCTAAATGCTGGTTACATTACAGAAAGATTTACCAGGCTGCGCAAGGTAAAACCTTTAACACCTTTGATAATGGAATGATACACAATGGTTTGCAACTTGATTCTTCTTTCATCAGCATATGGAGTTTAAGATTAATTTCTGTCTCATTACAGTGGTATCATGGTGAAGAGGCTTATTAAACCGATTCACTAACAGAACTTTTCTTATTATCTCTGATCCTACTATGCTTTGTTAACTTATCCATACTATGTACTATGTTACACACTGTATGTGCTTATGATGGTGGTAAATACTGGATGAATGTAGACAGGTTGAAGTTTATAGCTTATGATGTAGTATATTTGTCAGAAAAATGCACATTTTTGCAGCATTACTCACATGCTTTAAAGTTATTCATGTAATTGACACTGGTCTCACATGGCATTGATTAATTTGGTGATTCAATACTATTGATTGATTTCATATTAATACCAAAAACAATTCATGCATCCATTTTTAGGAACAAAATTCTCCAAATCAGAATCTTTAAAGCAAAGGAATAATTCTTAAGTACAATCAATTGTTAAAATCATCTAGACTCAACAGAAGACATCACGGTCTTTGATTGCTCAGATTAATAATCATGTTATAATGAAATAGGTCCAAGTAAAGAATCTGGATAATTTGCTTAATGATAATTGATGGTGTACACTATCAAACTGTAAAATGAATTGTCTTTGAGCCTCTCACTTCTTTGCACCTTATTGACTGCATGGTTAGAGTGTGCACATAGACATAATTTTTCTGGCAAGTTATTTTTCATTAAAAAAAATGATCGAAATAGTTGAATAATAATTTACAGCAGCTATTTTATGCATAGGAAATTATTTTTTGTTAAATCATAAGAAAAACAGAAAATATGAGACAAGATTATATACACAATTTGTAAAAACAGGTTATATTTGTAAAATATATGAAAATTTTTAAAAAGTCATTAATGAATAGATAATACGAAAATTGAGCATAACAGATCCAAAATGGAAAACTATACATTTTTACTCGTACATGGCATCAGCCAACAAATCAGTATCTTCTTATTGTTTAAAATAAATAATATAATATATGTTAATGACATATTGAAATATATCAATGGGAGAAAAGTTACCTCGCCACAGTGGCAATATGACTTTTGAAACTACTTTCTTTTTCTATTTCAGAAGTATATCTACTTTATGCATTATATTCTACATGTATTTCTGTATTAGACATATTTCATTTCTTTATTCTTATTCTTTTGTCTCCCACTCTTCCTCTATCTCCCATCAAAATTAATAGAATGGGTCAAGACAGTTAACTCTCTAGTATAAATCTATGTAATCAATAAGAAAGTGACACCAGGAATGCCTAAAAATGAATGCCAAACAACAAAAAGCAGGCCTCAAATATCTTTTTTAAAATTAGTTTTCCACATGAGTCATGCAAATTGTTAGTGTCTAAATTTATATGACTTTTCAACTATCAACTATATGCAGAAATATACAAAACTTGAAACCAAATTCCTTACAAGTACACTCACAGTCATTTAAAGCTGTTTAATTATGTTACACTCTGAAGTCTGTTGGACCGTTCTGTCATGTTTCTGCTGTACCCCTGCCCCAGCAATGGTCACTGCATCTACACAAGAAATATGTCAAAAAAATAGAAATCTCTTCATTTTAAGATGAAAAGAGTCAATATTTGAGAAAATACACATTTTGTGAATTATATTACAATCTAAATTTGTAAAATGTATCAGTCCTGAATTATTGTAAAATTTCAAAACTTCTGTTTATCGATGTAGTAATGCAGCCTTTAACTACAATGACAGAGTAAAGAAAAAAATCCATGCAAATCAAAGGATTTTGCCTAAAAAATAATATATAATAAAAGGAAATCAACATTTTTGTAGATATAAAGAAATATTTCATTCATGAAGAAAACAATATTTTGTATGTTTCCAGTATACTTGTAAAATATTTCTTTATATCTGTTAATAAATGTAGATATCCTCTATCAGTGAATGTGTATATAAATAATTTCATCAATATGCAGTGGCTATATTAATTTTCTGGAAAATGGCAGATCAGATGGGCCAACATGTCCTGAAATCTCGGATATATAACTACTGCGTTACCTTGATTAAATTGCCCGTCAGACTTATAATTGCTTGATGTGCCAGTAGATCAGGGCCTGTATTGTTTTGCTTTGCTGATTACATACACATCATAGCTCTATATCTACCATTGCTTACTCTGACATGAGGTTATGGTCTGGCTCGTTTCTTTAAATCATAGATGAGTAAACAGCATAACCTTAATCTACCGTGATTAATAGATTAGGCTTTGCTTTTTTCAGTTTGCTGCACTTTATACACAAACAAATATATCATGGTACATTGTAATTTATTTAGCTTGCCTGCAAAGCATGCTTGATTCATAGATATCACTTTCTATCGGTATTGTTTTTGTTGTTATCATGTGTCATCATTAAGTTTATGTATTAGCTTTTTTCTCTAGTACTGTTGCATTTATAGTCATAAATCTTGATGGGTGTGCTCATCATGGAGGGCTTTGCATTCTGTATGCAAAAGGAGGTCATAGTGACATACTTTTTCATGCTTATGTGACATTACCGAGTGTTTGGAATATGCCTCAGTGGAGCAGATGAGGCACAAATTGTTTTGGAATTTTTACTTGACTAAGACATAGCAAAGTTGGCATCTTAACAGGTAAAGTTGTTTTAAAAACTCTGTGCTTGCTTTATTTTCCACTTTTTCCGAATGTTTAGAAACTAAAGTTACTCGCATACATTCTTTTTCATACAGCTTGCGCAAATTATCTCCACAGACCATGCAAAATCCACCTTTTTATTTTTGTCATCCTTTCACACTGAAACAGGTAAAATTTATTTCTTCCCAGCAGTATGGGGAAAAAATCATCGTTTTATTTGCCATAGCTACTTAGATTCCTTTCCTTTTTTTATATGGACCCATTTTAAATCGGGGGATGTTTCCTATGTTGTCCGCCTCATGATCATAATCACATATTTGCAAAAATTGTGAACTGTTTGTCTTTATTCTAATGACTAGAACAAATTTTGATATTTTATTCATTGGCTGGATGACTGATCACTCAAGTTTACACTTCTAAAACTAGCTCAAAAGATTAGACTGATAGTCTTTGTTTGCCCATTTATAATGTACATTGAAATGTGAATAGTGTAGACACCCATGCTGTCATTACATTATGAAGTGGTAGATTTGGCCTGCACTGTTTGCTTGAAATCATAATGGGGAAAGATAGGTTGTTTTTTTTTTTTTAATTTTGCAGGTCTCAAGCAGTTTGAAAATGATATTCTTGCTCTCATTTACAGCAACAAACTAGACAATTATGTCCATTGCATTTTATTAATTGAAAAATATAGATATTTTGTGAATTAAATTTTTACTTTTAGTCTGGCCTACCTACAGTCCCAAGCTTATTAAAGTAAACACATGCAAGTAATATCACAGCATTTCTCAGTACTCATTCAATAACTGTTTTCTTATATACTTTGAAAGCAAGAAAAATTGTATATTATTTTTATTTCTTTTAAAATAAAAATGAAAGAAAACTTTTGAAATTTGTCCCAAATATTTTAAATCTCATATTATTGATTAATTAAACTACTTTAGATCTACAATGCAGTAATATACCATATTTTGGTTCCTTGGAGGTGTTCACATGTGGTATAAGGGACAAGTTAAAAGAAAGACAATTACAGGGTTTTGAAATCCAAGAAAGAAAGCAATGGATGATGACACTCTGAAGCGTGTATTATAATTGAAATTAAAGGTGTAGAAATAAAGATTGCTTGTTCCTTCTCATTGGGCATGGCCTGTTTATTTTGTCTGTCTTGTTGGTGGCCAGGCTAGATGGAGCATATTGCATAGAAGCATGGATAAGAATGGAAGCATATGACTTATTCTTCCTGAAGCTTAATTGGAAATTGTATGTAATATTAGATAATGTATTTTTCTGACCTTTTTCTGCCTGATTTTGGTTGCTTGCTTTGGATAAAATTGTCACAGTGATCATATGAAAGGAGTCATTGGTGATGTTGTTCTGCAAGTCCACATTTTTAGCTACCTTCTTCATTAGAGATCTTAGTGTGTTGTGACCCAGTTGCCTAGTGTAGTACCTCCAAGAAAAGATTAGGATACAGCTTTGTATTTAATCCAATTATATTCATGTTTAAAAAGAGTATTAGAATATTACAATATAGTTTGGATATACTATATACTTGAGTTGGTAGGTCTGCCAGATATGTAACGAAGCAGAATGGGAATTCTGCAGTGAGGATTGCAACATTGTACATTAAGGTCCCTCTTTCTCTCTACCTAATGAATTTGAAAAATGTATGAAGTGGAAAATTGTATATTCAAAATACAAGATACAATAATATCATTTATTTTGTCACTAAAATTATATGATGCATAATGGTGACAAGAATTCCGTGTAAGTATTGATAGGGTTCAGATCTTGGCAATATGCCAGATATCATGGCTATAAAATATTTTTTCAGCTCCCATCTATTGTTTTACTGAGCATTTTCTGATATTCAGAATATTCTCTGCTGGCAAAAACCATTATGAGTTGTGCATCACTGTATATGTTTTTTGTTCATTTTTGCCTTCACCCAAATATAGAATAACACTGCATGCTGCAAGGCTTTAGGAGTTTCAAAACCAATATGGTTGCTCTCAACAAGCATGTCATCCTCTTTTGTAATAGCTTTACTGCCTTGAGCTTGACTACCCATCACCAACTTCTTTAGGCTGATTTTCTTAGCTCTTAGTGCAAAATAGAACAACACATGCACCATGGATCTCCAATGCACTTCATTGTATGTCTTCTCATTTGGTTACATCACTCGAAGTTGTCATTGGAAAATGTTAGGTCATCTTTCTCATGGGAGTGTCTCACATTATGGTTGTTACCAGGTCACTGACTCTAATGACACATCAGATGATGACTAAATGCAAGTTTTCTTTTAAGATTGTTCATAAATGTCTTGAGTATACATCCAATATAATTATTACACATTTTTGACATAGCTTCATTCATTGAGCCATTTTTCCTTGTGCTCTTTCTTTTGGTCTGTTTCTACCCACCCATACATTTCAAATATAAGTTTCAATACTGAAAATTATCAAGAGGAAGAGAGAAAATCCTAATTATTTCATGTCTGTCATGATTTTCTTTTTGTTTCATTTAAATAATTATAATTATAAATTATAATCATTTACATTTATATTAGATTTTATATAATGAAAAAAGTCTTAAGTTTTGTAAACTATGACTGATTCAATTTAATTTTTGTATTCTATTTATTTGATTTATACCTCAAACTTCATTTAGTACCTTCCAGATAATATTAAAACCAGAGAAATTCTCTAAAATAAAATTAGTGACATTTAATTTGATACTTTGCAATTCAGTGCTTTTGTTGTTGTTTTATTGAGCTATGAAATATAATATTGGACAATGTGAAACAGGCCAGTATTTCCTAGCTCACAATGTATTGTGCAAACAAAAGCCATACTTGTTTTGTTCCTTTCATACCATTATCTTTCTTGCAGACCTGGAATCATAGAAAGTAAACCATTATGTCATATTACTTTGAGAATATGTGACCTGTTAAGCTAATCAGAATTCATAATAATGTTTATGAAAGTAAGAAAAGAATTTATTAAAAGGTACCAACTTTATATTAATGAAGGTACTCTTAAAAACTAGGTTCCTAGAACCACAAATTAATGCACAAACATGCTTCTGTGTCTGTATTTACCCACACAGACTTTCATCCTAATGTAAATAGCACATAATACACTGACAGAGCATGGTCTGTATTGTAAGAAGAACAATTAGCACAGATGCAGATCTGATTGTTGCATTATATAACTGTAGATCTTAATTGATATTAGTCACAGCTGGGTTATTAACAAACAAGTTATTGACTTTTGTCTTTACATCTGTAAATAACAACATTAGTTTGAAATTTTTAAAACAACAGTATATAACACAATATATAAGCACACGAGTCTGATATTTCATTAATAAAAACGACAAGATTTGTAACATTTAGGACAGAACATTAAACTGTCATTTAACTTTAGTAGATAACACTTGCTTTCAGACTGTTCAAATAAATGTACAGTGCAGTATTTTGGTGTCAGTATTAATCACGTACAGTAATTAGTTTCATCACATTTTTAGTTCAGTCTGCAAATCCAACAACTTTGTTAGGTTTTCAGGGGTGGGGGGTGGGATTATAATAAATTGCATATTCTTTATACTGGTAAACAAGCCATGTCCAAACAACATTGACCCTGATTACCATTGCATAATGTGCCCACAGATCTGGGTCTTTGTTTCTTCTTTTTTATATATACTGATTACTCCTAAAACAAATTGCACACACACACACACACACACACACACAGATCTCATATCATATTATGCAGTGACAGATATGGGTAAATGCAGTTTTCAGTTGGATTTGGCTTGTATATAGTTTCCATGTACTGTATGGTGTATGTATATTGTGATATGTGGAGATGTTATACCGCATTAGTGTATCATCAAAATACAACTTTAATGCTATATACCAAGTAATAGGTATTGTATTTACTCTTATCTATTTTTGTATATTGAAAGTAATAGTCACTTGTGACTATATGTCAAAGTGAGGGTGGTCTCTGTGACATGGATTCTCCAAATTTCCAGGGTTTTTTTACAGCCTTTTATAGTTAGCACCCATGTATTGATTTATTTTGCATAGTTTTATATTTACACATAATTCTTTCTGTAAAGTGAACATTGATTCCAGTTTATTATGTTTTCTATTAGAGTTCAGTATGTACACAGTTATGCACTTGCACATGTATATAATGTGAATAATATAGATTTGGCCATTATTTAGTACATGTCCATTTCTTCCATGCATGTGCCCATAGATGCTTATATATATATATATATATATATATATATATATATATATATATATATATATATATATATATATATTTAATTTCATCTATTTCAGTACACTTATATGTAGAAAAATGTAAAGATATAAATATCCTTTTATTAAATGATCTGCTTGCCCTTGGTTTAATTATTATTTCACATTCCCTAATTCTTATACAGTACTCTCTCATAACAATTAGAGAGCCATAGTGTATACTATTTTATAGTGAAAGTACCTTATAATGAACTATATGAAACTTCTCCCTCACTGTCCATGAGGGACATGGAGTATGCTATCTTATAGTAAGACCACCATAAAATGAACTGCATGATACAGTACTCTCTCATAGCCATAAAGTATAATGTCTTATAGTGAGACCAGCATAAAGTGAACTATATGATATAGTACTCTCATTATAATGCTGTCTATGGGAGCCATATAGTATTCCACCATTTAGCGAGACTGCCTTATAGTGAAGTAGATTTTTAATATTAGCACTACATGATGAAATGGGATTTGTTACTATAATCACCTTATAACAGTAATGGTGAAATAATGAAAAGCATTATAGTGAGGGAGTGTTTTGTTTAGATTTCAATTTCCTATCCTGTAAATGACTCACTTTAATCCTATTAACATTTTTGTAGATTTAATATATGAATTACCGGAAACTTTGTAAATGATGCCTCTATGCATGAACATTATTTAAAACATAAATAGGGGGCCCCAAGTGACCAAATGGTTTAAAGCACTCTTCATTACTGATCACTGTAGTCTCACCTCTATCTGCGTGGGTTAGAGTCTCAGATTCGGCCTATGTGGATATGTGCAAAAGCTTGCCAGTTGCTTCTCGTGGGTCATGGTTCTTTCCAGGGTTTTTCCCGGGTTCTGCCTCCACCATTAATACTGGCTGCCATGTATAGCCTATCGTGTGCTGAAAAATGGCGTTAAACCCTACAACAACAACAATGAAACATAAATATTTATTTTATAAAATATCATATATGTGAACTAAGTTTACATAGACTATAAATTTAATATATATTTCATCTTTTCCTATTTTATCCTCATTTTTTATATTTATTGTAGTGGCTTTTGTGAAGGAAAATAGATATGTCAGATGCAAGTCAATATTTCTATAACATTGATCAAATTCATGTTTATGTGAGTGTGTGTATATCTTCTCTAAAGTGCAAGATGTATAATTGTTGGAAAATTTACCCATCTCCAGACCTGTCATCCAATATGTATCCTAACAGTATGCATGCTAAATTAGGTGATTATATCTTAAGATGAAGAAGATAGTTAGCAAGAATTAAAAAACTAACTGTGTGAACTTTTTTTGTTCCTTCGCATGTGAAGTAAGAAATGGCATTTTATCTTCTGAAATATTAATGCTGAAAATTATAAATACTGTTGAGGAATATCAAATAAAATAAAGATGTAGTGGTCCTGATAGTATTATCCAGTAGACACTTACTTTGGATTGATATATGTTTGTTAGTTATTTTATGCACAGAGAGTCCAGATCTAAATACAGTGTGCAAAATCTTTTAATCAACAAGACTAATGTCTTCAAGCATTCCATGGTATGTGTAATTAAGAAAGAGTATATATCAGTAATCTGGTAGATATATAAAACTCAAAATATCAGTCAGTTCCAGTTTTGCAAAGTTACTACTCATTCTTTTTTAATCTACTTATCATCAGCATCTTTTATTTAATTGGTTTTTATCTTCTAAATACTTGTGCTGGATATACAAACTCTAAAAATTATTTTGTGCTCCATGTTTTAAATGGAATAAATGACAAGGTCGTAATCTTAAACTATGTTAATTGAATAAGTATGATCAAGATATTTTGTATGCTGGGTAATTTATCAGCTTTTATAGTACAGTGTATTTCCTGCTTTATCCAATCAAATTTATAGTTGTTGGATTGTTCCGTAGATTTCAGAAATTTTGTATTTGGATTGAATGTCGTTTACTGATAGCAAGAAACAAATAAGATGTATTGTGGCTTTATAAAACCAAATTGTTGACAAGGTTACTATATATATTTATAAGTTGAATCCAGCTGCATACAATGTGATCTGCCATTGCATAGTGTGATGGCAATTCTGGGCGTGTTCAGTTTGCAGTTATGCAATGGCAGATTTTGGTCTGTGTTTTTGCAGTTTTGTCAGACTTGTACACAAGTATATTCTGTATTTTGTATTTGTCTGTGATGCATATACATCTGCAAGAAGCATAGACCCAGAGCATGGTTTATACATTTTACAAAGTAAGAGACTCCGAACTTCTATGACTTAATGTGCAGGCAGGTTTGATTCTATGCAGTTTGCAGGTGAGTGTGTTTGGTATACACAGATAAATACAGTATATTTCAATTTTAAGTGTGCATTCTTTAGCCAAACAATATATGACAATATACAAATGTCAGCATGACTTTCAGCACATGCAAATTACTAAAACTTGTGCCCAGGGATCCACTAATTTTTTTTTTCTAGTAAACCTCTATGATTATTTCAAATGTTAATGACAATCCACAGGGTAAAAACATTACTACATAACATCATACAAAATTAATGGCTGTAAGACAAACCAGCTACACATTGTGTTGAAATTTCACAAAATCAGGTACACATATTACTAGGAGTTGCATAGATTACCAGAAACGTGACCACACATTTATAAATTGGATGTTCTATGTACTTGAAATATCTTTACAAGTACTATTTCTTACAGGGTTTCATTATCACCAAGCTGATTAAAATCAGATATTTGCAGCCCAACATGGAGATCTGATGGACACCAGCAAGAGGTTATGTTCTATTTAACGTGATTCACCAGTCAAATCACAACTTTCAGATTTCTGAAAGTGACACATCTCATTTGGAACATATCATTACTAGCAATAACTCCACCTAAGATGAATTTGTATTACTTTGTCTGATAGGATACTAAAACTAAGTGGAGTGGAAAATCCAGAAGTCACGTAAACTTGGATTTCTATTGGTGTCTGTCATCTTTTCATTTGACCTGGAGATCTGATTTTAATCAGATTTTAAGATCAAAATGTTAACTACTGTTGCATAGTTTCAAGTGTAATTTTAAGTTATATGGATTGGTTAAAACTTGTACTTTCTGTTGTATAGCTGGAACTGTAAAGTATTTGTTTTAAATGATGCAAGTACAGTAGTACAAGTTGGAGTCAAAGTTTTGCAGTGAAGAAAAAGAAAACAATATCAGTATGACAGATTTTGTAATTGCTCTGATAGTAATCTACTACATGCATTAATGTTACATAGATTCACTTAGATGTTCTGTGTTGACCTTTAGAAAAAAGGAAATTCTATGGAATGTTCAGCAAATCAGCCAGAATATTTTATTTTATACTGCCACATTTGGATCACAAAATATAATCAGCAATTTTGATAATGATTTAGCATATACAGCTGTGATCTGCATTGACTAAAAATCTTGTGCTGGTACATTTCTATTTGATATTATTGTGAACAGTTGCATTAAATGTGTACATTGTATGCACTGTATATGAAAAAGCTTTACATGGTAGCAGGAACACAATGCTCATTTTATTTTGCTTGTATTTATCTACTAACACCTAATATAAATATATACATGTACATATATATTGCAGCTGCTTTGTTGGTAAATATTTATCTAAATTTAGTGTACAAGGAGTGGAAGCATTTTTTGAAACACTTGTAATCATGCAGCATGTACATAATGTTTGATTTGCATAAAATCCATGGAATATAAGTGTCAAATTAATTTTGTTTTCTCATAGCAATCATGATAAAAAAAGCCAATTTAACCAAATTAGTTCTTGTTATTCTTTTCTCCCATTGGTTCAGTGACTTTTGTGATGATAAGACGATACATTAATCTTGCCAGAAAACATCGTATTTTACATCTTTTCCAACAAAACTAGAAACATTTGTCTAATTTAGGCATCCATTGGTGAAATTAGTCTAATTTTGTTAGCGGAACTTAAACTCTCTGATTTGTTGCTGTGATACAAGTATAAAGACAGATTCATACAATAAAACACCAGTTATCAAGACCCATTATAAGATGTGGATTTTGTTCAGATAATTAGTTATCTTGCATTTTCAGCAATTTCAGGCTATACATGGTAGTCAGTATGTTTGGTGGAGGAAGAACTGAGGAAGCCTACAGAAAGAACCATCAACCCGTGGGAAGCTGCTGGCAAGCTTTTTCATACACCCATGTTAACCAGACCAAGACTAAATTACTGATATGGATTGTGGTGACATGGCCATGATCTGTAAAGACAAGATTCTTAGACCACTTGCCGCTCCAGGTATCTGGTATAAATGATATATATTGAGGCATTCACTTCATCCTTGTGAAAAAATGGTCAGGAGAAGTGGTAGCCGTCATTAGCATTGTACTGTACTGTGGATGTAAGATATTTCCAAGTTTAAACTGTTTAATGGACTGATTTCCAGTTATGCAACAATTTTACAGACAGTTTGGAGAGGGGTGTTTGAATAACAAAAAATGATGGATGGACAAGACTAAAAAACTGATAATCATCTTGCCAATTAAAATATAAAACTTTTTAAGGAGAAAGTTTTTGACTTGCATTACTGAATATACTAGCTTACAAGTTGAAGACCAACTGCAAACAACATTGATCATTAGTGGTTTCATATAAAGTGCTGGCAGATCATGACCTGTAATGTTTGTTTGACTAATTACTCCTTACAAAACTGCATATACCCAGTTCTGCTAGCACATTATACAACGGCATATCTCAGTTAGTGCAATTTGCAGACAGACTTTATTTAAAACAAAGTATACACGATATTTTTAATTTATAATCACATAATGTTTAAATTTATAAATGCCATATTGTCATGGCCGCTCTGGTGGCATAAGTGGTTATAGTGTACACCTTAGATGTGGAAAGTCATGGATTCAAACCCCGGGTGGGTCATACCAAAGACTTATAAAAATTATACTAATTACCTAGCTAGACGCTCTGTCTGGTGTCAGGATAATGTAACTTGGAGGTACATGATGATACATGTCTGCAGCATGATGCCCCAGTGCTAGACATTACATCATAGCGATATGACTAAGATTGTCAAAGCTGTTAAAAATATAAATCAAACACACACACTCCATAATTGTTTCATTTATACTGCATGTCACATTGTGATGTACATCTGACAAGGTCATTAAGCAAGGTTGCATAAAGTTATCTTGCTGTGTCACTGAGTAATGCAAAAGTCTTTTAAGCTATGGCATAAAAAGAAACTCTAAACTAAATCGATCAAAGTTTATGCAACACATTTAGTAATACAATGTGCTAATCATTTGGAAGTATCACATGATAACATGATTTAACTGCTTTCATAAGTAGTAATGATATATGATTCTCTGTGTGTCACAAAAAATGACTAATATAATTATGTGGTTTATTATATTTATAGCTTGCATTAAGTAAAATTTACATGACAAGCATAATGTCTACAAGTTCTACTACTTATAGGTTAAATATGCCTGTCCACCCAAAGTAGTGATAAACTAGTTTCTATGTTAGAAAACAAAAATCTTAGTATACATATATGGTAAAAAAAATCTTTTTTTTAAAGGCATAAACAAATTATAATTCCAGTTGTATACTGATATTAATGATTACAGTTATCCCCCTCTTTTCAGCATTTTCTCAGCTTTTTTAAAAGCTTATTTAAAATCCACCTTTTACATATTAACAGATGTTAATATTTCCATTTATTGTTTTTCAAAAAGCATCATCATTTCACATTAGAATACAGTAATTAATAACAAAGGTCTGCTAACATTTAATTTAGTATGGAAGTCTATTGATTTTTCGGCGCTCACTTATAGCTACATGTAGTTACTATCTGCTTTTGTCACAACTAAAGAATTGCTATTATCTTTAAATTTTGGTATGTACCATGCATTCCCTCTTTGCTTTTCTCAACTAATTACTTATTGTAGTTAGAAATTTAACACTTCTGACATTATCTAACAAGCTGCTTGTATTGTGCTTTAGCACATTCATTTGTATGCTGTTCACTAGCAATTCCCTCAAGTACGGTGAATCACATATTGTTTGTCTTCTCAAGAAAATGTATTAAATGTCCATTGACAAAGTTTTATATATTAATTATGAAGTTGGCCTAAGGAAGTAAGAGAAGTGAAAAACTATTTGTACAGAGCTTTGCAAAAAAGACTGCCTTATTATGAACTTAAATTGTTTCTTTGCCAGTCAGAAAATCTGAATGACTATTACATTATCATACTCTTACATTTGACATACATTTATGGAACTCTTGTGCTGATTGGTCTTGCTCTGCAATGACTACACCTTTCAGTGCAATTTGTAGGAGCTAAGTCTTGATTCTGATTTCTCATTATGATGAACTAGTAAAACTACCGGGTATATGACAGATAATCACATTTATAAACTGGCCATAAAAACTGCTGCTTCCAAAAATCTAACATCAGCCATTTACAAAACTACAGGTCCCAAAGATACTGATCTTGAACCTTGTCCCAGTAAATCCAAAGAATAAATCTTTCTTTACCACAAGGGCAAGACTCATTGCTAGGGTTTTATTCAACAAATCACTACTTAATGAACAAAAAGTTTTAACAACTACATTTTCTCTCTCTCTCTCACACACACACAGAGATATGACTCAGTTACACTGGTTAAATTTGTGACAGTTATGTGGGTAATAGATATACTGAAGGTTTTCAAAAATAAATGAAATACAACAAACCTTCCCAAAACCAGTAACTCTGTAAATGAGACATATTTTGTTTTATCCCAATGTGGTTTTGCTGTACAAATCAAACCTGTATACCAGTCACCTGAATAAGAACAAATGTATTGCACTGGGTTTTTTTCAAGTAAAAATAATCAAACCATATCTTTTCTGCTACAAGTCTTCAACAGAAATACAGTTATATAATTTTCATAATGTCTGTATATATCTCCATTGCCTGTCCGATATTGGATGCTTTTGGCTGAAAATCCTAGGTAAGAGCAGGAATAATGTTGGATAAAGCCCTTACAAAGTGGAACTTGCAATAGAAAAGACAGTAACAGAGACCACTGAAGTCCACGGTTGAGTTGAGAGGTATATAAATTAAACTAGTGCTAAAATCAAGAAACCAAAATATTAAGCAGGACATTTTCTTTAAAGGATGGCAAAAAATAAAACAGCTTAGTACTGACTGAATGAAATGGTATTGGTACTTATTTATTTTATCAATGCATGCCTGTACCATTAAATACAAATGAGGGCTCATAGCTATGTTTGAACTTCTCTGACTCACCATACATTTTATTTGAAATTTAAAGAGAGCATGGGTTTATTCTATGCCTATAATCCTGTCTTGTCATGAATGGTACTGATACATCTGCTCAGTCTCTTACAATTAGTAATGGTTCTGTGTGTACCAATTATTAATGGTTCTGTGTGTACCAATTATTAATGGTTCTGTGTGTACTGATTATTAATGGTTCTGTGTGTACTAATTATTAATGGTTCTGTGTGTACCAATTATTAATGGTCCTGTGTGTACTAATTATTAATGGTTCTGTGTGAAGAAAACGTGTATGTAAGCTCACATTTTAACAATAGTTCCAATTTTGAGAAAGTGAATATTTCACTGGTCTGACACTTTGTCTGATTGTTTTCTTTCAGATGTGAACAAAACTGGCATGAAGTAAATTTGTGATAGCACCATCTTACTGTCTGTCTACACCTTGAGCATGTCACTGTTATTGTCAGCATGAAGACAACAATCCATGTTTAACTTGACGTGTCAACCTGAAAATAAACTGCAATTTCTTTATAAGCTACACTATCTGTCATGTGGCCACTTGTTTGAGGCATTTTATGGTCATTACATTTTTGAAAATCTTCAAACTTTGTAAAACTTTGTAAAACATCATCAGAATCAAAGTACATTCTTATCTCATTTACTCAAAACCAATAATTGCCTCAAAAAATAGAGGATCATTAGGGTTCAGTTTATGAGTGACCCTTAAGAAATCAATTTTTGTGGTGTTACATGAAATTGTTCATAGAAACAGGCAAGCTAGATTAGACTAGAGGGCAATTAGTGTTAGAATGAGTTTATTAAATGGGCCAGCTCCATCAGAAGTAAGATTGGTGAACTTAATACAAATGTTCCCCACAGTGTGAAATTACACATTTTAGAGGCTGCACTTTTTCACAGTATTAATGAATTTTTAAATTTAATTTCACAATATGACTAGTGCTTTTTCTCTACTTAGACTATTCAAAGTTTAATATAAACCGTATAGGACAGCTATAGTTAATTCAAAACCTTAAATACACTATGTGAGGGCTTTTCTATTTTAACTTGCTTTTTAGTAAAAACCTTAGTTTCACACCTTAAATACACTATGTGAGGGCTTTTCTATTTTTAATTTGCTGTTTAATAAAAACCTTAGTTCCACACCTTAAATACACTATGTGAGGGCTTTTCTGTTTAGACTTGCTTTTTAATATCATTGACATAGGACAGCTGTAGTCGGTTCCACATTTTTAACACCACACTGATGTGAGGGCAAGACCCATTTCTCTGACAGACCAGTGTGTTACTACTTGTAACAAGATCTAGGATGCTATAATTGTATCAAGACATACCAAATGCTCTAATTTTTCCAATAATTCCTTGAATTATTTTTTATGAAACAAATAACAGGAACAATACAATTTAAGTAGTTAATAAATGTATACCGCAAATTTTAACTTTGAAGTCAAATATAAGTTTCAAAATTCAGGTCATAATGTGATCAAGCTGACAAAATTTCACTATTATAAAGAAGATGATTCGATTTCCTTTCTTTTAAACTTCTGTTTTGAGTTGTATTGTTCGGATAGTTTTTAGTGTTTTTTTTAAGTAATGTTTCAAATCAGTTCAGGCTATGCCCTAGGATATGCATGGCCCAAGACAGCAAGCAGGCGCCCAAAGCATCAAGCGTTGAGCGCTGGCCTCAAGCAAACAAATTGTAATGTGAGAGTTTATTTCCTTAAAGTGCAGGGTCCAAGGTGGTTACCTCATTCGCCTTGCCCTAGGACGGGGCCTGAATCAGTTAACTGTATATTTTAACATAATCTGTACACTTCAACAGTGTTGCTTTGACAAAGCTTTCATCATATTTACCAAAATTTTATACTGACATTGTTGCCCTTGTTTTAAAGCATTTTAATGGTTTTATGGTCAAATAAAAACCTGACATTTTAGATAATACCAAGGTAAAGCATGTTTATATCTATTGAATATTATGCTAATGCTATAATGTACATTTTAATTTTTATTTCAAACATTTGGGCAATAACATGTGAGGCATTTTCTACTGTGTACATATACATGTAGTTGTTCCATGCTAGAGTGTGTTGCTGATCCTACCTAAATTTGCATTGTAACCTGTACATACACTTGTTCCCTACCATAACTTTGATACTGAACCAACCTAAATCTTCATTGTAACATGTGCATACAGTTGTTCCATGCTATAACTTTGATAGTGATCATGCATAAATCTTCACTGTAACCTGTACATACAGTTGTTCCATATTATAACTTTGATACTGATCATGCATAAATCTTCACTGAACATACAGTTGTTCCATGTTATAACATTGCTACTGAACCAGCCAAAAATCTTCATTATAACCTGTGCATACAGTTTCCATGCTACAACTTTGCTACTGAACTGGCCCAAATCTTTATTGTAATATTGTAATATATATATATATATATATATATATATATATATATATATATATATATATATATAAAGTTGTTCCATGCTACAGCTTTGCTACTGAACCAGTCTAAATCTTCATTGTAACCTGTATATGGAGTTTTTCCATGCTATACCTTTTATACTGAATGTCTAATTCTTTACATACAGCTTGTTCCATGCCTTAATTAACTCTTAAAAAGGGATTGATGTGTGCTATATACTTGTTCTGACTTTGGTCAGGTGTAATGACTAATTAATTAACCAATTCCCAACATTTCTGTATATCAAACATGTATGCTGGACCCTTAAGGCATTGAGTTAGGTCACCTTATAATAATCACTTTATCATCAAACATACCTTGATAAAATGAACAATTCATATGGATCTGCAATTGATTTTACTGTATTGTACAAACATATTTAAAGTATCTTTATATACTGATTTAATGTATGGCTATTTTTGAGATGCACTAATTGTAGCTTTGTATTAATCATATTAATTTTGTATTACCGCAGTATATTGCTAGCTGAATGTAAGTTCTTTAACCAAATGATTTGCCATCTGTATCCAACTGCATATGTGAAAACATCCAATAAAATGACAAGCAATGAAATTGTTTTATATATGTGAATAATTACTTAATGATACTAGGTTTGGGAATTGTCTTAAGAATAATCCAGGTGTATTAGATTACTGTACTATGTTATTTTCACTTGAAGTTCCTATTACTGTCACTTTCTTTTTGTCTTATTTTCATCCAGATTTTAGTACACATACAAAATGCCTTCAGTTGGTTTCAAATCAGTATTGTCTGTGTGCATATTTGTTATATTTATTTTTGTAGTTTTGTTTTTAAAACAAACTGTTGGTCTATAATATACAAGGATTTGAAGGATGTTCTAGAGAAGTTAAATTGGTGCCATGTGTACTTTTAATCTGAGTTCAGCAACCGACTGCACAGACACGGCTCTGCCACTGCATAATGCATCGGCAAATATAGGCAATCTGAACTGAATATAGTTATTCAAAATATAAGATGAATCAACTGCAAGCTGCACAGACTCAGATACGCCATTGCATAATGTGCCGTCAGATCTGGGTCAGTGCAATTGTTCGTAGTAATGTATTGAACAAACAAAATAGGTCTTGATCTGCAGGCACATTATGCTGTGACAGATCATGATCATTGTTGTTTGCAGTTAGATGCGACTAATTAGTGTGTATGCACTGTATTATTATCACAACTTTCTAATAGCTGCTTATGAATAAGCCTGTAACTATATTTTTTTTATCACCTTCAGTAATCATCACAACTTTCATCCATCCAATAATTTTTAACTTATTATGTTGACAGAAACAATTTTAACATAACGCATATGTTATAACAATTGCTGGGTTCATTTTGGAAGCCATACAAATGTTGACAGGATTCAGTAGGTTATACTAAATATGTTGTTGTTGTTGGTTAAACTACATGTGTTTCATTATACTAAATATGTTGTTGTTGTTGTTGGTTAAACTACATGTGTTTCAAATCATCAGTTTTAATGGTCTGTGCCTGCTCCAAGCTCAGGGATGAAGAATTGGCCAAAGCCAAACAATGGAGGCAACTTTTTTTGTTCTGGGACTATGTCTGGTGATGATGTTCCAGTTGAAGTCTTTGTCTTTGAAGTGTTTTATATACAAAAATATCTGACTTTGCATTTATTAATTTTAACTTTTTGAGCTTTGTTTGCTTTTTTGTGTCTTGTGTGGGGTTGGGGATACCTAAACTTACTCTGCACATGATAGCCAAGAATGTGCTGATGTATTTATACATTCAGTAAAATCAAAAATCTTAATGAATACTGTCTTTAATATTCGTTGTTCTTTTGTCATTCAATGCAAAGTTCCTCTGCCTTGATTTAATAATATTATATCTTGTGTAAAGATGTACAAAAGATATGAGAAATGCCATATGAATATCTATCTATCTATCCCTTAGTCTTGCTGACCGTTGGGGCACCACTGATGACCTGACAACCAGCTTCTTCCATTCAAATTTGTTCTCTGATAATCTCACTGTGTCATTCAGCTTCAGTCCTGTCCACTCTGAGATGTTATCCTCCCATCGTTTCCTCTGTCTTCCTCTCCTTCGCCCTCCCTGCACAGTACTTTGCATGATTGTCTTAGCAAGCCCTGTTAATCGTGTGACATATCCATACCATTTCATTTTGCGTTTCTTCACTATGGTCAATAGCTCTTCATAGGGCCCAATGGCATGCCTAATTCTGTTTCCCACTTCCTCATTCGTGACATGATCTCTATATGAAATGCCAAGCAACCTTCAAAAGCATCTCATTTTAACAGCTTGTATCCTCCTTTCGAGATCTGCTTTGAGGGTCCATGACTCGCAGGCATATAAGAACACAGATGCAACCAAGGAGCGCATCAGTCCGATAAACATACATAGTGATAAAATGTAGCAACTACAGATGCCTTATCAAGGTATGTAGTTTTGGACTTGCATGTACACATTCTTGTCGTAGCTATCACCTAATTACACTTTGTTAGTCCTGTCATGCAAACATATGGGCTACATAAATCAATGCACAAGGTAAATAGCCATCTGCTTAATAATTACATAAATGCTAAGCAATGGCATACTAACGGGAAGGGGGTGGGTCTTTGGGCCTTCAACCATTTACCCTTAGCACGCCACTGATGCCAAGTTACAAAAGAGTACCAAACTAACAGCCAGTTCAAGGAGTTCCAATGGTTCCCTGTATCAAAGACTAATTTTGGTAAATGGACCCAAAGGTTTTGTATCTGATTTTGATATTTAGCTTAGCTTTAAAAAAAAGTTTGTCATATCGCTATGATGTCCCCAGTGTCGCAGTTTATAGGGATCTCTATAACTGGAGCATTATCATGCTACAGGCATGTAGCATCATGTCCCACCCAGTCACAATATCCTGATAACAGGCTGACCAGTCCTAAAACAAACCTCTTAAAGCTGGGCACCTTGCAAGGCAGCTGTTAGTACCATTGTCATAAGTTTTTGGTATGACTAAGCCATACATGTGTGTGTGTGTGTGATTGCTTTTTCACCATAAAAATCATTTATAGAACCAGATTATAGATATCTCCCCGTCTCTGGAAACTGAGCCCAGATTCATAAGTTATTCCAAAACAATATTTTGAATAATAAATTCTTTACGTAAGTAACACACTTTACACGATTTGCCTCAATTGATGGTTAAAAAAAGGAGGGGCACCAGACAGATGACGTCCCTCCCCATTTTTTAAAAAAAAGTAAAAAGTGTGAGTGTATGTGTCGTTCTTTTTTTTTTTTTTATTTCTATTTAAATTTCTTGGCTTTTATTTTTTCCCACTGGGATTATAAAAAGAATTTTTGAGTGGGGCATTTTTATATTTCCATATTGTAAGGAAGTTATTCTGATGTGGGGTTTCTTCAGCTCTCATCGGAGTCTCTTTCCTAATTTTAACAAAGTTGACCCTGGCTAGAGGTCTCCTGTATCCAGTGTTTGCTATTTGTGTTGGTGCTATATGTACGTCAGTGGCGTAGCTAAGGGGGTGCAAGTTGCCCCGGTTGCCATCTTAGGGGGGGGGGGGGCCGCCGGAAGAAGACTAAGTCACTAACTGTTGGTTTTTTTTATTAGAATTTTTAACGTAGCTTTAACAATTTTTCAGTCATATCGCTACGATGTCTGCAGTGAGGCAGTTTATAGTGATGTCTAGCACTGAGACATCATGCCGCAGACATGTAGCATGATGTCTCACCCAGTCACATTATCCTGACACCAGACCGACCAGTCCTAACACTAGCCTCTTTATGCTGAGCGTCAAGCGAGGCAGCTGTTAGTACCATTTTTGTAAGTCTTTGGTATGACTCGGCCGGGGATCGAACTGTAACATTTTTGTTGTGGTTATTGCAGTTAAAATTTATTAGCCTTAAATTGCCGTTTTATGATCACTGTATTATAATGATGTATTCAGTATTGACTGTTTTCCAATTTTTCAGTGACACTGACGGCGTAAAATGTATACCTTGTCCCTGGGCGCCAAATACTCTCCGCTATGCCCGGGGGGTGGGGTTTATGAACCTCCAGACTTATCTTTTGAAACCACGTTCTGGGTTCCACCATGAGCATCGGCAAAGAAATTGGCCTGCTTAGCCATATCCTGTACATTTGAGAAGACTTCCTCTTTCAGAAACTGACTCGTTTTCGACCAGCTGTGTTCAACAATTGATCTCTGAGCAAGAAATCAGTCAACCCCTTCGAACTTTTTCACCGTTTTGCCGCATTCAATCCACCGTTGAAAATAGTTTGCTATTCTAACGATGAACTGATCAAAGGTTTCTCCCCTCTCGGGCTTACTATACCTGAACTTTTTACGGAAACCCTGTTTAGTGAGCTCTTCACTTTTTAAAACTTTTTTTTTGGGGGGGGGGTGCTCTCTCTCCCATTTTGATCTTTACAGATCATTTAGGGAGGCCCTCCTACCCTTATATTAAGTCTTTGCTATATGGTATGGTTTTTAATAATTTTATTTGTATTTTTATTAGTATTTGTGTTTTCCTGCACAAGTTTTGTTGTTGTTAACATTTGTTTTCTTATTATATATATATATATATATATATATATATATATATATATATATATATATATATATATATATATATATATATATATATATATATATATATATATATAATTTTTAATTAAATAATCTGTTCGTCGTCTTGAAGAAACTCTTGACTATCGTATAAATTTTTTCTGCATTTTTTCCTTTTCTTTTCTTCTTTTCTCCTTATTCTATCCTGCTCTCTCGCTTCTTTTGTTTTCCCATTTGGTTTTGTCTCATTTTGTTTTGGTTTTTTCTCAGTACTTGTCGTTTTCGGCTGTTCAAAAGCTTTATTTGATTTAATCTCTTAGGTTTGTTTCCGGGCATGCTCTATTTCCTTCGATATTAACTTCAGTCTTTCCTTTACGGTTGTTCCTGCTGTTTCCTGGTATTGCTTATTTATTATTGAGGATTTAGGAGTACTGCTGGTCATTTTTTTTTTTTTTTTGTTTGTTGCTGATTTGTTCTTCCTTCCTTTCTTGATGTTTTTCTTGATCCTGTTATTGTTGTTATTGTTTATTTCTTCCTGTTTCGTGTGGGTGTTTTTCCAGTTTCTGTTTCCCTATATCTTGTTTTTGCTGTTGCAACTTCTGAATTGTTGGTGTTGTTTTTGTGTTGTTCTCCCTCACTGCTCTTCATTGTTTTTGGGACATTTAAAGGGTGTGTGTCCCGTTTCCTCGCATCTGCTGCATTTTCTATCATAACTGCACCCATTGCACCATGTTTTGGATAAAAATCCGTGCATAAAATAAGACCTTTTTATGGTTTTGAGTTGTGTCTTTTCTATTACTATTGTTCTTACACCATCGTAAATTCCCGTTGATGGGATTTTCTCCATTCTGGCTGGTATTGCTTTGACTCTATATTTCCCTTCAAAATGCTCAACCACAGTTTCTAATGATATCTCTAGCGGGATGTCTGTGATTTTCACCTCTCCAGTACGCTTTTTTATCTTTCTTTCCATAAGTGCTGGTTTTTCCACGTTAATTATTCCTTTGGATGTTGTCATTTGTCCATATGGTAGCACGGGTTCTTTCCCTTTGGGTCTAATGATGTAGCCTTGATATCCTATCGGGCTTATGGAGTAGATTTTTTTTTATGTATCCAGGCTCCATAACTTTTATTGATGTCATCACCTGTGTTGTATTAGGAAATTCTTCCCTCGGTATTCCAGCCATGTTTAGGAACTGTGCTTCTTTGTATTCGCATTGTAGGTAACTCTCATTTTCACGTTCCACACATTTCACCTTGAACATTTTTTCAAGGTTACTAATCTCTTTCGTGTTTGCCATCCTGCATCCAGCCATTTCTTTTTATGCCGTATTATTCTGAATATAGTTCTCTTTGTCTTTGTTCAATTTTCAGATTCCATATATTTATGATTCCAAACTTTGTTGTATTCAGTGTACTCCATTGTTTTGTGCGCGCCATTGTGATTGTGATCGAAAAAACTTACTGGACTTCTCAACTACAAGTATTAGAATTAAGACTTTGTCGATGTATATGCCATACGCTTCTTATCCCCAGATTGTGGTGATGACACCTTTACACCCTCTTGCTTGTTTAGGTGGCACCTTTAGGTACCTTTTTAGAAGTGCTTCCTTCTGGACGTCGTAATTAAACACATCGTCTCTAGGAAGTCGCGAGTACACATCCAGTGCTTTACCTTTTAATAATGCACTGAGATGCAGTGCCCAGTCATTTCGACTCCACTTCAGGTTCTCGGTATATCGCTCATACCGACGAAGATAACTATCCGCGTTATCTTTTTCATCGTCAAAGGGGGTGTGGTAATTTAGGACCCTTTAATTTGCTAGAGGCAGAATCGTGTTCCCCTTTCCTAACTGTTCCTAACTCTACCTTACGCTCATGATATCGTTGCTTTAATCTTTATTCCATCTTCTATCTTCTCCCTCTCTGCTTCCCTTTCCCATTATATCCTTTCTCTTTCGGCCTGTTTTTCTAATTCAATTAGTTCCTTTTTGGTTTCCCTTTCTATCTCCATTTTTTCCCTTTCGATCTCCCTCTCTTTTATTCATTGGACCCTCTCCCGGGCTTGTTCTTCCTGAATAAATTTCCTTAAACTTTTTCCCTCATACCCAAGCTCTATAGTGATATAACAGAATTGATATAACAAATATAATTTTACAAGATAGACTAACCTGATCTTCTTGATGAAGGCAACCAAAACAATACTTTGAATGTGTTTATACTGGACCCACAGACCTAGCAGAACTAAATAAAATAACCACTACTTGAAAATTATCTTGTCAAGAAGTTCACACTCGAATATAAACAATAAGTGTAGAATTTCACAAATAATTTGATGACGATTCACTTAATCCAAATATAAAACTTCTGACACCACTGTCGCAGAATTTAAACAGAGTGGATTTTGGATTAAATGAATAACTCAAACACAATGTGTGAAACATGAAAACGTATTAACTTAATTAGTAAAAACAAATATATGAATAATAAATACAATGATTCTCACACGCTCTCAACATACAATTGATCCAATCACTCGGTACTAACATTCACACATTGAAAATAAACCAATAATATTATATCTATCTGATATACAGATTCAAGAAACCTCAGTTTCAAATAATAGTATGCACTGTAAGATACTCACATAATTTCTTGCTTAAATTCATAGGACAGTGAGTACTATTCGGGGTAAAATTCCCGTGCATGTCGTGATTATAATCTCCCTCGCCGCAAGTAATTTCCGGCGAGATATGTGCTGGTTCCGTCGCTTGTCTGGAAAAACACCCGTTCACCCTAGATAACGTTATACACATGCACGACGAAGAATAGTCAAATATTTAAAAGGCATAACCAAGTTATTTTTTGGCCTAATTATGTGACACTGCTAGTATCATATATCCCATATGACGTGCTTCCCATGTATCTAACCACGTATTCCAAGTAATACTCCATACAACAAAAAAAAAATGGATTATCAGGTAGCTGCAGATACATAAGGTTCTTAAAAGGAAAACCTGTAATTTTTCCAAATATTATGGCTTTTTGAATAAAGGTATTTCCCTTTATATTCCCAAAAATATTTCTTCAACAAAACCAGATATATCAAACATCATTCGCCATAACGCAGTAATTAGAAATCGTAGGTTATCAATATATGTTCACATCGTTAACTTCAATACTTGGAAAACAATCTTCAGTCACAAGATTGTTCACTTCTTTTAGATTTCGTGGAGTCGAAATTCCAACCTCATTCTAGGTCCCTTACACACGTGTTTAAAATAGTATAGATGCTCTCCAGAGAATCTTTATTGCAACAAGGCAACACGACTAGTTTAAGTTGCTTTATATTTAAAAGTTTTCGCTTGATCAATAGACGTATTGATGCGAGATTGTTTCCATCTGATCTAAAATCTAAAATTAGCAAAGTGATAGACCATCAGCAAAAAATTATCGATCTATAGCCATTTTTTTCGATCTTATATAAAAGTTTTTTTAAAAAAAACATGGTTTCTCATCTTCGCCGAAATTTTGTAGAATTATAATTTTCCATATAGCACGATCAAGCTTGTGATAAAAGCATGAATGCCAAATTGCCCTCACAAAGTTAGTTGTTACCTAGCTAACAGCGACTGATCTCCACAAAATAATTGGCGCAATTGGTTTGGGAGTGTATGATTTAGCTTTTTAACTTGGCTTAAACAATGTTTCAGTCATATTGCTGCGATGTCTGCTGTGTGCCATGTTAAAGTAGTGGCTAGCACTGAGTCATCATGCCACATAAATGTATGTAGCATGATGTCCAACCAAGTCACATTATCATGACACAAGGCCGACCAGTTCTAACACTAACCTCTTAATGCTGAGCGCCAAGCGAGACAGCTGTTACTACTGTTAGTACCATTTTTATAAGTCTTTGGTATGACTCGGCCGGGGACTGAATCCATGACCTACCCGATCCTAGGCGGACACACTAACCACTAGTCCACCGGAGCGGTGCAATTGATTTGGAGTTTTAAAAATCATTTGATTTTGTAGATCTTAAAATATTGAGAGAAAAAATGAAGACATACACATTATTTGATAACACGCTTGCTTGGTTTGATTCTCACCTAACCAGAAGGCAACAGTGCATTTCTGTGACCATTGCTACATCTTTAAAATACGTCAAAAATGGAGTCCCACGCAGTTCCTTTTTCTTTTTGTCTTTCTCGTTTTCATGAATGATTTGACATCTTCATACGAATGCTTATGATGACACAACCTTATATGTCATGCAATCCCTTCTCTTGCAGAGCATTTACATAAGGACGTAGGTGCTGGGGTGCAGAACTATACAAAAATGCAATTAAAGATAGAAAAAAACTATGATTTATTGATAATATAAATTAGGGGATATCAAAATGTTTAGCAAAATATATGAAACAACATCGAAAATTAAAAAGAAATCGAACTGCTACCATTTTTACAAGTAAAGGTTATCGATCAGTCCTTTCGTAGTAGAAAGTGTTGTGACCATGTGTTGTGACTCAAATAAAGATCGCAAGGCCATTCTGGATGGTCGTGGAAGGTCGTCAGGATTTTTTTTAGAGTGGCAAATCTTATTAAAATGTGGAAATGGAGTCTTTGGGCTTAGTAAAACTGTTGTTTTGGTTGGGAACCACAAGGGTAAAGCATTTTTGACATATTTTTCTTTAAATAACAATTCATGATCTTCTAATTTCAGCTTCCAACATTCATTCACACAGTGTGCGCTCTATTTCGTACTATAATATTCATTTGCCGAAATTCAAAACGACCATGCACTAAACAACTTTTACATAATCTGCAACTATATTGTGGAATATCATTCCATGTGATCACAAACACCAGCATTCGATTCTTTTAAGAGCGCGCTTCACAAATTTCTTCCTTCTGACACAAATAAAGATAACTATTTTAAATACCCCACCCCCATCTTTACCGCCAAATCTGCATGCTTATCGTACGCAAGTTTTAATCGTGTGTGTGTGTGTGTGTGTGTGTGTGTGTCATTGTTTATTTTAGGATTACATGCGAGTGTCAGACACTGTAGCAAGCAGTTATATTTATTCAAGCACGTTGCATTTAAAATCTTAATATTATTATGTGTTATCATTCTCAGAATAGTACTACTATTACTACGACTAATAATAATAATAATAATAATAATAATAATATTATTATTATTATTATTATTATTATTATTATTATTATTATTATTATTATTATTATTAAAAGCAGACTTGTGTTGAAACCTAGTTTTTCGAAGTAAACGATGGGGCCAGCCGGGTTTTATTCTAGGGCCGACCATGACCGCGCTGGGCCAATTTACCGGAGAATATAGATTGACAAACTCATAAGGACGACCTGAGGCCTTAAGCAAGGTTCCGTCAAGAGCGGGGTCTTGGGCGGTCTCCCCATTTGCCACCCCCAAACGCTGTCGCTGGTTTTTATACACAAATTTAATATTGAATATCAATATAAAAATCCACACAAATATAAAACACATGAGTGATGTCAAAAAGGTGCATATTTGTGAAAAGGTATAATAAAGCAAAACACAAGAACATCATTCATTTGACCTGACAAGTCAGTGGAAATTTATTGAATAAAAACTTGATTCCCGCCAAATTATACGCATATTTCATGTTCGAATGCCATTTGTGAGAGCACGCGATGCTCACAGTACAAAGACAAGCCCATTCCCTGTATGATCATTTCTTAAAACATCGTGTAACTTAATAACTTTAATGCAACTAAAAATAGTTTTCATCCAGGCAGTTTTTGAGATACTCTACTTGCTAGTTTTGCTTCCTTGCAGATTCTTGGTATTTCACTGGCTACATACTGTGCAGTAACTACATGAGGTGTACATGACTAAAAGCCGTTAAGTCATTAAATTTGCACGGGGACAATTTACGAAACTGTCCCCTGCCACCTTTGAACATTCCACTATTCGATTGTTATCTCTCATCAATAGTTACCAGATTTCGCACTCACAGTTCTGGTGAGTTTGGAATGTGAATCATTACGACAGCCATGTATTGTATACATATGTAAACTTCGAATATATATAAATCACAAACCAAATAAAGAATCTTTCCATTTTTGTTTTCAAACATTGAGAAAGACAATAGAAACTGTTCCTGGTGGTTGCGTAACGATTTAATTGACGATTTTTTTAAATATTCGCGAAAGCAAATTTAATACGAGAGGCATGAAAGGAGAGAAGTCGTGCTAGTGTTTAAATATTGATTCATATATGCAGATTTGCAAATGAATTTATATATATATATATATATATATATATATATATATATATATATATATATATATATATCCGAAAACGACGGTTTTGTATATACATGTAATACAGATTTGGTTACTGTCTCAACCAGGCCATCATGTAGATCTCTGCCTTTCTAGAAATGTCCAAAGAAGATGAAGAAAGAAAAAAAGAAGAAAAAAAGAGGATAAAACAAACAAAACAAAAGAGATCTTCTTATTAGTATACTATCCTAAGATATACATTAAAAACCAAAATCCTATCAGATATAATAATCTTATGAACTTTTATAACAAGTTTGCAATCTCATAGTTCTGCATTTCGACAAAATATGTATATAGCGGTTTCTGTATTTGTCTTGAACTTGAAGTTACCAGCTTCAAAAAAGCCTGTTGAAATTGGACTTTACAGACAGATATAATATGACGAAGGTTTATAGTATAGTCATACGGTAATGCATGCACAGTAACTGATCTTAAATTACCCCCCCCCCCCCCCCACACACACACACCTTGAATTGAATGCACCTTCACTGTCATCAAGAAACGTTAGACGAAAAATATCGATCGCTGTGGCCAGGTAAATGTGTAAACAAAAAAGTACGTCCAGTCTCGAATCGAACCGAATTTTGAACTGTAGTGCACTCGTCTACTCAGAGACATCTGGCACTGTTTAATGTCAGCACAGCTGACTATTTAATTAATCCCGTGGGGTAGGGAATGGTGCCACATTCCCACGGGCATTTATGCACACATAGTGTGCTATTTAATTTGGTCGTCGAGTCCCTATAAAAGGGAATATCGACATGAATGTAAGACCTTCAGGTGAGTGGGAATTGTACCAACACGCACTCAACCCTATCAAACAATCTGTGTAAAGGTACTAGAGGTGCAATGGCACCGAATAATGACGAGAAAAAAATAGTTTTCTCATATCGTCATGTTGAGAGTTACTGATCGCAGAAAAGGAGAAAAAAGTCCCGGAAAGCTATGGATGTTGTTTTAGCCCTGAAAAACGCCCTAGCCATACTTACTTCAAATTCAGTCCAGTTATACTAATGGACAAAAAAAAAAAAAAAACAACATACCAATATTGTGTATGCCACCTGTGTAATTGAATCAAATTCTAAAAGTTGTAGAATTTTCCTGACATACCAATATTTCTAGTACATAGTGTGCATACTTTAAGTCCCTAACAAATTGTATTCTAAAAATGTCTAAGCGACAAATGTAGTTTATTTAGTCAGGATAGATTGTAAATTTTGATCGGAATTTCGAAATTGATAAAGTCAGATTTCTCAAAAAAGCTTGTTCGAATAGAGTTCTCGTATCAAATGAGAACTCAATTATATAAATGACAGTAGCCCTTAAAAGGACTTTTTTTATGGCAGGTTACATGAAAGTACCCAGTCTGTCTATCTTTATTATCTGTGCAAGAGTACGCATTTCTTCCCTTGTTTCTTTGGGGAAGAAAATCCCATGTTTGGAGGCTAGGTATTTTGCTGTATCAATCAGGTGGGTGAGGGTATATTCTTGAAGTAGGTCATATTAGTATTGCACCAGTATTCTATTTGCGACATCCCAATGTTGTCGATTTGGTGGTGGGACTTTCAGAGACCGGAATCCCGTGTATTTCACAGCGCTGATGAAATGTCCGGCTTTCTTCCTGTCCGTTAGCGCTGGTTTGAGTCCCATTTCCAAACAAGTTTTTTTTTTTCTATGGGGTTCACTTGTTTTTTCTTCTTTGGTGTTACTACTACGAACTCCCTCTTGTTGTTCTTCTTCCTCTTCAGAAGATGAGGACAGCTCTAAGTCTTTTTTTCCAAGTTGACTGCCGTACTTGGTGTAACCTGCTTTGTGGCCACTGGTGGTGGTAATGACGGCGTGATGGTAGCTGGTCGGAATAATTGCTTCAGTTTTTCCAATCCAGCTCTAAGTTTTTGGATCTGGTCACTGGTTATCATTTCCAGTGGGAAATGACGGGACAGGAGCAACCGTTGAAATCGATACATTCGCAGAAACTTCCGTGAAAGTTTGTATCGCTGGCAACTTTCCCTCTAAGCTGCGCGCGTGCGCTGCTCAGGCATCCCCGCGCAGCTGAATTGTCAATTATTGCTCATTCTAACGTTATATTTTGCTCGTCTCCGTAATGCTTGCGCAGTGTAGTTAGCACATCTACCATTCGCTTAGAGGGAACGTTGATCGCCGGCTGCGTATTTCCTGAAGGGGTGGGGTAGATTCGACTGGTGGGGTCTCTCTCCGCCTCCGTCTATTTCCCCGGCTTCTCCTGTTATTGAGATTTCCCTGAATAGTTTCTTGGTTATCCCATACTAATAGAAGGGTTGTTCTTCTTTCAGCTGCTCGTAAGCTCCACCCTGTCGCAATCCTAACCCCATCAAAAGTGCCCATAATTGTTCGTAATGCCGGGGTGGGGGTATGTGAATCCACTCGCTGGCGTGTACTGTTCCATAGTTGTTGTTCGTAGCTCGGTCGCCGCTGACTTGAATGCATAATATAGAGTCGTGCGAATTTGGAAGTTGAATTTATTTATCAACATACGTAGCTTTCATTCTTGATTGTACTAGACAATACCTGGTCGTCCATCTTGTCCAAAAATGTCCATGTACTTAACCATTAATTTTGCCGTAGGTACTTCTCGGGGCATGTAAATAATAACTGTCTCAAGGAACAAGGAGGTATCGGGATCCAAATAAAGCGAATAACTGTCCTTAAAAGGTATGTACAGTTATTTTTAAAAAAATGACAGCCATTATTAAAATAATCGATGCTGAACGCACACATGATCTGCATTACTTACTATAGCGCGAAACGTTGGTAAACCGTTTTAAATAAATAAATAAATAATAATAATAATAATAATTATAATAATAATAATAATTTTCCAATCTCTCTCTCTCTCTCTCTCTCTCTCTCCACACACACACTATCAAATGCGGTGGATTGTGTGATGTGTCAGGGATCGAACAAGCTAAATGCAATAACTGACAACGTACAGTGGAAGACTAGTTTCTAACTACAGTAAAAGTCACATGGGTCAATTAATGCGCATTTACTCATTTCAAATTAAATATAATTTAAAAAAACAAACTCTTTTTTATGCAAAAATTTTCTTTAATCAAAGTCTATTAAATTTTAATCAAAGTCTATTCAATCCTGATTGTTAAATGCCATATATCTTAACTGTCACCAAGAAACTTCCAGATAAAAACTATCATTAACATATGGACTAAACGGAGTCAAAATAACAGCGTCAGTGGAATTGTCACAGTCGAGTGTGGTACGAATTTGTTTATAAATATGCGTAGCTTTCATTGTGACGTCAATGCACTCGACAATCAATCCGGGTTGTTCTGGATCACACCTACCTGTAGGTTCATTTCGTCCAAACATGTCTACTGATTTTGCCGTATGCACCAATCTGGATTCAGTGGCGTAGCGAGGGGGGGGGGGGGGCATTCGCCCCGGTGGCTAGGGGGGCGCCCAAATTGGCCCAAAGTATCAACAATGAACGGGCAGGGGCAGCCGGGGGCGCAAATTTGGGTGTTTTGCCAAGGGTGCCAAATATCCTCGCTACGCCACTATCTAGGTCTCTAAATACAAACCTTCCAAGGGAATATGGCTGTATACGAATAATATCTTCAAATTTGTTATGTATCAGTTATTTATCTTCAACTTTATGTTTCTGCTGAAAAATATGTTACACGTTTCAATTGTCTATGTTCTTTGGCATTTTACTTCGTTGTTTGTTTTGAATCGCTTTTATTTCTTTCTTGACATGTTTATAAATAACAAACAAGTTCAAAAGTTCAAGCCAGGTGGAATCTTTATCGTGTCTTGGTGGGCAAGTTTTAGAAATTTACTTTTGTCGACTACCATGTAGCATTTTTTTAAATTATTATTATTCAAACGTTACGATAAATAATAATACAGATATATATTTATACTGCTTAAACTGTTTAAGTCCACTTTTTCTTCTACACAACACTGATCGATTACTTAACCTACAGGGAGTGTGTCATCGCCCATGAACATGTGATCGATTGAATCTCATTGGACATCGGTCGGTTCAAGGATTGTGCTTTTATGATACAGTGCGTGTTATGAGGAATGAGTGAAATTGCCCTCGAGGCCAAAAGAACATGAATTTGCAAAACTGGTCCCTTATATTAGTCTGGTTTTCTTATCGTTCAAACATTTTAGCGAACTAAAATTTGAAAATGTGTACCAGACTATGACGTATAACAGCAAAGTGCATATGCTTCCTCATAAACAAATAGTTCAGGCATCAGATTTACCATTTTTGTATGTCTTATATTATATATTTTAGTTAGTAGGAGGAATTTATTTTAAACTGTTATAATAAGATACAAGAAATATGATACAAACAGTTATTAAGAACTTTAGAGTTTAATATAGCTTCGCGGATTAATTTTATTGCGTCATTCCTTTGACAAGCCCTTTTCCTGGCGTGGAACCTAGAAGTATAGTCGACAAACGAGCTCTTGAAACAATCATACCAAACTCTTGAAAAACACACAATGGCACATAGAGACCGAATGTTTGATTCATCTGGAAGATCAGAAAGAAAAGGGTAATACAAACTTTTAATATAGATCATGTTAAATATGTAATTTAGTTTTTTCCTAATCAAATTAATTCAAAATGGCGATGGAGTTTTTGGATCTCGCTGGTCATTTGAGATTATTTTGTTCAGTACATCCTTGAGAATTTTTTTCTACAATCTTTGTGTTAGCCATCTTTTTGTTTGTATGACTTTGGTTATTTTCTTTATTTGGTATTGGTCACCAGTTAGAAGCGTTTGTCTGGATCTTGCGACAGGTGCTCAACGCGAGCCAGAAAAATAACCCCATTAAGCTGAAGGAAACAAAATCATAGTGACTTCATAGTAACCATGAACCGTTTTTGACAAAGGACCCGTCTATCATACTATATGAAAGGGTAACTTTTAGTCCTGCAAATAACGTATTTTTGTGTTGGAGGGGTGGGGATAGGTTATGCCTAAATTTTGCTGTGCAGCGTGTTTTGATGTCGACAACTAGTGTAACGAAAGTCATTATCAGGAATATCACATAACTGGCATAATGACACTTTTCTACAAAGTAAAGTTGTTTTTGTCAGACTTCACTTGCCTTGACGTCTTTTCTTTAATTGAAGTTCTCACAAAAGAAATTGATGTTTTCAAGTTTTTTTTGTCTACATTTAAGATGGCTGAAAGCGGGGAATGCAGAAATCTGGTCAAGTAGATATATAATTCTGTAACGAAATGACTAACAAATATATTATGCCAATTGGAGCTGAAACAAGAAAACATCTCCCCCACGAGTCTACTTAACTCGTTGAGCCCTAACAAACTTGTCAGTAGTCCTACAATGTAAGCCCCGACGCTGATATTTGTTTGCTCGCGTCTGGGTCTTACTGCCTAAAGAGCAGCACTGTGTAGTGTTTTTAAATATACTGAACAGAGAATAAGAGGTGAAATTTTCATACTTGGCAATGAGTATCAACATTTATCCACATATTTAAGAGTTATTGATATACTTACTTTGCTGTCTGATCGTGATCGACTCTAACTCTGGCACTAGGAAATGAATGCATTTTTCATGTTCCTTTGAAACACGTTTCAATGCCATGGTGGCTGAGTAATGCCGAAGTAAGTTTCAATAAAGCTGTTTTATTTTCACGAAACGAAATTATTTCTATATTGCCTATTTGAACAGCAAGCAATATTTCGTTTCGTTCAAAAAAGATTTCCGATTAGAACCTAACTTAAACATACTTCGGCATACCTCGACAACTGTCGCATTTCAGCAAATTCAAATGTATGTCAAGTGAACAAAAAATGCGTCCGTTTGCAAGTGTCAACTATTGATTCCATTTGGATAAAAACAGCGCAGTAAGTATAATTAATTAAACATATATTAGTGGAAGAGTGTCTATATAGGTTGCCAAGTATGTTCGATATTCCTGAAACTTTGATTTATCGTTCCGATGTCTAACTTCACTATGGCGTCATTAGGCTCGTAAGACGTAGCACTAAAATCAAGATCAACATGTGATACGTCTTACGGGTAGGACTAACTTGTCATTAGCCCAGCTATTGTGCCCCAGCCACACTAAGCTGTGTCTTGCTGCTTATGCCCCATAGCGTTTTTCCTGTTTGGAATTTTTTTTAAAATCATGCTCATGCCTTCACACTTGCTATAATTTCTCTTCTTGTATCCAATATTAATACATGAAATTTTCACCAATTAATCCAAATGAATTTGTCTACACAGTGATATCTATTTGTCCTAGTCTTTCACAATTTATTTATACACTTTTTACAAAATTTTGTGCAACATTATTAGGAATATCACATCATCAGCACTTAATTCCATTAAAATAAACCAGGAAAATTTAATGTGATATGGTTTGAAACAGTTTGTACATGTACTTGGCAATGTTCACATCCAGTTTTTGGTTCCGATAGAACTTGGTTCAATAAACATCACATCATCAGCACTTAATTCCATTAAAATAAACCAGGAAAATTTAATGTGATCTGGTTTGAAACAGTTTGTACATGTACTTGGCAATGTTCACATCCAGTTTTTGGTTCCAATAGAACTTTGTTCAATAAACACATTTTTAAGGTTGGATACCATGTTTTGTTTGGTGATACCAATAATACAATGCATTTTTAGGCATATGGATTGGTTTTGTTTGCGATGTTTGTGTACAAATTCTCTGGAAATAATAGTGAATAAAAGATATGATTTCTCTTTTTTTCCTTGTCAATGTTTGTTGTGGGTCCAGGATTCTTTCCACTAAAATCATTGATTTGGACAGTCCAGATCGGCTGAAACTTTCATTTTCGCTATCATCTTCCTCTTCTGACGAGTCTATCTCAAGAATCTTCAATGTCCCATTCAAAATCTCGCAAATTACCCAACTGTCAAACACATCTTTCATCTCATTGCTCAATATTTTTTAGATAAAACTCAGAAACTCGTTTTAGCCCTCGATGCTCAAAAGAAATAACTCGTTTCCACCATCATTTTACGATTTTTAAAAAAGAACACATTTAAACTGCGCTAAAGTAGTAATCCTCTGTTTCCGAACATTTAAAGTTTCCCCGAATGAAAGTAAATTCATTTCTGATTGGTTACAAATGGGCCTGATTCTTGGAAAAGCTTCATTTGTAACCAATCAGAGACTTTGTCTCGACCACACATTCGGTCCAGGTATGAATGGTACCGACCATTGAATGCAGTCAAAGAAACTGCGAGTCAGTACGGTATTGGGGCCGCATGAGTTAAACTTACTTCAGCATGCCTGGACTACCTTCGCATTGCTACAAATTCAAATGCATGTCTACGGCACATGAACATGCATCCATTTGTTAGTGTCATATTTTCATTCTGCCAAAGACAGCACAGTATGTTAATTACACATAAATTAGTGGAAGAGTTTCAATATGGTTTGCCAAGCGAGACATTCTTGAAACATGGGACTACTCATTCTGATGTCAACCAACATCAGAACATGCAATGCAAATTTTAATTGGTTTGTAAGACGTTGCAATAAAAATGTGCCATGTCTTGCATTTTTGGACTAACTAACTTCTTGATGCCAGTTCCATGATTATTCCTGGCTTGGTCACTCGTGTGTATTTCAGTCAGAACTTTGCCAGCTCCAATAATTTCAGCCTCCACATATTCTTCAAAATCATTATCAGCACGATCTTTTTTGTCAAAAACATTTAAAATATTTCCATAGTGCTCAAAACAGTATTTGTAAAACCTCATTGCTAAATGCATAGTAAAGTACTACGGAATGCTTGATCTGGGCCTTTATAAACCAAATATATTTTTACAGTCATAGGATGTGTACACTGTTGCTTACATTAGGAACTAGTATTGACAAGGAGACATTCACTGACAGAGCTGCTAGCACTTTAAGAGTGTAGTAACATACAGAGCTGCTAGCACTTTAAGAGTGTAGTAACATACATGCATCAGATAAATATTGTCAATCATTAGCTTATTTCTGGAATTTTTAATTTGATGTAGTGCAATCATACTTAAATGTATATTCATTGATTTAACACATTCAAATGATTTCTCACATGATGTGATCATGTTAATACTTTTTTGCTGGAGGTACAGATTATGTTCTTTCATAAGATGGTTTTCATTTAGATAATAAGTCATACATTTTTGTTTTTTCCATCACTTAGGTTTGGAAGTGATCGTGGTAGAGGTGGTTCCAGAGGTAGTGGTAGTCGCTTTGGAAGTAGGCCAGGAGGTGGATTTGGTGGTGGAGGATTTGGCGGAAGCACCTTTGGTCGTGGAAAACTGTCTAAAAATGATCAGCCTGGACAGAGGTTGCGGAAGCCAAAGTGGGATATGGAAAAGTTGGCAAAACTTGAGAAAAACTTTTATGTTGAACACCCAAAGGTTGTCAACAGGTCACCAGTAAGTACTTTTGTTAATTCTTTTTTTTTTAATCTTTTAACTAGCAGCTTTTGTTGACTATAATGCTTATGAACCAGATGAGTTGTATTTGTGGTCTTTTTACCTCCTGATGTTTCCCTTTACCCTCATTTGTGTGTCAGAGACCTCCAGGCTTCTAATTGAAGCCCCCCGTTTTGATTCCAAAATTAGTTTTTTCACTCGGTCTTGTACCGCTGGTGCTGTCAATTGTGCATTTGGCATGTTTATACTCGCTGCTTCTATGGGGAGGATTGCAATGGAATTGTATTGATCGCAACATTTAAAAGGTCCTGAGTGAGAATGTTGCCTCTCCGTTGCGATAATTTTCACACATGCCAACCATTAATCGTTTTTATTAACATTTCATTAATCCCACAGACCGTATTTTAGAATAGACTGCTTTACATAACTACAATATAAAAGTATGCTTTGTGCATGCAAGTCCACTTTAAGTGTTATCATTTTCTATTGATAGCAACAATCCTATTTCCAAGAAACGTCCTGGTTCTACTTTGAAACTTTCGACCTCTTATTCTGTATGTAGCAACTGTGTCTTAGTGATTAGAGAGCAGACTGGTTTTCTAATTTTAATATACGTGCAGATTCTTTGTGTTATAATTCATATTTAGTGCAGAACCAGTCTAAAGGCATTTGTTGCTATCTATCCAGCTAGAGGGCCTCCAGGCTCAGACCATGACTGAAAGATAAATCTTTTGACATAAAATTTCATCAGCCATCTGGATCAGGTTCTTCAGAGTATGAATCTGTTAAAAAGCATACTGGATCTTCTCGTACTTCAAAGGGCAAAACTAGCATGTGAGATAGTTTACAAAAAGCTTAATGATCCAGTTACAAAACTGTACTGCTTGTTTATGAAGAGTGCCATTCCATTGTTTGATGCAGCAAATGTCTTGCAGAAAGACGAACCATGCATTCATATTATGCACAAGATTCTGTCAAACCAGTTGTCAGATTTGCTAATAAGGTTTATTAAGCCAGAAATCATCGCATCAGCCAAACTTTTAACTGATATTGACTTTCATGACCATGCAAACCAGAAAGATAATGAAGATCTAGCTATTGGTGCAGAAGCAAGAGAATTCATAGAACACAATTCTACTCTTCCTGTGAAGATGTTCTATGATAATGTTAGAGATTATTATGCTACAGCCTGTGATTACATGCTCCATAAATTCCCATATGGAGATGAACTGCTTTTAAATGCTTCAGTTGCTTATGTAAATGAGAGACAGTCAAAAAGCTTCAAAAGTGTTAGATTCTTTGTCAAGAGATATCCCTTTCTATTGCCACCCTTGTCTAACTTGGATCATCTGGAAGAAGAATTCCTGAAGTATCAAGTTGGGATTCTACCTGACAATATACTTAATGCAGATAGAGTTGATGTGCAATGGCACCTTATTTCCCAGCTAAAAGACTCTATCACTGGAAGAAATAAATTTCTTCTTTTTTGTCAGGTTATGAAAAGAATATTGGTTCTTTACCATTCTAATGCTGACTGTGAGAGATTGTTCAGTGTTGTTAACAAAAATAAAACTGAATTCAGGTCCAGGCTAAGTAACCCAGTAATGAGTGCTCTACTGGTATGCAAAACATTCATGGCCTCAGCTGGTACAAAATTTTTTGAAATGCAACATGACAATCTGTTGCTTTCTAAAGCTAAAAGTGCTACATATGAACACTTGAACCATTAATGAATGATAAAAGACGAGAAAAGCAAATAAATCATTGTTAATTGTAATTGTAGTATGTTATATGTGGATTACTCTTTTTCTGCTTGGATTCCTCTTTTTGACCACTTGGATTACACTTTTTCCTTGTCAGGGGTTGGCATGTATGAATTCTTACTGCTAGTTGAAATTAATAAAAATGTCTTGACAGAATTGTTGCTAAAAGTTGATTGTCTGGATTAAATAAAATGGTACCAATTTAATTTCATCCTGGTTTTCAATGAATAATTCATATTGTACTGTTTTTAAAATGCAAATATGTATGTAGCTCTTGGGGTTTTATTTTATTTATTAGAAATTGTATAAATTATATATTGATTACTTTTTATATAATGCACTACACTTGAAACTACTGGTTAAACAGCTTAGTTAGGTGCAAAATAAGAAATTAGACTATTTAAATAATGTACTAAGAACAAAATTGGTCAAAATCCAAACAAGAGTCTTGTTCAAGCTGATGATCAATTTTCAGTAGTTAAAAAGATCTTTAAATACACAAAAAATATTGGTTATACAATGTAACAAAACCTAATATGGCAATTTCCTTGTCAGAAGCATCTGAATATTTGTTAAAAATCTTGATGTTTTCATATTCTCTAAAATAATTCTGAGCATGTATGATGAGTTGTTTATTGTTGGCTATGTAGATGCTGTCACAATTGACCAGTTTTGCAGGTGACATATGACAATCAAATTTTTATCAGCTCTCCATTAACTCTGGACAGGTAGTTGCTGGGTCATACTGATTGTCAGAAAGGTTAGCTCCAGGGTTCACACTTAGTTGTAAGTAGTATCAGCAAATTGTACTATTTAGGTTCACCAATATACTTATAGCAACCAATTAAAAACCAAACCTTTGTTTTTTGCAAAACATAAACATAGGGATGTCGATTTTCAGATTTTTTGTACATTTAATTAAAAAAAAATGCGTATTTAATGCATGGGTTTGAAAAAAAAACAGGGGGGGGTGTTTTCTTAAAGGGGTTTAATGCTAGAGATCTTTAAAAAAAAATTACTATCCTTCATTACATAAGAATTATTGTCTAGATACTAAGGGTAACTGAGATGTCAATTAGAAAATAATAAAAGGTGCAAGTTGATTACTAAAGCAAATTATTACCCATGTATTGAATGGTCTTCTCTATTTTCTAATCAATTGCAGATGGAGATTGAAGCCTTTAAGCACGAGAAGCAGGTGACATTGCATGGAAGAAATCTGCCAAATCCTATTGTAGAATTTGATGAGGCAAATTTCCCAGGTAATACAAGATTAATTTGTCCTTGAACATTTCCCTTTTCTCTCTATATGGAAATTACATCTACATCGACACACTTGGCCAGATGCTATCTTGGAATCGGGGAGATTTATTAATATCCCTCCACCATTTTATATACATTTTTGTGTGTGGTCTTCTGTTTTTCAAGTATTTATTTCACTTTTATTTGGACAAATGTACTCAACAGACATGCTGAATACTTTAATTGAACCAGTCCCCATATTCACATCCAGTGATAGCTCGTCTTTGGTAACTTATCACTGCATGACTGAATATTGCGCCAGGCAACCGTTCTGTCGACCAATCCGAACTCATGAAACTGATCCAGTATGATTAATTGGCAGAATTTTAAACGAGTTCTTTCAACCCAGATGCTTTCAAACAGGTAACCACTTTGATTTCAGTCCAAAATTCTGTGTAATGGAATTATTGAAAGCACTTGACCAGTGCGTCTATCAAATGGTAGCAAATCTACCAAAAAATTGTTTGAAATTTTTCGGAGGAAATTAATAACTCTAGCCCTAGCATACATAATGCTTATTGTGATCACTTGTCAGATGTGGTGATCTCTATTAGGATTACGAGTTTAATAAATTAATTTGAGCAAAGAGGGCCTAAGGAGTAAGAAAATGCATGTAAAATGTAGAGAAATAACATGACTGCCACCAAGTCTGAAGGTTGGTCAAACTTGAGCCAGACTGATGGCAACAGAATAATACTGATCTTTTTTAATAATTATAATAATAATAATAAATACTTCGGGTTACTTGAAGTGTTTATAATAACATTTTACTTTTATAAATCAACACCTGCAAGCTTGCGCTTGTGTCTGCTCATGTGATGTTTGCCTGGAACTGTGATGTACCATTTGTTGATGAATTGTCTGGGATCGATCAGTAAATCTTGGCTGGCATGCTGTTAACAACCAACTGTAGCAGTTCACACATGGTGGCAGTGTCCTGAGCCAATCTTTTTTTTTCAGTTTTGTTTACAAAACTGAACCCTTGTTCACATGATGCAGTAGAGACAGCAACACAAGCTGTAACTTCTAGAAATTTTGAATTGTTTAGAATTTTAAAAAATATTGATGTAATTAATTTATCTAAATACAAGATGCCCTGTGAAGTGGGGGGGGGGGTGAAAACAAGACACGGAACACAAAATAAGAGTAGAAAAACAAAGAACACAAACACTAACATGCAACATATCTCTGCGTGGGACAGTGTTTGCCTTTGATGCAATTGACTCTTCTGAATCTGAACATTGGCAAGTTATTTTTGTGCATTTGACAACACCAAAAGGGGTGTGTATTTGTCGAATATGCCTCTTGTCAATGCATGACTTGCATTCAAGTCATACAAGTACATTACTGTTACTCCGATTGTATATTCTCAGAAGTCACGACTTGCCACAAAATAAATTACTTATTTATGAGCTTGCAGATGGCACATTTCAACAAGCTACTCGAGGGTTGTAGTAGCTGATGCAACTGTGGTTGCTACCATAAGGGAGCAAGAACCACTAGATATCTTTTAGATGACATTTGTTTTAGTCCTTTGAAGGAAAATATCTTGAAATTTTATAAAATATTAAAATGCCTACATTATTGAATACAGCTGAGAAGCAGAAAAGATTGGATGAAGTAAAGATGTAGACAAGTGAATTTTTGAAGCTATTCAGATCAAGCTAAATTTTTCTAATCCTACAAGACTTAAATTTTAGTGAATTTTTCTATTGTTATTCAGATTATGTGAATGATGTCATCAGACAGAGTGAATGGACAGCACCTACAGCAATTCAAGCTTTTGGCTGGCCAACTGCTTTGTCAGGTCGAGATATGGTGGGGATAGCACAAACAGGATCTGGGAAAACTGCATCAGTAAGTGCAGTCTCAGACAATGTATATTGTTTATGTGAAATGTTTTTTCTTCATGTGATGACTTTTTTTAAAGAAAAACTAGGAAGCTAAGAAGTTAGTCTGATGTAGTTTGGAAATAAGGATCTATTTTTTAAAGAAAAACTAGGAAGCTAAGAAGTTAGTCTGATGTAGTTTGGAAATAGGGATATAGATGCCATTGTGAAACATTTATTAGAAACAGCAGCGAATTGGTGCCTAATTATACCACTTTGCAGAATTTAGACAAAATTTTCAACATCTTGACTTGAAGAGTTTTGAAGTTGAGCATACAAAATTCTGGCAATCCTATATTGGTTATGCAGAGGCTTTGTTAGGATAGGTTGTCGGCTAGTGTGGTGTGGCCTACCTTGAGGGGTTCAAAGGGGGAATGCCCCTGATAGAGGGTGTGTGGATGCTCCACGATGTAGAGATAATTAACATTGATGGAGAAATGGACATTTATTTGCAGATATTCATTTTCCCCCGTCTTTTTTTTATATGGGTTTTATTTTATTATATCCCATCAAAATTGTTCATAATCTTCATGTTGCTTAAACATTCTAGTTTTTCTTTATAATATCTGCAGTATTGGTTTATAATGATGACATATGCTTGCATCAAATTATGATCAAATGTTGGTGATGGCTTCATTTGAGGCAAGAATGTTTTGTATCGATTTGAGTTTGTGTGTACCAATTTGGGAAAACTTCTTCATAATATTCATTATATAGCCATGATTGTTTCAATGTGTTGTTAAAATATATACACTCAACATATTTTATCTAAATGGTATTGCTATAGCTGATTGGTAGTTGGCCCTATAGCAACATTTTAGCATATTTCAAGGAATATATATTGTATAAGAACAATTGTACAAATTCTTTTAAGAGAAACTGGGGCATAACCATAATTTTGTTTGCACATGCGCTGCCATCACTGATTTAAATTACCATTTGACAAGCTTGCTGTTTCGTCTCACACAACTCTGCATGAAATTGTGACATAAAAATACCAGAGAGAACCTTAATGTAATTTGATCAAAATTTGATTTATTTAATTTCTTTTAGAAATGAACCTTCCTCTTTTAGTTGCTCGGCTGCAATACCTCACAACTTTTTTTTAGCAATTCAGATTCACGCTGCATGCACACACACACACAAAAAAAAATTCCACAATTTTCAATTATTTCAGAAATTTAGTAAAATAGGTGACATCTTGTTAACTTGATAGTGTTGCTGGTGATTTATTTTGCACACTTTTTCAAGACTGCAGGTGCAATAGAGCACTCATGCTGGAACAAAACAGTTCAATAAGAAAATCACAGAATTGAGAATGTCTTGAAAATATGCATGGCTGCATATTTAGAGCTGAGACATATCATTTGGTAGATTGTAATAAAAAATGATTGAAGAAGAAAAACTAGTTCCTATAAACAGCCAGTGTCTGCTGAAAAGTTGTATGCAGATAAATGATAAAGCAGGTATATTTGCTACAACTTCAAAATATGTACAGTAAGAGAAACGACAAATTAACACCACATTAGAAAGAAGAATATGAGAGTAATGTAATGTAGCACTAAGCATATGTTCATTGTAGAATTTCAGTTTACAATGATTAAATAAAATTTGCACATGTAAACAAGTTGAAATATATATATCAGAATATTGTATTCTGGTTCTAATCCATATGGATTTTGTAAACAGAATTTTGACCATCTGCAGAATCCGGTTAGTAGCAAAAATATGTTTCTTTTCATGCATGTTGTAATTCTGGAATGTAATATACATGTTGTACTTTTTACGCCCAAATTAATCATTTTGGCACTTGTATTAACTAAAATTACGCTTTATACATAAGGGTATGTGGCTTGTATGCATAAATGGTTATCCATTTTAAATTTAAAGCCAAATTTCTCCATTTGTGTGTTTTAACATTGATGTTTATTTCTTCAACAGTTCATTTTGCCAGCCATTGTCCACATCAATCACCAACCTTACCTGGAGAGAGGTGATGGACCAATCGTAAGTGCCAAAAACACTACCACTCTTGCCCATTTTCGTTGCAGCATTTAACTATTGTATAAATGGATTTATCCACGTGTTATTATCCTCTTGGTAGCACCTGTTTTATGTAAAGCAAATTTAATTACTGAGAATTTTTTTAAAGGATGGCTTATTTAAAAAAGATGGTTTAAATATTGGGATAGTAGGCTTCAATTTCAAGGTCATAGTGAGGAAACCAAGCAATATAATTAGTAGTACATCAGCTGTATGCCAATTTAGGAACAAAGTGCTTTAGGGTTTTAAGAACATGGTCAGCACAATTGTTTTGTCCACGATTTCATAATCTGGCATGTGCTGCTGGTGCTTACGTAGAAAACAATCTAGCATGGGTCAGGTATATAAAGTACTGTTAATGAACTTTTTAAAAATTGTTTTGTTGTCTATGCTTGAGAATGTCGTGCATTTATTGGTGATAAACCACTTCACATTTTGCTTGGTCCAATGTTAAATATCTGATTATCTTTTTGAATATATGCAGAAGTATAATTTTTTTTTAACATCTAGCCATCTTAACATCAAAGTAGTTGCAGTTATTACAAATTTCTTTTCTCAGTGTTTGGTGTTGGTTCCTACCAGAGAATTGGCACAACAAGTTCAGGAGGTGGCTACAATGTTTGGTCGATCATCGCAAATCCGCAATGTATGTGTGTATGGAGGTGCTCCAAAGGGTCCACAAATCAGAGACTTGGACAGAGGTAATATACAACCTTTATTGTACGTCCCGCGATAATGAAAACGTGATGGCTGGTCTTTTTTTTTTTGTCTTTTGGAAACCCAGTTACCATCTTGAAAATCTTTTTATTTTATTGCTTCTAGATTTTGAATTGAAAGTGTTTTCAACATAAATTTTCACTGGCTGCCACAGAACCGTTTTGCAACTTCTGTTTTATCTGCAGGTAGTTTTCACTAGATTTCTAATTGCAATAGGGTCTAGAAAATAATTCCAGTTTGATTTAATGTATGGCTGCCAAAATGAATCTTGAAAATCTTGCACCAGTTTTCTTCATATAAACTAGTTTTTACCAAAAAAACATTCCAACTTAAGACTTGTTTCTGAAAACTAAAATGTTAATGATCTTAGTATAGATGGTCTAGATGCCAGAGCGTCCAAGTTTACAAAGATTTAAGGGGGGAAAAAATTTTCTTTCAAAATTAAATTTTATAGGATCAGTAGTAAACCATGGTCAGTTGTGTAACCAGAAGAATGTTTTTTATTTGGCCTTGTATGGTATTCCTGAAAATCCTGTTTGGACAGTAGAGCACAATTCTTTTAAATGCATTGTACATTTATAAATACAAATTGGACTAGACATAATATTACAGCATGCCTATTGAAGAGGAAGGTATCTATTTTAAAATTTATATTTCGTTTTTTTTAATGTAGCAGCATGTCATGCATTGCCTAAATAAAAGGGTAGAATGAGTTCGTGGCAATTTGCAGATCTCAACATTTCTTCTTTCAGGTGCTGAAATTTGTATTGCCACACCCGGTCGATTAATAGATCTTCTTGAGGCTGGAAAGACTAACTTGATGAGAACTTCATACCTGGTGTTGGATGAAGCTGACAGAATGTTGGATATGGGGTTTGAACCTCAGATCAGGAAAATTTTGGAACAAGTCAGAGTAAGCACAGTTGTATTTTTTTTACTTTACTAGTTGAAGATTTGAAGAACATAACAGCTCAATACCCATATACTATTAATATTTTGTTCAAATTATTTTGTGGCAAGATTTGCACCAAGCACTTAACATCCTTTGTTCTTCACAAGAGGACACTTTCATGGTGAGAGAAATTCCCAGGTACGTGCTATTACATTCAGACCAGGTGAAATCTCCAACATTTACCACCAGTACAACTTTTGCAGAGATTCCGATTTAATTTGGGAGATTTTAAGTTTAAGCCTACTAATTATTGCGCACTATTTAGCCATTGTGCATTTTGAAGAAAGTCCTTGAACTTTTTTTCCAACATCATTGGATTTGTATAGTAAAATGACTTGTGGATTTTGAAATAAAATAACATTTGGCCAATTTTAAGGTTATCTGGCTGGATTAAGTATCATGCATAATAAAGGTTAAAAGTCACATTTCACTAAATACTGATATAACTGTTAAAATACAGGTGCAAAAATACAACGAAGCACAAGCTATTGTTTACCTTGTTAGGTGAACCCTATTTTCCCATTTTCAAAAACTATCAAAATAAAAGATTAATCACAATCATCTTAAATTACATTGCATTTCCAGATGTTTTCTCTCATTTTCAGTTAAGTGTATTAGGTCACAAGGGTTATGGGTTTGATAATCCAAGTAGTAAAAAGCATTTCACTTATGACAATGGTTGATGACTTGTTGAAAATACTGTTCCTTAAATTTTAGATTGGCTTGCACTTGCATGCTAAAGAAACTTGTATATTCAGAGGTCACATTTACGGTTGGTATGATTTCCCAATTGGACCATGCCCTATGAGTACCTACATGGAATACTTGTAAACAGTGCTGTGAAGAGCAAATATTTAGGTAGGCATGTCAAATTCTAGTGAACGATACTCTCTTCTTCAGCCTGATAGACAGACATTGATGTGGAGTGCCACATGGCCCAAGGAGGTAAAGTGTTTAGCAGAGGATTTCCTTAAGGACTACATACAAATCAACATTGGAGCACTCTCTCTAGCTGCCAGTCACAACATTTTGCAGATTGTTGATGTATGCAATGAGCCTGAAAAAGACTTCAAGTAAGTTGAAGTGAAATAAAGAAGACATCCTTTGAATTTGTAATTGTATCCCATTTGATAAATTGTTTTTTTTATGTATCCCATTTGATAAATTGTTTTTTTTATGTAGGAAAGTCATATTTTTGTCACACATTATCCTGATTTTCCACAGTAAAAAATGGTTTGGTCCCCACACAAATTGGATATTTCATCATAACAAGTTTAAAAACATAACATTAACTAGACTAATTGATACTTCTTGATTTCAAGAAGATTCTGCCATTGTAATAAAAGTTGTGGAAATTAAAATCCAATATTCGAAGGTTCATGGACAAAAGAAGTAAATATATAATCAGGCAGAGATGTGCCAAGTTGTCTAAAGCGCTAACTGTTACAGACCACTGCCAATTAACCTGCATGGGTTAGAGTCTCTAACCAGTTCTTACGATATGATAAACTGTTTTCGAAATGTTTATTTTTAGTTCTGAGAGATGTCTTGCTTAAATGGAAAGTTTCTTTATAGATTGATCAAACTTTTGGAGGAAATAATGCAGGAAAAGGAAAACAAGACCTTGTTGTTCGTGGAAACCAAAAGGAAAGCTGATGACCTTGCCAGACGAATGAAAAGAGAGGGGTAAGTTGGCCCATTTTTGTTTTCGTGTAAAAGTACAGTTTTAGAAGGTTTTTTTTTGTGTACTCTTCTAAAGATCAAAGTTGTGGTACATGTGCATGTAAATCTATCTTGAACCAAGTGTAGGTCTTTGGTAGTTGCAAGATGTATCGTGCTAATTTTTTTTTTACTTTTAAGATAAATTGAATAAATATAGAGCATTTCATTGTCTCGGTCTTCAAAAGGACACTTGTTTCATTGATGGACTTGAAACAATAATTTAGCATTTTAGCGGAGGTTCATTTCATTGTCTCGGTCTTCAAAAGGACACTTGTTTCATTGATGGACTTGAAACAATTTAGCATTTTAGCGGAGGTTATGAACAAGTTTTATTTTAGGACATGAAACTAAATGGCAATACTAGCAACAGTGTTAAAGTTCATAAACAGATTATTGGTTATATAATTAGAGAGGACACAAAATGTAGAATTTTGTATAGCTCAGAGTGGAGAAAGAAAGACTGATCTTGAAGTGTTATATATTGAGCTATGGCCACGTCAAGGACTCCCACCCCTTGTTAAAATACTAGCATCATCTCTGCTTTTGTTGAATGTTAGATGTAATGCTTGTCCTTTTAACTGTGAAAATTATAATCATAGATTGTGTCAACTTCAAAAGCTGACCCGCTGAATCAAGCAAATTAAAATCCTAGCATTTTATTTTCATTACATTTACATTTGATAGGTGGCCAGTGATGTCTATTCATGGTGACAAATCTCAACCAGAGAGAGATTGGGTTCTTGCAGGTAAGATATTTGATTTGTGTATTTTAAAAATTTCCAACTTTAGGTCTAGCTCTGTAACAAGATAAGCAAGTGGGATTTTCGAATTCGCAACAGAACATTTTTGACGATTATAAAAAAAAAATGTTTAATAATGAATGACATAAATTAGCAATTAAATTATGAATATGTGTGTATATATTTAATCCAAATATTGGATTATTTATATAACGCACAAATATAATAAAGAAAAATACAAACAAATTACTCTACAAACACAAGGTGTGAATGATTCAGCGACTAAAAAAATAGAAAGATGGATATAGTTTACTCAGCTGACAAACAAATGTAGAGTTTTACTTGTGTAGTAAGATGCATTCACTCATTGTGAAATTATGCAAATGAAAGAGGACATATATATAACTAATCTTTATAGTCCTGAAGATACAATGGGTTTTACGAACCCCAAAATTTAGCCCACATGTACATGCAAGGAGATACACTCCATTGTCAGAACACTTCATTTCAGCTTTGCAGCTGCTACAAATAATTCCTGCTGTGGTTGGCTTTACAGCTTGCACCACGTAGACCTCGATTAATCACACTTTAAACACTCATCTTAAAAAAATCAGAAACACTACATAAATCTAGAGCATCACATGTATAGAGAAAAACTGATTTTGCATTGAGTGAATATTTTGTCTCTCCCAGTTTTCTTTGTCTTTCAAGATGTTATAAATCTGATGCATGGAAAAGTAATGTGGTAAAAGAAACCACTTGATTTTATTTTGCAGAATTTCGGTCTGGAAAATGTCCCATTCTGATTGCAACTGATGTAGCATCGCGAGGATTAGGTTTGTATAGTTTTCTTGTCTGTGATATGGTTAGTTACATCTAGGGTAAGTATGTAGAGGGTACATATCTGTGCACAATTCGTGAAATGGAATTTTGAAATTTAGTTATAAATGAATATTGATGAAACAAACTGATGTGCTAAATGAATAATTACTATGTTGCTTTTTTGAGTAGAATGCATAAAGCTTTTGCAGTACATGTCTGTATTTTAGTACAAAATTACTTTTTGTTGCTTGAAACTGTTGAAGATATTTGATAAATAATATTTTCAAGTGTGTTAGTTTTGATGAGAGACGGGAACATGCCATTAAATAAAAACTATTGGTACTTTAAAAGCTTTTTTATTTATATATATATATATATATATATATATATATATATATATATATAATCACAATTTTAGAGGAGAATCTTGGTTTTCATAGAAATATTTCCACAGGTGTATTTTTTTTGCAGCAGCAAATTCAGAATATTGCAATTTTTTTCATCACAGATATGTCTTTGTTAATATTTGCACATTATTAACTTTCTTTCATTTTTCTTATTACTAGCTTGATAAAGACAGCTTGAATGTGGCAGGCTATACCGGCATGACCAACTGGGTAACTAAGAGAGGGAGATGCATTTTGTAATTGAATGATTGCTGCAGCTAGTAAGGAGCTGCAACGGTTTCATATAGGTGGTCGCTAAAACCTGCCCTCTATGTAAACTTGCACTGTAAGTATGCATTGGAGAGGGACTAGGTTGAGATGGTGGTGCACAACTTTAATGAATTGTGTAAAAATAAGAATCTTAACCGCAAATCTTGTATGTCACAATCATAATTTACAGTTGTTTATTCTCTTTGTCTGTTGAGAACATAATTTTTTTTATTTTCATTTTTGAATCTGTGTATGTCTTGGTTAAGCAGTTTATTGGTAAATTTTGAACACGTGTACTTATCAGATCTTGTTGCTGTGTTATGGCAGAGAATATTATGGTATGTTCTCAGACTATCCATGTTATTTTTTTTTTAACACAAGGTAAATATTTAATTTGCTCTACAAATTTAACATAAGCTTACTGACATATATATAATGCCTTGTGTCAAAACGTGAGTAGCAGCTCATGCCAGGAAGCAGGCATGAAAGGATTGGGACAAAAGGCTCGATAAAGGTTTATATTTTTGTGACTTCTTTCTTGCGAATCAGTATATGCTTACACAGTTCGTTAGTTGAGTGACCATTTTGACGTGCAGCCAGACCACCTACTGTAGATTTTATCTGCATAAACAATTGCAACAAAATGCTGATAGAATGGTTACTTGCCTTGCCACCCTCACTTTAGATGTCCATTTATGGTGTCATGTCGGAGAAAGGCCTGCCTCAGGAGAGAAACTGTCGGATATCTTACCATAGTACACTGGATGTTGTCACTTTTGCTGAGTTGTGAAATGATCAAGGACTGCTTTCTCCATGGAGGTGTATCCTAGAATTTAACAAGTTTTACAAAAATCAGGAGCAAAAATATTTTCCTGATCATGCTTCTTAACCTGTTAAGTCGAAGACAGTTACACAACAAAATGAAAAGCAGTCAGGAACGCCACTCAGTATGTACCGCAGATGCATGCTCCCTACTGTTAGTTGACATTAGGTATTGAAGAAAGGGCCTGGGAAGCTTCTATACAAAGCTGTAACCATGATGTTAAGATGTTTACATACATTTCACATGCATTTTGATAATATTCCATTGCTCAAGCTTTTCCTGGATTGAAAGGTAAGTCGGAAATAAAGAATGCATATTATTAATACAAAGAAAATCAGAAATATGTGAGGTCATCAAGGGGTGAAATTTAAACTAGTTTTCTTCTTTTCCAAAAGGAAGATTTTTAGTTTTGTTTTTGTTACTCCTGCATTGTTGACTACAAGTTGTGACATTGTTGTATGAATGCCTTACATATTAGCTCCTTTATACATTTGGTTTATAATGGTAAATGGAACTTGTGATGCAAAAATAAAGCGATCCATTGCCAAATACATGTACCAGCACGAAATCAGTAATTAACTGTTTCTTGTAGAGTTGTGTAAATCACGTGAATGTGATGGCAGTGTTCATTGTTTTTCCTTTACTTTAAAATTATGATCACACTGTATCCAGAATCAATTCTGAAATGTAATGTTCTTTAAAGTAATTTGTAATCATGAAGACCCAGGCCTTATATGATCAGTGATAAATATGGGAGTGTGCATTGATGGTGATGTATTTTTATTGCAGATTCAAATAATTGGTCAGCTTAATTACAGTTGTAAGCTAATGCTAATTATTTCTACATTTTTATTTCCATAATGTAGATGTAGAGGACATCAAATTTGTCATCAACTTCGATTACCCGAACAGTTCAGAGGATTATGTACACAGAATTGGCAGAACAGGACGTAGCACGCACACGGGAACTGCATACACTTTCTTTACACCCAATAACAGCAAGCAAGCAAGAGACCTCATTGAGGTCTTGAAGGAGGCTAGCCAAGTTGTAAATCCAAAGCTGGCACAGTTGGCAGATAGTGCAAAGTTTCTTGGAAGAGGTAGGTTTTATCTTCTCCTCCCCAATAGTAAATGGTTGATGTCTAGTTAACTCCAGTCCAATTCTAAAAGAGTAAAATTCATTCATCTAATAATTGTCTTTTTATTACTAGGATAGTTTTCAGGCCTATGTGGTTGGCACAAAGTATAAATTGCACTTTTCAGGGTTCGAAACTGACTTTCTTATTAACTAGTCAAGTGGACTAGCAGAACAAAAAACATACTAGTCTGCAGCAAACTCCATTAGTCCATAAATTAAAACATCCAACTACAAATGAGCTTTCTTTCTCATCCGTTTTTGAATACTTTCTGCAGCTGCTGCAGAATGTATTTTCTTCCAGGGCCAACCTTGTTTCCACTTCTCTAGAAGTGTTCGGTTCCTACTTTATCATACTGTTTGTCACGTTCACTTTTGTCCTCGTTATTGTCAGTCTTCTGTCTTTTGACCGGATTTTCCACACCTTGAAGAAATCGCCACAATATTCTCTTTGCTTTCTTTAACTATGATCCTGGTCAGTGCGACAACGCTTTGCACACCGTTTGTAATGCTTAATATTGAGCACCTAGGTGATCTGGATTTACATACATGAGTTGAAACAAATTCAATAACTAAACAATGCAAGTTATTTGCCCGCATTTCTGTTATGAAACTTGCTAAAAAATAAATGCAGGGAAAGCAAACTTAAAACTAATTACATGCGTTCATTTCTTAGACAGGCGAACTTGTATTGGAACATATTTATGGGTCCATAAGGAAAACTATTAGTTGCGGACTAACACGTGCGTTAGTTTAGAACCCAGCTTTTTAATGTCACTAGACCTAGAAGTAAAGCCATTGCATAACTTGTTGAGCTTTGTCAATGAATGTTGCAGGTTTTGTTGAGTGTACAGCATACAGACCTGAAAAATTTGAAACTGCATTCATCTTAAGGGCGGGTTTTTGTTTAAATTGGTTATTAAATTACTCTGGGATATGATATTGAAGGTGATTGGATGCAATTAGCTCCGTCTGGCTAATCTTGATAGAAAAGGAGTGCATGCATGTACAGTAGTTCTTGCAACCATTTTCTTCACAACTTTTAGTTTTTGCCATCGGCGAGAGACTTGGCAGTCATTTTATTAATATTGAGATACACTTTTTGTTTGAAAAATATCACTTTTCTGAGTGTGGTCGAGTGGTCTAAAACGTTGCAATTCAGTGCCATCTCACCGGTCTGCGTGTGCTGAGAAATAGCGTCAACTCCCAACAACTTCATTTTTTCTGTGGAAGATGTTTCCATGACCATTTGCATCATTATACATTGTTCAAGTGATCTGCCACAAATTATTTGAGACAAGGGGTGAAAATTAGTGTGCGATATAAAAATTATCAAGTCTAGGTGCAAAATATTGAACTTGAAAGGAAATCCTGATCTTATAACCTTATTTAATGGTTTATTTATATCAAAGATAATTCTTTTTGACAAAATGGGGAAAAGGTAATATCTTTAGACCAAACATGCTCTAAAAACTGATTTTTTTTCTTCAGTGTTGAAGACTGATTGTGATTCCAATAGGGTTGTGAAACCAGCTTTACAAACAATATTAGATATTTTGTTGCACCTTACTGAAAATTAGTCTAGCATCTTTGCTGAGACTAACTAGTGAGGGTTGGCAGGTCTGCTACAGGCCTACTGTTGTGTACAATGTAATATATCTCCATATCGTTTTTTTTTCTTCTCCCTAACAATAGGCTTCATTCTTTGAAATGCAGTATTTAATTCACCGTTTCCATAGATCAGAAGATAATTGCTGTTTTAGCCACTATTAACCTCTTGTAACCAGTTCAAGTTTTATACATTATTTGCAAAGCAACCTTACCCTAGTTGTTTTTTGTTTGTTTTTTAGGTCGCAGCAGATATGGTGGTGGTGATCGCTTTGGTCGAGGATATGGTGGAAGTGGACGAGACAGGGGTGGACGGGATAGCAGAGGTGGGATTGGATCTGACAGAGACAGTGGCTCGCGCGATGTGTCCAGATTTGGAAAACCCTCGGGTTCCTCCAGCTATGAAAGTGGAAAAATGCAAGGTCAAGGAGCACACGGTTATTGTGGTGCCTTAACCCGATTTGATTCACAGCCATAGGAAAATCTGGGCAAATAGGGTTGAAACTTTGAGAAAAATAACTTGAACTTTGAAGACTGAAATTTTTCAATAAATTTTTTATGTAATGTTAGTTTGTTTCATTAATTAATGTGAAAATTATTTGTTTGGTGTCACAGTTCAAGTTGTTCACTTGAAGGATTCGTAAAAAATCTTAATTCCATATCAGAGATTTTACAGAATTTGAAAATCCTTGGTATATGCCAAAAAATAGTCCTGCAAAAAAAATAATTTAAAAAATTTTATGCTGCAACATTTAGAAAGATTATAAAAATTTGACGTCTAAATATAATGGTATCAAAACAATGTACATTACTGTCGATAAACATTTTTTTGCTGCTAAGACTAGATTAGGCTCATAACTTTGCATATATTTTGGTTGCCGACTATTTTTCATGTCTTGACCGGTAGCTGCAGTGACTCTAATGGCTCAGAGATTTGTTATGCTGGAGTCTTGACCACAAGGGTGCTTGTGTCTATCCTGTCATTGGACTTGCCCAAGTTGGCTACTCGTGTTTCCTTACGCAAGGCACTTGAGTAGAATGGCCTGGACACTAAATAATCTAATTTAGTGCTGTCAAGTCCAAATTCAAAAAAAAAATCTTTTGGTGGGCAAAAGTTTTACCTTTATGTAGCTAATATTTTTGACTTAATAAACTAGCCCTACATTTCAGGTAGGTTTCATTAACTTTTAATTGTTATGCTTGATTTGCATTATAATTTGGCTCTTTAGCAAGCTGTGCAAGCTGGTCCAGAATAATTGACTTTTCCTTGTGTTAACATGTCTTGCTTTTTATGGCATATATATTGCTAGAAAATTAAGCCACTATTGCCCAATTTTAATGTGGCTTTCCATCCATCTTTTTTAAACTAATATAATGATGAGGGGTGGGGATATCCTCACATGAAGGGCTGTAGGATTTTTGGTAGGGGGCAAATGTATGTGCATGTGACTCTCCCCAAAAACGTTTTGCAATACAACTTGAATGTACAAATACAAAATACAACAAAATTTTGTGGATGGTTTGCTTTTGATGTCTATTATATTTCGGTTCAGGGTCAAAGAGTTGCGTCATGCAGAAAAAAATTACTTTGAGCTTGTTCCTTAATAAACTTGTGGATTAAACTTTTGAATAAGAGCTCGTGATTACAGTCCAACTGACACTAGTAAAAATCAAGACCTCGTACCAAAGGCCATGTATCGCTCGTTTTCAAAGATCTGCCAGGTTGACCCAACTGTAGTGTCTGCATAAAAGGATTATTGGAGGCGAGGCATTAACTGTTGTGGTTCATTGGTTAAGCTGCCAACAGAAGGTTGTGGGTTTGAATTCTGTCGTATCTATTCTGTTTTGGGGTGGCTAATTTTGTGTCCTTGCAAGGCGCCCAAACTCGTGTTACTGTTGTGTGATGAACCATACACAGTTGCATAGACAACGATCAGTCGTGGGACAGGTGTTCACAGTACACTGTTCTGTCTATCCACTCATCCGACATTCACACTTTTGTTTCGGGATTAACACTTTTATCCATCTATGTATCACTAGGATACTGGTATTGTTTTGCCTTTAGTTATGGAGAAATTGTTGGCTAGAATATTGTGGTGTACATTTTTCAAATTTTTATTCAAATTTATTACTAGATCAGAATTAATGGAACTTGAAAAGTAAAAAAAACTTTTTTAAATAATCTAAGATATTGTACATAAACATCAGCAATTAATCTACCTTGTTTGGTTACATCTGCCAGTAAATAAAAGCTATTATAAAGCACCAGTTGTATATAAGTGACATTTCAAAGTTTCTGTATTTTGTGTATTGCTATAAGAAGGGGCCATTGAAAACTTTCATCAGGATCTTGACTTGATTGGTGAAATGGCAGTTATCTGGTGTAGATGAATACAATCTTTTTAAATAGTCCCTTATTCATTGTCCAGGTGAAGCACATATCTGCATTTACTAAGTTTGACTGTTGTAGTGTTGTTCTTGCAGCAGACATGTCAGGGAGAACAGGGAACTAATTTCATTTCAGTGGTAGTTTTCGCCTCTGTAATGTAATCTAAACGAATCATTGCATATATGCACCCAATAGCTTATATAATTCTAATAATATTTTAAAAAATCCTTTTGCAAAATCTGTTTTCTGAAGCTGGTGATGAAACTATATTGTATCAGAAAATTGGCATCTAGCTAGATTGGTTTGAATGTTTACAGGTTTCGTTAGTTTGCAGAAATGCTTGGAACAGCATATAATCTGTAAATAATTAAATTCTTTAGTGAATAAATATGCATTAAAGTTGATAATTAGTCTTTTCATCTCTTAATCATTGCAGGTGGAGGTGGAAGAGGGGGATTTAATCAAGGGGGATTTAGTGGCGCTAGTGGTCACCAGAAAGGATTTGGAAACACATCACAGGGCTTTGGCAATACAGGCAGTCGACCAGGTGGATTTGGCAATAAGCCTCAGTTTGACAACCAGAATTCAAGTAATCAGACGAGTAGCTTTACCGGTAAACCTCAGTTTAACAACCAGAATTCCAGCACTCCACAGATGGGTTTCAGTAAGCCACAACAGTATGGTAATCAGAGTATGGGCAATCAGCAAGGCGGTTACAGTAAACCACCGCAACAGTATGGAAGTCAAAAAAGTTACAACAATAATGGCTACAGTACAGGTGGATCTCAAATGAATGGCTTTATGAGTGCAACAGCAGGTGGAATGCAACAGTCACAGATGAAACCAGCTGGAAGTCAAGGAAGTGTTGCTGATCTGAAAAAACAAGCCTTGATGTACAGTCAGTGGATGACACAAGCTCCACCATCAATTCCTCCACCACCACCACCGAAAATGTAATAGTGAATGTTAAAATTCATCTATGAACTGGACTATAAGAAGACTATTAGTAGTAGTGCATCATGAAACTTCGTTAGGCTGCAGTGGCATTATATTTAGTGTATACTGAATAAAGAAAAGTGCAAGATCTGTGAGCTCTTTTGAACTTGTCACTATGTATGTTTTATTTGGTACAGTTATGTCTTCACATTCTGTTCCCATGTAAATTTTCATTAGACTTCATTTTTATGTTCTTGTGACATGTTTCCTAACTCGTATTTATTCTGTTTTATGGATATTTCTTCATTGCTGTCGTGACATTTACAGATTTTTGTTGCAAATGATGGATACACGCTTGGCACAGCCTTACAGTGGCTGTACCTATGGTAATGATTAATAGACCAAAATTTGAAAGATCTTCTTTTTTTTTTAGAATTTAAATAACAATGCAGGACCAAGATAAGCATGATACTGTGTTGTGTTTACAATGAAAATTGTCAATAAATGTTTTTTTTATAATGGATGGCTCACTTGTTTATTTTCTTTCTTTCTTTTTTTTTTTATTACAACTGCAATCACTTCTTGACAATTTAGTTTTTCCACAGACATGAGCAAGTGTTTCAGATATTTAAAAATCTGTTGAAATGTAAAGTTTTGTCAAAATTTGCAGAATATTATTTGCACCACTGGTCGGATGAGCTTGTGGTATGACATTCTTTCTGCCACCTGTTTTTTTTTTTTATATGAAAAGGGTACTTGTTCATCCTAAAGTAGGATTTCTATGAAACATTCATCCCATAGTCTGGTTGGTCCCAGGTGATATTGGCCAGTTGGTCATCAGTTTAGCATGCATGCCAGCCAATTTTGGCGTGATCAGTACACTTTGTTGTCACTAAATTACACACTATGCTCAAATGTATATGCATTACGTTTTTTCCGGTATATCTATCTTGCAAAAAATCAATTTGTTTTCTTGTTATTAACATTCCATCAATCCCACATACTGTATTTTAGAAAAGACTGGACTACAATATAGTAGGCTTGACCGTGGCCTTGTTCCTGCAGTATCATGTTCTATTTATAGAATTATGCTTTGTGAGAACAGATTGGTTTTCTAATTTTGATCTTTACGTGCAGATTTTTTGTTTTAATCCATATTTACTGCAGAACCTTTTAAAGTTGTTTAGTGCTAAAAGGTACATTCTATTTTTAGTCCATGCATTTATGTGAACAAGATAAATTGGAAAAGGCGACACAAAAGAACAATCCTTGAAATATCAAGACGTGACATCTATTTCATGCCTTGTGGAAATAACTTTTATATTTGGCAGTAAAAGTCTTGAGATGTATTCTAGTTGATGTGTGGAAAGCTAAAAGTGTTAGATATGAAAACTTTAAAATGGATGGTATAAGACGAGAGCTGCAAATTGTTCTTGATTGAAATTTAGCATGTTACATTTGGATTACGCTTTTCCTGCCAGGATTCAGATTTTTGACCACTTGGATTATGCTTTTTCCTTGTCAGGGGTTGGCATGTATGGTTTAGCTGCCACAACTTGAAGATAATGAGAATGAAGTAGTTAGCATTGAAGTTTTCATTCAAAAGCCCATTGTGATGCCTAGTTTGAAAAGACTGTTGTAGATTTGACAACAAATAACATGGCAGCAGTAGTGGTAGGGTTTAATGCCATTCTTCAGCACAGTATAGGCTATATACATGGTGACCAGTATCAATGGTGGGGGGGAACTCTTAGAATGAACGACCCACGAGAAGCAAGCTTTCTCACATACCAATGTTGACAGAATCAGACTCGAACCCACGCAGATGGGGATGAGATGGTGATCCGTAACAGAGAGCGCTTTAGACCACTCGAAGGGCCCCTGACATGGCAGCTGTCTTTAAAATGTCGGTACAGAATAAAGTCATTGATGAAGAACTTGTACACCATTTGACTTAAAAGATATATGATCATTGCAACATTCATCTTGTCAATCTTGTGGTAGCTACTTGTCTGAATGGAAAGTCAATACAAGATTTTCAACAACTAATCATAGTCTTTTCATATTATTCTTACCACCTATGGTCAAACCCCCTGTGGACAAACCACCTATGGTCAACCCCCCCGTTGTGGACAAACCACCTATGGTCAAACCTCTGCGTACCATTACAAATGCCTACACTAATGTGATTGTTTAGATGGTCAATTTTCCATTCCTTTTATCCACCATAACCTGTCACATTCTATTTCCCTCCAAACATATTTCATCTTTTGTCATTACAAATGCCTACACTAGTAAATTATAAATTGTGGCCACGTGTTGCTGTGTAGAAACTGGGAGGGAGGTGTTGAAGACCGGGTGGACAGCTGCTGTTGCAATATTCTATGAAACCAATTTAGACCTGACAACCCTACTGAAATTGATTTTGGGAAAATCAAGATTTTTGGACCTATCTATCTCCCAATTTTGATTTTTAATATAAAAAAATCTCTATTTTTCAACTCTAAATAATTCCAAAATTTTAAAAATACAAATATTTTCCGTTACCCTATTTCTGTATCAAGTTTTTCTTTTCTTGGTAGGTTTCTTAGTACTTGATCATATCCAGCTTGATTTCTGGTTTTCATCTGTCAATACAAAGAGATTGTCTCAAGGTGTGGTTCTCTATCCAACCACATAATAGACCATTTTTTTTTTTCTGCAAGAAGTGAAGAGAAAGAAGTAACTGATGAATTATCACGAGCTAAGAAAAAGAAGTTGGATCAATAATACAGCAGTGACTTTGGAGAAGCAGTTTGTTTTCTTTAGTCCATCAACTCCTGAGGGCCTATAAGCATTCAGCCAGTGTTGCTCACAGCATCTCTTAATTCGAGGTGGTGGTCTAGATGACATTAATAAACAGCACACATGTTGCAGATGTGTCTAAGCAATCTATAGTATTGTTTAACGACCTGGTCTTTTTCTCCAGCCGAAATGGAAGGAATCTGTAAGTCATCCTTTAGAGTGTTGCTCTCGAGAAAAGAAAAAAGGATCTGGCCAACTATTGTTTACAACCCATGGGAGAGTAATGCTATTAATACTTCCAATACTGCACAGGAAAGGAACAGCAATGCTGAGAAAACATTCTGAATGGTCAGAAGGAAGACTAAACAACTAGCAAAAAAAAGAGTGTCGGCATCAACCCTAAGTACAAATAAATTAACTTTAGCATTGGACTGAAATAACAGAGTAGACATCTTTATCATGATATATGCACCTTACTTTTGTACCTCTGATTTTTAAATGTGATTAAGACTGCTTTTTTCCAGTGTCATGACTGGACCATTTCGAATTGGTTTGTTTTTAATGTAAAACAAGTAGGACCCTACACCTGCAAAATGTCCCATGTTTTGGAAAAAGCACAGCGCTCAACACTAAAGTAGCCGAGACTAACTCGTAAAAGAAACGTCCAAGTATGTACGCTTACAGAAAATGGGGTCAGCAATGTGTTGAACACGGTGGTGGAATTAGTTTTTGTATAGGAATGGATGTAATTGTCATGATCATAACATGGTCAGCATAGGATATAGATTTTGTAGATTAACATCAATTAACCTTGAACAAATCTATACTAACAGAAAATTCTAGTGAGGTACAGGTATAATTTTATAAGCAAGGCATTTTGTCTGCTCTTAAAATGTACAATTAGCAACATACCAATACACAAAGAACAACTTCCACATCACAAAAATGGAGAATTTATTTTTCATGACAAGGGGGAGAATTAGAAAGTTTTGAGGGATGCACATGCTAACAATACCGTACTTGGTATTTCACGCTGTGAATAAGAACTTTTAATGTATATTCACTTTAAATAAGTTTTCACTTTAGAAGAACCTTATAATAATTAATGCCAGTTTTAAACGATATTAATTGCTTTAAAGTTGTACATAGTTTTCTTACTACATACACCATACATTTGCTTCTCAAACATAGTACCCTTCTAAAAAAGGTCACTCATTTTATGTGGCCACTTTCCTGGTGCAGAAGGAGTGGCTGTAGAGGAGGACCAATTTATATCATTAATTAAATTCGCAAAACAAAACCAAATATGGATGCAAAAGATCACAACCCACCAAACCCAACTGATGCTCTGCAGGGTGAAGAGAATTGCTGTGAATTTAACATTATAGACGTTCAAATGAAGACCACTTTTGGAAAGATGTGTCGAGTGTGATTTACAATGTCATTTGAAAAATTTGTCATCTTTATTTGTAATATATAGTTTGGACAGTTTAAAAAAAGATGCTTTCAGCAGTTAGGTATATTTAGAAATGATCAAGGAAATCGTAACAAACTCGTGCAGTGACTATACAAAGAGGCACATGAAATTTATCTTCAATAGGGTAAGTAACTTTCCCCCGATTCCAATGACAACTGCATGTATTTAAAATAAGAGGCCGCTCCAGTGGCCTAGCGGTTAGAGTGCCCGCCTCTGATGTAGATGGGGGAACCTGGGTTAGATCCCCGACTGAGTCATACCAAAGAGAAAAAAAAAAGGTACTAACAGCTGCCTTGCTTGGCGCTCAACATTAAGAGGTTAGTACTAGTCTGTCTGGTGCCAGGATAATGTGAGGCTACATCATGCTACATGTCGGTGGCATGATGCCCCGGCGATAGGCACCACTATGAACTGCACACTGCAGACATCATTGAGATATGATTTTTAAAAATTTAAATGTTAAAAATCCAAATCGCACACAAACGTAGAAAACAATTCCAATGACGACCACATGTGCAATCAGATTTGAATTGAGTTTTCACTGTTCATTGAGGATCTGACAGCAACCACTTGGGGGTCATGTTCTGGTTCCATAATCGCTAAATTTATCAGCCAGTCATGAAGGCTTATAATGTTTGTGTTTGGAGACTGAGCAGTATGGCTGAAGTGAATGTTCCAAACAATTTGACTTGCTTTAATATTTCTGAAAGCTGCGTTTATATTGGCTAATTCAAAGGTCACTGAATTATGGTTGTCGCTGTCAGATCTTCACTTGTGACAGTGGAGATCTGATATTAATCAGATTGACCACTTGCAGTCAAATACAAGAAGAAACAATAATGTTGTTGTTGTAGGGTTTAACACCATTTTTCAGCACATGATAGGTGGTGGCCAGTATTATTGGTGGAAGATTGTGGGGGGAAAAAAAAAACGGAAAGAACCACTGACCCACGAGAAGCTACTGGCAAGCTTTCTCACATAACTACATTAGCTGAATCTTAGACTCGATCCCACGCAGAGATGAGATGGCAGTGATCCGTGATGGAAAGCGCTTTAGACCACTCGGGCCCACAAAACAAGAATGAACTAAAATGCAAATGACATGGCCCATAAGCAACAATAATAGTCATGAGGGGGAATGAAACTTAGAAATGTCAGTTTTCTTGTAGAATCCACTTGTTACAGTACTGTGATTTTTCAATTCTTTGTGCTTAATAGATCGTTGGACTTCGGCAGTTTTACCCTTTGCAACTCCACACTGAAGGGGCTCGTATAATTACAGACTGACATTTGAATGAAGACCACTGTGACTCGTGGAAAGATGAATGTTGAGGGTGATTTACATATGCAAACAATGAAGTTTGAATGATGACCACATTTTTGAACTACCAATGCTTATTACTTTGAACCAGTTAATTTTTGATTGGCGGTGTACTGTAAAGGACCATTTCATTAAAAAGACTAGAATGTTCTTTACGAGCAGAATATATTTTCTTTAATATTGAGCCAAATTTTGTTTGCACATTAAATGGCAAAATATTTAACCTTTTATTTGTTTCAATAAAACACTGAAAAACTCATCTTCACACAACTAATAATGATATGGCTAGTAAATCTAAATTACTTTGCACAAATATGGTTTAAAAAGTACTTACAGCAAATGTAGCACATACCATGTTGCATCAAGAAATGATTAACAAAAAGATGACATTTGCATTTCTGTTATATTTCATTATAATTACTAACTTTACACAGTATATGTGGATTCAGCTGAAAGCTGGAAATTATTACAAATTGGAATGTTTTGATATGTTTACATGTACAGTACCTACTGTTGGAAATATGATTTAAGAATAAGTATTTATGTTACAGAATAACCTGGCGTGAAAAAGCACCCCTTTACCAAATAATATTAGTCTAAGACGGATCATAACACTATAGAGCCATACATCTATGCAAGGAGAACCTGGTGTTTCAAGACATGTGGTCTTTCATAGCAGTGGTCTCTCAAGACAAGGTTTACTGTACTAGCTGTGGTTCCAAGGGGAGCATGTTTGGCTGCTTTCCTGATCATCTCTTTTAGGATATGTAGGATTAATTTGTTTATTCCATTTCTGGCACATTTTGGGATGTTGCTTTTAGATGGGTTAAAATTTCTATTGGTAAAGTTTTACCAGTTGAATGCAAAAAGCGGGAATTAGTTTTGATATAGGGTAGTTATATAAAAGGAAGCCAAATGATTGCATGCTGTGGGCCTCATTGAAAATTCCATGTTAATTTGACCATTCACTCAGGAGGAGTAGTAATAAGATTTTCAAGATGGCCACTGGCTGCCAGAGTTGATGAATGTGCGTCATCTGGAAAGTCATCCAATTTCTTTCTTTGCTATATTTTTTTTGATGTCCCTATATAGTTGTAAGACTAGATGTGCTGTGTAGTGTGTCCTAATGAAAATGAGTTGTCATTGCTACTCCAGCATGGATGCTCATAACATGAGGTTTATGACTACAAGATTTGTGATGTTGGCCCTATATTAATTAAAATTTCCAATTAAGGCCATCATAGTGGTCATCTGGAAAATCATCTTGCCAATATTCCTCTTAAATGGAAACTTGTATCAACAACGGATTTTCAACAGAAGAGTTCTATGATGATTGATGACTGGTTGGTCTTAAATGAAAATGGCCCACCCAAATATCCATTATGGACACTGGAGCCAACTTAAAAATCTTCTTACCACGCCACCTGTATTGTATCAACATGGCATTTGTTAAGCTTGCTGTGGATGGAAATGGTGCCGATCTGACATTTAATATATACAAAAACAGCAATCATCTTGGAAATCTTGGTATTGCTACCTTAAATGTAGTCTTGTTAGGATGAAGGTTTCATGTGAACACTTAGTATGGTGTCTGGTTGGTCTTCGGTCTGGAGGAGTTCATGATAGACCATTTCATACATTTAACTGCTGGTTATTGAAACTGTTCTTCAGTGTCTTCAAAATCTAAATATCACTATTTCATCTTATTGACATAGGTTTTCATCAAATGGCTTTTTGATAATGTCAGCTTGGTCCTAAAAGAAAATGGTGCCAATCTGATATCCATATTATTCAGATACCGGGAAACAATGGCAAAATGTTCCCTATCGATAGTTTAGTGTTTTATTTTCCGACAACAAGAAGCATGTACTTCGTCTTGTGTGGATAAATGTATGTCATTTCTGTTTGGTATCCTCTATAGGATGATCATTGTGGACCTTCTTGCAATGAGCTTACCAATGAAATAGGGAGACGGCTGCATGCTACAACAATTTGGTACTAACCAACACCATGGGCCAACATAAAACTTCACGATGCTGAACATGGCACTTACCAAATGGAATCCATCATAACCAGATTAACTACACACTGGTTCAAAACCGTTACCGAACATTCCCAGGTGCTGATGTTAGGATTGATCACCAAAATCACTGAAGAGGGATCAAGAGCAGAATTTTTTTTCATGAGCAGCACAAACAATGGCAGCCATCTCAAAGCTAGACCCAATCTGGATAGACAATATGTCGGAAAATTAAAATCAGACTATTGAGAGCTTGGACCCTGACAGCAGATTTACAATGAAGAATCCAGGCACTTGAAAAATAAGATGCTACAGAACCATCCTTGGCATCTCTTACATGGACCACATCACAAATGAAGAAGTGTGTAACACCATCAGGCACAAAGTAGGTCATTATGAAAACCTCCTCACCACTGTCAAAGAGAAAGCTGAAATGGTATGGCCATATCACTAGAGTCCACAGTCTCAACCACAACAGTACTGCAGGACAGTGTCCAGGGTGGCAGAAGGAGAGGTAGACAGAAAAAAAGTGGAGTGACAACATCACGGAATGGACTAGGAAAAGTTTTGCAGAGACAGCAGCAGAGGAGGTGAACAGACCAAGTTTTCAAGCAAAAATAAGGCTTCTACGGAAACCGAAAATATCTAACAAAATGCAGAGAATGTGAACAGACCAAGTTTTCAAGCAAAAATAAGGCTTCTACGGAAACCGAAAATATCTAACAAAATGCAGAGAATGTGAACAGACCAACTTTTACAGGCGTCGATTTAGCAAACTGAGGCTTTCTCGAAAATGCTTAATATAAGCCTCCATTCATCAAAATAAAATTAAAAAAAAAAACGACGCCATTTTTGTTGTCACCATCCCCTTTGCTGCTACGATGCTTGGAAAATTCGTGGAGTTTTCGGGTAAAAAAAAAAAGACGCCATTTAGTTGACGTTCACCTCCTCGGCTGCTATGAAAATCTTCGATTGGAAATCCGAAGGATTTCACTAACTAAATATTTGATCAAGTCCGATACGATATCTTGTCCGAGGGTCTGATAAATTTATCGTCACAAATCCGTGTGGGATTGACTGAGCGTGGCTAAAGAAATTTCTAAATCGATTATGATCCATATCACCACCGCACCAAGTTTGCCAAATATTTCTAAGAGTATGAGTATCAACTCCGTTAAATACACACAGCATATTGCAGTTATCTCTGATCACTTTTGGTATTTGAGTGTAACGTTGAGTGATATATATCACATCGGTGTTTTTATGTCTGCCTCTGGAAAATATTCTAGCAGGATTCTTTTGATTATCTAACATAATATCATCATATACGACTAAATTGTTAATACTTCCATCAATATCATCAATACTAGGTGCCTCTTCGATATCGGTTATAAACTCAATAACACCATCGCCGTTAATTTCTTGCGCGGCATCATTAAAATCCTTTAATACTTCATAACATCGTTGATCGTCTACACTCGGAGCAATCATGTACAATTTATCCCACTTCATCCATCTCGTTATCAAATTAAGTAGCAATTGTGTTTTACCACTTCCAGATGGTCCGATGATAATCGCGCGAATAGAATTTGGTAACATTGCATGGTGTCTAATAGGTTCCCGTCGTCGAGTAGCTGAATAATCAATTACATTCATAACTGTTATATATAAATTATGGATCTATATTGTGTGAAGTGTAGGACGCGTACTGGCACAAATGACTTGACGACGATTACAACGAAAAATAATCGATCAGCGCTTTCTGGTAAATGCGTACAATGTAGTACGAAAAAATTTAGATTTACTTCCACGAAACCTTTAAAAAAAAACGAGGAGGTGATATTGCAGCCAAATTGACAAAACTCCCAGGAACACCGTGGGCAAAGTATCCAGGAGAAAAGCACCTTCCAGGATATAGCTACTGTGGACCGGGGACACGATTAGATATCAGACTTGATGATCAAAATCAGCCCCGACCCGGCGAGTATCCAATAAACGCTATTGATAAGGCGTGTCATGCTCATGATGTCGCTTATAAAAGCAGCAATCTTCAACACAGACATCTCGCAGATGTAAAATTAATTCATGCGTTAAATGCTATTCCTGATAAATCCTTCAAAGAAAAGTTGGCTTCTTGGTTGGTAAAATCTGCTATGAAGGGTAAATTGATGTTAGGTGCTGGTAATTGAAAATGCTAGCATTTTAATATGGAATCTATTTATTATTCTCCGAGAGGATACTGGAGAGGTTACGCAGCAATCAATAAACTAGCTAGTGCATCAAAGGTGAAAAAAACTACAGCGGCAAACTGGTTATCTAAACAGGCAATATGGCAAATTTATCTACCAGCGCCTAAACAAATTAACTATTCGCATTTTGATGTTACAACACCTAATGAAGTTCATCAAGCTGATATACTATTTCTGCCGCATGACAACGGTTACAAATACGCGTTAACGTTAGTTGATATTGCAAGTCGATACAAAGAAGCAGAACCGTTAAAAACAAAATCATCTACTGAAGTAGCTTCTGCATTTGAAAAAATTTATCGACGAGGTCCTCTGCGCTGGCCAAATCTGTTACAAGTTGATCCTGGCAAGGAATTTCAAGGTGTTGTTACATCTACGATGAAACATCATAATGTCGCCATCAGACGAGGACACACTGCGCTACATCGCGATCAGGCAATTGTTGAACGGTTTAATAAAACCCTTGCTGAGCGGTTATTCGGATATCAATACGCAAAAGAATTCATCCAGGATAAACGATCCCGTGAATGGGTCAAGAGATTACCAGCTGTGATTACCGCAATCAATAATGAGATTACTAGAACAATTAATATGAAACCTGTCAACGCTATTAAGAAGGCGTCTATCAAAATGGAAATCCAAGGAATTTCACAAAAAGAACCAATTCTTGGTAGTAATGTCATTGTAAGGTACTTATACGAACCAGGAGAGCTTGAGGGTGGTAAAAAAAGAGCTACTGATCCTATTTGGAGTGTCACTACGCATAAAATATCCGGCATAACACGATCAACTGGTAGACCTCCAGTCTATAAACTGGATTCAACTGCTCCTCAGCGAGGATTTACACGCGAACAATTACAAGTGATTCCCGAGGATACTCAATTGCCACCGCGTGGTCTTAATTAGCACCCAGGGTGCTGGCACCTCTGCGTCTATTACACTCAAGACAGGTCAACATCACATTGTTTCTGACATGACCGAGATTGTTATCTTTTCTATCTACGGTGAATTGGCGAGGATCTTTATCCGAATACTGCCAACGCATTATACAATTGCAACTCGCGCAGTGATTGTTCTGTTGTTGCTTTAGTGTCTTAATTAATTCAGCATCAATGTCAAATTCTCTTTTATTTTTTGTATCCTGTTGTTTATAACCAGAGAGTTTTTTTCTGATTATATTATCATCGGTGTGTATATTACTTAATGTATTGTCATTATCATTAACCACAATTCTTCGAAGTTGGTTTATTCGCCGTACTCTGGATACTGCGAGATAAACTAAATTTGACCACTCAATATGATTATCTACTATCCAAAGAGTTGTATCGGATATAGTCAATCCCTGTGAAGAGTGTATTGTTGCTGCATAACCTAACGTCCATGGGGATTTATCAGCACCTAATGCATCTTTAACGACGCTGATATCAACCAGCACAATATCATTTAATACTAAATTCTGCTTTTGTTGTTGTCCAGGAATGTCAACGTCGATATTCTGCTTTCGTGTATCCTTAGGTCTATAACAGAGTGGTACTGGAAGCGTTGCAAATTTTTCTTTATGTAGCGCAAACAACTTCATCTGAAGTGCGTCTCTGACTATTTTTCTACTCGCGATTATTAAATCATTTGGCTTCCACATTTCCCAAAAATCATTCATGGGAGTTTCAGAGATTATTTCACGCGTTATTTCACATTGGATTTTATCCGGTTGTAATCTAATTAGCGCTTTGAATTCTCGTAATTGTTCATCAAGTGATCTATGGTCGGTATTAATCTCTTCATAATAATCTACAAATCCTTTTAACCATTCATGTGGAGATCCACCAACAAATGGCTGCGGTTGGCCGTGATCCCCGCACATGACGACTTTTGTATTTTTCAATAACAACCATTCAAGAAATATCTGTAATACTGTCAATGATACCGTGCATATTTCATCCCAGATTATTATTTCAGGAATAAATTTATCGCCCATTCGATCAGGAGTCCATGTATCGCCTTTCCATCGAAAGAAGCTATGATAAGTACAAGCTTTTACTCCACGCGCTATCATCTCTCTGGCGAGTCTGTGAGTTGGTGTTAACACAATCATGTTAGAAACGCTAGCGTTTCTACGGAATAATTCGATTGCACGAGTTGTCTTTCCTGATCCACCACAGCCGTTTAAATAAACTGTCTTGTATCTACAAATCGGATCGGATACAGGTGGTGCAGTAGAAAATTCTTCAGAAATATTATCTATATTTCTACAAATATATTTATCATCCATAGCAACGTCTGCGGATTTACAATATTCATGTAATGTTTCTTTTTTAAACCTCCAATTTCCCCACGCTTCCTTAGGATCTGTGAATTTAGCTACATCTGATTTGTATTTCTCATGGATATACATCGAATCAGTAGCTACTCTAACCGCGGTATTAGGAAATCTATTTATCATCGAGAATAGATTAATACAAGAATAGGCTAGCATAGAACTTCTCAATTGTGTGTATTGACAACTTTTTCCATCACAGTAGGTAACAACCGTACCTAGTTTCTTACCATTTCGAAGGACATCATCTACCCAAACATTATTAGTTCCGCTCGCAGATTTGTAAGCTTCCTCATCTAATTCCCCTGATAGAAAAGCGTTCTTACGGGTTACAAATTTCCCTTTTTTTATTAAATCAGATATTATGAAATTGTATTCTTCATCGTCTATGATTAATCTCGAAGAGTATTTTGCATTATCAAATCTTCCACCTTGAGTGAATTTACCGATTATTTTTCGTCCGAGATCTTTAGCCTCTCTATTACTACCTTCGAATAATTTCTTAGACCAATCTATGATTTGTTCCTCGCTGAAATTCTTCGAATTTCCATCTAGAAATTGTTTTCGTTGTTCGTTAATTATTTTTTCGAGATCGGGTTTTGGTAACCAAACATCTTTCTGAGCGTTATAACAAATAATCGCTTCACTGACAATTAACGATATTAGCATACCACAATCGATCATATACCGCAATAGCACAATTGGCATCCACGCTTTTTCATACATATGTCTACCAAGCCAAAGATAACTACACGGATGTAACCCTGTAGCTAATTCGAATGATATCACACGAGCGAACCCGGTTAAATCAAAATTAGGCAATGGACCATTAATCGCAACACGAGTCATTTCATGTGTGGGGTGTCCAAATCGTTTGAAGTACTCAGAGCATTCTCCATATCCGAGAAAACTTCCAGGATAACACGCGGATATATCAATTGAAATCATACCATCACGTGAGTATTTCGTATTCCACAATCCTCCATGACCAAATTCGACGCAACTCAACTTCACATCCTCCAGAAAATCACTTCGTGTTGGGCGCCATGAATTCTTTTCTCGTGCGAAGTGAGCTACCACTGATGGAATAGTAAAACTATCCGTAAGTAGTTTTTCTGTAGAAATGCTAGTGTTTCCTTCTAAATACTCATTAGCGATTTTTCTCATTCTAGTATCTAATTCTTCAGTTCGATATAATTCACCATTTGGTTTTACAAACTGATCAAATCCTATTTCCGGATCCTCATTACTCCTGAGTAACCATACTGACACAGGGTCGTCTTTGGTTAACGCGTGAATAGCATCAAATAATTTCTCTTCATAGAAATCATCCCTAGAAAATTCTTTAGGGATATATCGAACAGTTCTTTCTCGTGGAAATATATTTACCGCTGGTGTCCACGCGTGTTTGTTATGATCGATAATTTCAATTGGAGCTCCTCGCGATTGATATTTCGGTTCGTATAATACTTCTCCGGTTATTGTCGCTACCGATATTGGAAATTTTAATAATGCTTCTAATTTAGCTATATCGGAAATCCTTGCTCCATGTTGATTCACTGTTAGTTCCCATTCGGTTATTTTTTTTCTTCGTAGATCAGTTAATTTGTTTCCCCGGGATGCATTTGTGAAGTGTTCTATTAACCGTGTTGCTACACAATTAAGTGGCAAAGCCACTGATGATGAAAACATCGGAGCTAGTTTTGTAATATTAGGATTATTATTTATTGGATATAACCCATACACAACTGCTGTTACAGGGTAAGATTTCTCATAGTATGGTTTGTCAATTCCAGTTAGAATTCCTGGTTTGGAATCTCTACTCACAATAACAGTTTTTTTATCCTTAAGGATTGGGTCAAATTTATCTCTGATAATCCATTCACCTTCCTCTTCGATAATGAATTTTATTCTAAAAAAATACCTCCGTAGAGATTTCCCGCCAAGGTGTGAAAGTATCACAGCTGCTCTTATATCATTCATAGTAGCATCAATTACGGGTATATTGACATCTTCATCAATAATTCGAAATGTCGACCACGTATGAGATGCTCCATCACGCTTAAACTCATTAAAACAGTCGCTGATTTTACTCAATAGTGGTTTATCATCTACTAGACTTTTAGGTATATCAGAGATTCTATCGAGATTAAATCTAACATTTTTCCAAGGTTTAATTTTCGATAATCTCTTGAACTCCTTCATATTATAATTAAAACAAGTATTTAAATAAGAAAATTTTATATAATGAATCATTGCAAATGGCTTATGATTGGATCAAAGACTCCGTGTAACAAATCATGCAGAAATGAATTCTGTGGGTATCATATGCAGAGTGTGAGAAACGGTTCGGAGGGACCTCTACCATGCTTGCATTGTGGGGTAGGTGTAAGAGGCAAGTCGCAGTTATGCATTAATTGCGGGGGTAAGCGTTATAGAGAGTTAAAACGTTATTATGACAAGCGAAGAATCAAAAATCCTGACGACGTCAATAGCAAAATCATAAAAACTACGGATGACTATATAAAAAGATTTGTTAATGTTATAATTCAGCCAATTAATGAATTAGACAAATAGATATATTATATATAATGAGCCAAGAATTTCAAAGACATCCTGTTATTGAAAACTACGAAGCTTCTAGTGATGGTGTTGTTAGACACAGTAAAAATAAGAAATCTGTTGGGCGGGATAATGGTATGGGTTATTTGATGTTTAATGCTGGAGGGAAAATGTATCTCAATCACCGTTTCGTTTATGAAGTGCATAATGGATTAATCAAGGATGGTTTTGTTATTGATCATATTGATTCTAATCCCAAGAATAACAAATTGAACAACCTTCAAGCTATTTCTCAATGTGAAAACACAAAACGAGGAAGAACTGGGAAATACCCGAAAATTGCTAGACCTGTAAGATCGTTTAATACTGACACGGAGATGGTATTTCAATCAATGACAGAAGCTGGTAGGTATTTCGATATTTTCCCCCCCTCGGTACAAAAAGTAGCAGAAGGAATTTATAAGACCGCTTTTTCAAAGCGTTTTAAAAACAAAATTCAGTTTGTTTATGTATAATTTGCATTGGAAATTGCTTCGTGAAATTGTGAAAGAATTTCCATTGAAAATCTTCAATTTTGCAATTTCACATGGGAGATAACTCCGTTAGGTATAACGCGTGTGAAATCTATAGGATTTCCACCAATGACAGAGTTACGGATCTTAAACACGGAAACGCTAGTGTTAGAAAATCTTCGATTTTTCATTAGCTGTTATAATTAAATAAATCCGAACAAAACACAATCAATTTTGTCTTTTTCAAGTCTAAAATTCTTCGAATTTCAAGAACTGTTTTATAAACACGTCGTATTTAAACATTTTTTTTAATGTCTGTTTCAAGTATTATGCGTGTTTTCAACGTTGTCAGTGATCGCTAATAAACAAACAAATAATTACAATCACTACACCTATTTTATATCACCTCGTCGTAATGAGTGTATATATACAAATTCGTCTTTATTATAATTGGGCATTAGCCGAAATTCAAGTGTAAACAAAACCACACCGTCACACGTGGTATGAACGTTATTATTGACATTCAAAACCAAAGTTTCGATTTTGTGGTTTTGTTTACACTTGAATGTAGAATAGCCCGCGTCATCCATTGTCATTGAAATCAATTCATTCATTGTTCACCTATAATCTATTGTTGTACCGTCGTCATTGTCATTGAAATCAATTCATTCCATTGTTCACCTATAATCTATTGTTGTACCGTCGCATTGTCATTGAAATCAATTCATTCATTGTTCACCTATAATCTATTGTTATGTGTTTGTCGGTTAACCGTTGAGCGCGCTGCTTGATGTATAAAACACCAAGGGGGTTTAAAACGGTAAATGTGCCGTCGTCATTCATTATATATAATCATAATCACCTATAATCGCATTAAGCTTCTGGGTATACTAAGATGATCAACACCTTAGTGTATCCAGAATTCATTTTGAAATACTTTTCATTTTTAATTCTAAAGAATTTTCATACTTTGTATTTGAAATACTTTGCATTTAAACAAATATATTTTTATATATATATGAATATTGAAAATCTCAAATTGATTATTATTGAAATCAACAAGTTGAAGGATGAAAATGTAAAATTATGTTCAGGTTTGGATTGTGATCAAATTATGACCAATTTCGAGGATATACAATTTGCAGAACAGACAGGAAAATATGTCCTATCTAAAAAATATTTTTTAATTAAGAATATCCAAAAGCTTATACGTGAGAGCTTAGTAAATACTGAAGATGTTAATGTCTTCGTACCATTATGTAGCATCGTTGAACGTGTACGTAAGCAATTAGGATTAGAATATGAACAAAAGAGACTTATTAATTGTAAAGTGAGACAATTAAAAATGTTAATGGAAAACTCTGAAGGTGATGAGCCCCATGCGTAGAGAGCCTCCTTTGTTTGTATAACCAGTACGGTATGAGGAAGTAAAATTATGTGTGTAACAATAAGGAAGTATTAAAATGATTTGCATTTTTAGGTTAGTGATTTCTTTCGAAATGCTTTGGATTTTTTAATTAAAAATTGCAATGAAATGCTTTGCATTTCTAATTTAACAATTAGTGATACTCTTCTAATAATGGTAGGAGAATCATTAACAACGAGATTAGCTAGAGAAAGACTTGAAGCTCTTAAGAAAATATTACCCCTTCGTGATAGAATCCGCGAAAAACTTCAACAGCGGCAATCAATGGCCACCGACTTCACAGAGGATACAGAACAACTCTTCAAACCGGTTGTCAAGGCAACTACAGATGTGAAAACAGCAACTGAACGGGCGATATACGGAGATGTCCCTAAAGAAGGTCCTAGAACAGAGAAGCCTCTTCTCCCTGTGTTGGAGAAAATAGCAAAACGAACTAAACAAACGAAACAAGCTGTACAAATACTTCCAGGTGAAATCGCAGGGGAGATGGAACTACAACGACAGCAAGAACGAGAAGAACGAGAAGAACTACAACGACAGCAAGAACAAGAAGAACAAGAAGAACAAGAAGAAGAACAAGAACAACAACAAGAAGGCGCAGTTTCCACGAAGAGTCGTGTTGCCTTTATAGATAAAATCAAACCTAATATTGTATTACATATACAAGAATCTCAATTTGAAAAACCCAGCGATTACATCACCCTTGGTGAATTTGCTGTCAAGAGTTATAATATAAAAGGGGGAATTCTCAAAGAGGAGTATAAGGATAGTAAAATAAAAGAAGATATCTGGTATGATTGGATATATAAAACGAAGAAGAATATTAAGAATCTTACTGAGAAGAGGAAGGAAGAAGAGTCGTATGTAGACTTTCAGAATGGAATTAAGGAAGCAGTAAAAAAAGCTAAATCAGACCCTGAATTTCTTAGATTACCAAAACCCAGTTCAGAAATAAAAACACAAGATGCAACTGGTATCACTGAAAAAAAAGGCAGTGGTTTAGTTGGAAACTCTAACGTAACATGTCCCGGCAATATTCTCGGTGATATATCACGATTAGAAGTACTTGTAGGTGGAAAACGAGCCGGGAATAACTCAGCAGAAATAATCAATGAAGCAGCTGATATCTGTAGGAGATTATTTCAAGGTGGTATCATGGATATTGCAACATATAGAGATTTCATTGAAGAGTTAGCCGAAAATTCTTCGAATTTCTACGGTTATCATAGCGATTAATGTCACTGGAAATCCTACGGATTTTGCGATTAGATAATTGGAAACACTAGCATTTGGAAAAACACTAGTGTTTTTGTATATAGAAGAATGATCATACACTACAACCATGATAAACCAACTAACGTCTACGTGGTAAACTCACGATTACCAAAATACCGAGTATACTATGGAGATGGTCTCGGTAATACTATAATGGGATTATTTTCAAGAATGGCTCCAAAAGTGGCTCCGTTTGCAAAACAGGCAGCAATGAAAGCAATTGATGTTATCCGAGATAAGGGTATTAACACTGTTGGTGATCTTGCTAGTAAGGCATTTTCAGCCGCTCGGGATAAACTAACAGCGCTAGTGAAATCACGAAGTGATTTTCGACGTAGAAATTCTTCAAAACCTGGAAACACTAGTGTTTCTGGAATGACTTCACTGCCATCTACTGCAGTAATGCCTACACAGGTTAGTAAAATAATAAATAACGCCGTGGATAAAAAATTACAGTCGTTAATGACTAACGCCCAGGATAACATAACAGCAAATATGATAGCCGGAAGTGGTTTTAAGAAGATTCGCCGGAAACGTTAGAAATACAAGTATTTCCAGAAATATTTATTTGAACAGGATTTCCAATTATGATAGTTATTGTAGAAACACTAGTGTTTCTAATATTTGTGTCAGAATCACTTGTGATTCTATTTATTTGAATAGGATGCTCAGTTGTTATGGTTATTGTAGAAATACTAGCATTAGAAATATTTGTGTCAGAATCACTTGTATCAGAAACATTAATGTCAGAATCACTTGTGATTCTACTAACGCTATCTTCATTATCAGATATTTTCATCATCATTATTAAAATACACCCAACTAAATAATTATTTTTATATTATAAAATATTTATTTTTTGCTAATTTTGTTAGATTTTTTAGTGTTTTTATTCATTTTTCTAGTGTTTTTACTCATTTTTCTAGTGTTTTTATGCAATTCATCGACAAAATTTCATGAAAATCGAGGATGAAAACCCAAGGAATTCATTTAGAGAAAATCGATTTTGATCAGATTTTTTATCCTGTGAGGCTAAATATGTTGTTGTCATCGAATTTTCGATGTTTTTTTTATTGATTTTGTATTGTTTTTTGGCTAATCCGTCGACATAATTTCATGAAAATCGATTTTCTCTAAATGAATTCCTGGGGTTTTCAATTCAAAATTCCTTCAGAATTCCTTCAGAATTTTTGATTTAGACCATCGGATATATAATAAAAATGTTCAAACAAAACCCTGATGTTGCATTTGACATGGAAGCCCCAGTACTTAAAGATGAATCTGTACGTGATTATCAATTTTTTGCTTATCACGCAGTGCAACCTGATCTTCGGTCACGAATTGAACTTCAAGTTCATGATACAAGTAAATACTTTTTACCCGCTGAAGCCTTTATTGAAGTTGAAGGTGAACTCGTAACAGCTGCTGATACTCCTGCGGTACCAGCGCCATATCCAGCCGGTACTCAAGTCGGTTTTGTCAATAATGGTATCATGGCGTTATTTGAAAGTGCAAGATATCTCATTGATGGAAAGGAAATTGAGTCGATAGAACGTGATGTTGATGTAGCAACAACAATACTAGGGCTAGCAAGATATTCCGACGATTATACAAGATCAGCCGGTCCCTCTATGATGTTTGCAAAGGATATTAAAAATACCACTGGGAAAAATCCATTTGTTGTAGGAAGACCAAATGATCGTGCTGGTGCTCCTGCTGGTATCGAGGATATGATTATAAACAATGATCCTAATTTCAATCTAGGAGCTGCAACACGTATGTCAATGTTGGAAGGGGGACGCAGATCATTTTCATGCGCAATTCCACTACATCATATATTTGGATTCTGTAGAAATATCCGAAAAGTTATCTATGGAGCGAAACATACTATAGCGGTTGTGCGAAAGGGTACTGACAATGATGCAATTTGGAGGATTCCAGCAGATGCTGCAAACCCAAATGCTGATGCCGGTAAAGTCGTTTTAACAAAACTATCACTCTGGATGCCAGTGCTGACTCCATCGTTGTCAACAGAACCACGTTTACTATCATTTATGGATCAAGGGGGGAAGAGATTATTAAGTTGGCTAACAATGAGTACAGATGTTGTACAATCAACTGTTAACGGCATATTTACGTGGAACCTGGCATCAAAACAGGGTATTTCAGCTCCACGTCATATATTTATTGCGTTACAGGATACGACGAGAATTGGAAATCAACTCTCCTCCCATATGATATTTGATCGATTAGGTGTTAATGAAGTCTCGCTGAGAATAAACGGACAACAAGAACCATCCGAGGATATACAACTTAATTACGGTCAAAACCATATTGCACGAGTTTATCATCGATTGCTGTCGTATATGGGACGTGATCAAAATGTCGATACTGGTCTACAAATATCACAGTTGGATTTTAGTACTCTTTATCCAATTTATTACTTTTCGTTGGAACATCTTGACTTAATGAGACAGTCCGTCGTTGATATACATTTCCGAGCTCGTGTACTTCGTGGTGCTATCCCTGAATATAGAGCTATTGCTGTTATTCTCAGTGATAAATCAATGCTACTCGAAGGTGTTGGTGGACGAATGAGACTTATTGATGCACCAGTGGAAAATCTTTAATTGAATTTAGAAATGCTTGCATTTCCGATTTAGAATCAATCTGTTTTGTATAATGTCGTATAGTAATATCAATGTTACGTTGACACCTGGTCAGCTAAAAAAATTACAATCCAAATCAGCTAAGCAATGTGGAACCACAATAACGCTGAAACCTAATCAAATGAATGGCGGAGGAAATAAACTATCGCTGACGAAAACTCAAACTAATCATTTTAATAAAGCGCTGAAAGAAAAAAAAGGAGTTCAGGTTACTCTTTCTACGAGCGCGATTAAAAACATGGAAAAGACTGGTGGTATATTCCCGTTGTTAGGGTTGATTCCAGGGTTGATTGCCGCAGCAGCCCCAGCGGTAGCGAAGGCAGCAGCATTAGGAGCTATTGGTACCGCAGCAGGAATGGCGTTGAAAAAGGCAACTGGAAAGGGGTATAAAAAAAAAGGAAAGGGTCTAAGACTACCAGGAACCCCGAGTTCATGGTACAGCGGAAAGGGTCTTCGAATTCCAGGAACGATATAGTTCCCATGTCCAATTTTGATTTAATTGATACCGCTAAAAAATTAAAAATAAAAAATTTCAGAGGGGTTTTTATGAGAGATCAGTTACCGACACAACCAAATGATGTTGAAACCGGTATTATTAATTTAGATAACAGCGATGGACCTGGAACACATTGGGTTGCTTACGCGATTGATCCACGTGGGATTATTTATTTTGACTCATATGGATTAGCGCCGCCGAAAGAATTTATGCGTTATATTAAAACCCTTCCAATGAAGACTTGGTATTCTACGTTACCAACACAAACAATGCTTGATCCACCAATATGTGGTAATGAAGTATTAAACGTACTTGATGCTATATCCAAAAGATTTTCGAAACCACCTCATATAGTAGTAAATGAGTATACTAGCGGTAGAAACGCTAGCGTTTCTCGGATTAGAAATCCATAAGATTTGAATAATAAAAAGATTTCTATAATAATGATTGATATTTGGGGACGACCTTTATCATCGCTGAAGAAACCTGATAGTGGAGTTGAAACCGTTGATAACAAGGATATTAAAAAATTAATCGAAGATGAAATATCCGAAATATTAAACCTAGCAAATGTTGATCCTGGTGAAATAGTTGTATTTCAAGATCGTCAGGGTAAATTGAAAAGTAGTAATATCTCTCTTAATGATATTTTGGTTAAACAACGAGACGCAGTAGAGGATACTATCGCGTTATTTTCTGATGAGGGTAAACTCAAACCAGGTGTACTTGTTTCAACAATTACGGATAAATTAACAACATACGATAACACGGTGAATTCATTAAAATCGCTTAATGATAAGTATGATGATCATATAATTGTATTTGACCAGTTTACTGCATTACAAAGAAATATAGTTGACAAAATTGATAAACCCCTGCTAGAATTTTTTGGAAATCCACCAGTGACCACACCAAAACTCACCACAATAAAAGATTCTATATTGGAACTAGCAACTCTTCAATCCGAATATGAAAAACACACGAAACTATTTATGACGTTTCGTAAAAACCTCATGGACAAGTTTATTGGGAGCCCATTTGATAAAATTGAAATAACACTTCCCGATATTAAAAAATCCATCGATGAACTTAAAACATTCAACAACGCAATAGAGGGTGATGCAAAGAGAATGATAAACGTTGTTGAAAAAGTAAAAATTCCTCATGATAAATCTATCATCAACGTAGTATACACGATTCAACACGGATCATATACGTGGACACCTACAGATAACATTTTAAACATAACCGCAGCAGTCAAGGGTATTTATCGATTAACAATAGTATCACCGATTAAATCTCAGTTTGAAATATCATCAAGTAGTTCATTTGGAGTCAATAATACGATATCAACGATCATCGACAAGAATACAATTGAAAAATTCACGATAACAAATGATGATAAAAATCTAGCCAAGGTTTCAGTAACGTGGTACGTAGAATTCGTAGCGGATTTAAGTAAACAGTTAAATTGAAAATACTAGCGCTTTTAAAATAAAATGACTCCATCATCGAATCAGTATCGCTATGATCAAGTCAAAGAGTTTCAAACTAAACTCAGTTCTCTCTGTGAGGAGTATCAAATAAAAATCAAAAAATACAAACGAAGAATAACCACAGTTGATATCACCGTGTACTCGGTGTCAGGAGTAATCACTGCTGCTGGAATAATACTATCTTCGGTTACAATGATTGCTCCGGTCGTAGTTCCAATCGCTATTTCCGCAGTGGCTACAATTGCTGGTATATTAACTGGGATCACAAAAAAACTATCATCGTGTAGCCAGAGTAAACTACATGATTATTTAATTAAATATCATATTGCATCTACCGGTTACTCGCAATTATCCTCGTTGATATCATCGTCGTTGGATGACACAACAATATCAGATAGCGAATTTTCAACTATGGCTCAATTGTATAAATCAACAATGCTGAAATTAGAGCAGAATAATAATAATAATGTTGTCGCAAGAACTACTTCAACAAATAGTAACAAATACAACACCAGTGAAAACAAGCACGATATCAATAACCTCAACACGTCCCGAATTTAGTGTTAATTTTCCAATTCCTGTTCCCGTGAGCGAGATCGCACTAGCAAAACTACGAGTGTATCATAGCTGGCCTAATATTAGATCGGTAGCATTTGGTGGTCAACAACCGAATAATTCCTTGGTATTTGCAAACAAGAATCGTGAAGACGGAACACCAGATTGGCAGGTTGTTTCTATACCAACTGGGTCATATCAAATCGAACAGATCAATGCTGAATTTCAACGCAGAATAAAATCTCTCACTGGAAAAGAATCAAAAATCGCTATAACAGTTCATGAACCAACACTATCATCTGCTATCGAGATAAATACAGAAGGATACGTTGTAGATATTTATCAGAGTTCTATAAGATCAGTGTTAGGATGGCCTGAATTACCACCGGATAAATCCTTCGAATTTTCCACCCGAACCTAAGAAATCCGATTATATCACCAACAAAATAAAACCCGTCAATGAAGTCAAGAGTTATCAAGATTATACTCCTAATAAATTCTTGAATAAAGAAATTTATGTTCCTCTCATCAACGGAAATTTCACAGTAATGAATAATGATTTTTCACGACTGCTAATATCTATTAAATCCGGCTCTCTCACCAAGGATGAATTTATCAACGTCGTAGAAACGGGTAATAAAATCATCGACGATATGAAAATATTTCACTCGAAAATTATTCAAGAAGTATTAAATGAAGAGATCTTACATGATAAGTTTGCGGATCTATACAATATTAATAAAACGGAGATTAAAGATTTTAAAATCCCTGGATATAACCCGGATAAACTAAAGAAACAACTTGACGATGCTATTAATATTGGGTTCAAAAGAATCCACGATAATTGGAAAAAATCAAAGAATCCTACAGAAAATATTCTGAAATTTAATAATGATCCAGAAAGCGGCGGTAGACATATTGCTCCGAACAATGTGAATATTTCAACGGTGATTGCGCTCAATTTAGTATGTGACGTTATCGAAGGAAATTATCAAATAAATCTCGAACAATCAAATCAAGCTCAGCAAGGATATATTTTATACTCATTTGCACCAACAGCTCCTCCAGGATTTCTAATTATTGAAGACCCAACTAATCTAGTCTATATGCGATGTCATAATAATTTGTTAACGAGAATTAATTTCAAACTCACTGACCAATCTAATAATCTGATTGATTTACGAGGTGAGGTTTTACAAATTAGTTTATTTGTGAAATCTTAAGGACTTGATCAAATATTTAGTTAGCGCATTAGCAGCCGAGGAGGTGAACGTCAACTAAATGGCGTCTTTTTTTTTACCCGAAAACTCCACGAATTTTCCAAGCATCGTAGCAGCAAAGGGGATGGTGACAACAAAAATGACGTCGTTTTTTTTTAAATTTTATTTTGATGAATGGAGGCTTATATTAAGCATTTTCGAGAAAGCCTCAGTTTACTAAATCGACGCCTGTAAAAGTTGGTCTGTTCACATTCTCTGCATTTTGTTAGATATTTTCGGTTTCCGTAGAAGCCTTATTTTTGCTTGAAAACTTGGTCTGTTCACATTCTCTGCATTTTGTTAGATATTTTCGGTTTCCGTAGAAGCCTTATTTTTGCTTGAAAACTTGGTCTGTTCACCTCCTCTGCTGCTGAGACACAGGCATGGGCACATGATCAAGATAAGTGAATAGAACTGGTCAGTTCAGCAGCACAGTGCCTCAACAGCCAAACTAGGTCAAGTGAGCTATGATGATGATGATGATCCTCTATAGGCAGAAAATTGTAGGTAAGGGGAAGTAACAGTGTTGTATATTTTTATTTAGAGTAATTAACCCATGGAGGTTTTTACTTTTTTCCCATGAAATGCGTGTAGGAAACATTTTGGGGGCTATTTCTGAATACAAACTAATCACAAATTTCCAAGCAATTTTGCCTAATGCTAGTGTTATTGGCTATTTTGCTTATGTGAAAGCAGAAGGAAAATTTTTTTTTTTATTTGCTCGACGGACCCATAATTTTTGTATGGAGACCACTCTTTATTCCAAATGTCCACCATATCCTACTTTTTCACAGGTTCATCTGTCTGTACAGTTCAGACCAGTCTGCTTTAGAGTCTAAAATCTTGACACAAAATTGGATTCCGACCACAGAAGAATTATTATTTTTTTGGGGGGTGGGGTATGGCCAGTGATCATTAAGTAAGAGAATTTGTTTCCACAGCACTATATCCCTGGTTTTCAATCTTTTTCTCATAGCTGAAGACCTTTTTTTTAATTCTTTTGGTTATTTCAAAGGCATTTATCTAGTTGTATTTTAGTTATTTTTCCAGATTAGGGTGACACTTGCATCCAACGAACCCTCATGGGGCTTTTATCACACCCATTGCTGTATTTGATCTAAGATGGCTAACTGGAGTTGCCACTAGCAAGTAGCATTTTGTGTATTTTTGGTTATCTTAAGGATGTCACCTTAATTAACATTAACTGTATATAGTGTATTTTCTTGGTCTTGGTCGTCTCTTTATGCGAGTTGATTTTTCTATAGCCTGTATGTCAAATGGCCTGTACCATACCCCAATTTGGGACTGATTTAACCAATCTTCTCACACCCATATCCTTAGCCCATCGTCTCAAGGTTGAGACGTGTTTATTTATTTATTAGGTATCCTACATCTTAAGTAATGTTGACTTGATTTTAGATTGAGGTTTTACTTTTTTTGATAGTCTCCTTTTGGAGGTGGAATTTGTTCTAGGTTATGAGGGCAGGGTTTAGCTTGTACCCATTAAAATCCTAAAATGATTTTGACTTTTGTGCAATGCCACAGTAGAAAGTTTTGTATTTTAAGATATCAAGTGAAGTTGTTGGGTTGAACGTCATTTTTCAGCACAAGATGGGCTATACATATCGGTCAGTATTAATGGTGGAGGAAGAACCTGGGAAACCCCCTGGAAAGAACCACCAACCTATGAAAAGCTACTGGCAAGCTTTCTCTCATATGCACATTGGCCAAATCTGAGACTCGAACCCACACAGAGGTGAGATGGCAGTGAGCCGTAATGGAAGGTGTTTTAGACCATTCGGGGCCCCTATCAAGAGTAGTAAACAAATGCATATTGAAGCAGTTGTACTCCTTCAGAAACGGCATTAACATGATTTTAAAGTTCGCCACTGTGGCAGCCATACTGGATGCCTGAGTGGCACCATTTTCATTTATGAACAACAAAACTTTGTAAGAAGTCGTTTACTGAAAACTATATTATGATATGACCATCTGTGGCCATATAAGATGTCAGATTGGCAAATCTTCATTTAGGATTAAATAGACATAAGCCATTGTTGAAAACCCCAGGTCTATACAACCATACATTCAGGAGGAATAGTTCCAATAATATTTATAAGATGGCCACTATAGTGGGTTTCATGGATGTCAGATCAGCACACATTTTCATTTAAGAATAACCAGATATCATAAAGAATAATTTGGTAAAAGCTCTACAATGATGTGACCACCTGTACAGGAGTAATAGTTTTAAGATTATCAAGATGGTGGCCATATTGGATGTCAAAGGAAACCATTGTTGTATAGGAAAAAAAACTATCTTGATATGAATGTTTGTCAAGTTTCATGGCAATCCTCCCAACAGTAGTGGAGTAATAATAACAAAACTGTGCTAATACACTAAGTCAGCCATCTCATGAGCTTTTTTTGAGTACCAAAGCCACAAAAAATGTTGTTTCCTATATCACTGGTTTTAAAATTCGGGTTGGTTTATTGGTTTAACATTATATATATATATATATATATATATATATATATATATATATATATATATATATATATATATATATATATATTAACATTATATAAAATGTACCAAGCACTTAAAGTACTGGGCATAACTGGTTCAGTTAGATGCAAAAATCAGTTTGTGAATTTTGTTGCAACCCTAGGGGGGAAAATGTGCTAGGAATGGCAAAGAAAAACACAGATGTTCGGATGACTGGAACAAGTGTTTTTTTTGTTTAAATATAAACAAAATCTTATTCTGAAATGTATTTTTAAGTCTTATAAATGTTAGAGATGTTTCACAGATTTATGAGAGATGTTTTTTTTTGTTCTGTTTCTTGTACTACTTTCAACAAAAGTCTTTTCAACTTGTCATAGTTTCTCAACAGTGATCAAAATTATACTCATTCTTCATAGATTAACTTCTCTTCAATTTCTTTGTCATAGTTTCCCTGTAGAAGTGAAAAATATCAGCACTCGCTGTCCTGCACATAGACATACATTTCTTAAATTGTTCTACAGAATATTTCCCAACTGCATGTACCGTCACCACATTTCTGTCCACACTGTCAAACACAAATGTCATACAAGCTTGTGCACCTTTCTCTTCCTTATCTGTTGCATCAAGAAATATTGCACCTTCAAAATCAAGAAGACAATGAACTGCAGCTACCAAGCATTTCATGTTCACCCCTGAATCAAGTAATGCTAAACACATAGAATTTATACAGCATGCAAGTAATGAGCCTGAATTCTGTATTTCCTGAACTGTCAATGACACCGAAGATCTGGGATGGAGGGAAGTAAGTAGTACCGTTTCACACGTGTTTCGTATCAATCTCTCCTGTGACTTTTCCGTGCAGCCTGGGAGTCCAGATTTTGGCTTGTAGATAACTTCCACAGTTGCCCTGTCAATCTGTTCTTTGTTGATTCTGACCTCCCCTGGACCATACACTGATGACATTACACAAGTGTCTCCCTGAAACAATGTAGCACTGCCATCAGGCCTGGAGAGCAAACTCAGCTCAGCTGACATCACTCTAATATTGGATCGTTTTGAAGAGTCAGACATTTCTTGTTCCTGTAAGAAGAAATAAACTCTTATGATTTTACCATTATATACATTTACTATCATTACATATGCAGAGAGGTAAATCAATCAGTACAATATCCCTCAAGCCATCTTTACTGAAAGAAGCAATAAGCTTTGTAAAAGTCAACAAATAATTTATTTCCTGAGAAGACAAATTGAAAATTGAAAATAAAAGAACTTATTGTTAATAATAAAAGTTAAGTCCAGTGCTGAAGGTGTTGATGTGCCTGTGGTGGCCTGTATCTTGGTGTTGTACCAACAGTCTTTGCGGGCCCCAAGTGACCAAGTGGTCTAAAGCGCTGTCCGTTACAGATCACTGCCATCTCACCTCTGTCTGCGTGGATTCAAGTCTAAGATTCAGCTAATGTAGTTATGTGAGAAAGCTTGCCAGTAGCTTCTTGTGGGTCTTTGGTTCTTTCCGGATTCTTCCTCCACCAATAATACTGGCCGCCATGTATAGCCTATATTGTGCTGAAAATTGATGTTAAACCATAAAAAACAAACAAGCAAACCAACAGTCTTTGTTGAATCAGTAACATAATTCCAGAACTGAATTCACCATAAAGTACATTGAACGTCCCTGTCCAAGAATTCTAGTTTTTATGAGTTACTCTGTATTTCTAGACAAAAATCACTTGCATTATACAATCCAAAGAAATAACTTTCAACCCAAATGAATTCTGGGACACAACAATAATACAAACCAGTTCTGCTAGATCTTAAAGCATGAATGAGTTGTTTAATACAAAAGATTGACTCTCTTTTTGAGAAACAATGTCGATTGATAGATATATTTGATTGCAGCAGAAGTAATATGATAAACAAAAACAAGGGTTAATCATTACAAACATTAATATAGTGGGTCTACAAATTAAAAACAATGTAAATTAGAACATGATAATAAAAAAATACCCGTTGTAATCCGCCTGATAAATGACAATTTTACTTTTTTTTTAAATCTGTTAATTTTCTTGTTTTACTCTCTGATTTTGCTGTCGCCAAGCAAATTTGTCCTTTGCTTGATTCGATACACATGACATAATCAAAGTTATAAAACAACACAGGTCTCTTTCAATGGATTATTTTAGTGCAACAAACACTTTGTCAAGTTGTTGATCAAAACAAAGCTGGCAGGGAATTAGGTTCTCACAAAGTACTCTGGGGTTCCGATGTGACGGTTGATTGATTCTTTTCATAGAAAAGAATATGTTGCAATGATGTTTACATTGAAATCAAAATAAAGGATTAAAATGGTGACTTTCGCATGGCAAGATATTTAATTGCCATTTATTTCATTATCTGTTGTCACCAGTTAGCATTTACTAGACATTTTCATTGATCACTATTTCACCAGACTGTTTATTTACGGTGCATTGATGACAATTTATCAACAAATAATCCCTAACATAATATGTGATATCTTATTAAGAATTTGCAAATTTCACAATATGGAATCGATCTTTATGGGAATTAATCAAAATTTATGATGATAAAAAGGTTTAATTTACCAATTCTTATCATAATTTTTTCATATTCAGCATATGGTTAAAGATTTTTAAAATATATTTTCGTTGGGGGAAAAATCATGATCCACGCTAGACACCGCATAATAAGTGGGTTCGCAAGTTATCAAGGGAGCAGTGTACCTAATTAGGGGTAAAGCTAGATTTGAAATTTAGGGAGAAGTGACTACTTTTGGACAATTGAGAGCTCAACAGGGAGAAGTGGACACGAAGCAAGAAACACACACACACACACACACACACACACACATATATATATAAAATGTGTGTTCTCTTATTTTAAGTATGCCCTCTATTTCCTAGTATTCATTTTCACATTTAACATTGGATTTAATCAATACTTTATTTTCAAACATTTCTGAGTTATATTGGACATATGACTGTAAAAGAGAAAATGACAAACCATATTGTAACACATTTCAACTGAGTAACCACCAGATTACATTAATTGCAAGTTAGTAAAAATGCTTAACCAACTAATCTTAATCAATTTTAAAAAAATATTGTAATACTTTCTAAAAGTTCACAATTATGGCACTTCCAAAGAGTTATTTTTGAAACAACCCCATATACCATGGGCAAATTCACTTGTGTCTTCAGATCATATTGTTCATTCTCAATTTTTTGTTGCTGATAAAATTTTATCCCAACTATTTAAACATAAAAATGCATAAAAGCGCCTTTCTAGTCTGTTTATGAACTAAAACTTTGTTTAAAATAGAATCAACAGATGCGAGTGCATCTATTTTTAGAAGTAGGGGTTTTCGTAATATAATCACTGTTTAAATAGCTTCATTACAACAGTCAATTGACAGGATTGCAAACTTATGGTTTATTTATTTGTCCATGTACTTGTAGTAATTTTAAGTATTGGTTAAGTAGTGTCTGCTTTGCAGCTTTTATTTGGAGTAAATTCAGAAAACAACTTTGACCTTAGAACTCTTCTTGCGAATTCCACAACATACCTAAGTCTGACCTATATAATTGCATTTTAAAGTTAAATCTTAAATAACATAATACCTAGGTTTTGCTTTCTATGAATTGTAATAAAAAAATATATATATTTATTTTCCTGATTTACGAAAACAGACAATCTAATAAACTGGTACTTCCATGATAGCGATGTTTGCCATTGTTCCCTCCATTACTGGTTCACTAAAGTTTCAAACTAATTTTATGACGAAATAGTGTACAAGAGGCAGTAAAAAAAAAACAGATCACTTTTTCTGGCATTAAATCACAAATTGCTACTTACATACTATTTTTTAAAATATTTTTTCTATACACAGCTTTGTATCATCACAGGATAACTTGCCGAGATCCGGCCATGAAAATATTCTAACTTACTTGAGAAAGGGTTAATGCTCAATCAGCTATCAAAACACATACCAGAGAATGTACAAGAGTTTGTCTGTCAAAATAATTGATATAAAAACTAGGCCTAGCTAGTGATGGCTTGATGAATACATTTCACTACAGCAGAATACTAGAATTAACCTGTCTAAGGCAAAGGGGTATCTACAAAAATAAATTATGGTCAATGTACCTTTAAAAATATCAAGGTGAAGTTGTTTTCACTTTCCTAACAGAACAAGGTGAAGGTTACATTTTATAGGCAACTTAATTGCAAACTTCACCTGGTCATGTGACCCCTGGTTATAAAAAATTTCTATCACGAAGGTTCTCAACATTTACAAAATAAAATGTTTGTTATAATTACTGCTACTAAAATTATAAACAGAACCTTGCAAAGTCAGGTATGCAAGGGGAATCCCAAAAACCTAGTCCTAGACCCAAACAAACATTAGTTCTATTAAAAATAATCCTAAGCTTTAAACCTATACCCATTGAGAATATTTTAAACAATATTAGCTGATTACAGATTGTTTTTTAAAATATTTTTTTTATAGGTCAAACGGAAAATAAACTTGATTTTGGACAAGATTAAGTTAGCATACAATGCTTAGTTGCTACATAACATTAGCATATAATGAAATTTAAAAAAAATAAAACCAAATGCAGATTAAATAGACATAACATAATCAAAACCTATATCACACTATCGGATGTGCAGAAACATGAGACAATGCAGGGCTGTCCAGAGAGAAGAACCTGGTGCAAATTCTGGACTGGACTTTTTCTCATTCTCTGGAATCAATGGAAGTCAGGAATGCCAAAATCAACAAAAGAATGACAAGCATCTTTTTTTATTAGTCTGTCTAAACCATGATGACTTTAATTTGTGGAAACGTGTCAATCTGGGCTGCCAAGCCCTAAGATATTCCTGAATGCCTGACTTCATCAGTGTTATTTAGGCAATTTGTAGGACTATTTTCAACATATGCTAGTTTTACAATCACATCACAGCATGCAATATTTAATCTGGTTTATTCAAAATCACACAGAATTTAAGATTGATTTTCTCAGAGCATGTAAATAATACCATTCCAAAGAATATGGAAACGTGATGGTCCAAATAAAGTTAACTGCCATTAACGTGTATACAAAGTCTAAAAAATAACACATATTATTGAGAGTCTAAACGCCTACATGACGTGTAAAACTTTTATTAATCTTGAAATTACACAATGTCAAACATTTGCAAAAAGTAACCAGACCAATACTTTAAAGATGGTGGATTGCACGTGTAATGGCTTCCTGTGAATTTATTTCAAACATTCAATGGGATCATTTTAACCCTGCACACTAAAATTATAAAAACATGCAAATTTCATTTATTATGTAATTCTTAAGAAGAAGAAATAAAAATCACCCTTTGTTGCTAATAAGTAGTGTAGTAGGTAGCGTGCGAAAATGTGGCACGCTCAAGAATAGAGTCGAGGCATAACTCTTGTCTACTTTTCACAAGTTGTTCCATTTATGTTTATTTTCAAAAAAAATAAATTGTCTGATTCACTAAGTTAATACAACTTGTTCTCTAACTGGGAGATATAGACCTTTTCTGAACTGCCGGTGCATGTGTTTAATAAATTGTGTGTTCGCTCACGCTGCTCTTGTGTACCTTTTTCTCCAGCCAATAAAAGAGGGATACAAATAAACCGTATCCAGTCCGTAAGTGTGACTGGTTTCATTCGTACACACATTTCGCAACTAAGAGTAGCAAGCCGGTCCAATACACGATATATACATCACAATTAATTTTGCTATAAGTTCTCTACATTTATCTCTCAGTACTGACCTTTCCACTGTGACACAATAAATACAAATCGCATGTTAATTTAAAAGACCTTCAAAGATGACTTCACGGTGAAGTTCTTGTCAAAAATTCACCGACATTTTTTTGAGAGGCTGTACTGTAAACAGAGCATTTTTTTATTTTCTGATCATCACCAAGGCATTATTATTCACTGTGCACTGTCGCCGAAATACGGTATGCAGAGAACTCGCCCCATGGATAACTCGCCCTGTGAGAACTCGCCCCATGGAGAACTCGCCCTGGGAGAACTCGTCCCAATGTATCTGGAGAAGTCGCCCCAGAGTGGTTGGAGAAGTCGCTCCACTTCGTCTGGAGAAGTCGCCCCCAAACCCAGATAACCTTTTTATAGCAGAATCAAAATATCTTTTACGTGATTCAATTTTAGATTTTTATTTATATGCGATCACGAAAGAGATATTAACTGGTAATCATAAAAAGCAATATCATAGTAATATTTCTAAGACGAAATTCAGTCTTTATATAATCTAATAAATGACGATAGTATAGCGATTAAAAAGGATGATTAGTAAAAAAACTATCATTATTATGAATCAAGAAGATTATTTTAAATAAGTTGAACGTCAATTAAATGATGAAAACTACTACAGACATATTGGCAAAGATCCGTCAATAGAAATTAAATTAAAAAATTTCAAGATACAATAATGAGATGGCTACAAAAAAAATTCTGTTTTTGAGGAATTTGATATTTTCCCTCTAGCATGCTTACACCTAAGTTCTACATATTACCTAAAACTGATAATGAAATCGTATATTAAAGATACAACAAATTTCATTAAAAAGTTGAAGTCTATTCCACAGCTAACTGTTAATTTCAATCCTGGTATTATTAGATGTAACATCACTATATACCAACTTTCCGCATGCAGTTGGTATTGAATCGTGTACAAATGTTCTTGATTACAATCCTACTAATAGTCCACTATCTTGTGAAGATATTTGTATAATATTGAAACTTATCTTGAAAAATAATTATTTTCAATCTAATAATACGAAATACATATATATAATCAGTACGGCAATGTGTATTAATATGGCTCCTTTATACGCTTTCCTTTCATGGGTAAATCAGAAAAGGACTTTCTTCAAAACGAAAAGTTTAATCCATCCCTTTGGTTCAGGTTGTTCGATGACATATTTATATCTGTAAGCAGTCAACCGAAGAACTGTAAAATTGTATTAATCACCTAAATCAATTTCACCCGACAATTAAATTTACTAATGCTGCATCTAGTACGCATGATTCATTTTCAAATGTAATGTAATTTTAAAATATAGTGATAACACTATCTCTACAAATATTCATATCAAGGAAACTAATATCCACCAATATGTGGAATAATCTTCGTGTCATCACACGTCATATAAAAACGGTATAGCCCATAGCCAGTCGAAAATATACCGACGTATCATTTCAGATGATTATCATTTACAAAATTCGTTGAATAAATTTACAAAACAGAAATTATCGTACACATATCATTGATTCTGCGCTGAACATAGCCAGTAATATTATTCAACATTGGACTTTAAACAAAGCAGTATTACAATAGAGACTGAGATGTAAATCCTTTCAGAATACAATCGAATCCTTCATTATCTAATGTACGTCGTATAATTAATTAATTTTAGTCTCCTAAATTTATCATTTTTTTTTTATCTATTTACCATTGGAAAAACACTTTACAAAAATAAATCAATTATCGCTTTAAAAAGACCCAAGAATTTGCAAGATTGTTTGTATTAGTACTAAACAGACAGAAAAGAAAAAGAAAAAAGAACATTTTTCGTCATCTAAATGTTAACATACACCGGCGCTCTGGATGTGCACATATAAGAGAAACTACTATGAATAATCATCGCTTTAATATATAAAATTATAGAGATCCGCAGTTTTCATCTAATATAAGTTTCGTCTATGATGAAAAATCATGACGCCAAAGTCAGACGACACACCGAATTCAGCGTGATCAGGCAATAGTTGAACAATTTAATCACTAAATCGAACACTTGCTGAGCGTTTATTTGGATATCAATATGCAAAGGGAATATCCATGAACAAACTTGAAACAGATACGAAATCACGTGAATGGGTTAAAAGACTACCAAGTGTGATAGTTGCATTAAATAATGAGCTAACTCGTGCAATATCTCTGAAATCCATTAATGCCGTTACAAAAACAAAAAACATACAAAAACAGCAACATTTTTCAAAACAAGCAGTATTAAGCAATGTCACCGTTTTACAACTAGCGCCATGTCTTCGATTATACTCAAAATAGGTCAGTATTACATTTTCGCACGTGTGACCAATTCTATTGAGTAATTTTGTGTAACATTTCAAAATAAATATTGGAAGTCACCAAATGCCAAATTTACGTATCTGTTTCCTGTATAAATATTTTTTGTCTGTTATAAATTCAGATCGATTTGGTTCTGGTGGTCCATGATATTCTAGTGGAACGTCATGCCATCCTAAAACTGATCTTATCGCTGACTGATAAATATCTACTTGATAATTTTCGGAGTTAATTTCAATCGCGGACGATAATGTTGGTTCATGAACAGTAATATCTATTTAGATTATTTTCCTGTGATTAATTCTGCTTTGGAATTCATCGTTGGTTTGATATATTTGTTAGGATTCAATTTTCAGTAAAATTAATAAGATTGATATTTTCTTTAAATTGTATTAAAGTAATATTTTATTTGTTTATATTAAGTAAGTTCTAAAAGTGTGTTAAGATTAATTTCATTTATTTCCAAAGCACAACTATATATTAATTGAAGGAAAACAGTTGATATGCGAAGCATAAGTTGGCAACGCAAATCATTAGCTATACGAATATACACTATTGTGTGAAAAAAGGTTATAAAGCAAAAGTCAGTCAGCTCTTAAGTTTATCAGTCAGATATCTATTTTGTAAAACCAGGCATTAGCAAGAAATCTTACTGAAAGTCAGTCAACCCCTAAGTCTTATCAGTAAGACATAGAACAAGCTTCCGTGCTGACGTAAATACAGAATGGTTTTTAACTAATGATGGACAGTCGTTTCTACAAAATGGTTCTTATCTAAGGTTTGACGGACATTGCTGCTGGCTTAATATATTAAACATGTTGCTGATTTAGAATATTTAGGGATTATCATGTTCGGACGTAACTAATGCCAAACGAACTACAAATCTGAGTTGTACCTTATGTCAGATGACGTCAAATTAAGCTGGTTTGGACCAGGAAAAACTGACTTTTACTTGATGAGAGAATAAACATCTATTTCCAAGGGTACGTTAACCTGACACAGGATGCATATAAAAGACCACGCATTTAAGGGTCAGGTCAGTTCCGTACCGACAGAGGAAATAGATGTTTTGTCTTCTTATTACAGGCAAAATAATTATGCAGATGTAGCTGTTTTAACATTGTGACGGCACGAGGTTAAGAGAGCTTTCTCTCTTTCTCTCTCTCTCTCAAAGATGTAGCCGTACAACAACCATTATTACAATAACAACATCTCTTCTTACATAACATATTTCATAATTTCCAGTTGGAACAGCAACAATCTTCCAGTCAGGGTTCCATCCGGTTTGATTTCATTTGCAAATACCAACGATAAATCAAGCTGAGTCTTTTTTCTTCAGGTTCCACTTCAAATGTTACTTCGTCGTTTTGCTCCGATATCATTAACATAAATACCGAAGATTTAGTTAGTGGATAACGCCGTGGTATTGTAGTAGGTCTTGTAAATACTGTAACACCTAGTACTGAGAACCTGAATATACCGGTAAAGTCAGCACGATACTTAATGGATTTATTGAGTGGCGACCATAATAATGATCCAGACTCTACCTTATATACTACGTTGTCGGTGATCTTCTTTATGTCAACGAGTTTAATATCAACGACTGCTGCACTTCCAAACATCTCGTTAAAGTTTCTATTTACGTTTCTACGAAAACTCAATAACGTGTTTATGCTATCATTATAATCAAATCGAAGATTTGTTACTTCATTATTGGTCTTCGTTAACGAGTTAATCATTTGGAAGTCTCTATCATTTACGTATTTTTTCGTTGCGGCGTCATCGTATCCAAGACCAGTAATTTTATTATCAGTCATACTGAGAAGATCAGTCATTGTATCACCGGATTTTTTTTACCTGATTATCATTGACATAACAACACCAGGTTTAATTTTTTCACTACTATCAAACACGTCTATGCTGTTTTCGGTTACGCCATTAATTCAAACGATAATATCTTGTAATGAAAGATTACTCCTTTTTAATCTTCCTTCCTTATCTTGAAAAGCAACAAAATGTGAAATTTAAAAAAAAACGCAATTTAATATACTTCAATAACAGTCATCTCTCAAAAAGATTCAAATTAAAACCCTATCACTAGTCTTTCACTCGACGATGAAATAGTGTGATAGATTTTCCTCCTGTCCTGTGTTCCTACTCATCTGTATGATCTTTCTGGACTGGTAATCCAACTTCCTCCAGTCCCTCTAACTTCTGCCTTTTTATTTTGTCTTCCAGAGTCTCAGATCAACTGCACTGGGGTAATTCTCTCTGGGCCCTAATAGGTTCCTTATAACTTCTCCCTCCGTTCTTCCTGATCTTTTATCTCCCAGAGAGTCGGTCCAACTGTACTGGGGTAATTTCCTCTGGTCCCTAAAAGCTTCTTGTACTGAAGCTCCCTGTAATTTCCGGAATATACAATTTTCCCGCCAGTAGCTTATATTCCCTTAATTTACGCAAGATTGTCTTAGTGACTACTGTCGTTTAGTTCTCAAGATAATAGATTTGAACTTGCGATTAATTAATACAGACCATATTACCGGCACAATAATTACAAAACAAGTTCAGAAATAACCTAACCTTGCTTGATAAGAACCCAGGTGTTCTAAACATTTCTATAAAATTTTAGCCTTATATTGCTAATATAAAATCCTTCGCCAAGTCGTAAACGAGAATATAAGCGTGTGCATTATTCTGTGTAATCGAAAGCTACAAATCATGCAGAAATTGACGTGGTAGTACAATATTGTTATCGTATATACGAGAAATGATTTAAAATTGCTAACCTCTACAGCGGGAGATGTGCGAGTCCTTATAGTAGACCGCCGTCTTACAAGACTATCCGTAATATAATAAAGCTTTACATGCGGTGAGGTATACACAGATATTGTCTGTGCATTAAAGGTATTCGGTTGATCTAATCAAAATCACTTCGCACGTGTGGCAGAAGATGAACCGAACTCACTATTTTGAAATACGAGACAAGATTCATTATTCACCCCTGGGTATCGTTATACGCCAAAAACGAAACTCTAGTACACGAATTTAATTTTTTTTAAAAGAGTTTATACAATTTAGTTACAACGTTATTACGTTTTTATGCCAGCGTCATATGTATAATACACGGCATTGGATATGTTTTCAGGTGCCCAGTGTCTTGTAATGTCCAGAATGTCCGGTGTTGTCTGGTGCTTTCGAGTGCCTGGAATGTGCAGCGTCCAGAGTGTCAGGTGTTGTCCAGTGCATGGAGTGTCCCATATGTAGAGCTGTTCAGTGTCTGAAGTATTATGTGATGTCCACTGTTTGGATTATCCGGTGTTGTCCGGTGCTGTCCAGAGAGTCTAGTCTAATCACGTAGTCAGCGACGAAATCTCTTGCAGATTAACTACATCGGCCGAAACAAGTGTCCGCGACGTAAAGTTGCAGGAAACACTGTTGATTATATTTTGGCGAGGGATTTGGCAGATCTATCAAATCTTGCCGAGTTTAATGATAACAAGAAATACTTGTGTAGTGTTATTGGTGTTTTAGTAAATAGTGTAATAAAACAAGATTAGAGATAACTGATGGGCTAAAACAAATTATCATTAGCTCCGAAACTAAACCGGATAAAATTTGGACCGATCATGGAGCAATGATTTTTAATATAAGATTTGAACAATATAAGGAGCAAAATAACATAAAAAGTATGTTACAGGAAATGTTATAGTTGAACAATTTAATCGTATATTAAACGAGCGGATATACAAACATATAACAGCTAAAACCACAGAAAGATATATTAATGATATTCGGCAAATTGTTGATACAATAATAACATAAAACACAAACCATTTCATTTTCACCCAACAAAACAATAAAAACACGATTAAACGATAATATGAACAGAAAAGATAACTTTAAAATTAGAGATCAAGTTCGAATTTCTTTCACAATTTTTTGTTGAGAAATGGATTCACTCCAAATTGGTCTGAAGAGGTGTTGGCCATTGATAAAGTACTTTTAACAATACCTGTAACATATGCGCTAAAACAATGATCTGAAAAACCAGCACTTGGTATTTAGAACGAGTAATCAAAAACGTGGCAATAAAGGCCTTGCAAAATGGCGCGGTTAAGTTTATAAATTTATAGCCTGGATTAAATCTGTGGAATAATTTTTGATAAATTTCTTCAAAGTTTCGTAATACAGATTTGCATTTTACTAGCCTGCATAATGACATAAAATATTTTCGACGATCGTCAGAATCGTCATGAGATTAAATATCTTGACAACTATAAAATCGAATCTAAATTTTTCTATGTGTCTGGAATCTTAAAATTTTAAAAAGATTATATCAGTTGTCAAAACAATTGATTCTCTTCAACAGGAAAATTAAATTAAATTTTTGCTTGTTTGTGATATGATATTGAACTTTGTATCGGCTAGTTATTGGTCTTGCAAACATTTTCTTATCAATGGCGGTGTTTATTTCGTCACAAACATCACCAAAAACTTCGTTAGCGACGAGGTCGTTGATATTGTCATTAATTTCATCATCATTGAATACGTCAGGCTTGACTACGTCTTTAGCGATTCCATCAGCGACTTCGTCAATGTTATTGTACAAATAAGTTTCTTTTTCGAGCATATTCATATTATATTTTTTTTAAAAATAATAAAATAGCACACAAAATAAGATATCGCGAGCTAGTTGATATAATAAACACCAAAGATCTGTAGGAAGCTGTAAAAAACATGTTTTGTTATAATTTTAATTTTATTAATGTCGTTATAATGCATGGTGATTACGATAGAATTTTATTAACAGCTGATGAAAAAAAAATCTTTAACTATAATCCGATTCTGACTGTAAAGTACACAAAGACGATGTAATATTTTACGCACATAAATGTCTAACAAAAAAAGAACTTGCAAAATATTAAATCGTGGTTAAAATACGATTATCTAAACTATATAGTTATTTTATCTAAAGATTATTCTATCAATGTTGATTGAGATGTCGTTAATTTGGTTGTTCCATTTGTCAGTTGCGTAACGGACTTTGAATCAATTTAAAATTATTTTTCAGCTGCTGAAGTTGATTGGAATTCTTTTTCGTCGCCAGTTTCATTATCATATGAAACAATATGTTTAATGGGACATCTGAAATCAATACCACTACCATCTAGTCAAACTGTTGTATATTTTGTGAAAAGATCGATATTTTCCAAGTGATTATAAGTTTTAATTTCTGTAATACGATCAATAACTAAACCTGGTGGAATTGGTTTATTAACAACTTCAAACACAAATATGTGGCTTTAATACGGAACAACATCCATTTATTTTTCTCAAACAACACTTTTGAATATCTCATGTTTTTTAAATTTCCTAATTCATTTTTAGTATGTTGTTTCTAATAATATCAGACGATTCATAAGATCAAATACAGGATGAGGTTGAAATTCATCTTGCTATGATAAATTTTCTTGCTATGATAAATTCTCGATGTACTCATCAGTACAACACCATTTCCACGATAGATCGTTGTTCCTCTGGAATATCTCCACAAAACAATGTGTATATAAAAATAAAATCTTTCTTTAACTTTTCTGTTCGATCGTTATCTCCTTAAGATTTTAGACTGAGCTTATAACGTGCTGGTGTTGTCTTCCGAAACAGTTTTCCTTATTTTATGTGCATTACTGACCCTAACACATTTTTAGCATTTAAGTTACTTGTATATTTAGATGAGTATGATAACATTCTTACTCGTTTGCGCTTCTCATTATATTATATACAATTTTCTAATATCTAATTGTTTTTTGAAGATACTTATAATTGAACATTTGATCAAACATAATATATAACAATGGTATAATTACGTGACATCGCAAAAGAGACTAATAGGAAAACCAACAAAAATATCTACCGTTTTTGCGGGAAACGATAACAGCTGTTTATTTGATACAGATCGTTGTTGCAAAATTTACATCGACAATTCATTTTTATTGTTAGAACCAACTATAAAGCATGAACTTGATCTACACAATGGTTTTGAAATTTTAGTACAGTACCACGCTTTATTCTAAAAATTAGATGGGTCTGGTGAAAATGTTGATGAAGATATCGCTGGACCGTTTATTAACGCCAAATCTAGGTGAGTTTTACCTGAAACTAATATTTCCTAGCTCGCTTATGGAGTGTACTATTAAATAAATGAAAACAAATAGAAGAATATACTAGGTCATGTTCGGAAAGTTTGAAGCAATATCTGAAATTTTATTTCACATGATGAAATATAATGTGTTACGCGGTAGTTCTTATTTCAATATCCACAAATAATATAGAATTTTAAAAAGTTGCCTTTAAAAATTGATAAATGTTTTCAGGGTTTATTTTTTCCGAATGTTTCCAGCAGAGAAAACAACGATCGTGTTGAGTGTTGACAAATATATGTTATATTACAAAATTACATTTTATTGGTATTAACTTTCTTGAAGCAGAAAATCAGATAGCAAAAGTTTAAAAAACAATCTAATAGTTTTGTTAAAGTATTTGGTCTTAATGAGCACGAAAACGTTTGAATTAAAAATGCCAACGGACTTGTTGGTCGACATTATAATAAACAAAACGTAAATACCTCTGTTATCGCTGTTTACATGGTTTCTCCGACAATGAAAATTTACAAAATCATCTTTATTACTGCTTAGAATTAAAGCTAACAACAATGGCGAAAAAGATAAAAAATATTAAGATTATCAAACACAAACTTAAACTAAAAATTAATTTCATTATATACGCCGATTTTGAATGTGTACTTCAGCCTGTAATTGTTGTAGAAAATAATCCAAAACAACATATCACAATAAAAACTCAAAACTACTTTCCAAGTGGTTTCGCGTATAATATAGTTTGTTTTATCGATCCTAATTTGTTAAAACATATCGTAGTCATAATCCATTTGTATGGTTCCTCAAGCAATTGATTAGTGAAGTTGAAGATATATTTAGACGTTTTAAAAAGACAACTTCAATGATAAAACTGGCAGATAAACAAAAATCTGATCACGAACAAGCAAAATTTTGTCATAAGGCCTTGGTCACAATACAACCTTATAACAAACAAGTGCATGATCATTATCATTGGAGCTGCTCTTGATAAATGCAATCTAAAGCTTCATGCTCCAGATTTTATTACTGTTATTCTTCATAATTTTAGAGGCTATGACAGTCATATTATTGTAGAAGCTTTTGGTGACCCTGAAATAACATTTCGTCTAAGACTTGGTAACGTATTTAAGTGTATCCAAAATGAACTTGATAAAATTATGTCTGTTACTTTAGGTAAATTGCTTTTTATCGACATCTAACAGTTTATGACAGCATCGTTAGATTAGCTTGTAAATGCTTGTAACGGTTTTTTTTAAAAAAAAGGAATATGTCCGTACTAATATATCAAGGATTGGGTTAAATTTGATGAAAGTTCTTTGCCTTAAAAAGATAAATCTTTATTCGCAGCTATACAAAAATATTATAATATAACCGATGATGAATATAATTATGCTAAAATATTTGGAACAAATTTGATTGTAAGACACTTGTTGATTAACATGATTTACATTTGAAAACTGGTGTATTATTACTTGCAGATGTATTTGAGAGTTTGAGAAAGGCAAGGTATGGCTGATTAACAAGATAGAGATAGAAATATTAACAGATGATCTGTTTAATTTTATGGAAAAAGGGATTCGTAGTGAAATTAGCGTGATAAAAAAATATTTGGAAGTAAATAGTAAGTATATGAAAGAAAATAATGCTGAGCTTTCATCCAAATACACAATTTTTCTAGATCCAAATAATTTGTGGGTTACGCTATGTCAGATCGAATGCAATTTATGGGATTTCGTTGGATTACACCTTATCAATTTTTATTAGAAACATAAAAAAAAAAATACCCGAAGATGTTTCATAATTTGCTGAAGTTGATCTCCATTATCCTACCTCAATAGATGATTTACATCACTATTATCCGTTTTGTGCTAAATCAATGATAATCGACTATAGTTTACTGATGTGATTTATGTTACTCAACTGTACACATAAATACCAAAAGTTATCTGAGATCAGTTCAAACACAATCTAAATCTGTAATGTGGTTTAGAATTGCTTTGAGTTAGGCTTGGAAATGGGTTGACTTGTTTGTGACTGCCTGTCACTTACATATTTACATGCGTCTGCTACAGAGGTAAATATCTAAAATTATAGATGGTTGACGGGTGATAAAAATTATGCTAATGTGTTACAGTACTAGTGAACTTTAATCATGCATAAGGCACATACTGATTCTTTTAGCTGTCTTGTCACAGGAAAATACTCAAAATAGGTCATTCCTGTATTTAAAAAAATGAATGTAAAATAAGAAGGGTTCGTGGCAGTGTTGGTTCAGTATAAAAGCCACCAGTTGCATAATGAATTAACTTTAATACCTCAGTCAGAATCTTACAAGCATCCTTTCAACAAAAATCATTAGCTATTTTTTATTTGTATCTTTAATGTAATATTATAATCATTTTTCTTCAATGGGTCTGTCCAGTGAGACCTTAGTACAAATACGTGGGTTCTTTGGTACGCGGTTTTCGATAGCTTTCTCCATGAGTTACTAGTTCTGCATTACTAGTTTTATTTCGGATAAATGTCGGAACTGCAAGCGATTACGCTATTTTAAAATGTACCCATAAACATTTTTAAAAAAGTATATCGGTACTCTGTATTTCTGGTCTGGTATTCCTTAAAGTTATGATCGTAGGCCAAACTTTGGATACGATTACAAAGTCGAATGCCTGAGCTAAAAGATCGATACCACTCTATTGCGCTATGCAAAACCGTAGCTTGAAATGACAGCGTTTATTCTTAAATGGGTCGCGCGACAAAGGGAAGTGTTCTCTCGTTAGTTTTGATATAGCATATGTATGACCGGTCGATTGTAAGCAACGGTTCGAGACCCTTTGGGACAGCATGACGGGTAAGGGGAGGGGCTGGGCTGTAAAATTGCTATAACCTATTTACAAAAATTAACAACCCCGTCAAATTGTGTTCCATCCCCACCACCGAGAAAAAATTAAATGACGTCTCTGGATGGCAGTGCTCCGTAACGGTGAGCGCTTTAGACCACGCGGCCACTCTGGGCCCATTAATACACAAGATAACAAATCTACGGTTGCAAATAATTTGAAAATTTGAAGGATGTATTTGTATGGTGGATTTCGCAATTGACAGGTATTGACTTAAAAATTTTGTTTTACACGAATTATTACTTTTAGCTGAAACATCTGATTGTCTTTAAACTGTGGCTGACATGTACTTTCATTTAATATTGGTGTACCAACCTACAATCCTGATATCACCCGAAACGTATCCCCCAGTTACAAGTGGTGACATACGCATTATTTCAACTTTCTCAGGCAAGTTTTGTTGTTGGAGGGTCCAGGTCACAGATGAAGTAGATCCAGTTTTCAAAATCATTTACAGCAAGTTCCTAAAATATATTTTATCAGTATTACCACGGTGTCACAGTAATGCCCCTTGCAACCCCTGGAGTGATAGTTTCCCACAATCATCTGATTTAAACCGGCATGCGTTGCAATGCCACTGAAAGAAAGAAAGTGTTTGTGTTTTAATCCTGTCATGCGTTGCAATGTAACTGAAAGAAAGAAAGTGTTTGTGTTTTAATAGACTATTTGACTGGTTTCTGGAATGCATCTCAGATTATTTAGTGGTTTTTATCGAGCCCACAATAAGTGGTTACCTTACCGAAGGCGTTTTAGGTATCGCTACCGATTTTGAATTTCATACAGCTGTTGATTTACGTCATCATAGTTTCAGCCAATCCAGACCGTGTTCGATCACGTGACGTATCTATGGCGCCTACAATTCACACCGAACACACGCAATTTTAGGTATCGCTACCGATTATGAATTTCATACAGCTGTTGATACTCACCAAACTTTTATCGCAATCGGATGAACGGTATAGGAACGCATACGACACAAACGAAGAAACAAACAAACATACATTTTTTTCTTCATACTGTCAAATAGCGTATTCTGTTTATTGAAGTGCTTTTGGATACACAATATTTTTTGTTTTTCTGTCTGGTGCGTATATGAATAAATCAGAAGGTTTTCCAACGCGTGAGCATGCCACATACAGCTGTCCATGTGAGAAGCATGGATTTTCCAAATTTAGTCCACACACTTGTAGCGATTGTCCCTGTGCTTTGTTTATGGTAATTGCAAATGCGAGTCGCACCGGAAACTGTAAACGTTTGAATTCGAATGGCATATCTGTTGGAATCATAGGGATGCGTGGCAAGAGTACATCTTCTCCTTTAAATTTTCCATTAAAAATTGTAGCTTCGATGATATTGTTCATTAACTTTTTCACTGAAAGCCTGGTACCATTGCAAAGTCGTGGTGGATTTATGTTTCGGAGAAGAATGATAGGTACGCCAATTTTCAATGTTAAAACGTGCGGCGGCATGCCTGGCAAATCAAGTGAATTTAAGAATTCAGTTGGATAATTGACAACTTCGTCTTGATTCATTACAGTATCTATGGACTTATACGTTGTCGCTTCGCCTGGTATTTGTTTTTGAATGCTGAAGTTGATGGCATTAACATCGTTGTTTTTGGCTGATAATATAGCACGTTCACTGAGCCATTGATGATTTGTAATTCTGTGCGATATTCGGGGAAAACTTTGTGAATCAATTCGTCTGTGGTTCCTGTAATTTTACAGAAGCTTGTTGGCAACGTCATACATTGTGTAGATTCATCGATTTCCATTTTCCCATTCCCAATATCCAACAATTGTTTTGCGAAATGTTCAGCGGATGCATCGTATTGTAGTTCTACACGCATATTGGTCTTCAAAGTCAATTTCTGCACGTGTCGCCATAACACCGATGATTTGAGACATGCATTTAATTCATCAGCAGCTGTTGAACGTGGTATAACTGGTAGAGTTTGTCGAAAATCACCAGACAATAAAATAAGTGCGCCACCGAAGAGCTGTTCATTTCATCTCAAATCTTTTAGTGTACAGTGAAGCGCTTCCAAAGCCTTTTTGTGCGCCATAGTACATTCGTCCCATATAATGAGTTGACATAATTGGAGTACTTTACCCATTCCAGAATTTTTGTTGATATTGCATGTTGGTGTGTCGGTGATTTGCATATTCAACGGCAATTTCAGTGCTGCATGCGCTGTTCGACCACTATCCAAAAGAGTTGCTGAAATTCCAGATGATGCGATTGTCAGTGCAATATTGTGTCGTGATCGTATAGTTGCCAAAATAAGTGAAATGAGAAAAGTTTTTCCTGTGCCTCCGGGCGCATCTAGGAAATACAATCCACCGCTTTGGCTTGTAATTGCATGCATAATTCTATCATACGCTATGCGTTGTTCTGGAACCAATTTCGGAAGATTTGTTTGAACAAATGTACCCAATTCGTCGATATCAAAGTGTGTTTCTCGTTCCAAATCACGATTGTTTGTTGCATGCAAACGATGTAAGATGTCTTCACTCATGTAGTCTTAGTATTTTTCCCAAAGATCTTTTGGATTGGATGGGAAACACGTTGTCAATATGATTGCAAATAACGTGCGTATTTGCTGTGGTTGAGCAGTATTCGATGCATCAGCGAGTGAAGTGTCCCAATGTGCATCGTTTTCCAAAAGATTTAATTCTTGGCAAGCTTCACGATAAGTGGCACATACTTGACTGTTTACTGTTCTCAGTTCTTGGAAGGATGTCGGTCAACGTACGTTAATTAACAGTAATCGCAAGTAAAAGCATTCTGCATTGTTTGGTTGAACAGTGTATAGACGGCCTAATGTGTCGGTTGAATATAAATTGGGATGTCCTTCAACTGCTTGACCTTGTTTGCGACGTTGAAACTTTTTCACTGATGCATTCCATGTGTAGTATGTTGGCACTTTGAAGTAAAGTAGCGTCTTTGCAAACATATCATTCCCGCACAATGAGAAAAATGCAGTTAACGTTGTTGGCGGTGGTGACAATGCTCTTGCATGTGCATTTTCTGCTGTGAAGTATACGCGCTGTCCATTTTCAAGGTGCACTGCCAAATGAACAACTGTTGGATGTCGTTCATGGATTAGAAATGAGAAAATGCGCCATACTGCTTCATTGCTACTAATGTAGCGTCCCATTTGATATTGGTAGATTTCATCGATGGATGCATTTGCATTTCCCACTCCAAAAACTGCCATATCGCTTCCTTTGTTAACATATTTGCAAATGTACTTGATAGATTTCACCGAATTGCAATACTCGATATTGATGTGTGCTTTGTACGTTTTCGAAAGTAACGGTGAATACGGCACAACCCAACGATTATCGACTTCAACATCACTGTTCGTACTTTTAAAGTTATGGATTTGCCACCATTTTCAGTTGATCGCCGGCGATAGAGTGGATATCCGTCATTACCAGTGATAGTCTCGGCAAGTAAGTGTCTTGGGTATCGTTTCGTGCATTTCCCATCAGATATGCATGGTGAATTGTTGTTGAGTAAGCCACATGGACCATGAATCATGTTTTTGGTGAAGACTTCAAATAAGTCTTTATCAATATCGACATCTGGTATTTCTGCTGAGATGACTTGATCAATTTGATCTGGTGTGACTTTTTGGATGAACCATATCAAAATGTTTGCATGTGGCAAACCTCTTTTTTGCCATTCAATGGAATACATCCAACAGCGTGTCTGTCTAAAAACATGATGCTTGACAATGAAATCTATTAAAGATTTCAATTTTTGTTTGAACACACGCGCGGAAATATCATGACGATCCGATGATGATTGTCCAGGTAACAAAAGTTCTTGTATTTCATCCCACGTCGGATTGCATGTGAAGGTAATAAACAAATCTGGACGTCCATATGCGCGAACATATGTCATTGCATCTTGTGCGTATTCATGCATGTGCCGTGGACTCCCTGTAAATGTGGCCGGTAGTATGACCATTTTTCCGAATTCATTGAGATTCACATTGCCATCATTAACAACTGCATCACGTAAATGAATGTACTCTTCGGAACGCAACTTGGTTTGATTTAATCGAATGTAGAGGAGTCGTTCGGTTTCCATTTTCGCATACATATCGACAATGTATTGATGGAACAATTGTCGACATTTCAAGATATGATTTTCAGTGTTTTCACGAATCATCAATCGATATGAATATTATTTCATGGCACTGACTTTCTTATTCGTTTCCTCGTTTGTTTGTGGATTTCTCATTAAGATGTTGAAATGATATCCATCTTCTCCTTGCCAAAATAAAATCGGATATTGCAATCCGTCGTATGAGCGATGAGTTTCTGAGACTCGCTGAACATCATCGTTTGTGCGATGAAGAATTATATCAAGCGAGTTAAATTCTTCGCCAACTATAACGATCGCCACTTCATCAATTGTTGGTGCATTGTACTGTCTTTCGTGTTGGCCGACAGGTGTTTTGTCTGCTCTAACTACGACTTTGTAGTCATCAGTTGGCATTTGTTCAAGGGCAGTTCTGAACAACGAACTAATTCGTTGTGTTGATCGAATAAAGTTTGTAATGCAGCGACTATTTCTCGTTTAGTGCCAGTATTGAATTGACAACGTTGATCGATTTGTTCATGAGTGTTTCCCATGAAATGAATTTGAAGAAATTTGTGATCTGCGTTCGGTAGTGGTAGTAGTGATCCTGCACGATGGTAAATTTGCCCTTGCACTTTAAATGTTGGCATGTAATTCTCGTGCACGATATTTGTTGCACCGAACGATGTCATTTGGAAACATGAATTGTACTTCCGTATGTTTGCCAAGAAATGTTTCGATTGGCTTGTGTCACCTGATACCAACGTTGATAATGGTTCGGGTGGTGAATGTAATTCTGGCAATTTCACTTTTCCACCCACGCAGCACATTCCTGGTGTTTCATTCTTAAATTTGAGGGCATTGCAATACACGCATGATTTATCCATTTTTCCAATAAGCAGACTTGGATGAAGACTGTAATCATAATTTGCATTATAATGGAATGCACTAAGATTTAAATCAGCGTGCATTGTTCGTCTGGATTGAGCAGTGCGAACTCGAACGGTTTGCAACCTTGCTTCCCGTTTTTCGTCTGTTTCAGATGATCGGGCTTGAGCAGTGTGAACTCGAACGGTTTGCAATCTTGCTTCCCGTTATTCGTCTGTTTCAGATGATCGGGCTTGAGCAGTGTGAACTCGAACGGTTTGCAATCTTGCTTCCCGTTGCTCGTCTGTTTAAGATGATCGGGTTTGAGCAGTGCAAACTCGAACGGTTTCTAATCTTGCTTTCCGTTGCTCGTCTGTTTCAGATGATCGGGTTTGAGCAGTGCAAACTCGAACGGTTTACAGTCTTGCTTTACGTTGCTCGTCTGTTTCAGATGATCGGGTTTGAGCAGTGCAAACTCTAACGGTTTCCAATCTTGCTTTCCGTTGCTCGTCTGTTTCAGATGATCGGGTTTGAGCAGTGGAAACTCGAACGGTTTCCAATCTTGCTTTCCGTTGCTCGTCTGTTTCTGAAGCTCGTGATGCCTTTATCTTTCGTGCTTGAGGTGTAGATCGACCAATAGCTTTTCGTTTAGGTGGCATAATTGAATGCTTTGTAACGACTATTACAAATTCACACCGCGATTGTTTGACGTAACCAAGGTGCGAACCAAACGTAACTAAGTAAACATGACGTACACCGAGTATGAATTTCATACAGGTGTTGATTTACGTCATCATAGTTTCAGCCAATCCAGACCGTGTTCGATCACGTGACGTATTTAAGGCGCCTACTGTTCGATCACGTTACTTACAAATTCACACCGCGATTGTTTGGCGTAACCAAGGCGCGAACAAAACGTAACTAAGTAAACATGACGTATCTAAGGCGCCTACAGTTCACACCGAAGACACGCGAAATTAGGTATCGCTACAGACCGTGTTCGATCACGTGACGTCACGTATCTAAGGCGCCTACTGTTCGATCACGTTACGTATCTAAGGCGCCTACTGTTCGATCACGTGACGTATCTAAAGGCGCCTACAGTTCACAGCGAACACACGGTAAATGTCGCAAAAACACATTTGTTAATTGTTACAGTTTAAATGGTTGTACTAATTCAGAAACCTTCGCGGGCGTGCGCAGAACAACTCACCAAAGTTTAATCGCAATCGGATGAACGGTATAGGAACGCATACGACACAAACAAACAAACATTCATTTATATATATATATATATATATATATATATATATATATATATATATATATATATATATATATTCAGTCTCTTTACCTAGTGTGGTCGCCGAGGCGCTGTGCTGCTGAACATCTGACCAGTTTCCTCAACTCGTCTCAATCATGTGCTAATGCCTTTGTCTCCGCAAAACTTGTCGTGGTCAATTCTTTGGTGTTGTCAGTCTCCTTTTTTCTGCATAGCTTCTTTTTGCCACCCTGGACGCTGCCCTGCAGGACTGTTCAATCTAGTGACATGATCCTACCATTGCAGTTGTTTCTTTTTCACGGAGGTGAGGATGTCTTCATATTGGTCTACTTTGCGCTTGATGGTGTAACACACTTCATTTGTGATCTGGTCCTAGTAAGAGATGCCAAGGATGGTTCTGTAGCATCTCATTTCAAGTGTCTGCATTCTTCGTTGTAATTTTGCTGTCAGTGTCCAGATATCTCTCTCTCTCTCTCTCTCTCTCTCTCTCTCACACAGATATATATATATATATATATATATATATATATATATATATATATATATATATATATATATATATATATATATATATATATATATATATATATATTAATTATTATTTTTTTAAAATGTGTCCGCGTATGTTCAGCTTATGTAGGTATTTGATAAAACTTGTCAGTAGCTCCCTGTGTTGGTGTTTGTTCCCCGAGCTTTTCCTTCACCAGTTCTACCGACCTCCTTCTATCATTTGCTAGAAAATGGCAGAGGACACAACAAAATTTCCGAAGTAAGTTTCCGATTATTGGCGGAAAGACTCGACTTTATTGGTAGTCTTTATTTTTATGTACCTCCCCATTAACAAATAGTTTTATAGTTATCATGGATTTGAAGGCCCAAGTGAATATATTTATCATGTTCATCTAAATTTTCATTTTTGCATACCAAGGAAAAACAGTATATTTAATTTTGTAGTATATAATATGAAAGTTAATACAAATACCAATCAATTACCTTGCGTATTAATTTTATCACGTCATTCCTGTGTGAACAACGTTTTTGATTTATGAACTCGAAGTTTGCGTTTGACGATACAGTTTACATAACGCTTACAAAACTAGACTAAGAGACAAAATGGCACACAGAGACCGAATGTTTGATTCATCAGGACGATCAGAGAGAAAAGGGTATAACATTTGTTCTCACTTAGATGATGTGATCAGCTCAAAACTTAGGATGTCTTGTTGCACTAATTCATTCAAAATGGCGTTGCTTTCACTAACGTTCACCAATGACGAAGAAGACTTTGTAATATGCTTTTCTGCCACATTGATACAGATTTGAATACGCTTTTTAGTGTGAAATCTTTACCCCATTTTCACCCCTCATTTGTATGTTGATGAATTTCTCGCAAGATTATTGTATTCATTTATACTTGGGCAAGGTCATCAACTCTAGCCGCCTTGGAATCTCGAACAGAACTAGAATCAGGTGAATATTTAGAGGATGTGACGCAAAGCGTAACTACCGCGTATCTAAAAATAGCCAGCGTGGACAGTGGAATTACTCTACGGCCAAACTTGAATGATGACCTGATTGATGTCAAAAGTAATACACCGCTAAAGTTTCAAAGTGCGCATGCGTACACTTTAGAGTTACGCAAGCGTTCTTGAATTAACCAGTAAAATCTGGCGTTCACGTGTACCGCGAAGCTTTAACGAACTGTAGGAAGTCTGGCCATATTGATTCAGCAAATAAAAAGAATAATTTTAAAAAAATGTGTTTCCAGTTAGTTAAATGGCCCTGATGCACATTGCCGACCCTCGACATTTCCACCCAGTGTTATAATATATATTTTTGTTAAATCACTTATGCGAAATTGATTTAAGTGACGAAAACGTTTAATGTGATAAAAAGTGAACAGAACTCTTAGTCAACCGATTCATTGATTTATTATTCTTAACCTGACTGAAACCAGATTGGCACAAATACTGGCATTCCCAACACCTTTCTTGCTTAACAGACTTTAAAAACAAATTAGTTGGAACAGTGAATCTATAGTTTAGCCAGTTTTGCCCAGTACTTTTAAGTGCTGGAAATATTTGATTTTTAAATAATTTATATAAAAAAAAGTTGGAGAAACCCCCCACCCACGCCTAACCTAAATTTAAAATCAGTGAAATAAAAAACACATCAGTCCTTTTCTGTAATAAACTATTTTATTTCAGAAGCCATTTTTTAAATACTAATTTGTTTCTAAATAAGTTTTCTTACTAGTATTTAAAACTGAATTAAAAAATACTTTCATACATCATGAAGTTGTTTGTTTTCATTTAGAACTAACTAACTGCAAGATCACAAGTTCTTGTTTACTAAGATTATACAGAGCCTGGAAAGGTTACTTGTACATCCAGGCTCTACTAAGAATATGGTGGCGCTGAAGAAACTGTTTATCAGTGTATTCGTATTTTAAAAGCTTGTATAAATTAGAGTACACATGGGAAAAATAATTTTGTATACATTAGGACCTGATTATTAAAAATTCTTTTTCATTTGCCTTATTTGACACTTGCAACAAGTTTTCACATCTGCAGAAAAATAATTTGAAATTTGAAAGGTTATATATTTAGTGTACATACAAGAACTTATCTTTTTACATGTACAGTACAAGTTACTCCTGTCATGTAAGCACCTTTACTTTCATAAATTTAGAAACAATATTTTTTAAAAATTGAACCCTAATAATATTTTTAACAAAGTTTATTCAGTTATGAATTTTGAGTGATCTACATATTGTCGTGACAAAATTTCTAGTTATCAGTTATGGACTGCACAATATCAGTTCAGCATTACACTTGATGCAGATCATTTATAATAGATTGAACTATTTATAGTGCATTGGGAATTGAGATATGATCATGTGAACAAGAAGCTGTGCACATTTGCATTCATCTTGTGTATGGATGTTCAGCTATAAATAGGATAGAAGACAAATTTTCAAAAAGTTTTATGCTACGCTTGTACAAAATGACATTTCTTCAAAATTTTTTATTTGCCATGATGTAAAATTTATTTAAAGTAAAGCTTTATTGATGGCCATGTTTCTAATGTCATTAAAATATTTGCAAGAACAGATTTGTTTGGGAAAATAGGTATTATGTACAAATTGAAACTGAAGTCATGACATACCATACAGAAGATATTTATAAAGGTATATAATTGCATCCAATTTATTGAAGTACATACCCTTTTTTCCCCTGCTAGTGTTTTCCCAGACTTTGTTTGTAATTTTTAAAAATGACATTGTTGTGTCTGTATATGTTTGTACATGTACTACAAGTTTTAACAACCACAGGCACCTTTCCTCTTTTGTCCGGCACCTTTCTTTTGTCATAGCACACAACAAAAACTGGTTTAAAAAGGGGTCACCCTGCTTGGTTGACTGTGCCTAAAAATGTCGAAATCTGTCATTGAATTTGCCATGAAGCATATTTTGAGGAATTTATACAATTATCTTCAATGGAATTTTGATTGACAAAGTGTGAAATAAAGTGAATAAGCACTTTATAGAAGTGTGTGTAATCAAAATCTTAGAATTTACACCTGTAGCTGCAAAAGATTGCTTATATGAACTATGTGAGTTGTACTATAACAGTGCGCCAAGAAAATCTATTTTAGACGCAGGACCATGTTGCAGACATGTAGCATGACTACTCCTTTTTTCCAACTATTTTCACATATTTTTTTGACATGGAAATATGGGTGTGCCCCCCCTCCCCTTTTTTGGGGGGATAAAATATTGGCATCTGTATTGATTAGTTACTGGCAAGAACATGAACAATACTTGCTTGCAAGAATGTGAAGAAGTTACTTGGGTGTAATCTAACAGTTTCTCTTTATATAATGACAGGTTCCATACAGTAAGATCAGTTTTAACCTATATGGTAGTTCTGGATTTATTAAAGTTTCTGAAAAATGGCACCATCAGTTGTCTTCACGAACACTAATTTTCAGAACATTAATCAGTTATAACTACTTTGTGTCATAGATGTACTTTTACAGTGATTTATAAGAAAGTGCAGAGGGTTTAAAAGGTTTATTTGTTTAATAATTTAGTTTTGGAGGTGATCGTGGTAGAGGCCTTGGTGGTCCCAGAGGTGGTGGTAGTAGTCGCATGGGAAGCCGGCCGGGAGGTGGATTTGGAAGTGGAGGATTTGGTGGCAGTAACTTTGGACGTGGAAAACTTACGAAAAATGATATACCTGGGCAAAGGTTGCGGAGGCCAAAGTGGGATATAGACAAGCTGACAAAATTTGAGAAGAATTTTTATGTGGAAGATGTTAAGGTTGCAAGCAGAACACCAGTAAGTATCCTAATCTTTTAGCTCTACTGATCATACACTGAAAGAGATCATGGGATAGCCTGTATTTTGTTATCTGTCCATTCATACAAGTTTTCACTACTTCTTCTGATGTTGTTGTTGTAGTGTTTAATCATGGAGGAAGAACCTGGGAAAAGCCCCCAACCCAGAAGAAGTGATAATTATTCCCAATGCAGTTTTAAAGAAGTATTCAAAGATAAAACACCAGTTTGCTACCCAGGGGCAGTTTTCTTAATGTTCAGAGAGGTGAGCATCACTTGCTTGTTATGTAGGTCCCTCAATTACTCATGCTCTCATAGTGCAGCCTATATTTTTGGGTATGTGAGAAAGCTTGCTTAGTAGCTTCTCATTAATATAACATATCTCTAAACCAGAATTTTATTTTGTCGAGTATTAATTTTGTTTGGTTGTCTTGCTATCTTTGATCATATTTGTGAACGAGTATGCTTATTTATTGTAGTCAAATTATGTTTATTGTTCACCCAAAAATTGTAACAGCATTTGATCGATCACTTAAAATGAGTTGACTCCAGAATCGACTGATGCGGAAAGCTCTTGGCAAGGTTCAATTGTATGCCTTTTAACATTTATTTTACTCCACCCTCTTTTTTTTTTGATGTGATAATACCGTATTTTCCGGCCTATAGGTCGATGCGGAGTATAAGTCGAATTGACCAATTTTGTAAATTTTCCATCCTTCGTCCATATATAAGTCGATTCGGAGTATAAGACGAGACCAGGTCAATAACTTGGCTATGTATTTTATACTACCGGTAGTAACTTCCGGTTGCATGAATATTAATGGTATCGTCATATAATATTCCATATTACCGGCAATATCCATTGCAACAAGAGCTATGATCATTCCTTCCAGTTGAAAGTTTAAACCTACGGTAATTTATTTGAGAAATTTTGTCAAATACAATTATGGTACTTTATTCAGAGAACCATGCATTGGTACATACACGTGTCTAATTTATATATACATGTATAATCTATTGCATGAAAAGAGTATCAACACCGTGTACTCACCAGCGAATCTTGTAACATACATTGAATCCATAATACAAATATTTCCATCGAAAATATCCACACACGGATGTAAAATATTCAATAATTTAGTCACAGATCATTATGTGACTGAATTCAATGAAAAGAATATAACAATTACGTAACGGGTGTACGTAATGAATGATGAAATAGTACATGTCCGTAGATTAAATAATGGAAGCTAAAGCACATTTTCCCACACAAGCTGCTAGTCAAAGTTCTTTGAACTTGCCGCCCAGCTATTGCGTCATGTTCTTTTGATGTACTCTAATACGCGGCACGTTGTGTCAAAACATAGTCTTCTAATTTATCCTCAATATTACTCCATCATGCTTTGCAGCCACGATTTGCTTTCTTTGTTTTGTTTTTTTTTGTAGCGCCTAATGCAACCTTAGGTTTACGCCAATCCCGGACACATTTTTCACTTACACCATATTTCCTGTGAGCAGCCATATTCCCACCATTCTCTTCAGCGAGCTTTACAATTTCCAGCTTAAAAGCCGCCGAACAAAATTATTTTGCATACTCGTATTTACATTGTTGTTGTAGATTTTAGCACCATTTTTAAGCACACAATAGGCTATACATGGTGGTCAGTATTATTGGTGGAGGAAGAACCTGGGAAAACCCCCAGAAAGAACCACCAACCCACTAGAAGCTACTGGCAAGCTTTCTCATATTACTACATTAGCTGAGATGGCAGTGATCTGTAACGGTGAGCGCTTTAGACCACTTGGCCACTCGGGTCCCCTATTTACATTGTACTATGAATGTTCTTTGGAAAGAAATTTTAAACAACATACATGACTTTCTAGCAGAAGTTACTAATTTCCTAATATTGATTGAAATTTCACGATCATATTGACCATTTTTGACAGTAAAACAAGTGATACATCAAGGTTTCAATTTTTATTGCGATCTTAATACTCAACAAATAGGGATGAATTGTTTGGTATTTGTACTAAAACAAATAGGAACTATGACTGACCCACATTATAAATGGGTTTGCAAGTTTCAGGGCACAAGTTATAGAGCGAGTGGTGTAATAGTGTCAGTACCAAATGAGAGACTTGTATTGTTTAGTTGCTGTCCTTTTTAATACTTGCAACTCTGTGTCATATGAAGTCCAATATTATAAATGCAAAAATTTGGATCTTTGATGGTCACTGTGAAACTTGGAGGATACTTGGTCATGATTAGAAGATGAGTGTATTAATCAGACAATATGATCTTGCAATCTTCGATTTAATTGTTTTGATTTGAAGCTGGATGTAGAGTTTTAAAGATTCATTTGAGCAGTAGAAAGTCACACAGATTCAAGTGGATCACTTTGTAACTTTTCATCCGGAAAAGCTTTTTTTGCTTGCGAGTTTTTTTTTGTTTTTGTTTTTAGTGTTGAGTCTGATGTAGAATCTTGTAAACATGGTCATGGTTTTGACTGGATCAATAAGAAATATGTGTCCATGTTGTGGTGGTCATGATTTCATGATAAGCATATGAAGAATTTGGTGCTTTTGGAATTTTGTTATTGCCATCTTTATCCTTCGTCAGAATGAAATGTTCAACACAATCATGTGTCTTTTCAATATTTCTAAAGAATGGATGGTCCATATAATGGAAGTTAATTATGCAGACGGGTATTGTTCATTATTTAAGTCACTTATTGTGCAGTTTCAAGTAATGTCTCTCTCACAATATCTGATCTTGTCATGGCTTCTTTGAAACTAAAAATTGTTGAAAGAGGAAAATGTATGGATATAACTAACTTTGACCAGTCAGTAAAAATCAGTTCAGATGGACCTAGATAGAAGAAGAACATCACAAGCTGGTGTTGTTTTTTGTTGTTGTTTTTTTTTCTCAGTACAAATCTGTAAGAAAGACTAAAGAGGTTTCCAAAACGATTATTTATAGATCTCTTGACCAATTAGGAAATGTGGCATAAGAAAGACCCTTGGGACACTCATTAATTTTGTTGTTGTAGGGTTTAATGCCATTTTTAAGCACACAATCGGCTATACATGGAGATAAATGGTGAAGAAAGAACCCAGGAATTCCCCCCGAAAAGAAACACCTACATACGAGAAGCTACTGGCAAGCTTTCTCACATAACAACATTGGCTGAATCTGAGACTCGAACTTGCGCAGACAGAGGTGAGATGGTAGTGACCCGTAACGGAGAGCACTTTCTGTTGCAATTTGGCAGTCACACACAACTTTCTCCTTGTCACCTTTGGTAATTAAAATAATAGAGCCAAGGTATATTTTCTCTTTGTCCTATAGTCAGGAATCCAGATTAAACTGCTGCATAAACATCAGTGGAGTGGCTGGGTTAGAAGGTCATTTTTCTAGATCTTGTTCCTTTTAAGTCTATCAGCCACCCTCGTTGCTGACAAATTCAGCATAACAACGACAGGCAAGTAACTGACATTAAAATGTAGCTGGATGACCTACTCCCCACTCTAGTCTGATGTCCTTCATTACTTAAATGCCATGGATAAAGAAAGACCATGTGGTATTGCATACTGGCCGATGACAAGGGTCAGTGGATGTGGTCTAAGAAATTTCAACACATGGAATTGGTGCATCTGGCATGGACAAGGATTTCCATTGCAGAAAGGTAAAGCTTGGTAATACTCCTCCCATTAAAACTACATATAGTTTCTAGATGTAATTAGAGTATAGCTAGGATAACTAGCAGGCAGTGAAGATGAGCTTGCCACCTTAAGGAAGAACCTGGATGAAACATCTTCCAGATTTGACAAGGAGATTAGCGCTGAGAAGACAAAACTTATGACAAATAGTTGCAAACATATCTCTGCCAAAATTGAAGTCATAAGATAGGAACTGGAAACCATGGGCCAGTTCAGATATCTTTGTTCCATAATCACCGAAGAGGGATCAAGAGCAGGAATTTTTTCACTAGCAGCACAAACATTAGCAGCAAAGTCAAAGCTAAGACCTATCTAGAGAGACAAGAATATTTGTCTGAAAACTAAAATCAGACTATTGAGAGCACTAGTCATCTCAGTATGTTTTGTATTCCTGTGAGGCCTGGACCCTGATAGCAGAATTACAACGAAGAATCCAGGCACTTCATGCTCAGAACAAACCTTGGCATCTCTTGCATTGACTACATCACAAATAAAAAAGGTGCATAGCCATAAATGAAGACCTCGTCACTATCAAAAAGAGAAAATTGAATAGGTATGGCCATGTCACTTGAGCCAACAGTTTATCAACAACAGTACTGCAGGGTGGAAGAAGGAGAATTAGACTTTAGAAAAAAGTGGATTGATAACATCACAGAATGAACCAGGAAAGGGTTTGCGGAGACACAGGCATTGGCACATGATTGAGACAAGTGGAGGGAACTGGTCAAATAAATGTTCATCACAGTGCCTCAATGACCACACTAGGTCAAGAAACTGATGATGTTGATGAGGATCGTAAATATTTCTTGATTTCTGCTTTACTGGGGCCCTCTGATTAGTTTGTATTTAAATGACCTACATATCTTCTAAGTATGATATCAGATTTTGTAGTTTTGAGCTGAGGGCTTAAAACAATTTTAGTATATTGACCATGAATGTAATATAATTATTAAACCATCTATGCATATAGCTGATAAATTTCTTGTTTCTAATTACAGGCAGATATTGCAGCCTATAAGCATGAGAAGCAGGTGACAGTGAATGGAAGGAATTTACCAAATCCTATTGTGGAATTTAATGAAGCAAATTTCCCAGGTAGTTTAGAACTATTTCACAATAGTGAATGAAAATGGTTTTATTGATTTTTCTAGTGATAGACCAGTATAGCTGATGAGATGGTCTTTTGTCTGTCATCAGTGTACACGTTTTTTTTTATCACTACTTCTCTTGAATGATTTGGAGGATTGCCATCAAACTTTACACACATATTCATCCCATGGTCTAGTTGGTTTTGAATGAAAATGGTGCCACTTGGATATCCAATATGGCCACCTCAGTGACCATTTTGAAAAACGCAGTCTCTGCTACTCCTAAATAGAAGACTATCCAAATGTTGTTTTCACTGAAATACCTGTGGTGTCTAGATGAATTTCAATCAAAATGGTTCTGATTTGATGGCCAGTATGATGGCCACATTGGCCATCTTGAAAATGTTGTCTGGGTGATCATCTTGGTATGGGGTTTTCACTGAAATACTTCATATTATGTCATGTTGGTTCTAAGTCAAAATGGTGCTTATCTGATGACCAAAATGGCCACAAAATTTTGTTATCACTCTCCTGATCCAAATATAATGTACTAATTGTAGCTAGAAAACTTCTAGTTAGTCTTAATGATAATGGTACCAAATTGATGTCTAATATGGCTGCCACAGTGGTCAGCTTAAAATTATGTCATTTCTACACTTTCTAAATGAAATGTAATGCTTTTTTTGTTTGTTTTTTTTGTACCTGAAGACTGATTTATTGTTGGTCATGAATTAAAATGGTATTGATCTGAGGACATCTTGAAATATTGTCATTGTCATGTTAACATTGGGCTTTTACTAAACAAGTTGTGATGTCAAGTTATTCTTAATAGTGCCATTCAGACATTCAGTATGCCTGCTGCAGGGCCAGAATAAAAAACTTACTTTTTCCACCCTGATTGAATGGTATCATTATGGAATTTTCACTGAAAACTTCTTGTGATGTCTAGTTGATCATAAATGAAAATGGTGCTGATCCAACTTCTAATATGACTGCCAGAATGGCCATGTTTAAAATGTTGTCATTGCTTTTCCTAGATGGCTGGTCATATTGACATTTTGCTTTAACAAAAAGACCTGACATATAGTTGGTACTAAATAGAAATGATGCCAATCTAGTGTCATGTTTCAACTATAGCCTCCACTTTGATTATCTTGTTTTCATTGCACCTGCAAAATTGAAGGTTCTTTTAACCTCAGATTTCCACAGAAGACTTTTTAAGATGCCTTGTTTATTGTAAATGAAAATTGTGCCAAGTTGACAACCTATATGTCCATCACATGAGTTATTTTGAAAATCTTTTTATCACTGAAGAATATCAGTAATTGTTTCAAGGCTGTTCCAGTAAAACATATACCCCCTGGGGGGAAGGCACTTTTGAATTCAACCAACCCACAATAGAAGCAATTTAAAAGAATTTTGATCCACTCTCTGCTGCATTTTAATAAAAAAAACGTCACCCCTTACTTACAGAAGCATATTATTTTATCCAACTTATAGCTAGTGGTTAGAGGGTGGTAGAAGTGATTTTAATTTTGGGTTGGGGACAGGTGCGATTTAAATGACTGCTAACTGGAGGTAATCTATATTGAATTCATAGATATATAAAATATAGATTATAGATATATATAATCTACTGCACATTTTTATGTGTATCTATTGTTTGTAATCAATCATAGGTTGTTCTTTTGTCTGTCAGCCATGTATGTTTCTTGATCTGTCAGAAATAAACAAAAATTTAAATTTGTGAAAGTGATGCTGCATTATTTATACCTGATTGAACACCATGTATTTTCTTGTCTTAAAAATTTATTTTCTGCAAATGATATGTCTTATTTTTATGTCTTGTTGTATGATTGATGTAAAAAAGAAAAGAAATATAGCATGTCAAAACACTTTCTGATCAATCAGTTTATCATCATCATCAATCAGGTTTCTGCCACCATCAGTCCACGATAAATTAGTTTCATGATTTTCATTCCAACCACCCACTTGATGCAGTAAAATATTTGATACGATAGCTGTCCCTGTCCTGAAAATATTTTTAAAAGAAATCTAAAACCCACCTTGAATTAGATTTTAAAAAATGGATCAAAATTGAGGAATGATTATTATTGAATAATTATTATGGGACTAGTGTACTTTTAAAATCAACATCATTGTTGTCAACTGTCTATTGTCAACAACAGCAGCAGCATCACTGGTGGCCAAGCAGGAACATGATGTACTTTTAACTTGGCAGAGTGGTGTAAAATGTTGTTTTCTGATTACTTGTCGTTCATCATATTTGTTTAAACCCCATTTTGCATTTTATGTCTACTTGAGTAGTAGAATTGGCTGATGTATATAGATTCACTTGTGCTGAAAATGGTGTAAAAGCTATAATGATCTACCAACAACCTGCGGTCATGTCTCTAAATGACGTTGGGTGTTGGAGAAACCTAAAACATTAAATGAAGCAAATAATTAACAGCACCACCAGCAGCAGAAGTACTGGTTTTTCATTTATGCCACAGTTGTATGAATGTATCATTTTTGACCATAATAATTGTCTTCAAACCAATGAATATTGTCAGTTTTTCTATCATCCATCTAATGAACAATCATCATCATGATATCCTGCTTTTTCTGATAACTGCCGTATATATACTGGTTTGAGTCCCTGTGCTGAGATTTTGTGAAAACTTGCCAACAGCTATCAGATTCTCTGAATCTTCTTCCATCTTTGATACCAGCTGCCATATATAAGCTACAAAGAACTGAAAATGGTATTAACCCCAAATTAAGTATAACTTTTTTTTATCAAACATCACTAACAAAATGAACAAAAACTGCAACGAAACTGCAATTTTTTGAAAGCCTATAATAATTTTAAAAAAGGGAACTTCTTTCACCAATTTTAAGTTTTTCCTTCTGCATGTTTAATTCAAATTTTCTGCAACATACAAACCTTTACAAATGCATCAACTTCCTTCTCTGACAACTTGTTTCTGGCAATCTCTTTGTGCATTTATGCCAATATATGTCTTTAACTTTCTATCTGGGTGTTCTTGAACTCATAACAGTGTGTGAAAAACATACTTCAGCTGCTTCATATTAAGCACACCAAGTGGAGTACCTTTTTTTCTTCTCTCAGTTATAAGTTTTTCTTTCTCTTTCAAATGATCAAGAAACATTTGTATATCCTTACAGCTTATGCCTACAAGATTGCTGATACTTTCCATGTCTGTTGTAAAATATATGCACTCAATTCCAGTAGATGCTGTATGTTTCTGGTTGGCAAAAAAGAAATATGGAGTAAGAAAACTATCTTTTGCTTCACCTTCCTGTTCAAGTGGCTGAATGGCCGTTAATGTGTCTGGATTAGACAGGTAAAAGTCTGGTAGACGAGACATATCCAAGATTGGTTTTATATCATATCTCTTGACATGGAAACCTCTCCAACTATCGTCTGTTCTGTATGTTGCAAACGCATAATGCATTTCAGTACATATGTTTGGATCATTTGTGTTCACTAAAAGTTGATAAGCATTCATTGCCTTATCTTTTGTAAGTCCATATTTGTCACAGAGTTTTCCCCATATTGGTCCACTTGGCTTTATAACAAAATTATTTTCCATTTGATAGGATGCATTCTTACCAAGAAATTTCTTTATTACAGATTCAAAATTTGGGTCAAATACCCATTCAATTGTTTTAGGTGCAAGATACCAATTTTGTCTGATAAATAAAATGTGCCATGATTCTTTTTACTGATTCTTCCTGGGCAGCTGACGTATTTTCATACAATTTGTCTAAATCAAATGTGCCCTGTTCATCATACTCTTTCTTGTAAATTCTTTTTGATGGGATGATTCCACACTGACTTAATGCTCTATTTTCTGTGTGTGAAGTCTCGCCACAGAATGATATTTTGAATCTCCTTCAGCCAAACTCTGCACTTTGAATCGGTCCAACCATCTAATAAGCACTGAACAAAAGTGTGTCATTTTATTTCGTCGATGTTCATCTCCACCTCCATCAACTGTAACAAGCAACTGAGAGACAAATGAGCCATTGTTCAAAAAGTGACTTGTATATTTATCTAAAGTAAAGACATAATGTACAGGAGTTTATTCAAGTGTCTAAACGCAGTTGAGGGTTCAAAATAGTAACATGGATAGCCACGACGTTCGAAATGGCCTCATGACACACATGGTTGTGTTATTCCACGTAGATTTACAAGGTGTCAAACACGGGAATGGATAATAATAAAATATATGTATTGCCAAGAGACGCGAGAAATCCCGGTAAGTGTCTTAAATGTACACCGATGTGTTGCGGATAGAGCTACATCAGACCAAATGTGAAATGGAACTGAAAGACTGAATTCCAAGCAAGCAAACCTATACATTTCTGGATATATTCTTCTTGGATTCCATGTTTCCATAGAAAACTCGAGAGTTTGTCAATTCCCAATTGTCTAACACTTTCTTCGGCCATGTTGACCAAACACGATCATCGATGTACAATAATGTCCGAGTGACTCGAATATGGGATAGCAAATATCATGGGATAACTCGAGACAAATAAAATCAAATAACCCGTTAAAGTACTCTCCCCTGCACGTTGAATCACCGCAATTTAGACCGCAAAGATGGGGGTTAGATCACGGGCTCGTATGACCGGTCGATTGTAAGCAATGATATGAGCCCCTGTGGGTTAGATGTAATTTAAATATTATGCATTCATGTTTTCTGACACCCCTACATGTGATTTCTGATTTTTTAACACAACGCACACCTGAAGTGATTTTTCAAGCCAACCTTCCACTATCAGAATATAAATAGTTTCAAACATAACCTCCTACATATTTTTTTTTTAAAGTGCCGTCCCCAGGGGGGATATATGTTTTACTGGAACAGCCCTCAGCACCTTGCATCAGAAAGAAATCGATGGTCTTGCATTCTGGAAATTATTTTCAGCCAGTAGATCATCAAAATGTATCTCGGTCATTGACTGCGAGCTTATGGGATGGTCTATTGGCTGGCCGTAATTCAATGGCCATCTGTTTGTTAGCACAAGTTTATTATTGCTACTCTTCTTAAAATACTTGGAGGATTGCTCTGAGATTTTACACATGCATTTATTCCCTGGTCTAGATGGTCCTAGATGAAGATGGTGCTTGTATACCATGTGTTTTTTTTTTTAGAATCCTATTTCTATTCCACTTGAATGAATGGTTCTATCAACAAGGAATTTTCATTAAAAGACTTGGGATGTGTTCTTGATTTTCTGCAGAAAAATTGTGCGAATCGGGGTGTCCAGTATGGCCACTACTGTGGGGAAAATCTTTATTGCTACTAGTGGGTAGTGACATTTATGATTTTGGTTCTAAATGAAAATTGTGCAAAGTACAATTTGGCCACCAAGTTAGCCAGCTTGAAAATCTCGTCACAAGTCCTCCTGAACAGAATGTTCTATTGGTGTTGTGTTTTCAACAAGACTTTATATCTGATCCAGTTGGTTTTAAATAAACATGCAATTTGACATTCAATATGAATGCCACATTAGGCATCTTGTCACTACTTATCCTGAATGGTATGTTGTATCAGCATGTTACAAACAGACTTATGATGATGTTTTGTTGATCTTAATCCTTAAAGTGCTGCATTGTTTTGCAGTACAAGGTCCCTCAGTGCTGAATTGTTTCATGGGAAAAAAGAAGAAAACTGTAGTCTTTTTAAATTGCATGTATTTCATTAAATATACACTTTTGATAGACAAACCCTAAATAAAAAATGTTGGTGTGTGTCTATACTTTAAGATTAGCATCAAAGCACATGTGTAGGTTTAACATATTTGCAGGTACAGGTGTAAATACAGGTAAAATGACAAGTTACAATTGTATTTCATCAGTATTTTTGTTTGTTTTTTATGGAAAAGTTCGAATACATGTATATATAAGAAATGTTATATTCTTTACTAGTCCAACCATGCACATGTTATGTCTGTCACAATGTTATATATAAATGGTGAAAATCGCAGGTAAAGGAAGGGTGACAATTTTGCAAAAATCCACTCCATGAATGTCAGAGGTAAGTTTAAACCCTCCAGTCAGCAATTAATGTTCATGAAAAACTATCACCTGTTATTTAGTATAATATCATCAAACCGAGGTCCATATCTGGTGATTAAACCTCAGCAAAGGCTTTAATTTTGTTCAATCATTGGGCTGATTTAGTGTGAAGAGTCACCTTAATTGTTCTCATTGTCTGACAGGTGTAAATTGCTTGGAATAGCTTGAAATATATCCCATACTTATATTTTTGCTGAAGTATGTGGTTGATATCACATCATCAGTAGCCCATTAGGAATCGAGAACAGACATATGTACCAAACTCATTGTTTTAATCGATGCGAAAACGTTTTAAATGCTCAGGTGTAACAGGCCGCCATTTCTTCATGCGACTTTTTTCCTTCAAGTCTGCCCCATGAACTCTCTGATCTGCATTACGATTTGTTTGATCTACTATCAGATGCAATAACTCGTTATCTAAGAAAAAGTCTTCAATAGCCCATAGGTTCATTATTCACCATCTCGACATTTAATTTCGAATTACCAGTGAATGGGGGTTGACAAGCGTGCCATCTTTTCACGTTAAGCAAGCATGTACATCCGACTCCAGTTCCATGTAAATTACTGGCTCAAAATCATTCATGTGTATTTCCACCAATACCTTGGTTGCTCCAATAATGTCATTTTTCTCAAATTATTCAAAATCACTATTAGCATCACTATCAGAATCGAATATTTGTTGCAAGAAATCGCCTTCGTATTCAGCATTGGCCATTTTAGCTTTGCACAAGTACAATGTGTTTAAAAGCGAGCATTTGTAAAATTACATCGTTAATAGGATAGTAAAGTACTGCAGAATGCTTGTTCCTGGCCTTTTTAAACCAATCAAATATAGTTTTACAGGCATTTATGGCAAGATGAAGTTATAGAATGCGATCATTGTTGCTCACCTCGAGCGCGACTATAGTCGCGACACGCACTTTAAGGGTTAAATTAAATTAGGGCTGATCCGACATCCATATGTGGGCATTTTGAAAATATTGTTTATCCATTCCTCGTAAAGTGTAAGTCATTTGACTCTGGGTTTTCATGAGATGATTTTTCATGGAATCAGCTTGGTCCTAGATGAAATTGACTAACCCTCAATGTGGCACCATTGTGGGTATCTTACAGTATTGATATTTCTACTTCTAAATGGATAGCTGTATGAATATGGGGTTTCCACAAGTAGACATCTTGTGATTCATAGTAAGTCATAATTGAAATTTGTGCCAGTTGTCCATCCAGTATAGTTGCCATGACATCTGTAGTGAGAATCATCCTGTCACTACTTCCCTGGATTGATGATTATTATGACATAGGATTTTGACTAAAAAGTTTCAAATGATTTTGCCAAACTGACATCCAACATGACCACCATAGCAGCTAATTTGAAAATCTTGTTATTGCTGAAGATTATTAGAAGTGGTGTCAACACTTGTCAGGTAAAATGAAGAAATGGTCTTTTGAATTCCTAAAAATAATTTTGTATGCCCAGGATAATGTGTCCCATCGAACGACTTGTTAGTTCTGCTGGATTTGCTTGTAAGGGAATTGCTGTTTCAAGCATAGCAATATCAATGCTTATTAATAATATGATCTTGCATCTTATTGCTGAGCTTGGTTGGCTATATGCCATATTTCTGGTTTTGATCAAACTTGTATATGGACTTGTGTGATACAGATCAGAGTCATTAATGAGCAGGAACCGTTGATATTAATGAGGTGATCTTGCATCTGATTGGCTGAACTTGTTGCCACTCTCAATTCAGTTCGTATCCGATTTTGATTAGACTTCATAAATATCAACTTAAATTGTCAAAATATTACTTGAATACAATTATGAGCATGATTAATGAGGTGAACTTCTTTACGATTTGATATCAACACAATATCCAATGAATTTATTGTGAACAAGAGCTATATTAATTAGGTGGTATTGCCTCAAACTTGATTGTCTACCTACCTCAAGGGAGATGGTTTATTTGACCCAATTTTAATTAGACTTGATAATTAAGACAATGTTATTGAGATACTAAATGATAAAAAGCATCGTCTGATATGAAAATTGAAACAATATTGAACATTGATCAAATCCCAACATGGTGATATATTGATGTATTAATACTTTTTGCATACTGATGTCTGTATTGATGCAAGAGGAAAAGAATTGATACCAAATGATACTTACCTTATCCAAGTTACTTTAATCTTAAGCAGTTGTGAATAATTTATCATTTTCTTTTTATTTTATAAATTAAGAATTCATTTGAAACATCTCGCATGAGCATGTACTCATTAGTATCAGTAAGGAAGAAAAACAATGGACAGTGCCTGCTCTACTAGAAATTAACAAACTCAAAGTGGTGTGGTTTGAAAAATATCCCAACCCCACCAATTCCATGCAGATTATTTGCCCCCCCCCCCCTCCCCAACGCTCTACCACAGATAACATATATCAGTGTCAAGAAGAAACTCCAGAGTCACTCCCCATGTTTGATTGACATACTTTGCTTATCATTTAATCACATCATTTGAAGTTTTTCTGTCACTTCCTTCTTGGTTACTTGCATTGAGGGCTATATTATTTGTACATGGTTAATCAGTGTCGACAATTTTTTTTCACTTGCAGGATTGCAAGTATCAAGCTATGGCAGTTGTTTTTGCATCTTTGGGAGGTACAATAGGAAAGACTTTGTTGTTAGTTATCTTCACTTCCACACTCAGACTGAGTTATCTTCACTTCCACACTCAGACTGCTTCTAAAAAGATTTCTTTTACACAAGGAAATCTATTTTAAGATTGACTTACCAAATTTAGGTGAACACATGTGACTTCCAAATTTAAATGAATACATGACATTGGTCAGGAGATATTTTTTAGACATTAGTGCAGTGCAAAACAAAGGTCATGGTGACCAAATTGAGATTTGCACTTGATCAAATGGAGTAGTATGAAATGGACAAAAAGGTTGAATAAAATCACTAACACCTAACATGTAGTCTGTCTGGGATTACTTTATTTCCTTTCAACGATGAGAATCGCATATGAAGAGATCAGTCAAGTTCTGTCTATAATCTGCATAATAGATATTCAGTGAATGTCAACACATAAAAATGGCACCACACCATTGACAGACCATCTAAAAATGAAATGATATTAAAATTTTATGCATTTATATATATTATGTATCATATCATAGACTATGTATCATGAATCTTTAAAAATACGTGGCAGATGTGTATAGTTTCACCTCTGTTCACTACCTTCCTTTAGACTTTCCACTTCTCTCATAATGATCATATCAATAATTAGATACTTTAAGATATTAATTATCCGTCAAGGAAATTATAAAAAGTTTTCAAGGTTTCATGAGGCAGGTGTATTGTCTAGCTTGTTAAATTGCCATCATTGCCTATCTTGTTATACAGATTATGTGAATGAAGTCATCAGGCAACATCAGTGGACAGAGCCGACGCCAATTCAAGCTTTTGGATGGCCAACAGCCTTGTCTGGTAGGGACATGGTGGGGATAGCCCAAACAGGATCAGGAAAAACTGCAGCAGTAAGAGACTTCTCAGATCTTTTATTAGACGTATGAAATAATAAACACTTTATGTCTCAATACTACATTGAAAACACCATTGAAACTAACATTGTACCTGCCAGACTTCAAGATAGCATTGGGTCATTTGCTTGACTTGGAAAGTTTTCAGGTCCATAACAAGTCAGTGTGTGACCCAAAAAGGTCTTCACGAACAACTGCATTAGATAGTGCAGACATGCCTACTGTCCCACATTTTGTGTATTCATTCTGGAAAATGCCTAAATTTGCCTTGGTGTTCCTCGAAAACATTTAGCATTGAAAATCCTCAAAAATGGAGATAAAAACATACACATCATAAAATATGCCTGGAATTACTGGTGAACATGAATTTGTCAAACCTGCATATACATGCTGGTTTAAATAGCAATTGCAATCACATTTCAAGGCAGTCCTGATGTATTAAACTATATCCACAGAATCTTCTTGTCAATTCTCAGTGTTTTCAAACTTTAGATTTCAATGCTGGATAAGAAATCCTCAAATTGTGGCTTCTAAAAGACAATTGGTTATTGATGAAAATTGTCAAAATCTACATCAAAAAAACCTTAAATTTTTTTCGTAAAGAATACATGAATGAGTATGAATTTATAAAGCCAGGAAAAAATGAAGATGTATTTTATGTAAAATCTGCAATTGTGAGATGTCAATAGTCTGGAGGAATGTTTTATATATGTATAAACATTTCTTTAAAAAAGATATTCTGAACCTTAACAAAAAATCAGATGCTGAAAGAACATTGTTGGATTTTTTACATTATTGCAAAACATTTTCACTGTGGCATTCAAATTGTTTAAAAAATTTCACTGTGCATGAGTGCTTTAACCATTTCCTCTGCTGGTGAAGAAGTACACAAATATTTGTGATGTATAACACATGTTACTCTAGACACTACACACATATGTAGTAGAGTACGACCACAGTCATATACAGAATAAAATGGGATACTATGCCCACATAGGTGTATTCAGGATATAATGAGATATTACACATTTTTGTGATAAAATGGGTTAATCATTCTATTGGCTGACTTTCTTCTTTGGTTCTTCAAAGAGAAACAGTTATCCCCAATTATAATCAAAGGCTACCACTTCAGAACTGCCAGTTCTATAATTCTGCTGCAAGTCTTAATGAAAATGCTCTTAAAAATAAGAACCTGCTGAATCAAAGCAAAAACTGCAGAAATGGCTGCAGTAAAATCTGGTTAATGGGGTCATATGTGTTTGATTTGGATCAGGTTAGTATTAGATTTAGTGGAGTTGGGGAACCAGACTAACTTCACAATAGTACCACAGATGCTTTGAATGGCACGTTTTTTGTGCAAAGCATCTGCTTGATCACTGTTGATTATAGAATTCTTTAAATATGGCATTCAATAGGGTGATTCATGTTGAAGACAAAAGGGAAATTGAGCCCCTTAAAAAGTGTTAATAATCAGTACAGAATAAAAGGAGTATTCAGATTCTTGTGAATGAAAGCAGGAAGGGACACCGTTTGTCACGTCGATTTGATGTCTCATGTTGGGAGATATGAGTGTCACTGCCATGTGCAAAATGAAGAAAGATTCAGAATTATGTTGAGGTAAGAGATAGCAACAAGCCATTGATCTGGATAGGGTTTGTTGTTGTAGTGTTTAACGCCATTTTTCAGCAGACAATAGATTATACATCTCAGCCAGTATAAATGGTGAAGGAAGAACTCCGGGAAAACCTGCAGAAGGAACGACCAACCCTCGACACGCTACTGGCAAGCTTTATCACATACCAACATTGGCCGATTCTGAGATTCAAACCAAATACATCACCAAGCTTAAAAAGCTCTCATTGAGAAGGAAAATAAATGATTGCACATTGAGCAAAAAATGTCATTGGTGACAAAAAGGAAGGCTAAATAAATCATTGCTAAAACTGAAAACAAGAGCTTGACTGGCATATCAACAGATTGTGTCCATTGGAGAAAGAAAAAAAAACGAGTGAATGTATGGGATTATTTGGATATAGTTGATACTTCTGTGTTCATTTTACAGATTTGTTAACCGCTCTTGTGGCCTAGTGGTTAGAGCATTCGCCGCGCAAGCGGGAGGTCGTGGGTTCGATCCCTGGTCGAGTCATACCAAAAACATACAAAAATGGTACTAACAGCTGCCTCGCTTGACGCTCAACATTAAGAGGTTAGTGTTAGGACTGGTCGGCCTGGTGTCAGGATAATGTGACTGGGTGGGACATCATGCTACATGTCTGCGGCATGATGCCTCAGTGCTAGACATCACTATAAACTGCCTCACCAGACATCGTAGTGATATAACTGAAAAATTGTTAAAGCTACGTTAAAAATCCTAATCAAACAAACTAATACAGATTTGTTATGAAGATAGAAGTATTGACAAAATATTGTGACTTAATTACGATGTTAACATTGTCATGTAAATGAATTAACTTCAGCATCAATAGTATTGGAGAAAAAATCCATGTGACAATAAATACTGTGAAATTATTAAAGTCAAACTGAACCTTTTTGGTAAGCTTACTAGTTTTTCAAAATGATTAATTTGTTTTATTTTATGATCATAAGTTGTACCAGGAGCAGTTTGTTTTTATCAATGTAAAATGTGTTCTCACCTCCCCCTCCCCCCCATTCAGTAGAAAATTACATCGAGATCCTGTTAAAGGAGAACCCCCAAATTCCCCTTGAAACTTTTTCAGCTTTTTTTATGGAAGACCAAAATCCTGTCTGCACAAAGCTTCATCATATTGATTTAATAATTTTAAAAATGATAAAGATACCGTATTTTCCGCCCTATAAGTCGCTCCGGGGTATAAGTCGCGGGAGGGGGAAATCCAGATAATTTTGGAAAATTCAACAGAAAAGTCGCTCCTGCGTACAAGTCGCTCCTGCGCACTTACCGTAATCACGTTTTTGATACCACCAACCATTGCATACAACTTGGTAATTCCATCAACGTGTAAGTATATTCTTGTTTGAAATGTTAAAAATAGAAATATAAGCAAATAAGATTTATAAATAATGTTTATTAAGTAAATAATAGCGCCACTGAACGATTTCCGTTTTCTTTCGCAAATGCTACGACGTTTAACTTAAATTCTGCATCATAACTTTTTCGCGTGGTAGTTGTTGGTGCCATGATTAAACTGTATTGACTTACGCTAATATAACAATTTTAAATCATACAACGTTATTGTGAAACTATCTTTTTTTAATGCTCCATGGTATGAACGGTCCGTATTTATATACCGGTCAATTCCACAACCCGAGCGAACTTCAAAGGCACTTTATAAAACAATTGAAGTTGTTCGCCAGCCTTCCCGTTTTTTTTATATTAATTACTTTGAAGTTCTCTCATTGAAGCCAGTCTCGGTATTCCGGTCAATTTCCACAACCTGAGCGAACTTCAAAGGCACTTTATAAAACAATTGAAGTTGTTCGCCAGCCTTCCAGTTTTTTTTTTATTAATTACTTTGAAGTTCTCTCATTGAAGCCAGTCTCGGTATTCCGGTCAATTTCCACAACCCGAGCGAACTTCAAAGGCACTTTATAAAACAATTGAAGTTGTTCGCCAGCCTTCCATTTTTTTTTTTTTATTAATTACTTTGAAGTTCTCTCAATGAAGCCAGTCTCGGGTTAATCCAGAGTTTTTATAAACTATTGAAGTAAATTATGAAGCGCTACCGGTACATTTAAATACATATATTGTAGCGACATCTGACCAACACTTTGCTTGAAGCACGTGGTGTATAATAAAAGGAAAACAATGGCAATCGTAATTTCAATATTTTTTTTTTATTAATAACAACAAATTTTAACACATATATATTACAACTAAATATTATGTGATTATTTAATTTGATATTCTTGTAGTCTAATACTTACGTGTATGTAAGTTTCTAGCAATTGGCTTGCCGGTATACCGTAGATGCATTCGCTATAACACAGCATCACTGCGCATCAGTCATATCAGTCGTTAAAAAAAATTATTTATCGTATAAGTCGCTCCTGCGTATAAGTCACGTCATTTGAAAGAAAAAAGACGCAAAAAAGTAGCGACTTATACCCCGGAAAATACGGTATGCCATATTTGAAGTGTTTTATTTTTGTGGTAATCACAATCAAGATGCACATGATTCTTTCCACTAGGCTTTGAGACATGAATCTTACAATTTAAGAAACTGAGATGAAACATTTCCTGCTGATATTATGTTGTGTTCTTGTAGTATTACTGTTGCATTTTTCTTTCCCAGGAAATTTTACATATTGTCCAGGGAGCTTGCCCCCACTCCGATGCCAGCTTGATGTGCCTTTAGCATATATTAATGTCTCTGCAGCTGTGCTCTGATTTTTTTGTTTTTTGTTTTCTTAAATACTGCTACCATTATTAAAGTGAAATAGGGGGGCCGAGTGGTCTAAAGCACTCTACTTTGCGGATCACTGCCATCTCATGTCTGTCTGCGTGGGTTCGAGTCAAAGATTCGGCTAATGTAGTTGTGTGAGAAGCTTGCCAGTAGCTTTTTGTGGGTTGGTGGTTCTTTCTGGGGGTTTTCCTGGGTACTTCCCCCACCAGTAATACTGGCCGCCATGTACAACCTATATTGTGCTGAAAAATGGCATTGAACTATGGAAAATAAAATAAAACATTAAAGTGAGATTTAAAAAAACTTGAAATGCCTTACTAAATAAAACCCCTCAAAATGCAGAGTTTAGCAAATGTTGATAAAAGGTATAATGGTTTCATTTTGGTGGCAAGCTTTTATTTAATATATGATCATGTTTTATAATTCCTTTTGCTATGCAGGCTACATTGTGCCCCAAAGTGTAGCCCATCAGTTGCATATTAATAAAAAATGCCCCTTTTCAGGAGTATAAAGATTTCTCAATTTAGATATCTGATTATTGTTTGTTTCTTTTATACAGTTTATTTTGCCAGCCATTGTCCATATCAATCATCAACCTTACCTGGAGAGAGGTGATGGACCAATTGTAAGTACTACTGAAATCAATTTTCTTGTCAGACCAATGAATGCTTTCAAGGTTATTGCATACAAGTAATCTTGTATTCCTCAAAACAGTGTTTCTCTTTGTGCATCAGGGATGCATGTTGGAGAAAATTGACACATTTTGTTGCCGTGCATTTTTTTGGTGCAAAGGATTCACATAATGTGATGAGGATTTAATATCCAATGCTTTGGTTGAGGGATGGCATCGTGTATACTATCGAGCATAGGCATAGACTTGTTTCATGCTTTATATGCTCCCTGCATTGCACACTGCTATTTGTATAGCTGAGTGCAACACAGGGAGCATACAAAACGGAATCAGACTAGCATAGGCAATGTGATGATGAAGTAGCTTCACCTAATTTTGCGAGCTCTCATCGGGTATCGTTGTACACAAAAACGAAACCTTGAGTACATGTATTTAATAAATAAAAGGAATTATACAATTCCGTGACACCCATATTTATAAAAGGTGTTCACTAAACTTATTATGAAAACCATGTTTGTTTTGTATCAAATATGGCTACCATAGTAGCTTATTTTAAAAATTTAGCTATTGCTGACAAATGTCAGATTCAACACTTGGCAGTTGATCAAAGGAATGGTATTGAATTCCTGACATTTTTTCACCAGTAAAGTTTCATTCTAGAGCATTTACTAAAGGTGCAATGATTAATCAATTATTTGATGCATCAATACTTTATTCATATTGATATTAGAGGTAAAGAATCGGTTAAAAAAAAACCATAACAATACTTGACAAGTTACTTTAATCTTCAGCTGTCATGAATATTTGGTAGTTGTTTGCCTTTTTATTTTATTTTTAAATTGAGAATTCATTCTGAGCTGTTGCAGGCATTTGCACTTGTTTTTGTCTGCTAATAGAGAAAATACTATGGACAGTAATCCACTCAACAGATTATGTACAAGGTGACTGACTTGCTTTTTAAACTCTGCACCATACCCCATTAATTCTATGTCAATTATTTAATCCCACCAGCATGTTCAGCCATCCGTAACATATAGCAGTGTAAAGGGTTCATTCCACACTAATTCCTCATGTATGATTTAAATATTTGATTGAGCATTTAATAACCACTTTTATGCAAAGCTTATGTGTTGTTGCATACTTTGTACGGGTGAAACAATGTATCATTACTTTTGTTGTAACAATACACATATTGATACAAGAGATGGGGATTCGATGCAAAATGATACTTGTATAAGTTAATTACTCTTCAGCAAAATGAATAATTAATATTAGTTTGCCTCGTTATTTTTTAATTATAGAATTCTTCTGAAACTGCATTTGCAGTCCTTGGCACTCATTTTTTTTGTTGGTAAAACCAAAAAAGACTATTTAGAATAGTCCCTTGCCATCTGCAAATCAAAACAATGTGACATTATCCGTAAACTGCCCCCCCAACACACACATTCCATGCTAATTATCTTGACCCAGCAGCATGTTCATCATATAGGATACATGTTTGTCAAGGTAAGTGGAGCAACTTTAATTGTTTTATTGGCAATCAATTTGCTTCATTTGATGACTGCTGGTGGCCTAGTGGTTAGAGCATCTGCCTCAGATGTGTTTAGGTTGCAGGTTCAAACCCTGGTAAAGACTTACTAAAATGTTACTGATCAGCTTGGTGTCAGGATAATTTTAAATATTCTCAACAATCATAATGGATAAATTTCTTGGAAAGAAGTGAAAAAGAAGAAAAGGAAGTACCAGACAACTTTTCACCAGCCAAGAAAAACTGAAGGAGTGATTTGAAGAAGCAGTTTGCTTTTATTCGTCTCTCGACTTCTGGTGCCTATCATGCATTATTCCACTGATGATTGGCTCTTTCCACATTCAAGTCAAAATTTTAGGTTTGGTAGAGCTGAAATTAGTCTTGCATCTGATGAAACAGCAGTCTGACATGGCTTAAAATGTTAAATTAAAATCACTGACAGGTAGTTGGTTTGGAGGTGTCTTTTTGTTCTTTTCAAGGATGAGAATGGGATATAAACAAAACGTAAACCTATGCAATATGCATACTACAACCGAGAAGTTAACACATAAAACAGCACCAATTTACAACTGATGGTCATATCAAGGTGGAAAGACTATAAAGTTGATGTGTGTATTGATACTATATTGTATTTTTAGCTGTTGTCTATCATCAATCTATCAGTTGGCATAAGCTGTTGCTACTCATCGTGAACTACTTGATGGGCTGCTATGATACTTTACGCATAAAATCATCCCATGGTCTAGTTTGTTGTAAATGAAAACAGTGCTACCCAGACATCCATTATGGCTTTTACAGTGGCCCTATTGAAAATCATCTTGTTGCTTCTACCCCAGAATGGATGGTCATAGCTTCAGGGGGTTTTCACTGAAAGACTTGTCGTGATGTCTAGTTTATCCTATATGAAAAGGCTGCGGATCTAAAGCCATGTGTGGCTACCATAGCAGAAATCTTGAAAATCTTGTAATTGCTACTCCACCAGAATGGATGAATTCTTTTTACAAAGTATATGAAAAATAGAACAAGTCCGGGAAATAAGTTAACCTGAAAGAGAGTTTATATGGGTTTGTTTGGCCATAATTGGTTGATTATAAAAAGTAAAATTTCAGTAAAGTTCTTTTGGGAACTTAACAAAATGGATGCTTGTTCTGTTATACATATTAAGTCTTTGTTAAGATTTGACTTTGCAAACTTGCTACTGAAATTAGTACCCAATTCTTTAGGTACAGAATTGAAAACAAGTTTCAAACATGTAGAACCAAAAATGACATGGCTCATATGGCTTATTCTACAGAGAAGTTTTCATCAAGGATGGGGCTTTATGGGAAAAATTATAGGTTTGATAACAAGCATAAAGAAATTAAATGCTGTTGAATTTTGAATTTTATGGTCTTTACATAGGTGTCCAGTAGGAATTTATTTAGTGACACGAGGTTTTCACCACATTTCTTTTTAAGATTTCTTTTTGGTCATAAAAGAAAACAGTGCTGATCTGATGTCCAGTATGGCTGCCACTACATTCATCTTGAAGATCTTGTTTTTTCTACTACTCCTAAATGCAAAGTAAATGATATCTGTTTGGTTCAAAATGAAAGCTATTCCTTGCATATCCAGTGTGGCTGGTAACCATCTAGTTAATGTTTATTCCAGAATTGATGGTCATCACATCAACATGGTTTTAATTTACAGTGTAACTTATGATGTCTAGCTGTTCCAAGATAAATAGTGTCCATGCTGAAAATATTACAACTACTGGTAATAATAGCATGGGGTTTTCACTGCTAGATTTGTCATGATGTCTGGTTGGTGGTAAAGGTAATACTGATGTGACTTCACTATGGCATCCGCTATAGCCATCTTGAAAATTGTTTGCTTCTATTTCTTTTTGATGGCTGGTTATATCAGTGTTGTGCTTTCACCGGAAGACTTACTACAATATCTGGTTGGTTATAGGAGGACTTGGTACCAGTGAGATATCCAATATGGCAGTAATGGTGATGGTATCTTGAAAATGTGATGCCTAAGTCAACATAGTGCAAGTCAAATAAGCCACATCAGCAGAGTTTGAAAATTGTTGATGCTGAAGAATGTCATAGATATTTTCAGCACACTGAAGCTGAAAGGAGGAATTGGCTTTTGTGTGAATTATTGGAAATCCTTTCTTAGAGTAGCACATTTTCAGTTCGTTTGAAGGATTCTTGTTTAAATATGAAATGACTTGATTTACAAGCATATAATGACATCAGATTTGTATGGATTGCTTCTTGTTATCAGGTACAAAAGGAGATATAGTTCTTGGCCTAGTAGGCTTAAAAGCCGAAGTCAGAATGACTAAACACAGCTTGAGACAAATTTGTTTTTTTGCATTCTAACTAGTTTTTTTATGCCATCTTCTACCAAAATTGTTTTAAAAAATTCTTTAATGGGCACAGGTGAGACCTGTTGCATTTAGGATTCAAAAGTCAAAGTCACTTTGGTTCATTGGTCAAAACTGTTGTTAGGACTGCGATTAGTAGCTTAAAAAAGTTGGAAATGTTCCCATGTATAATATGCTGTTTTTCTACTTTAATTTGTACCATATGAACACATGTCTTATTAGTTTATGTCTTTGTATTAATTAATGATCAATAAGACATGATGTAAGTTGTCAGTCAATTCCTGTGGGATTTTTTCTGCTTTGCATTCACATATTCAAGCAATAACCCATGTTGTACTTTGTTTTCAATCAGATGTGCATTAACAACAAAATAAAAAATTGCATCTAGCTGTCTGGCCACTAATCTCCTGCATTTAAGCAAGTACTGAATATAAAGGACTTTTCTTTACCTTTTAGTGTTTGGTTTTGGTTCCTACCAGAGAGTTGGCCCAACAGGTGCAGGAGGTGGCAACATTGTTTGGAAGCACTTCACAAATCCGCAATGTGTGTGTGTATGGAGGTGCTCCTAAAGGTCCACAGATCAGAGACCTGGAAAGAGGTAAATATATGACCAATTGCAAGTTTTTAACATATACAAATCAGATTGTATGTTTTTAGATATACAGAAAAATATTTACAGTTGCTACATGCTGTGTCATTGGAGTGTGGATCACATTTTGTTTTTCTGCATGAACTTTAGTCTTGGGTGAACTTGAACATTATCACTAGTGTTTCATTGTGCTGTGCCATTGCAGGATTTGTGCAAAAATTTGCACCCCGTCCTACAGAAAAAACTACAATAAATTTGCAGAAATGAATAGAGTGTCATTTTACCATTAATTTGATATAGTTGTGCTGACCAGGCATTAGTCAGTTTCTTGCTGATTGTTTTTGGGAAAATTATTTCTTTTTCAATAGCCCTGTTTAATAAGGGTTGTTATCTCCCCTGATTTATTAACTCCCTTTGCATGCTCTTCACAAATAAAGATAAAATTGACCTGTTCACAATATTTTGGGGAGCAAAAATGGCAGACGCAAAACCTAATGTATCTGAAAGAAAAATCGCTACAGTTCGTAGTTCTTACAGACATTATTGTTGTGTATGCAGCAATTACAGAGGAAAATGTGTTGACAATATAATAATTTCATTACATCGGTTTCCAAATGACAAAACGCTGAAAGCCGCGTGGTTGAAACGCATCCGGATTGTGAGTCCCAAATTTGTGTTCTCAGAAAAGAACGATCGTTTGTGTTCAGCCCACTTTAAGGATGGAATGTACAATAGAAAATCAGTGGAGAACAACTTGCCTTCACTTTTTATTCTGCAGGATGGCAGAACAAAGCAGTTTGAAACAGCTTGGGTAAGAAAATTAAACTCAAAATATTTTTCATGGCTTGCGAACAAAATTTCCCGGGTGTTATGTATGTTTCAGTTGTTGGCTTTTATCCATCATTATATGTTGTGCTATGCTTATTGCAGAACTTTTAAGACCATTTGGGATTTAATTCACAATACTGTAAGCTCATTTTTTTTATATATTTTCACTTTGTATTCCAGGGAAATAAATTCAGTTTAAGTTTACAAAACTTGTTGGTTTTTACTTATTTAGTATAAGACCATATCGTCATAACACCGGGTACTTTATTTAAACTGTTGGAAGTTAGAAAACTAAACTAAAACTATTGCTAATAAAAAAAAGTTTTAAGATTATTTGCAAATAAAAATAATGCATGAGTCAACCATTTACTTTACTTTGTTATTGGGCCTTGGACTATTGGGCAAATTAATCATGTATGCCTTCTTGCTGTAAACAATTTTACATATTAAAGAAATATCTTTGAGCAATTTTTTAATAGAAAAACTTGTTTAATTTTTTCAGAACTATGATCAACAACAGCAAGTTGAAATTCAACCAGAAGTGGAAGAATATACACCAGAAGAAGAGGAGTATTCTAACACAATATTTTCATCAAGGTGCAACAGTGAAAGTGTGTCTTTTATGTTACATGACTACCAGGGACGTATTGATGATAGTACAATAAGTTCACATTTTAATAAAGAAACACAAACTGAAAATATTGGGGTAAGTTGTATGATACAAACTGAAATGACTTTTAAAATGCAAAAACCTAAACTATCAAGGACAATCGGTACACAAACTGACATTTTGGTGACAACAAACGAAGTTGGCACACAAGTTATTAGGCCAGGTTTGACCATTGAAGATATTGAAAGCAATGAAATGTGTATGTTTTATACAGGGCTACCAAATGTAGACACATTCAATCTATTATTCAATGAATTAGATGATGCCGCGATAAGAACTCGTCGTTTTGGCAATGGTGAAAATCAAGGACGGCCAAGATCATTAAGATTAGTTGATGAATTTTTTCTTGTGTTGATGCGACTAAGACTTGGATTACTGCTGGAAGACTTAGCCAGAAGATTTCATGTGTCCAAATCTACTGCCAGCAACATTGCAAGTCGATGGATTTATTTTCTTTCTATAAAACTATCAAGCCTAACACATTGGCCAACGCAGTCTACAGTATTGTCAACAATGCCAAGGAAATTCAGATATAAATATCCGAACTGCAGAGTTATTATTGATTGTACAGAATTTTATACTGAAACGCCACAGTCATTACGTAATAAATCATTAATGTATTCACATTACAAGTCGCATATGACATGGAAGGCATTGCTGGGAATCAGTCCATCAGGAATGATAACATTTGTGTCCGACTTATGATCAGGAAGCATCAGTGATAAACAATTAGTTATTAAATCAGGAATTTTAGACTTGTGCCAGTTTGGTGATGCTATTATGGCTGATAAGGGTTTTCTGATATCCGACCTTACAAGTCCAAGGGGCATTCATCTTATAATTCCACCATTAAAAAATAAAAGATTTAACCGCCGTCAGGTTGAGGAAACAAGGAGAATTGCCAATCTTAGGATAGATGTGGAAAGGGCAATAGAAAGAGTGAAAAACTTTAGTATTCTCCAAGGTATTATGCCAATTACTCTTTCACAACAAGCTTCAAAAATTTTAAAAATATGTGTTGGACTGTCAAATCTTCTACCTCCACTAGTCCATGATGGTGATGAGACATGAACTTAGCTGATGAGAGATAATATTATAGTATTATGTGGTTATTTTTCAAATTATTGCCAGATTTTGGTGCTTTTACTTCCATGCTTATAACGAGTTCATTTATCATAATGTTATATTACTATAAAATATGTTATATTTATATGATTACAGCTGAATGATATTTGCAATCCCTCACAAGTATTCTAAGTGCTCTCTATTAGCACTTTACACACTATTAACACTTTAATTAAATTTGTCGTATTTGCTTTAGTTTGTATGTCTAAAGGATGGTAATGGCAGGGGATAATGTGCGTGGGGTGGGGATATCCTGCTCCCATTTTGAAGGACAGTTATGCACCAGGTTGTTCTATGAAACTTATCACACAAGTCATTGTTTTATAAAACAATGATTATTAAAAAGTGTAAATACATGTTGATACTATATTTCAGGTTAATAAATATATTCATGGTCAGAATATATTGTTTCCTTACATTCTATTTCGTTCATTTACTTAACTATTTGTGTGGATGGACAAGTTGGGTTTTTGGCTTATTGCTAGTATGTCCTAAACTGACAACTGGTTATGTCTATAAAGATTGCTGTAAATGAAACAGATGGTTGTACAACTTGGGTTTTAAGGCAAATGGACAGTATTTCAGCTATTTATAGCTGGTTAATGAAACAAGTGCACTTAAATCTGAGACAAATTTATGTCATAACAAAATTTGAACTCTGACCTTCCAATCCAGAGGCAAGGACCTAAACTCAATGTACAGTATACATTACCACTGGTCAACAAATGCCCAAAACAAATACATTAAAAACATGCATAAACTTTTTGTATTTTTTCCAAAATAACCTGCAAACATGTACAAAAAAATAAGCCAGGAAAATATTGATATACATTCGGATAAATACATATCCATACTAGAATAATACATTTAAAGTGATATTGAAAGCATATGGCATTCCTTATTGAAAATTTCATTTTCTCCACCAATATATATTTTTCATGCAAATTTCCATATAAGCCACTAATTCAATAATTCACTGTCAACTTTAATGAAGACTTTTTCCACGCTTCACTCGCTCAGAAAATAGTTCCGGAATTACCGCTTCCTTGTAAAATAAAATAAGTCTAGGCAACATGTTGTCCCACATGTCCTTATTAAAATATATGCGTTCAGTGGAATGACCTTTCAAAGTCCACACAAAAAAATCGCACCACTTTCTTCCAGTCAAACCCATCTGACCTTGAACTTGAAAATAGTATGAATGATTTCTTTTCAGTTGCACATGTCCATTAACTAATTTACAAAAAAACTTTTATCATTACATGCTTCTATGGCTGATATTTCCCGTGATTTATAGGGGCATTTTATTTCGAGTAAGCCTTTTTTATCTGAACACTTGTCACAACATTCTATAATTCTATCTGGACTTGTTCCAAGGTATGGATAGTGTGGCGAAACAAATAAACCACTTCCATACAGCTTCAATTTATTGTGTTTTTTTTGTATGTCCTTGGTATAAACTCTTCTGGCTGCTGCTTCATGACTTTTCCCCCAACGTGTTGCGGCTGTTTCAAAATGGATGTAACCCAAAACTGTCCTCAGTGTACTGTCAGGCTTTGTGTCGTCCCGTTGTTTGCAGATGACCCCAAAGTTTGAACTTGTCAACCTGCCTGACCTAGCTTCCTGCCAGTTTCTAATGTTTGCTTTTCCTTTAGTGCAGTTTTCAATAGTTTCACTTTCTGATTCACTACATTTTAACATATGAAAGTAAGTTTGAAACTGTTCACCACATTCCTTCAAGTTTACCCAATCTGAGTACATAAAATTTATATTATGTAAAGCTGGCATGTCCTGCTTTTTGTCTAAGGTGTTATCACCACAGCTTAAAAGAATTGCAGCATGTGGAGCAACTTTCTTAAGCTTCTCATTAAATATACTCAGATTTATTGGTTCCACCTTATCCAGACGTTCAATTTTGCGCTTTGGTGTTGCAGAAACGTTATCAGGTATGTCACCATATTTTAGTTTCTTAAACACAATATTCTGAGATTTCTTAGGACTGAGTTTCCTTTTTCGGGGTTGGTTCCATTTGCATTTTGTAGATGTTGGTGCATTTAAACCATCTTTCTGGGTATGAGTTATGTCCACCAGGGCATACAATAAAGCAGCAATATGATTGCATGATTCTCCTTCTCTGCAAGAAAAAATAATATATAATTAAATATTTGTTATATAAATTATCTGATTAAAACTCTAGTCTCCAATATTAGCAGAGACCATGTGAAGTGCAATATATATATATATATATATATATATATATATATATATATACTATGACAACACATGGGAAAATAACTAGGTCTATATATATATACTGCATAATCATGAACTTTTTGTGGAATTCAATAGTGTAATGAAATTTAATTTTTTCCCCAGCAAAAAAACATTACCCAATAAATGTGTGCAAAAATAAAATGATCGTCAAATTTCTAGAAACACCCTCCTCCAATCTGGTTCTGAATCAACATTATCTTTTTGAACTCGGGTTTAAATTGTGTTAGATGACAAGAAGAATTTATATTTACCCTGCTTCACATTTACATCCAGCAGCATGTACTTTTCCAGATACTTTAGACAGGCATGCCCAGGCTTCATAATCATTTTTCTTCTTAGAATCGTTTGGCAACGATGGAATTACTTGTGCCTTCACATAGCAATGCGAGCAATCTTGCGAAATTTTGTGATATGCAACTGAGTGTACATGTCTGTCTTCATAAAAAACTTTAGCCTTCAACTGCTTCTTGGCATTCATCGTTTTACAGTCAAAAGTTCTTGATCTGTTCAATACAGAGTCTCCTCACTTAATGACCAGGTTTCGTTCTTACGACTAGGTCGTAAAGCGAATTGGTCGATAAGCGAGGGGTTAAAAACATCGAATGCACTATAAGCGAGGGCGCGAGTTACCGAGGGGCCTAACGAAAACAACTGTGAATAAATATTTTTTTATAAAGGTGTTATTCGTTTTTCTTTATAAATTAACTTTAATTTCTGGATAAATTAACTTGAAAAGATCGTAAAAACGAACATTACATGTACATGTATTCCACAAGGTATCAGTGCTCTTAACATGTGCATCGTTAAACTCTTTGTGTATTATGTCACTGATTTTTTGTGTGTGTTCATTTGGATACATTCTAGTTTTATCGTTCTTTCAACATGAATCAAGATTTCTTTTATCAAAAAAGCTAACATTCATATCGAAAAACGACGTATAAACTTGTGTTGCTCTAAAACAAAATATATATCTGCTATCACTGAACCAGGTGTACACAGCATCATCTAATTCTGTATCATTTGCAGTGTGTGCCCGTTTCCGTTTAAATCCCTCATCAGAATCAACTTCGTGCAAATAATCCCGAAATTTATGCTCATTTTTGAGCCAACCTCTGAGTGTCGACTCGGCAAGTTTAAGTTCACTACAAACTTTTGATCTTGATTCACCATTACGAACCCTTTCTATGACAGTAAGCTTTTCATTCCCCGAGAACACCTTTCGCTTGATTCCATTGCTCTCGATGATCACATTTACCGATGCTGACGATAAAACGGGCGACATATCAAGGTTTCATTCGCTAGTTCTGTTCACGATATTTTTTTAAATTTAAAAATATTTTCTTTTTTTAAAAAAACGTGATTCACGCCGGACAACGTGAATTAAGCGGGTTAGCTAGTTATCAGTGCGTGAGTTATCGAGGGAGCGATGTACATGTATTACAGAACATACAAATACAATCAGCAAAAATTATGAAAATGATGTACCAAACTCTTACAGTTTATTCGTTAAAAAAAGACATTCATAATAACATTCTAGTCATCGAATCCTTCAAAGTGAAGTAGTGGATCCATGTCATTAGTGTCATCATTAGACTTATCAGCAAGGGTATCAGGAGCTCTAGAAGGACCGGGTAAAGGAGATGACGGTGAGGAAATTAAAGTACTTGTAGGGGTAGTGGTACATGTTGTAGCCTTCAAGAAGAATCTCGTCAGTGTGGTCTGCTGCGAAAGTTTCTTTTTTTCTTCATAAATTTCACGGTAGCATCGTAAAAGTTCATTCATTTGCCGTTCGACTTTCGTGAACCGTTCAACATTGGGATCCATAGCCTCTAGTTCTAGCAAAGCCGCATTCACTTTCGAGAACACACCAGCTAACCCCTTTGCAGTGAACTTCTTTTGTACTTCTTCCATTCTTTCCTCTTCTTTTTCTTCTTCTTCTTCCAAGTGTTGCTGCGCTTCCAACTCTATTAAATCTTCGTTAGTTAGCTCTCCCTCGGCATATTCCTCTAGTTCTTCAATATCTTCCACATCAGCATCTAAATTAAGGATGTTGGCAAGTTCCACAGTTCTTTTATGTATGAGATCAATACTATTGTCTTTGTCAAACCCTTCGAAATTATTCACAGAACTCTTTAGGCATTTTTTCCATATGCCTTGCATACAATGTTCTGTCACTCCCTCCCAAGCTGATTCAATGTTCTGTATGCAGTGTAGAATATTGTACGATTTCCAAAAATCACGAAGGGTTACTTCACGACTTTCTGTTGCTGCTACAGCTTTGGAAAAAGTTGTGCGCAAATATAATGCTTTGAACGTAGCAATAGCCCCCTGGTCCATCGGCTGTAGGATAGCAGTCGTATTTTTTGGCAGATACACTACCTTTACATCTGGGTTTAAATCATCAAGATGCTGGGGATGGCCTGGGGCATTATCAAGCAGGAGGATAACTTTAAAGGGAAGGCCCTTTTCCAGACAATAAGGCTTGACCGAGGGTATGAAACAGTTGATGAACCAATCCTCAAATAAAGCTTGCGTCATCCATGCCTTCTTATTCGCACGATAGTAAACGGGCAGCGTGTTCTTATTAACCTGTTTCAATGCACGTGGGTTCTCAGAGCGATATATGAAAAAAGGTTTTAACTTGAACCCAGCGACATTTCCTCCCAACAACAATGTAACCCTGTCCTTAAAAGCCTTGAAACCGGGCATTGTTTTATCTTCTTTGTGTATGTAGGACCTTTCGGGCATTTTTTTCCAAAAAAGTCCAGTTTCATCTACATTGAAGATCTGTTCCGGACTGTAGCTGCCTTTTTTGATGATTTCTTCAAATTGATCAGCAAATTTTTCTGCTGCCTCTACGTCAGCGCTTGCTGCCTCACCGCTGATACTCCGATTATGCAGGTTGAATCTCCGACGAAACCGTTGAAACCATCCATGGCTTGCCGTAAATGTTTCCGTCGATTCTTCGACTTCGCGCGCCTTCAGAGTTTCAAAGATACTGCGTGCCTTGGCTTGAATTATTAAAAGGCTCATCGGCATTCGTTTTTGCATCTGGTCATCAAACCAAATCGCCAGTAATTTCTCCATTTCATGAATGAGTCCTTTCCGCTGCCTAGTTATCATGGCTTTAAATCCTGCCGATGCTTTCACTGTCTCCTTCACTCTATCTTTATCCTTCAAGATGGTGGAAACGGTCGAATGCGCCAGCTCCAAGTCATGCGCTATCGAGTTAACTTTTTTACCAGCTTCAAAATCGTTTATGATCTTCATTTTCATCTCAAGATCGATGGCCTTCCTTCGATTCTTGGCGATTCCTAAAGATGATGTCGTGTTCTTCCTTCTCGCTGACATTTTGTACTATAGGGTGTACAATAAAGTACAAATTTATAAACAAAATATTTAGTCCTGGAGACTAAGAATGATTCGTGTACTTGTACTGCTGACCGACTGCGGCAACGTGACTGATGGAGTAATCGGATTTCCCGCGCTAGAGAACAGGTCGTAAGTTCGCGCGGTCGTTAAACAGGTCGGTCGTTAAGTGAGGATACTCTGTACAAGATAATCATACAAATCTTCTGTTCTGAACAATGGCAAATGTGTTAAATCACTATCCCATAAGCTGATTAAAGTCCATGGCTCCGGAATCTTTTCTCCAAGAGGCGTACAAAATATCTCTGCAAGACGTTTGTTGCCATTGTTATTGTCGTCTATTTGTATGTCATGTAGCGTACGCGTGCCTAAATTGACAAGTCCTTGAGCACGCTTGATCAACTCGGCTTTATTCCCTGACACGTGTGCACCTCTGTCTCTTAAATAAATCTTCAATTCACGAACTGACAGCTTGTCAAAAGAGCACGGGTCAGCGATTCCTTTATTAGGCGTCATTTCATCGGATGTATTGCTCACCGGAAGTAGATTTAACAAATAACGATAACTTGCGCAAGGGAGGTAACAACCCTTATTAAACAGGGCTATAGCACCAATGCTTTGATTACCTTTTTTCCCATTTTCCCAATCACATCTAGATAAAAAAAACTTTTAAATTGGCTCAAAAAAGTGATACATTTCATACATTCACAAATTTCTCTCTACTGATAATTTTGGGATGTTACTGAATTGTAACAGACAGTGAAACATGAACAAATATCAAGTAACATGTTTAGATCACTCCCATTTTATAAAAATTTTTATAAATTTTTTTTTTTACTTGGCAATATATGTAAATCGTGTGCTTCAAGTCGTATGATACAAGTTTGACATTACAACATTTGCATTGGTAAAATCTGGAAAGTTTCACTATAAGGTATACTTAAAATGATGTATTTCCTATTATTGTAATATACTAAAGCAAAACGATGATGGAATGGCCAATCAAATTATTTGCAATTCCCACAATTTGTTGGACCTATTTTATGTTGTATTGTTTTTAAACAGACCCCCCCAAGAAAGAGAAAAATGAGAGTTTTTCAAACTAGGTCGTTGTTGTCTATTTTGCTGGTGATCACACTCAAGCTCTACTAAGGTTGTATTTGAATACAGGCATCGCTGTGATTGTGATGTGTTTGTGGTTAGGATTTTTAATGTAGCTTTAACAATTTTTCAGTTTTATCGCTACGATGTCTGCAGTGAGGCAGTTTATAGTGATGTCTAGTCCTGGGGCATCATGCTGCAGCTATGTAACATGATGTCCCACCGATTCACATTATCCTGACACCAGGCCGACCAGTCCTAACACTAACTTCATAATGCTGAGTGCCAAGTGAGGCAGCTGTTATTACCATTTGTGCAAGTCTTTAGTATGTCTCGGCAGGGGATTGAACCTATGACCTCCCACGTCTGCAGCAGGCACTCTGGGAGACTGTGAAGTGTGGCTGAAGAGCATCATTGTGTTCCAGAAGTCTTGATTTCATGTATTTGAAAGCTGCATTTCCGTTGACCAATTTGAAGGTTACCAGGACATGATCCTTAAGAGGTCAGTCAGATCTTCACATAAAGCAGCGGAGACCTGATTTTAATCAATCAGGAAATGTTTAGGAAGGGTTCCAGCATAACAGTGTGATTCAGTTGAAACCTCTTTTCCCTTTTTTGTTGTGAGATGGTTGGAGGGGTCCAGGGATGAAGCCTAGGAAGTTGTATTCTCTGCTGCCAAGTCCTCTTAACAAAACACTGCAAGGTGCCAGATGGACTTTTCCAAGATTAATGGTTAGACCTCGTGGATGAAGAAGCACGTGTCCTTACTGCCTTCCACCTCTTTCCAGAAGCCCATTTGGTACCACCTTTCCTGCTGCTATCACTATCAGAAGGGCTGCATACTTTTTAAGAAAGGGTTCAGTCAAGTCGGGGATTTTATTCTCAGATTTTTCTAGTTTAGAATGAGGTAAAGGGAAAGTTCTTGTATTGATCATTCCTCATCAAATAAGTTTCTTCTTATAGATCATTTTAGTCTGGAGATATTGGTCACAGTGTGGAATGTGCTCCGGCTAGATAACTGGGTTTTGTCCATAGAGCTCCAGGATGTCTATCTTGGGTGTTTTCATGGTTATGAAAAATCCTAGGGGAAAAATGTGGGCATAGAAAGTAACAAAAAAAGGTCATGGAAAAGACTTGTTCTGGAAAGTGATAAAGTTGTGGAAAATGACCAATATTGAAAATCTCCTGTTATTTCCTGGTCAGTCTGTCATATTAAAGTGGATAGATTGGATGTCTGTAAGAGAGAGGAAGAAATCATATTGACAAAAAAGTTTATTATGTAGCTAATTTTCTTATGTTGATCAATATTATCATTTCTTGCATGGTAAGGATCCAATGTCTCTTCTTGCCATGTTAATCATTATCATTATTTCCCAAGTAAAGATCCAACTTTTTTATTGTCCTTTTTGTCATTTAGATTTAAGTATTTAGATTTAAGTATTTAGTCATGGGGGAAAAAAAGAACAAGGTTTGAGGGCCAAATTCACCTCCCCATTCCCATTCCCATGAATTTATTGTAGATAAAAGATGCCCCAGTCGTTACCCAGTATACATATATTATTCTTGTTCAGGATCGCTTTATATAAAGAAAATTAACCATTAAGAAGCAGTGTTTACTCCTTGTTATGGAACCAGTTTTCATGGATTATACAAAGTATGTCTAACAAGACCCTGAGAAGCCACCTGCCAAAGAGATGCTTCTTAAATTTGCATTTGCACACACTTCGCATAATAGTCGATGATAGTGTGTATATCATTTCGTTTAGTAGTCTTGTTTAAATGATGTGTAAATTTCTTAAAGTAACATTTATTACCTCTGATACTTATTTTCATCTTCATTTAAACAGTTAAACTGATGTTTATGTCTTACACTGACTTGCATGTCCGAAACTTGCCTTGATTGCCACAGAAAAACGATTTATATATTTCTTTACGATAAATAATCACACAAAAGCTGTGCAGAACTTTTGTACATTAGCAATAGCCATTTTCTTCTACAGTGTATCAAAGAATCAAAACCAAATGTTCATAATGTCGCATACCAAAGCAGTTTGTTATGTATCAGTGGGGGAAAGCTTACATTATACTTTATTTAATTACCAGTTCGATAAAATTATTCTTGTCAGTGATCACAAAACCTGATACTTTTACATGAGAGAGAGAGATTGAGAGTTTAAAGCTGCAAGGCATACAGCACACGATACACAACACATTGGTTATCTGTATAGTGCAGTTATATTACTAAAGAGATCAGAGATATCAATTTCAATATATTCATTTTGAAGACAATGAGTGACAGGCACCAGTTTTTCTTTATGATTTGGACCTGTAGAATTAAGGGAAGGAAAATAATGTTCCAGTGTTTCCCCTCATCGTACCATTATATCAAATTGAAATTCAAAATGGCCACCATGGTACGAGACTCTTAACCAGTTCCTGTACTCATGACCCGTTAAATTTCGCAACGGGTACCCGGGTTGGTTTTTCGTGATTTTTGACAGCCCTACTGGGATTGTTTTCCTTGACTTCAAGAAAGCTTTTGATCTTGTTGATCATGAAATTCTTCTGCAAAAGTTGAACTGTTACAGGTTTGACAATCCTTCTTTAAACTGGTTTAGATCATACCTAAACCAAAGATCTCAACAAGTAAGCATTGGCAATATTAGATCTCAGACTTGCACTATTCAATCAGGAGTCCCTCAAGGCTCAGTTTTGGGGCCTCTCCTCTTCCTTGTCTATATCAGTGATCTGCCATTAAATAATGAATCTACAAATACAGATTTGTTTGCAGATGATGCAACCTTATATACATTTAGTTCTGATACTGAAGTTATCCAAACAAGATTAAACTCTGACCTTATTCGAGTCCAAAAGTGGGCACAACAAAATAGGATGGTAATTAATGAAGGTAAAACAAAATGTACGATTCTGGGGATGACACAAAAGCTACACGCTAGGGAACCAAGAACTATCTCTTGCAATAAATAATCATCCATTAGAAAATGTCAAAAATGAAAAGCTTGTAGGCGTGTCCATAGATAATAATTTATTATGGAATGAAGATATTGATTGATAAGCTTGGTAAAACTCAGTCATCCAAAATTGACCTTCTCAGCAGAATCAAGAAATATTTACCTATGGAAACTCGCAATCAATACTACAAGTCGTATATTCTTCCAACAATGGATTATTGTTCTAATGTATAGGTAAACTATGCTAAATCTGAGCTTGACAGGATTTATAAACTCCATAAACGAGCAGCATGTGTAATTTTACATGCATCTGTTGATCATCTCTCAAAAGCATTATTTACAGAACTCTTTAGAAGAGATATCATGAGCGTGCATGTGTTTCTAATAGATAATGGAATTTAGTATTTTAATATTAAACATGCTAAAATAAGCACTTTTTATTGCTATCGTCATATAATGTGCATTGTTATACTCTGCTTAAGAGGGCCTCAAGGGAAAATAGTCCTTGATTAATGAGTCACTCTCTATAAATAAAGCATTATTATTATTATTATTATTATTATTAATATCATTACTGTCACTTGTGCAATTAGATGTCTTCAGATACTCTAAAATCAAATATTCTTCCTTTGATTGTTATCAGTAAAATAAATATCCAGTAATCCTTTTCTTCAAGAAATATTTCTTTAAAAAGTGCTGTAATCAATTTATTCTAGTCCCTGTAATAATGTTAAATAGGTCTGCTTTAAATCTAGTCATTATATGATAATTTCAAGCTATGTACCTTAAATGATGTTGAAACGAATGTGATATTTTAGTGAATATTGCATTTTTACTGCATGCAGTGCTGATTTCATAATTTTAAATGTATTGGTGTGATTCACATTACTATTCACAATATGATAATGTTTGCTCGAGTGCCAGTATATTTGAAGTCAGAAGAGTAGAATATTAATAACTTTCTAGAAAATTCAGTCTCTCTCTCTCTCTCTCTCTCTCTCTCTCTCTCACACACACACACACACACACACACACTGTTCTGAGGAATCCTTTCTATTGGAGACTCATGAAACTATGCAGCTTTGTAATAGCAGGTCAGTATTACATGTTAATTACAGTTAATCTTCCTTCCTCCCCTACCCCCAAACAAACAAAAAAATTTTTTCTTCTTTCTTTTCTGACAAATGAAAGGAAAATCTTGAATACTTGCTTAACATCAAATGAAGTACCATAGTACCAGGAAGATGATATTAGCAATATCATCCACATGGAATTAATCTTAAGTCTTGTTTATGAACGATTCATTCAGTTTAATTTTACCTCGTTTTCCCTTGTTTATATGCATAAAAACAGAAAAAAAGTTTCAATTTGTAGAGTTCTTATCTGCTTTAGGAGAAAGTAAGACTGGTTTTACGATGGTTTACATATAGGGCCTAACCGGAAATCGCCTTGGATATTCGCTTCGGCCAAATATCCGGTTTTTCAGTACTATTTGGAAAGTATTTGCTGAGGCAAATAATACACGCACAAATGGTTACAGGTAAAATAATTCAATAAACATCGAAGTTTTAAAAAAAAAAAGTTTTTTAATACATAATAATTTTACTTAATAAAATTTGTCATCTTATAGGCGATATATACGGTAGACGAAAAGTTTAAGCTTCGCATACGATAATGAAACAAACGGTACTCTCTGGAGTCGCACCTACTACTTGGTTCGTGCCTGGATCTGGCAAATAGTACATCTAAATACTCGGATTCGGTACTCGGCTAAAATTATCTACTCGGTTAGACCCTACTTTCATATGATGTCCACATTTTCTATTCAGGTGCTGAGATCTGTATTGCTACACCAGGTCGATTAATAGATTTTCTTGAGTCTGGAAAAACAAACCTACAGAGAACTACCTACCTGGTTTTGGATGAAGCAGACAGAATGCTGGATATGGGGTTTGAGCCTCAGATCAGGAAAATTGTGGAACAAGTCAGAGTGAGTTCCATCATCAGTTTTGTAGGTCACACATAGTTTTAGTAGCATAGCATTACCATTGACTATTGACTAGTGAAGGATTTGGTTCAAGTGTTTATTTTCATGTATTGCCCAAACCAACTGATAGATTATTTTCATACTTGGCATGAATCATTATAAAGCTATGATGATTAATTCTCTGATAGTGCATGCTTTTCCCTTTGACCTAAAATTACATTTAGGTTTTGCTTAAAGATTATTTTTTTGTAATTAAATCTTTTTTTTTTGTATACCCCTCTTTAAATCAAATTTTAAATGTATCCAAACATAGGCTACAAGACATTGGTTTATTTTGGAACCCGGATGCTACATTTACGAGTTGTGATAATACATGTCACATGACCTTACAAGTAGCTATACCAGGCTGCACTGGCAACACTGATGACAAAGGGTATATAAACTGCATGCTGATACAGTACAGTGAACAGTTGAACATATGAATCAACCCATATTATTCCCTCTGAAGAGTTACAATAGTAACAAAACTGATCAGGGACATGGGAGGGGGTGCTGTACTAGGACACCCAAGCATATGGGAGTGTTTGCCTACACATCCTATTTCTATATCACCCTTTATTTCCTAAACCCCTTGATGGATTTTTATGTACTGGATTAATTTCTTATGCAGCGAAGAAAATCCACTTGAAAAAATAGTCCAATTTACCCTGAGGTCGAGGTCTGTATTTTCCTAAACTCCAGGATTAATTTTGTTCGTACTTGGGATGTATCATTATGGAGCTAAGTCAATTCATCTTGTGATGTGCTTACTTGCTTTTTTTGCCCTTGGGGTTTTTAATTCAAGAAAATATACATTATGGCTTGAACGTTCTATTTGATTTTGTTTCCTAAATGTTCATTGGTTCTATGCTATTGTACTGTACATCTTACTGAAGTGACCCATAAATTACATACTCGTAGAAAAATAGCAACAAGAAAAGAAAGAAGAAAGTACAGTATTGAAGTCAATTCCAGATGTTGACTTGTAATGCTTCATGCTGGATCTGGAATGTCATATTGGACTCAGTGGAGCATGTTAGGGTTCAGACTGACAATACAGCGGCACTTTGGATGCTTTAATCTACCTATTTGTTCATTCCAAACGCCCACTTCATCAAGATGTTGCTTTATATTTTTGCATATGATCATCTGAAAATAAGATGAAACAAACAACAGTACCTTTAAGCTTATGTTAGTAATAATTCTGAAGAGCTTTGCCAACTGTTATTTGATATATTATACAAAGGGGGTTGTAACTGTTGCAATTTCATCAGTTCCAAGAAGAAACTTGGAGATGTATTTTCATAACACTGCTCCATAATTTCAGTGTTACTGGGCTTACATTTTATATTTGATAATTTCACGGGCAGTATTTATGCCTGATTCATGAAATAGATCATGATGTCCATTTCTGTTAATGCAACATCCTTACAATAGTAGAGACTCGTTATGACCTCTATTTCATCTTTTACTGGCTTTTGGTAATATTATTGCATTTAGCTAAAGGCCATGTAAGTTTATGGCCTGTTATACATGCATCACCATGACTATTTTCATTAAAATTTTGTTAAAAGTTGGCATTTATTTTTTTCTTCAGAAAGAGGTTTCTTTGAAAAATGTTCATGCATCACTGGTTTTGTTGAATATATTGTTTAAAGTTCATTTATTGGATGCTGATTATTACCTTGAGAATTGGATGGCTCTTTAAAAAACAAACATTGAAGCATTGAAAGGTCGCTGTGACTAACAATTTATGCTTTACTAACATGGATTAAGTATTTATAATTATTGATTAATTGATTGATTAATCCATGCTATATAGTGACTATGTATCTTAGTGTCTACATATTGTATATTGTATTGTTTTGCCCTCCAAAGTTTAGCTACATATTGTACATGTGAAAGAGTATAGGAGCTAGAGGAGTGGACTGCATGCTTCATGTATACATTTCACCTGTAGTAGCTAATCAAGGCATTGTTGATGCTTGATCTTTGTACTGCTGGCAATAATTTTGTGTTGCTCTAAGTTGTGACTTTCACCCAATAAAATCTGGCTTCTATGGCTTTTTTTTTATAATAGCATTTCAAGCAGATTTTAAAAAAAAATAATGTTTATACAATTATTTTAAAAATATAGTTGGGATAGAAAAAAACAACACAAATGCCAAAAATTCTTTGCAGCTAGTTTCACGTTTTATTCCTGAATCTTCTATTGTATCCTAATACCCTTAATACCAATACCCTGTATAAAATTGTGCCTTTGTTTTAAATTGATAAATTGTAGATCTTGTATAACAAGATAAATATATCTATGACTATATTTTATTTTATTATTTTGCAAAAATAGATCAACTTGTAATGCCCCCGTTTTGATGTTGTGGAAATAAATGTTCCTTTTATTGTTTTTTGTTTTCTCTTATGCCCAGTCAGAGTAGGTACGTGAGTAGATGCGGAGGTTTATTGTACATTATCACAATATTTGCTATATGGATTTTAAATTTAAAAAAAAATTCAAGTCAGAATTTAAAGAGAAAGATTGCAAGCAAATCTTTTTTTTTTTAAATGGACCAAATCACTTTAGGCTGAATATATTTTCTGCATGATAATGTTTTCATTGATTGCTGTAAACTAGTAAGTGGTGGTGAGCTATGTAATCATTGATTATACTAATTTAAAATTTTCTTGCCCACTGTCGTCAATCACTTGTTCAACTTGGATGCTTTTGACAATATATATTTTGTGATACAAAATGTCTGAATGATCAACCTTTTACTTATTTGTTTTAAAACTGGCATCCATCATTTGATAAATTTTAAGAATGAAAGGGCAATAAAAGGGAATATTCATGTTGGGTGGACTACAATAAAGACAACATTAGTATGGCACCTGGGAAAAGTTATTGCAGTCACTATGGCCCATAATTAAATTCTTTTAAGAAAATTATGTTTAGTTATCAGAAGCCTTTGAGGTCTGTAGGGTTTGGAACTGCAGTTTGTGAAGGTAATTAAGATTCAAATGTACAAAAAAAATTGTTAGGCCCAGTTGAACACGATGTTTATTGGTGCTGCAGGAGTCATGAATAACTCTTGTGGACTTTGAATTGCATGTTTTCCAGCTTGACATTAGCAGTAAATGATCTTTTGTTGCAAAAAAACTGGCCTAACATAAGGAAAAAAACCCAACTGCCTTTGTTGTGGTTAGCAGGGCTTACCTTTCTTCAAAAGTGAAAATAAAGAGACACCTCAGGGACATGTATGAAAATAGATAACCCAGTTTTAAATAGAAATGATTAAATCTTATTCAGATTTTTTAGTTGCATCATTGAGCTTATGAAGAGGATATTTTTGGATACACCAATAACACTGCAATTTGGATAGGATTCAATATCAATCTTTAAATGGGAGTCCAGGCATTATTTATCCCATTTGTATAGCTGTAGAGCAGTGGTGGGCAACTTCTCTAGTCGGCGGGCCGGATATGGGAAAATGAAGTCCTTGGCGGGCCGGATTACTAAATCAATACCTTAATCGCTTTTATCCACCTATGGCTATGCAAGGAATGAATCGTATTTAATGTAAACTTTAAAGCATAGATACCAAAAACAATATTTATTGAATTTAACGTAATGTACTTCAATATTTATTGAATTTAACGTAATGTACTTCAATATTTATTGAATTTAACGTAATGTACTTCAATATTTATTGAATTTAACGTAATATACTTCAATAACTACTGAAGTCAATGAGACATCTGTGGTCGATCAAAGTTGTCAACAAGTTGTTTGAACTCTGGCTGCATGTTGGACGTAGAAATTCTCAGTAAAGACTGCACGTGAATATCAGTTAGATTTGAACGCAGCTTTGTCTTGTTAATGTTCATGGTCAAAAATGTTTGTTCGCAAATGTATGTAGACCCGAACAGAACAAGTAGTTTCATAGCCATCTTTCTCAGGTTGGCAAACTTGGACTCATTCAGTGACGCATAAAATTTGTCAATGCTTTCAGATTGGAACTTCTCTTTCAGGGTAGAGTCACACTGCAGATCAATCAGTTCCAGCTGTAGAGCATCCGGCACCTTTTCAAAGTCAGTTGTAAACGGTGATGACAAGATATCAAACTCAGCAGCAAGTTTCTGGAAGTCTGCAAAACGACGAGCAAATTCATTGTCTAGTGCAGATATCATATTGGTGTACTTCTCAGTTGACATCTGAGGTGCCATCGTTTCGAGTGTTGGAAAGTGTGTTTTGATATTCTGACTTAGCTGGCGAGAAAACAGTTTAAGCTTCACCCTGAATGCCTTTACTGTTGAGTACATTTCGTGAGCAAAAGTGCCTTTCCCTTGAAGTTTGGTGTTAAGTTCATTCATATGTTTAAAGAGATCAACTGCAAACGCCAGATCTGACAACCATTCTGATTTTCTGAGTTGAGGATATTCTGTATCTTTCCCTTTCATCTCCAAAAACAGTAAGATTTCTGTTTTCAAGTCCCAAACACGACTCAGGACTTTCCCCAAACTCAACCAGCGTACAGCGGTATGATACAGAACATCACTGTGATCAGAGTCGCAATCTTCCAGAAGTGTGATAAACTGTCTGTGATTTAGACCTCTCGCCCTGATTAAATTAACAATCTTCACAACTGGATCCACAACATGTTTCATGTCAAGCACACTTGTACACAGCACTTCCTGGTGTATTATGCAATGTAGAAATATCAATTCCCTGGTGCAATCGACCTCTGCAACACGGTCACCCAGTCTCTTCCGTAGACCAACTTTCTTTCCTGTCAAAGATGGAGAACCATCCGTAGTAACACTGGCCATTTTCTGCCATGGTAATTCCATTGTATGCAAGGCATTTTCCACACATTTGAAAATATCTTCCCCGGTAGTAGTGTCTTTCATTGATTCCATTGACAGCAATTCTTCTGTGATTTCAAAGTTTTCTGAAATGCCTCGTACAAAGATAAGCAACTGTGCAGTGTCATCGATGTCAGTGCTTTCATCCAATGCCAGGGAAAACAGCTGAAATGAAGGTATACGCCCTTTCAGTTGTGATGTCAGGTCTTCACCAATTGCTTCACCAATTGCTTCAATGCGGCGAGCCACAGTTCTTCTCGACAAACTGACTTCTTCAAAGTTCTGTCTGTGTTCTGGACAGACTTGATCAGCTACATCAATCATGCACTTTTTGACAAATTCACCATCACAGAACGATTTGCTGTGCTTAGCAATGTTGTATGCGACTACAAAGCTGGCACGAGTAGCAGCTTTCTGGGCTACTTTGGCTTTTCCGAATACATTCTGCTGCTTTACAAGTTTTCTGTGCAGTTCTGTTGCTCTTTTTTGCCGTTCTGCTGCTGATAAATTACTGCCATAGCCTGCATGTTTCGTCGCATAATGGCGGCCAATGTTGTACTCTTTAAACACAGCAACATTTTCACTGCACAGCAAACATGCTGCTTTTTTGCCGACTTCTGTGAAAAAGTACTTTGGCATCCAATCTTTGTTGAATGCGCGACACTCGCTGTCAACTTTACGTTTCTTGGCAAAATTCATGATAAAAATTTAATTGTAAATTCTAAATTTACTCGAAAACAACCAAAGAATAACTAACAGTCACTGCTACTGCGACGCAGTAAGAAAGTAGTAGGAGATTGCGGCCGGATGTGACCGCGGGCCAGTCAAAATCCCGTCGCGGGCCGGGTCCGGCCCGCGGGCCGTATGTTGCCCATCCCTGCTGTAGAGTCTCATATATTGTTAAGTGAACCTTGAAGATAGGGTACACTTGTAATCATTTGTGGAAAAATCATACTTTGGGGTGTGACGCTATCCGATATTTAGAGCCTTGGAATCCCATATGTTATTAATTGACCTAGTCTGTAAATTCTCGCCAAATTTGTTGTTTTCATCAATTAATTGTAGCCTGCAACCTTTGATTCACTGTAGCAATTTGTCAATCTCTAGTCATAACAGATTATGTAATAATGTAGAACAATTGTAGTTGTAAAATATTTTTAAAAATCCACATTCTGTTTAGATTAGTATGTATCAGAAGACTGGTAGTCTTTATTTCTTGTCAAACAAAATGATGCTCATTTTAATGTTACTTGTTAAGAGTTTTTTTTAGAAAGATGGTGTTTAAAAGCTTTTTTATTTGTTTTTATAAATACACCCACCATCCATTAAATTTAAATGAGAAAAATTCATATACATGGTAGAAAATGCAACAAAACTGATGACCATCCCAAAAATTGTAATGAAAGTATCTTCAGTTGTTATTATTTTGTTTCTGGAAGAGCCAGTATTCATTCTTGGCAGATTCTACTGATCGTTTCATCTTTTCTTTAGCCTGATAGACAGACCTTGATGTGGAGTGCCACATGGCCCAAAGAAGTAAAGAGTTTAGCAGAGGATTTCCTCAAGGACTATGTCCAGATCAACATTGGAGCACTCTCCCTAGCTGCCAATCACAACATCTTGCAGATTATCGACGTTTGTCAGGAGTCTGAAAAAGACTACAAGTAAGAAGATACAGAATAAACAATACGCTGAATAGATTAGCATTAGGCCTTGCATTTGTACATTGGAAGATGTGTAGGTTACTTCAGTACTTCATAGATATGTTGAACTTCTCCATTAAAAAACAAAAATACAAATGAAATACAATTATAACTTATCATTTTACCTGTATTTGCACCTGTACATGCAAATATGTTAAACTTGCACGTGTCTTGATGCTAATCTTAACTTTTAGACATCCTCCATCATTTTCGTATAGGGTTTGTGTATCTGTTGTGTATATCTATTGAAATACAAGCAGTTTTATAACTGCTATTTTCTTCTTTTTTTTCTCCAACAATACAGCACTGAGTGATCTTGGACTGCAAAACGATAAAGCTTTAAGGGTTAATTTGTTTGATTGGGTAATGACAATATATTATAGATTGTGCACAAGGATATTTGTTCACTTTTATTATGGCTAAATATATGAATTATCTGTTTTAGGTTGATCAAGCTTTTGGAGGAAATAATGCAGGAAAAGGAAAACAAGACCTTGTTATTTGTGGAAACCAAGAGGAAAGCTGATGAACTTACGAGACGCATGAAAAGAGAGGGGCAAGTTAAAGCTTTAATTTCAGATTTAGCACAGTTGATGAAGGCGAAATGTAGAAATTAAAACATTCAAGAATTTATATGTTACAGGGTGAAGTTTCAAAGTTAGTTATACAGTATGGAAGACTATGCTATATATATGATGTTTGTGGATATATTTTATTCTTTAATACTCAGTATGAAAAAAAGGAATAAATGATAATACGAGGTTAGTTTCTTTCTTTTTTATTATCAAATAAACATTTCATCTATTTTATTGCATCGCTAGCCCATATATATATATATATATATATATATATATATATATATATATATATATATATATATATATATACACACACACACACACACTTAAGTCTGGTCTTGATTTCCTGGAAGTTCTTTTCAATTAGTCTAGCATCGGTCCTTTTCAAGGGACGTTTGTGTTTTTTGTTTTTAGCATCTTGACCTTGCACACATGAACACTTGAATGTACAGTAGTCCCTCTCTTATACGGCCACCCCTGCTGCACCGGCAAAGTGGCCTTATAAGACGGGTGGCCGTTCCAGAGGGGAGCTAAATTTATTATGAGAAGTACATGTATATGTAATGTACGTAGTAAGAAAGCTACATACTTCAAAACATTGAATATCTTTTTCTAAATGAAACATTAATCATTAAAAGGTTCTTTTTGTTATAATAAAAAATTTATTTCAACTGAATATACGTTACTATTTTTTCATTCTTGTCGTAAGTGTGATATGCGAGCAGGTATTGTCATGCACATTGCAAATGGATTCAAAAATGCCATTTACATCTTGGTACATACATAATTATCTTTTCAGTTTCCCCAATTTCCCACTGCTGCTGAATAACCTTATCCGTTATGACTTTGTTTATTCAAATTATTTCAACATAAACTCTTTTTTCAAGTCTTTTCTACATAAAATTGTTCGGCAAGCCACCTCCCCCTCTCTCTCTCTCTCTCTCTCTCTCTCCCCCCCCCCCTCTCTTCCCCCTCCCTCCCCCCCCGTTCCTCGATGTCATCGTGTAGAATAACCGACTTTCTTCTAAAATAATGTATCCGTTAACGTGATGACATTTCAGTGTTTGGTAATGATTTATTTGGTTATTGCTGACTGTATGTGATGTAATTATGCAGACTAAATTTGTGTTGAGTGTATGAAATAGTCTTTGTAAAGGAAGCCATAATATGTTGTCACATGATTTTTCCGGTCTTTGGTACCCTGTTGTTTTTTTAAGGTTCTCTGTGCGTGCCAATGTACAAAATTTATTTTTAGCATATGCTGACCCTGTTATGATTATAACAATTACGTCTGGTTATAATCATCAAAGAGAAGAACTCGACATAGGTATTAATCCCCAAACTCTTATCATAATATTATTGAGCCCATTTCCTGTAAACATCAACTTTAGTCAGGGGCCCCGAGTGGCCGAGTGGTCTAAAGCGCTGTCCGTTACGGACCACTGCCATCTCACCTCTGCGTGGGTTCGAGTCTAAGATTCGGCTAATGTAGTTAAGTGAGAAAGCTTGCCAGTAGCTTCTCGTGGGTCGGTGGTTCTTTCCGGGGTTTTTCCGGTTTCTTCCTCCACCACTAATACTGGCCGCCATGTATAGCCTATATATTGTGCTGAAAAATGGCGTTAAACCATAAAAAAACAACAAAAAAAATCAACTTTAGTCGACACTTTTAACAGCGACTTACACTCGGAGACATGTATCTACGATAGAGATAATCAAACTTGCTTACCTTATGTCAAGATTTGAATTAATTATTGGTTCTGGATACATTTAAAGAAACAAAAGTGGCCGTTCATGAGGGGGACATTTTACATTTGTGTACTAAAATGCTGGCCACTGGTCACGTTAGAGTTGTGGTTGCTCTTGATGGGTACTTTTGAATACAAACTCGTCGGTGCCAAGGAATTCTGGCCGTAAGAAGCGGGTGGCCGCTGTTCAGGGGGCCGTTCAATAGGGGGACTACTGTAGCTGAGACACATGGTTCCACAAAACATTATGTTACTATGCAAATGAAACTTTCTACTTGATTCCTAGAAAAACTCTTGTATATCTTTTAGACAGTTACATATTTTCCTATGTTTATTTAATAGGTGGCCTGTCTTGTGTATTCATGGTGACAAATCTCAGCCAGAGAGAGATTGGGTTCTTGCAGGTGAGAATTTTCACTAATATAAAATAACTGTTTAAAGTCCAAATTGTGATTTTACACCCAAAAAAGGGGGAACTAGAATTCTTCATGTTTTATTAAGATTCCAGATATTTAGATAATTCAACACTAAATCATGAATTAAGAGTCTGACGAGCAAGGGTTTTTCATGTATTAATATAAGATTAATTCACTTTGAGAGAATTTTTAAGGATATGAATAGGTGTTTGTCCTATTTATTTAGAAGTTGTGATGGTTTATTGGTTGTCTTGATGGACTTGAGGGCCAAATCAGATCCTACAATGTGATCTGCTCTGATTGGCTGCCTTGGTATAAGACTTTATTCACAATTAACCTTCATGTGTTTCTGTGTAGTACAACTCTAAACCCAAACTGTTAAATCTACCAATTAGTTTACTCTTTTAAGTTGTTCTAGATATATTGGATTTGAATGTATTCTGATCTAGAAAGCCACTCTCTTTTCACAGAATTCCGGAATGGAAAATGTCCTATTCTGATTGCCACTGATGTAGCATCTCGAGGCTTAGGTTTGTATAAGTTTGAATATGGGTTGACCACTACTAGAGTGAATAGGTAAGGAGAGTAGGAAAGGATTCACACAATGTTTATATGTCATGAAATTTAGTATTAAAGGGAAAATTTTATTATATTGATCATACAAACTTGTAAAGTGTCTGATGCATTAACATGTCCTCTTCATTTTAAATATGCATACAGATTTGCTGTATGCATTATTTAATGTTTGATATCCAATTATTATAACTTTTGTTTCTTGGCAGTGATGAAGACAGAGATACTGTCATGAGATAATTTTTGTTTTAAATTATTTAACTAAGCTTCAAACTTTTATGTGATATATTTGAAATACATTTGAATTTGAATTGTCTTGAAATATTAAGTATCGGTACATGTAAAGATTATGTAGTATTTTTGGGAAGATTAGTTTGAATTGTATATACTGTAGATTTGTTTCTCTTTACAGGTGGATTTGCTCTGATTTCAGCTAAAAATATAAGATTTAACTGTTTCATTTCAATGATATGTCATTGCCAGTATTTGCACGATATTAACTTGTTTCATTTTTTTTGTTACTAGCTTGATATAGACAGCTTGAATGCGGCAGGCTATACCGGCATGACCAACTGGGTAACTAAGAGAGGGAGACCCATTTTGTAATTGATTGAATGCCGCAGCTAGCAAGGAGCTGCGATGATATCAAATAGGTGGTCCTTATTACCTGCCCTCTATGTAAACTTGCACTGTAAGTATGCATTGAAGAGGGACTCCGCTTAAGATGGTGGTGCACAGCTTTAATGAATTGTGTAAACAAACATGAAAGGGAAAATAACATGGAAAATATTGCACGACAAATTCATAATTTACTGATTTGATGATTAATAATTGAGTATATTGAGGTCAATAGAATTTTCCAAGTACTTAACCCCATTGAGTAACATTATATGCCTCAGTAAAGCCATGTCTTGATTATTTTTGAATCATGTATACTTGTAAAATCTTGCTGTATTATGGCAAGGTCCTTGCAGACTATACATGCCTTTCCTGTTTATTTTTGACAAAGATAATTTTATCTTTGAGCAACATTTTGAACATGGGCTTACTATTGAATAGAGATCTTGTGAGTGGCAAACTTTCCCAAACTTTAAATAAGAGTATGAGCAAAAATATTGGATGATTTGACACCCAAAATGCCGTTAAGTTTGATGGCTTGCTTTCCAGACTTGTACAGTCTCAGTCCATCATGAGAACAAGGAAGTTTTCATTTGTGTTGAGGCATGGAATGAAATTTTTAGCAGAATTGTCAAAGTTGGAGATGTCCTTGGTAAACATTAAAATGGGCTTGCAAAGGCACTAGAAAATGATCTGCACATTTCTTCATTTCTAAACTTTACTAAAAGAGTGATGTGAGTGTTCTACAAGACAAAAGGTCAAAGTTACGATGTTAGCAGAGCCCAGAGTGGTGTAAAGCACTCACCATTATGGATCACTGCCATCTCACCTCTATATGCGTAGGTTCAAGCATCAGGCTTGGCCAATATGGGTACATGAGAAAGCTTGCCTGTAGCTTCTCATTGGCTGGTGGTTCTTTCCAGGGTTTTCCTGGGTTCTTGGTCCACTTTTTATACTGGCTGCCATGTATAGCCTGTCTTGTGCAGAAAATGGTGTTATACCATATAACAACAACAACAACAACAACAACAGTGATGGCTTATTTGCACATTACTGGTTAAACTAAAGAAACCTGAAGAATAACTTCTAGTTGGCTGGAAAATAATAGTCTCAGTGTTTTTTGGCTTGAAGGTTTGAGTCAAGTCCTTGAGAAATTTGATCGCTTTGAATGCTTGCCACAAGGCAGGGAATATTATGTTGTGGCCAGGACTGGATTTAGGTTCTGAGGGGCCATAGGTTAATGTTTCTCAGCAGTTACTTTAATGTGAATTGAAGGGCCTACAAAATCTGAAGGCTTAAAGGCTATATATAGCCTTATTAGCCTATGGGTTAATTTGGCCACAGTTGTGATGTCTATCCATCTGTCTGTCTGACAAATTTTCTTTCTGCTCATTAATTTTAGATTTATATTATTTGCACTTACCAACATCTGCAGATGATTTGTTATTGAGTAAGGGAGAAAGAAGCCTATTGATTTCAGGGTCAAAAGGTCATTTTTACAATAAATTGTTTCTGCACAGTAACTATAGTGCTTCATATACATAGACAAAACAAGCTCGTGGTCAGTAACAGAAAGAAAAAAATTCCTTTGCATTTTTACATCATTTGTATGATATGTAACTTGTCCAAGGATCATGATGTGGTTGCACATTAGTTATGGAAGGGGCCTGTTGATAAGGGGTAGAGGTCAAAAGGTCAGAGGTTGGTAATTGCTGCTTGAGGTAATATGGGTTGTGTAGAATAACATTTCTTCAAGACTAAGTTCCTTGTCCAAATGTTGGCTGGCTTACTGTTTGGGTAATTTATATAAAAAAAAACTTTAGAATTGGGGGTCTAAAGGTTGGGTTATGGTTAATGTATATCTAATTAGGAAAAAAATGGTATTTGCACAGCAAGTCCATACCTTAACCAAAGGTCAAAGTTATTGGGATCTGTTGGTCAGTAATCTCCAGAATTAACCATGCCTTACTAGTTCTTACACAGAGGACTGTCGAATACTGGGCAGGTGTATAATTTGCTCTTGATGGTACTCTTGTTAAATTCTTTGAATAAGATGAGATTTTGAAAGAGTTATTTTTTATGCTTTCCTGGAAAGTTTGTAACTTTCATTTATTTTATAAGGAAATGCACATGCATTGTTTTATGTAAGATGTTTTGTAAAGTTTTTTAAAACTTTATATATATGTGACCTCATTCTCGTAAGAACTCAAATCAGTAAATGCATACACAGTTCATCATTAGTAGGGAAGGGGTGATACAAGGTCCCTTTTGACATGTGCTGCAAGACCACCTACTTTAGTTTTTGCAAGCTCTCCAGGTTGTAAGATCAGGTGAACTTGTGGTATGCCCTGCAGCCATCATGTGCTATGTGCCTGTCAGTAATTAATATTTTAAACTTCTTTAAAACAAGTGGACAATTTTGAACGAATTTAGATGGATAGCATCCAGGCATAGAGAGGTTTTTAAATTTGTACAATTGATAGAGATTAAACATGAAATACAGCCTCCATAATAAAAACAAAATATGAAAATATTTTAAAAGCTACTTTTCAATGACTGCTTGACAGAATTAGATAAAAAGTGACAGCATGTAGACCTTTAAAGTTCCGAACATTCTGACTGAAGGTCATCAAAATTTGTACAAACCTCGATATGATTGCCATTGAAAAAAAAAAACATGCAAAAGTCGCCAAAATTAAGTACAGTAGTCCCCCTCTTAAATGGCCCCCCTGACCAGCGGCCACCCGCTTCTTACGGCCAGAATCCCTTGGCACCGACGAGTTTGTATTCAAAAGTACCCCTCAAGAGCAACCACCCGTCTAACGCGACCAGCGGCCAGCATTTTAGTACAAAAAATGAAAAATGTCCCCCTCATGAACAGCCACTTTTGTTTCTTCAAATATATCCAGAACCAAAAATTAATTCAAATCTTGACGCAAGGTAAGCAATTTTGATTATTTCTATCGTAGATACACGTCTCCGAGTGTCAAGTTGCCGTTAAAAGTGTCGACTAAAGATTAATAGTATATCATTATCTGTAAAAGTCGATGTTTACAGGAAATGGGCTCAATAATGTTATGATAGAGTTTGGGGTTTAACACCTATGTCGAGTTCTTCTTTTTGATGATTATAACCAGACGTAATTGTTATAATTATAACAGGGTCAGCATAGGCTAAAAATAGATTTTGTACATTGGCACACACAAGAGAGCCTTAAAAAACACAACAGGGTATCAGACAAAGACCGGAAAAATCACGTGACCACACATAATGGCTTCCTCTACGATGACTTTATTTCGTACGCACGACACAAGTTTTGTCTGCATAATTAAATCGCATACAGTCAGCAATAACCGAATAAAACATTACCAAACATTAAAATGTCATCACACCAACGGAAGAAAGTCTTCGGTTACAGTTATTCTACTCGACGATGTCGGGGGGGGGGGGGGGGGCAATGCCGAACAATTTTATGTAGGAAAGACTTGAAAAGACAAGTTTATGTTGAAATAATTTGAATAAACAGTCATAACCGATAAAAAGGTTTTTCAGCAGCAGTGGGAAAATGGAGCAAATGGAAACATAATTATGTGTGTACCAAGATGTAAATTACGCTTTTTAATCCATTTGCAATGTGCATGACAACAATTCCCGCTCGCATATCACACTTGTGCCAAGAAAGATAAAATAGTAACGTATATTCAGTTGAAATAAATTTTTTATTATAACAAAACCAACCTTGTAATGAATAATGTTTCATTTAGACGAAGATATTTAATGTTTTGAAGTATGTAGCTTTCTTACTACGTACATTACATATACATGTACTTCTCATAATAAATTTAGCCCCCATTTTGAATGGCCACCCGCCTTATAAGGCCACTTTCCCGGTGCAGCAGGGGTGGCTGCATAAGAGGGGGACTACTGTACCCGTTTTTGATCATATTTGACATAAAGAATCATGACAAAAAAGCCTTTTAAAATTTATACAAATGCTGCAGACCATCATCAAATAAGACCACTGTTACTAAAAATACATTAAACTTTCAATGACTTAATTTAGCAGAATAGGATTTGACTAAACATTATTGCATTCTGGCATAAAGATGTATCAGATTTGTACAAGTGATGATGTTCCACCATTACACATTTACTTGTTTCAAAATTTAAAAAAAATTAATATGACTGGATCTCAGCAACTGACCAGCATAAATTGACCAAATTGTACAGAATACATACTGTTATTAAGGGTTGTCACAGGAACACAAATGGTGGTAATTTGCTTTATGCAAGACCAGTGTTTCTAATTATTGGAAAATCATTCAAACTAATTCTTTTTGAAAGCTCAGGCAGAATTTCACCAATTTTGTATAGAAGTTGGTTGCAATTAAAAGCTTTTAAGTTTGCAGAAAGAAGGGCAATCTGTTGTATTGCTTCTGTTACTAAAAATAGATAAAAGCTTTAGCCACTTCATTTTAAAGGTTTTTAATAATCTGATAAAATTTGACAAAAAGTATTGTAGCTTTAAGGCCATTCAGATTTATACAAAAAGAATGATCTTCCATTAATGTGGCTGACATTACTAAAAAGTTGAAAATGTTTCCACATCTAAAAATGCAGAAAGGAATTTGACCAACTTTGGCATAAAGCATACTGGTCTTTCAGTAATGGACACAGAAAATAAAACTGGATGAAGACATGAATATTAGAGAAACTGAATCAGTAGTTCTTGTAATTTATGCAGTCAGTAGCATTGGAAGATGTTTCAAAACATCCTATTGACTTAGATTGGCCAGCTGTTCTTGCATATGACATATTAGGCAGATGTCATCCAGGTGAGCGATCTCAGGGGGCCAATTGGGCCTCTTGTTGAGTGGACATATAATGTTTTTTTACAACAAAACATCATTAGAATGGATATTTACCTTGCCACCCTCCCTCATCGTGTAAAAAATACGGTGTCATGTCGGAGAAACGCCTGCCTCAGGAGAGAAACTGTCGGATATCTTACCATAGTACTCGGGATGTTGTTACATTTGCTGAGTTAGGAAATGATCAAGGACTGCTTTCTCCATGGATGTGTATCCTAGAATGTAACAAGTTTGAGAAAAAAACCGGAAAAGGAAAAACAAAAGGAAATGAACCTGGAAAATATTTTCCTGATTACGTGCCTTAACTTGTTAAGTCGTGGACAGTTACACACCAAAATGAAAAGCAGTCGGAAATGCCACTCAGTATGTACCGAAAATGCATGCTCCCTAAAGTTAATTTACCTAGGTATTGAAAAGGGGCCTGGGAATCTTCTGTATGTAGATAATGTAACTAACTAGGATGTAAATATATATTATCATGCCGTTTTGTATGGTTAGTATATTTAGTATTCACATGTTCCAACTTCTCCTGGAATGGAAGGTAAGTCGTCAAGATGCAGAATATATTATCCAAGAAAACATTTGCAATATGTGCACTGCCATTGCTGTTGAAGACTTAGTTTCAGTCATGTGACTAGTTCATACTGTTTTGACTAACTTGGCCACAGGGTAAAAATACCTCATAGTATGGTTCTCTGATGTCTATAATTTCACTTGCCCAACTTGACAATGCTACACGAAAATTTCCAGCTGTAGAGTGATTGTCCAACCAGACAAGTTCTGATTCAGAGCTGACCCATGTTATATTTTCATTGGAAGGTTTTTCTATTGAGAATGTTGCCAACCTTTTTAATTAAATACAATGTGTCTGGTTTAATAATCCTCGTGTCCATCTCGGCTACCAGGCAGAAAACTGTGTTGTCACTACTCCAGAATTAATGGTCATATCAATACAGAGATATTTTCCAAATACATTTTTAAAATTTATGTAATGGTGTTATATGAAAATGGTTCCATGTACAATAAATATACTGAAAATCTTTTCACTTTGGTTACATTGGCAGGGTCTTTTCACCAAAATACTATGCTGCTTAGTATGCTAAAGTTGATGACGATCGTAATTAACATGGCTGCCACATGGGCCAATTTGAAAAATCTTGTCTTTCAAGAATATCAAATATGATTTCAACACTTGGTTGTTAAAAATAAAAATATGGTGTTTAATTCCTGAAAATTTATTTTGGTCAGGAGAACAATGGTCCTTTCAGTAGACTTTTGTCATTAGGATATTGAAACAAAATGGTCAAATCAGCAAGATGTAAAGTTAGGGATTAGCTGACAATTTTTTAAAAATATATATATGATAATAGACAAACTTTCTTACTGTATTGGTCAAATGTTGTACAAGTCAGGTGACAACAGGCACACTTTGGCCTGGTGTTGATAGATTGCCATGAAACTGAGTAAATATTATTTGTCATCAACTGTAGATGGACACCTCAAATCATTTAGCTTCTGCAATTTTTATATTACTGTTCTTGCAGTGAATACAGTGCAAGACATAATCCTTTAAACACAGAACATCTTGCATTTCTTTCTAGCTCTACTGGTCATAAACTAGAAGAGCTTATGGGATCAGTTCATGGTAACAAAGCTTGTTGTTGCCACTCATGAACAGCTTTGAGGATTGCCTTAAAACTAGACATTCATCCCATTGTCTTGTTAGCCCTCAAAGACTTGCAGCTTGATGCACTTGATGACAAAATGTTTTGAATGCAGCTACTCATGCAGTTTTTAGTGGACAGCTATGTATATGTTGTCAATTGTTTCAAGTGTTGTGCTCTACAGACTGTTCATCGTGTTGTTGGGTGGAATGCAGGAAAAGCAAGAATATTATTATTTGAGGAAATTGTGCACTGTTCCTGAAGTTTTCCGTTTGTTTTGTTGAAGTTTACACTAGCACTTTGCTCTTTGCAACAAGTTTAATTCAGGCCTGCATTTCTTTACCAATTAACAGGGTATTTGAAACCTATTAATCAGTAATCTCCCAAGTTGCCATGCCCAACAAGTGCCCTCTGCTCTTTGCAACAAGTTTAATTTAAGACTCCATATCTTGACCAATTATCAGGGTCTTTAAAATCCATTAGTCAGTAATCTTCCAGCTTGCCTTGCCCTACATGTGTCTTCATAGATAGCTATTATTAAACACTTGGTATGCATATAGTGTGCCATTAATGGTACTGTTGTGGTTTTGATGCATGAAGAAATAGTTGATTACCTCAACTTTGTTCATTATGCTCATGCTCTCAGTTTTTGATCTCATAATTGTTTTCAAGCCAACACAGCCATATGCACAGATTTTCATGAGATTAATAGTTTTTTCCATTAAACTGTTAATCTGGCAGTTTACAGTTTAATTCCAACTTTGCTGGTTGGAAAAATGTCCTTTAAATGAGCTGTAGTTGGGACTGGGATTGACTGATTGAAATATTACACTGGAGATTATGCATGTTGTCATTAAAGAATCATTACAATTGAAGCTTTTCTTTGAACAGCAAAGGCTTGCAGGTCTCGATCCCTATTCTACTTTTTTTGTTTTATGAGAAGTTGACTATATAGGTAGGTACAAATGGAATATGACAAGGTTGTTTTTTGCTTATTGTTAATATGATGTGTTTACTAGTTTCAGATTCTTTTGAAATCTGTCTTGAAACTGATCAGCATAGTTGGTATAAAAAAAACAGCTTTATACAAAAGGAGTAGATTTTCTGTGCATTTTAATTTTTATTTGCCAAATAGACATTCCTTTCTGTTAGTTAAATTTATGTATTCTGATGCCTGAAAGTTTATCACAAATGTTACTATGTGTTGAGTAATTTGTAATGAGAACCCAGGCCTTATTTTGTTATGATAAGTGATAAATATGGGAGTGTGCATTGATGGTGATATGTTTATTACAGATCATTATAATTGGCAGAGATGGTTACGGTCATGAGCTAACACTATTTTCTATGTCTTTTGCCTAATATAGATGTAGAGGACATCAAATTTGTCATCAACTTTGACTACCCCAACTGTTCAGAGGATTATGTGCACAGAATTGGCAGAACAGGGCGTAGCACTCACACGGGAACTGCCTACACTTTCTTTACGCCTAACAACATTAAGCAAGCAAGGGATCTCATTGAAGTCTTGAAGGAGGCTAATCAAGTTGTAAATCCAAAATTGGCACAGATGGCAGATGGTGCAAAGTTTCTTGGAAAAGGTATTACACTCTTCAGCCGTGTCAGTTCTATAGTAACTGAATTTCTTGTGACAGTAAAATATGCTACAGACATTTTCTTTGTCCATTTTTATTTTTCATTGTCACATTAAGCCATATCAAACCACAATACACAATATGTATGACCTTGAAAGAAATGCAGACACATTGTGAACAAACAGATTTTGGATCTGCAGTCACTTAATTCAGCAAGAACAGCAGTATCAGTTGTTGTTAAACACATTTACATTTTTTCTCTCCATCAATTGATGAGCTAAATATAGTTATATTTGCATGACAAACTAAACTGTTGTTCATTTGCAGGTCGCAACAGGTACAGCCGAGGTGGTCATGACCGAGATGATCGATATGGTGGTGATAGAGGGGATCGTTATGGTGGTGATCGTTTTAGTCGAGGACGAGGTAACGGTAGAAGTGGACGAGACAGCAGAGGTGGGATAGGATCTGACAGAGACAGCGGCTCTCGTAGTGGATCCAGATTTGGAAAACCCTCGGGTTCCTCTGACTATGGAAGTGGAGAAATGCATGGTCAAGCAGCACAAGGTTATTGTGGTGTCTTAACCTGATTTGATTCACAGCCATAGGGAAATCTGGCCAGTGGTGTTGAAACTTTGAGGACAATCCTTGAACATCAAAAATATAAAGTTCCCAAAGTCTGATGTAAATTCATCTTAATGAAATCAGTAAAGCTAGAAGAAGAATGTAGTGTTAAAACAACAACAAAAATCCAAGAATTTGTTAATGTAGTTATTTCCTTTTGGGTTTTGTTGTAAGTTCTGTCCTCAAAGGATTCAAGAATAACTGTCAGTTCAAGATCATAGTTTTCAAATAACTTTATAGCCTTCTTAATGATCTTCATATGAAATTAACTGTGTAATGTCGGGATCAGTCCAGGAATAATAAATGTGTAGCACAGAGTATAATGTAAATAATTATTTCTAGAAGGCTGAATGTATTTTAAGAATTGCATTAAATTCAAGAAAAATAGCATAAAAGAATAATTGCTATATACATGCCTTTGAAGATTTAATAGAAAGGTTTTGAGCACTTGTTTTAATGGGGGAGAAATATAAAGGATGTTAAGACCATGTAAATTATTCTGATTAAAGAGTTGTATACTCTTGCACAAGATAAGGTCCAAATGTTTGGTCATAATTTGGCTAATGTAATTCATGTGGCACAACAATTGTTGGGATCAAATGTCTTTAAATGCATACATTATCCAACATTCAGTTCGTCTTGTAAAATATACTGTTCTCTAATTGAAATTATGGGGAGTGGAGAATTGGATGGGCATGAACAACCTAGAATAGGTCATTAATTATTTTAAACAGTATAGCAGAACAAGTTTAAACAAAAACTAGAGGACAGTCACAAATCAAGAATTTAATACCAAGGTTTGATTTAAGAAGCAATGGAAACAATTGGAGCTGAATTTTCTTCAAAACCACTTCCATGCTCACATGTACTACTGCCAAAAAAATATATTTCATGCAAGCAACAGTTAATCATGTAAGATTAATTGTTATGTATTTATGCATGTTTTACATCTCACATTTTTACCCGATTACATCATATCTGGTAGTTTGATCTTTTATGGCTAATCAAATAGATTGTTGTGCGAATTGTGACCAAAGGCACTAGACACAAAAAGTTGATTAGTTGACATAGCTTACAGATAGAAATATTGTCACACAAACAGAAAAATGTATCAATGTTGAAAGGGAGAATAAGCCTTGTAAAGGTTCAAACAATTGGCATTTAAGTTTAAAAAAAGATTTTCAGATCATTGGGATTAAACGAGGTGATGCAACCATTATAACAGGTACATTTATTGGACATGTGTCTTGATTTGAGTATTTTTATGCTGGAAGAGATGATAATTACTGCCTCCACAAAAAATTTGGAAGAGAAAATAACAAACCAATGATTATGTCAACTTGGCAAGAAGCCAATGACCTCCATAACATTTGGAACTGCATTTTGTTGAGATTACTAGATCTGTGTTTACTTTACCAACTTGAGTTTGCCTGTGCAGTTAAACTTTTTAAATGCAAGCTTTCAGTTTGGTAATAGCAACAGCTAATTTTTTTTTTACATTGTACTGAAAAGTGATCTAACTTCAAATATATTTTGACTGACCTACTTATGATTGACGGGTCTGCAACTACATCACTTTCTTCATTATGATTTAGATTCTTTTAAACCATGTGCTTGAATGTTGTAACCCAATACATGAATCATGCATCTTAGATAGGTTACTATAACTTTAATTTTCCTACTTGATTGCTTTTGTGTAAACTAGATCACGTTATATATTGCAACAGTCTGGTCAAGAATAATGGAATTTGCTGCTGGTGTATATTTGGCCTTTTATAGCAGATCTTCCTCAAATTTAGGTCATTGTTTATTGCACATAAATGCTCTTCTTGAATTGTTTGTTGTATAAAGTGTATCGAGCAACTCTGCATATTATAATTTATGTCTCCGCTTCATTATGGTTCATAATAATGTTACATGAATCAGAGTGCAAAAGAAATCTTTATACTGGTGGATTTTGATACAGTAAACACCATTGCATCAGAAAATGGCTTGTGAGGTTTTGAAGGTACATGCAATTTTAAGATCTTGTACAGAAAGAATGCCATCAAGTCAATAGAGAATTTTAAGTTCTTAGGTGAAAAACAAGTTAAAAGGTTATACTTTATATTTTCATTTTTTTTCTTGGCAGTGGGATCTGGAAGAGGTGGGTTTAACCAAGGTGGTGTTGGTGGGGCTGGTAGCCTCCAGAAAGGGTTTGGAAACACAACACAGAACTTTGGTAACTCTGCACCAAACAAAGGATTTGGCAATACAGGCAATCAGCAAGGTAGTTTTGGCAACAAGCCTCAGTTTGGAAACCAGAATGCTGGAGGTCAGCAGAATGCTGGAGGTCAACGTATGGGTTTTAATAACAAGCCACAGTTTAGTAAACAGAGTACTAGTGATCAGCAAGGTGACTTTAGCACTAAGCCTCAGTTTGGTAGCCAGACAACCAGTACTCAGCAGATGGGTTTCAATAAGCCTCCACAGTATGGAAATCAAGGTGGATATAATAAACAGCAACAGTTTGGAAATCAGAATATGGGCAACCAGCAGGGTGGTTTTAATAAACCACCACAACAGCAATTTGGAAATCAAAAGAGTTACAACAATACCAACTATGGTGCAAGTGGATCCCAAATGAATGGTTTTGCAGGACAGTCAACAAATATGAATGCATCAGCAGGTGGACAGAAACAGCCACCAATGAAGCCAGTTGCACCAATGAAGCCAAGTGGAAGCACAGGAGCTTTGACTGATTTGCAGAAACAGGCTTTGATGTACAGCCAGTGGATGGCTCAAGGCCAGTCACCAGTTCCTCCTCCACCGCCACCAAAAATGTAATTGTGCACATTAAATTTAGTTTCCTAAATTTGGAATATCAGTGACTATCAGCAGTACATCAGTAAACTTATTTTCAACTGGTGTTAAATTTGGCACATGTGTACAAAATAAAGAATTGTTGTTTGTCAATATCCATGTGCACTGTTGAACTATGTATTTGTCATCACATGGTACAGTTTTAATGATTTTTACATTTTATTTTGAATATTTTATAAATTTTTTTCTTGACTGCAAATTGTGTTCTCATTGTAAATCTTCATTATAGTTAATTTTTATGATCCCATCTTAAATTTTTTTGTCATTTTCATCAAATTTTATTTCATTTTCACATTGGGTATTCACAAACCTAAATGCAGTAAATACATTCAGACTTCTATTTAAGGGGAATGGGTGGGATTACTGCAGTTGAATACATTATAAATGACATTAAGTATCTGTAATTTGCATACAGAAAATCAGAAAATTCTTAGCAATCGTTTTGCGATACGACAGTTTGAGCTTTTGACAGTAAACGTGTCATGTATACAGCCACTATCAGACTAAGTAATTTTAGGCAAAATGAAATTCATGTTGGATAAATACACAAATGTTTAAAGTGCAAAATCATTTCCTTATTGTTTAACCTATCTGTCCATATTTCTCTATGTTGAATTTAGAGTATAGCACAAGTCAGTAGGTGTCTTATGACTGTTGCTCCTATATTTCTCGATGTTAAATTTAGAGTGTTGTACAAGTAAGTAGGTGTCTATGACTGTTGCTCCTGAATTGCTACTTTTTTGTTATTGTCCCGGTTATTTTCTTTCTCTCTTTTCCTTCCTTTTTTTATAAATGTATATAAATATATGGTTGAAGTTGATGTTGACTTATACTTAATGGAAAAACAAGCCTCTGTAAAAGGCTTTTTATAAAACAATGTCAGCAGTTAGTGAAGTCGAACAAGTGACCAGATGAATCATCAAAACTGGCTGCCATGTACAATTCAGACCAGTTAATGTATTTCTGATCAGCAAACATTGAAAAAAAAAAAAAGATATGGACTTGATTCTTTCCAATATGACTGGGCTTGACTTGCACATTTTGATTTGTTTCTTTCAAGTTTTTCCTTGTTCAATTTAAAAGGTTTTATCAACATTGATATCCTTCCAGAACGAGCTGATAACTAATGGGGAGTCGACTTCAGTGCCTATACTATACTCAACAAATTCTTGATTTAAATTGCAAGTGGACTTGGACAAGTACCATTTAAGTTTATTTTCCTTCAGATCACAGTTTCATGCAAAACTTAGAAATGAAGAAACGCAAGGCAAAACCTACCTGTTTTTGTCTTACTTAACCCATTATGACCTTGTTGGATAGTTTATAAATTTTAAAATGAAGGTCTACCTTTTAAAATGTTGCCAAACAGAGAAGAATGTATTGCCAATATGTCTGCCATGCTTTACACTTCTGTTGGTTTACACAAAAATAACTTCATCAAACTTGTAGCTACATATTTTCAGACTTCATTTTGGATTAGTAATTCACAATATGTTTTTAAAAATTCATATTGTACACCATATTTCTGTATTAAATGCACATCAACTACGATTTCCAATACTCTTGTCATAGATGATCTAAACAAGCATGGTGTCATTTAAGCTTGCAATATATTAATTTATTTTTCTTCATTTTGTATGTTCATACAAGTATGAACCATAGAAATTTTGAAAGACCTGGTTAATCAGACTGATGCAAATTGTATTCAAATTTTTAAAAAGGTAATTACGTATTTGATAATAATTCTGACCAGGGATTACATTTTTTTTTTTTTTAAGATTACTGTTTACTTGAATATCACTCGTGATGTTTTTGAAAATTATCATTGCTAGCAGGACCAAGTAAATTGAGATATTTTCTCAAGTTTAAAATGAACTGTGTCAGTAAATATTTTGTTTTATAAAAAAATTTTAAAAAACAAGTTTGTCTTTTATCATTTTCACCACTAGCAAGATTTGTTCTCTGTAATACATTTCACTGTTGGACTCCAGTCCAACATGTGTACAAACCAGCAAGATACTTGCGCTCCTCTTTTGACAAGTGTATACTCATTATTCCCACTATGAAAATAAAGTCATTTGGACTGTGTTCTTTTGCATACAAGGGTCCAGCAACGTGGAACGAATTGCCCGTTGAAATTAGACACAGAGACACAGTGATCCCTTTCAAGAGTGCTCTTAAAACTCGCTTTTTTCGACTGCAAGTACAAACTTAAAGATCTAATAACGTTTCCTACCTTCATGGTGTTTTTTATTTTTTATTTTTTATTATTATTATTTGTTTTTGTAGTCATATTATATGTTGTAAAGCGCTGAGAGCTTTTAAAGATTAGGTGCTATACAAAGTCCTCATTATTAATATTATTACTTCGTACACAAGCGTATGGTATTTGAAGACTGCCCTCAATCAGGACAAGTCATTTTGTTGTAGAAAATAAACAAAAAAAGTGACTGAAGACAGGTCTGCAGTTACTATGCTCAGAATAGTCAAAAACAAGATATTGTTTATGAAACTTAAAGAAGACAATAAAAGTCATTCGGCAAACATGTTCAACTTTGTTTTGGCTAAAATCTATGATGTCAAAGCTAGATTACTATCATGAATTCATTGGTGAAAGTTCTCCATCATGTTGATGGAAAATTTTGTCCTCGGAATGCCCCAACTGGTTGATCATGCAATTCATGTAAATCTGTAGAGATGGGGTGGGGAGGGGTTTAGGTGGTGTTAAAGTGATCAGAAAATAGGGGATAAAAAATCAGTGCATACTGCATTTTAAACATGATTTACTGTTTAGTGAGGAAGCAAGTTTTTGTGCTGTATTCAGTTCATGTGAGGCTGAATCACAAAGTTCATACTTCACTACACAATTCAGTGCCATCTACAGAAACCCAATGAACTACAGAAATCTTAATAACTTGTTCATTTTATTCCCAACTATTTGATTCTTGCATTAGCCTCATAGGAACTATAGCAGATAGAGGTGGCTGAATTGTTCGAGTGAGACACCTCAGCTGATTATATACCTCCATGTATTCTGCCATTGTTTTCTCCAATTCCCACACCAACTCTTGTGTCGTAGAGTGTTAATTTTTTTTATTGCATTAGCTTAGATCAATGGTCATTCGTTGGGGTGATTCAAATTTTTGCTGATGCTAGATTCGCAGTCAATAACTGCATTTATATTTTCATCTCCAGTATGGTACATTACAAATGTATAAATGGTTTAAAGAACATCATGTTCATCTTTACCCCCAAGTTAAAACTTCAAAGCTCTACTGCTGACAAATTAATAAGATATCTACAGATCATATGAAGTCTTTTAGTGAAAATCCCATGTTGATATCACCCTCTGTTTGGGAGTGGTAACGGTAAGATTTTCAAAATGGCTGCTGCGGTGTCCCTCTGAAATATTCAAGGGTCACCCTTGTCAGTTAGGACCAAATATATCTTAAGGATGAATGTATCCAATCTTATGTCAGTCCATTGAGTTGACTAACAGTTGTAACAAAATTTGTGCTAACAGAAGCTGGATGTCGGACAAAAGGCCATCACACAAGTTTTTCTGGTATTTAACACCCTCTATGGGTAAAAGAGATTTAGCCTTATAGGAAACCATGAACAGTACCATGCACAGATTGATTGACATTCCCTATCAATACATTTCAGTGTCACATTTTGTGTACTTTAGAAGTTGTGTGACATTTAATCTGGCTTGTGCAGAGATCTATAAATAAAGAAGACAGAAAATCGAGTGATTGTAGCTGTGCTTGGCACAATACATGACACTTAAGTTGATCTCTTATCAACAGGACACATTTAATTTGATATTTGTAAAGGTAAATCTAAACTGATAATAGATAGAGCTACATTATTTGTTAAATAAATAAACCACTTTGAAAAAAAGGATAAAAGATGTGCTTAAAAAAGATAATTAGGGCACAGTTATCTGCTTTTGATATAAGTTTACATGAAAAGGAAGTTGTATTATAAGAGTCCAATGAAGGCCTCATTGTTCACCTGTGTAATTGTAATATGTCAGCTTGTGAATGAAAATTCGCACATAGGTTGCTGAAGTGGGAAGAAAATACTTTGATCACAAAACAGCTACATTATTAATGTGTATGTTGTTTATTTCTCTAAGATAATATATGTAGTATCAGTGTCTCGGCATAAAAGGACAAGTTAATACAATTGACATACACTCCTGGATCACTCCCTTGAGACTATTCATATAGAGTATAGTTATTTCACATTGCAATGGGATTTTATATATACAATCAACATGGATTCGTGAATCTGCTCTTGTGTCACAAATTCAGCCCAAAGTTCAACCTTGATAGTAGTGATTCAGTCGTTAAAACATGTTGAACATGACCAGAAGATTCTTTCTGATCACAGAATTTATGATGTTTTGAAAGGTGATATGCTTTGTTATTAAGTAGTTGCATTTGGGTCTGCTCCATGAAGAAAGCCTATTGTTTCTACATCAACTGGTCATAGAGTAGAACAGCATAGGAGATGGTCTGCTATCATTTTCCAACTATTGTTTATTGTTCAGCCTCCAGTTTTACATGTTAGAACTAATACTACTGAACTCTGAGAGTTGCCTTGAGATTGTACACACATTCTTCCAATGGTCTACCTGGTTGCAAATCAAAATGGTGCTGATGTCCAGATTTGGCAGACAGCTTGAACATATTGTCACAACTCTTATATAATGGCCACGTCAAGATATAGTTTTCACTGAAAGACTTCTTATAATGTGCGAGGGTCCTGCACCAATGGGAAATCAAGAAAAAGTCTGGAGAAATGATGATTGTTTTCCCAACCAGGAGAAGTCCTTGAATTTTACAAATATTGATGGAAGTCTGAGGAAAAACTAGTGAATTTTCTGCCACCACGTGACACCCAAAACAATGGCATAATTGAGTTGTAAGTAAACAATTGCGAGTTAATTTATCAAGTTCTAACCAGAATATATGGAGTTTGCAGTATAGATCATTTGGTTGCTTGCAATAAACATATATGCCGAGCTGATCCAAACGCCTAGTGGATTTGTTTCATCTAGTAGATTTGTTTTTAAAGTCGGCTAGATATCCTTGTATTTCCTTACACGGAAGGTATGAAAACCAGTCTAGCATCACAAGAGGCCAACGTGGTGGTGGCAAAAGCGTAGCTGCTTACCAGATGGCCTAGCAAGATTGTGTGATACATGCATGAAATCAAAATGAAAACTACTTATTTTCTTAAAAATTGAGAGTATTAAAATTGTTATGTCTTTAATCTGCTGAAAGACAAGATAAAACTATATTTGGTGATGAAATGTGACCTGGTACTTGTGATCTGCATTGCTAGTTGTACGAATACACAAATCTAACAACCCACATTTTCAGATGTAGAGAAGAAAGAGAAAAAAAAATTAAATGAAAGTTGTACTGGTTGCAATAAAATTACAAAAACGAAAGAACACGAATTTCTCCATATTTATATATTCCGAGAACAATTTCAGGAATTTTGTTTACTGGCCAGATTTAAAATTTTTATAAAAAGTATCTGACTTTCATTTAATATAATTGAATTTCTGTACAACATTATAAGAGTTGGTTGTTGATATCCTGTGACTATTGGACTTGCAATGTTGTCATTTGAGATTTGTCAAGTCATGTGACTAGTAATGCAAGTGGTGAGTACTTGTTAGGTTTCATCTCTGGCATAGTTTTGTCATGTCTGTCAGCAGATTAATTACATAGTTATAATACATGCAGGTATGAGTCAATATAACATGATTCTATATAGCAATTCTAAATCTTCTAGGCCCATTGGTAAGCGACTACCATATGTTGCTACTGCACAGTGTTGGAAAAGTCAATATTTTCAATATGTATCTGCAATGACCCCACACCGTAAATTAAATGTCCAAATATGAAAAATAGGGTGGGAATAATCAAAGGAAACTGATTAGAAAACAGGCTGCTATTTGTTTTAAGCCAAATTTGTAGTCCAAATGTGAGGGTGTGTGATTAATTAAGAGTTTTAACATAGCTTTAACAATTTTTCAGTCACATTGCTACAATGTCTGCAGTGTGGCAGTTTATAGCAAGGTCTAGCACATACTTCAGACATGTAGTATTATGTCCCACTCGGTCACATTATTCTGAATCTAGACCGACCAGTCCTAACACTAACCTCATAATGCTTAGCACCAAGCAAGGCAGCTGTTAGTAAAATTTTTGTATGTCTTTGGTATGACTCTTAACCACCAGGTCATGGTCGTGAACCTTGAAAAAAAAAATTCATCCTGGAAATTTATCTGTAGAAAAGCATGGGAACCGTTGATGTCTAGTTGGTGCCTGTTTGACATCCAGTATGACCACCACAGTGGACACCTTGAAAATCCTATTATAGATACTATGGAAAGAAAGTTGTATCATGAAAATATTATCTCTATTTCTCCCAAATGGATGATTTGTGTCAACGTGGGTTTTTCAACAATAGCCTTCATATGATACCTAAATAGTCCTAAATGAAAAAAGTGCCATTCCTGTATCCAGTGTCTGCAACAGCAATCTCAAATATCTTGTCACTACTTGCTGTGAATGAATAATCAGTATGATGATGGTATTTCATCTTAAAGACTTCAGATGTCATCTATGTCCTATATGAAAAAAGTGAAGCTGACATTGAATAGGTGCACCACTGCAGCCATTTTAAAAATTCGTTTATCAATGTAGAACATCAGATATGGTTTCAAGACTTGACAAGAAGAAATGGTCTGAATTCCTAGAAATTCTTTTCACCCAATATAGCGTCATTACTTTCAATGAATTAGTTATTGGTATTAAATGCTGAACATACAAAACGTGCATTTAAAATTATTTGTGAGTAATGGTAGTAAATATGGCATTAATGAGAAATGATTCTGGCCTTTTAATGAAGCAGTACTATCAACTGTCAAACATTATTTAACCAAACATATCAAGCTTGCTTCAACATGTTTAGGAATTTAAAATGTCAAAATTTTCGCTATAACTGTACGCAAGTAAATTTTAATATTTGTAACATCTTGCAGCACTAGCCCAATAGAGACTGGGTTAAGTGATTCCCTGTGTAAACCTCTTCATCCACATGAATGTAATAATTTAGGGGTGTTTTACAAACTAGTCTTGTACCAGTAAATATAATTATGAAATTAGTATAAAGTCACATAGTGTTATTTGTTATATTTTTCTTTACAAACTTATTCATTATAATCCCAAACATAATATTTGTAGACCTTTCCGGTGGCCTAGTGGTTAGAGCATGGGTTCAAACTCTGGCCAAGTCATACCAAAGACTTACAAAAATGTTATTAACAGCTGCCTTGCTAGGCACTCAGCTTTAAGATGTTAGTGTTAAGATCGGTCGGCCTGGTGTCTGGATAATGTGACTGGGTGGGACATCATGCTACATGTCTGTGGTATGATGCCCCAGTGCTAGAAATCATTATAAACTGCCACACTGCAGATATCATAGCAATATGACTGAAAAACTGTTAAAGCATGTTTTAAAATCCTAATCACACACATTAAATTTGTAATTTTTTTAAAAATATTTCAACTGATTTGTATGCATCTTGTATTCTAAAACAATTTTCAAATTGGTTGTTTTAGTGAGCTCTACTAGTCCTGGAGCAGAAGAGCTGCTGTCTTACATATGTCTGTCCATCCATTAACACAAGTTTGTTATCTCTATGCATAACTACTTGGAAGATTGCCTTCAAGCTTAGCACACACACACACACACACACACATTCATCCTATAGTCTAGTTGCTTCAAATGAACTGGTGCTCTTCAGACATGTATGGCCACCACAGTTGCCATGGTCATATCAATGTGGGAGTTTCACTAAACGACTTTTCATGATGTCTGGTTGGTCCTAAATGAAGATGGTGCTGATCTATAACAATATGGACAAGGGGTTTTCATCAAAAGACTTGTGATGATGTCCTTTATGAAAATGGAGTGTATTTGACAGCCAATGTGGCCACCACAGTGTCCATATTGAAAATCTCATTATCTTGACTCTTAAATGGACGGTTACACCAATACTGGGTTTTCACTATAAGGCTTGTAATGTCTGGTTAGTCCTAAATGAAAATTCTGTTGACCTGACATTCATTATGGCCACCACAGCAGCCTTTACAATTTTGTTATTGCTATTCCTGCTGAATGGAATGTGATAACATGCAGTTTTAATTAAAAGACTTCTGTCTTTGGTGTTAATTAAAAAGTATTTTGATCTTCTATATAGTCAATGGTCACCATGGAAGCTATCTTTGTTTATCACTACTGGATGGTTGTGTCAGTATAGGGTTTGACTAAACGACTTCTTACGATATGTAACTGGGCCTAAATAAAAATGTATGCCAATCTGTCATCTAATACTGCTGCCATATTAAATATCTTGGTATCACAACTCTTCTTGAACAAAAAGTCATATGAATGTGGGATTTTCACCAGAAGACTTGTGACAGGTGGTATGTATACCACAACAGCTTCTTTGAAAATCTTTTTTTATTGATAAAGAATATCAGACAGTTTTATCACATGACAGTCAAAAGAGAGAAATGGTCAAATTTGAATTCCTGAAAATTCTTCTCTGCTCATTTCCTTTGAGGGATTCTTGTTTTGTCTGCTATAGGAAGAACTTTGCATAATCCCAAATGGGGGATTCTGAATAGTTCTCAGTTTCTAATTAGAATATTGACAAGTAAATAATTCCACCTGTATAAACATCATTCAGTAGGAAAAAATTACACAAAAGTAATATAAACACTTATTAATTGTACTATCAGACACAAAATTAGAAATAAGGCAAGTAGAATGGTTAACAAATTCAGTCAGTCATATACTTGCATCACACCATTAATATGCACAGATGTTGCTCACATTAAAACTGCAGATTATCTGGACAATAAAAGCCAATATATTAAGCATAATCAAACTTTGTTCATAAATATGGTCTCTTTTGGAAATATAACCATCTCGACCAATCACATACATGACAGCTACAACATATATTTAGAGGAAAGAGGTTGTCACAGAATTAGGCGAAAATTGAATTTATTTCTTCTTTAATACAAACTAATTTCACCATTTTTTTGTTTCGTCGTACATGCGTTACCTGGGGTGAATAAGTGTTTTTCAAGGTAAGCGACGTGTAGCGATTTGCATGTGCCTGACAACAAATCACTTGAAGTCAGGAACATTATAATCACGGGGTGCACTGGAATTTTGCCGTGAATTCTGCTCACCTATTTGAGGACATATAAGGCAGAATATTTCTAAAAAGATTATGAGTCAAAAGTATCTTGTCAAAGGAGAGATAGCTCGTCATTCTCTCTCCAGCCAAAGGGGTGAGTGTTAAATTTATATTTCGTTTTATTTACAGTGAATTTTATTCAGTTTATCATTTCATGTAATGATGCCTTTATTACAATGCAGATTTAAACCGTTGAATATTTGGAATTACTAGTCACTATTAGACTTTAAATACAATAGCGTAATCTGTTTTAGATTGTTTTAGAAACAACTATTATTAGTTTGGTTTCTTTATTGCAGCTGAATTGTAGCTGAATGTGACTGAATTGTAGCTGAATGTGATTGATTGTGCCGTGATTATGCTGTTTAATTGTGTGATCAAATTGAGGTATCTGACTGTCTGTCTGTCGGATTGTCTGTCCATCTACGTCTGTCGAGATGTGTAAATATCCGGAAATCTAGAAGTCTAAATGTTCGAGTGTCAGAGCTGTCTAGAGGTGTAAACGTCCGGGGTAGTATCTAAGTGTTTGGGATGGGTGATTCTAGTAGATACTCTATGCTGTCTGTACATATAACTGTAGTGGATCCGTGAAGGGCAAGCGGCCGATAAAAGTATTGGGCCAACCCTAGGTATTCAGAGAAGCTGTGCGGCGATTCAACAGTTGGTGAATCATACGGTTGTACAGGGTCGAGACGCATGTGTTTCAATTGTGGTTACAATTGAATACATTGTTATATTTACGTGGTTACTTTGAATCTGTAGGATTCCAAGAGATTACATGAATCCCAATAACAGTTAGTAACTTGATTTAATACATGTAGATGTTTGTACTTGTTGTCGCAATCCATATGTGCGATAATGTAATTTGATGTTTGTATTTGTAGTGCGATAATATAACTTTTGTAAAGGTTCCATTTTATATGAAACATTTGTGTAGTCCAGGAGGTTCCTTGGATCTGTGTTTATTTTGTATTAATATTTAATTTATTTTCAAAATTGTGAATGGTTGTGAAGTGTGATTGTGGGTTGAACGCATGAGTTATTGTGTTGATACATCATTATTTTTCATTAATAATTTATTTCATAAATTTAAATCATCTTTCACATATTGTGTTTGTGTTGTTCATTTAATCCACCAACCACTCGGTAACAATTCTGTTACAGAGGTAATGTTGTCGATGCTAAGCTGGAGAAGAGGAACTTTGAATCAGCTGGAAAGACTAGCCAAAATATGGTCACCATTGCTGGATATATGGAGCTAACCAATTCAGAGCTCTTGGAATAGAATTATCGTTAAGAAATAAAAGTCATTACTTGACTTGCACTGATGAAAAATGCCATTTGAAACCAAGAAGTTCTTATTTAAGTGTGGTTACAGGTAGGTTTCTTATCCTCTACCTCAAGAAACGTGCAAAGGAGAAACAGAAAAGGCATCACAAGTTTCCATTCCTTTTTGCATCTCAAAGTCTGAAAGTGGATGACATCCTTCCCTGGTCTGTCAGTACCTTGTTGATTCCATATGACCTGTATTGTTTGTCAGTTCAATCTATGCTGCCTGGATCTTCAAGGTATTCTGACTGTACCAAGTCCTTTTGGTTTTGCTGTGCAAACACTGTCCAGTACAAACAGGTATTGGTTCTGTTGAAGCACATCAGACAGTGCATAGCTACTTGTTGGCAAAGCAAACTGATGGTCATAATTGGGAATGGAGAAAAATGAAGATTGGCTTTGATTTGTCAAGGAGTGGAACATTCTTTCAAAAAAACGACAATCTCAGTTGGCAAAGTTTTCCAGTTTGTTCCATGAAGGAGCATTTTAAATCGCCTTGGTAGGAAGAGAACATTTAGACAAATATTCCAGAGATGAGATATCTACAGCTTTATTTCTTGGATTTTAAATCTTTTAAATTCCTAACCATATTTTTTCTTTTATAATAAAGGTTTGCAGACGATTAAATCAAGACTGGTCAAGATATTTTAAAAAAAGTATTAAATCAGAATTTTGAATTTTAAATACAAAGTGATTAAAAACTAATTTTATATGGTTGGGTGTAAAGCTTTTTGTTGTTGTATATGAGGAGGAGTCCTATTTTTCAATACAAGGGGGATAGTTGGTAAAAATAAGCCAAAGTAGCATGACCTCTGATATGGATGACCCAAAATATAATCTGCATTACTTACTTTTCTTTAAGCCAGAGTAATTTTAAAATTTGATCTTTTTTTGCCTCAGAATTAACTGGCCTCTTTCATACATAGGTGCAAAGTCTCCAAAAACTTGGGTTAATTTATGTGATCAAAAGCTTTGCAAAACCCAATATTTTTTGTGAGTCAGTGACCTTTACCTTTGTCATAAAAAAGCCAGTATTGCTTTATAACCCAACATACATTAAATATTTGTGCAAAAGCCATTCAATAGTCTTAATGTTTGGTCAAAGTATAGTCTTGAACTAATCTTTCAATGTAGAAACCATTATTTATTTGTTAGACTTGCAATAACCTTTTAATGTATTGTCTTAACCTAAGTACAAGTTATTTGCAACAAGTTGCTTAAGTTAAGTTACCTGTTGACTTTCCTGCTGAGAAAAAAAACCCATCTGTTTTGTGCAGTCATCCACTCCTACATCACAATCTCATAATATCACCAGATTTTTGCAGAGAACTCTGGATTATTACATTATGCCTTGATTTTTCCAAAACATCCTACATAAATAGCTGTATCATGCAAAATCTGCATCTGAGATTTTGAAAGAACATGGCCACTCTGTTGACTGACCAATATGAAGATTGTGAGGATTATAAGTTAGGATCATATGCTGTCAGTTTTGTCTTTTCTTTGACTTTTGTGTTTTATTTTTATTGTAATTTGTATGTGTTTTAAACATACATATTCATTATATTTGATTATTAATACTAAAATGTATTTTGTACCATAATCTTTTTACTACATGAATTCAAAAATTAAAATGTTTTGTGGTAGTTTTGAAAATGGCCAATATTTAGTGAAATGATACTTAAAATTGTCACAGAAAAACCTCTTTATCTTGTGTCCCAATCTTCATAGTATTGTATTGAATCTTGTTACTTAGCTTTTGAAAACTTGATGGGTATGATTGATTAAAACCATTTTTCGTTGAGTCATAATTACCTAGATGTTTGAATTTCTTTAAAAAAAGACAAATCAGTAGGCTTGTTCCACACCACCAAGTGCAAGCCATCCACAAAGTTTTGTCCAGAGCTGTAATGTAGAACTAATGCTATTGTGCAGAAACCATTTTTGTTTTCAACCCCAGACTTGATAGTCTTCTTCCTACCCGAAAGTGCAAACTAACCAGTATATTTTTGCATTGGTAAAAGGTGGAGAACTGTAGCTGTTGTGCAGAGAGACTAATGTAACATGAATGAGTGAACAGTATGACATCAAAATCATTTAAGGTGTATATATAAAAAAAAAAAACACCATATTTTTCTTGTTTCAATAACACGTGCTCTTGACCTTTTGTCCCCAAAATTAATAGGTTTCTACCATCCTTCATGTGCAAGGCATAATCAAAATTTAGTCCAGGTGTGTGATGCAGTAGTAGTAATGTTTTTATCAGAAATCATTATTATTTCAAAGGCAGTAATCCTGACCATTTGATCCTAAAAGTGATAGACATTTTCCTTACTTGGAATAGAAGTTACCAACTAGTCTCGCTTGTAAGTTGAGATCAGCTATATACTGATTGGACTCAGATCTGCTGTCACATAATGCACTTGAGATCTGGGTCTGTGCAATTTGTTATGAGTAATCAGTAGAACAAACAACACATATCATGGTATCAGAATCTTTGTTGTTCGTATTTTGACTGGACTTGTGAGTATTTATGGTATTTATACAGCCTGGCATTGATAGATGGTGAACTAAAACTACTGTGTAGAAGCAAAGAAAAGGGAACAGATAGATGGATGCATGCCATAACATTGCGCATATAATTCAACATCCTTCTCATTCATATTGCCAGTACCAACATTTCAATTTTTCACAGCTTACTTGGGAACTTCTAATGATGCCAACATGTATTATCACAACATAAATCATTGCCTTGGGGAAAGTGGATGAAGCTTGTCATAAAATGTCACCGATTTCATAATACTAGAAAATAATTTTTTCCCTGCAATAGCTTACCATATTCCTTGCTGCTAGTGAAATTTTAAAGCAATATTTCTTTAAAATTAAATAATTTTGTATTTATGTGAAATGATTTTTACAAGTAATTAATTTGTGGGGTTTAGAACAAATTCGAGAGGTCATCTGGTGGGTATAGGATGGCTAGGTTGGTGACTTGTAAGTAGTGAAAAAGAAAAAACTTGTATGTACAAGGAATTAAATTCAATATTGATTCTCTCCCTTATAATAACATTTTGTAGAAGTGACTGTGTTTAAGACTTCAGGACCGATACAAGAATTGCAAAGATCCTCCATGAGGTTTGAACAAATTATGAAAAGTATGTTTTGGGACAGAACTTATTGACAAGAAAAAAAATTACATGCACTCACACTACTGGAAATTATAATTTTAAACACAACAAATCTGACACAAAAAGCGAATAATAATAACTCGTTACAGAAGTCACTTTAATTCGTACTCTACAGTAAAGTGGAATTTGTGTATAAACTTTAAATATAACAACAATTTAGTAATGCATACATAAACTCAAGCACAAAATTATTAAGATGTTAAACATAAATACTATGGCCACTTTAACTGATATCTTGTGACTTTAAGTTGAAATTCACAATATTTTTAAAACCCCAATTAATTTTTACATAATAATAATAATGTTTTACGATTCAGCAATACTTATTGAGCTCAAGCACAAAATCTATTATTGTCATCTTTATGTAACTAAATCCTGATGACAAACCAACAAAATACAATGAACAATTTTTTTTCTCTCATTTCACATGTACCAACTTGGCCTCCTAATTTAACACACATTTGTCACCATAACTGTCAAACACAATTTAAATTGCATGACTTTTTAAACAATTTGGATAAATGAGACTAAACTAATTCATCACAGTCAGGCAATATACCAATCAGCTTAATCAGTAGTCAAACTACATGACTTAATATACGAGTGGATATAGATCTATACAAATTGTTTTCCTGATAATTTCAAACTAAAACACCAGGTAGACACCCGACTGACTAGTGCATTATAAAAATATAGATTGGGGTGTACCTTGTTTGCAGTTGGATATTTTTAATCATTGATAAATATAGCTATATGTCTGACCTTATTTATGTTGCCATATTTAGAAATAAAATATAAAATGAGTTGAAAGATGAAAAGTCAACATTTTTTATCAAGTTTTTAAAAAAGTGAACACTACTAAATTTGTTTTAGCAAAGTTACAATAAAAATTTGTTAAATTATTTTATTTTATATTATGAAATGTGATTGAAGTATAAAATTATTTTTAAAAACAAAACATTTAAACATTTTATAAATACTTTAAAGTACCATATATGCTTGCTTATGAGTCCAACTGCAAATTGCACAGACCCAGATCTGCCATTGCATAATGTGACAGTGGATCTGGGCTTGTGTAGTTTGATAGGAGTAATCAGCAGCACAAACAGCATAGACCCATATCTGCAGGTGCATTAGGATATGGCAGATTAGGATCATTGTTGTTTGCAGTACTTATGAGTGAATATATTTGGTAATACGCAAATATTACAATTCATTAAAACACAGCACCAGAGTTACAACTCTGTACACATTACGTTTTCAAATCATATGCCTATATTTTAAGGATATTATATTATTCACCTGTATCCTTTATTTTATATATCTCTAATAAATAAATCACACACACACACATGCATATATATATATATATATATATATATATATATATATATATATATATATATATATATAATAGAGTTTTAATATATTCCCTTTTATCATGTTCTCCATGTCTTTGTTTATTTGGAAGGGTCTTTCTTCTGAAAGATATTTTCTTTTTCATAATTCTTTGTTTTTAGAACTTGTCATTTAATCTGAACCATATAGCTGAGATGTTGTTAATGGTCAACACATAAATATGTAATTACACAATGTACTTCAATAACATCATATCATGTCTGAAAAATACTGATTCTCAAGCTTTCTTCCAATACTAGCTAAATATGTAAAACCAGATCAAGAACAATTGGACTATTTACACCATAGTTAAGAATCTACTATAAAATATATGTTGGACAATTATCTTCTTACAGACAGGTGGTCAGCAGTAAACAATGTCTGGAAAGTAAGGTGAATAACATAGATCTATTTACATAATATACCTGTAAAGTAAGGTGAATAACAGATTTATTGACTTGTAATATACCTGTAAAGTAAGGTGAATAACAGATTTATTGACTTGTAATATGCCAGTAAAGTAATGCCAGCAAAGTAAGGTAAATAACAGATTTATTGAATTGTAATATACCTGTAAAGTAAGGTGAATAACAAATTTATTAACTTGTAATATACCTGTAATGTAAGGTGAATAACAGATTTATTGACTCGTAATATACCTGTAAAGTAAGGCAAATAACAGATTTATTGACTTGTAATATGCCAGTAAAGTAAGGTGAATAACAGATTTATTGACATGGATAAAATGTCTGTAAAGTAAGGTGAATAACAGATTTATTGACTTGTAATATACCTGTAATGTGAATAACAGATTTACTGACTTGTAATATACTTGTAAAGTAAGGTGAATAACAGATTTATTGACTTGTAATATGCATGCATCATAATTAGGGTCAAAATGTTTTATCTACTGTATATGCTCACTTCTTACATCAGATTCAACTGCAACACAATTTCCTGGCATATCTGGTCTATGCAGTTTGTTTGGAGTAATTGGTACAATAAATGTCATTTACCCTGATCTGTTGGAGCATTATGCCACATCAGAAAGGGGCTATGTTGTTTGCGGGTGAATTTAACTCACAAGTATGTATGGCATTAACCTCTGAAGCATGGATGGTGATATGCCAGCACATACCATATATACTCATGCACATGTCCAGTTGTTGTTGTAGGGTTTAATGGCATTAACCTCTGAAGCATGGATGGTGATATGCCAGCACATACCATATATACTCATGCACATGTCCAGTTGTTGTTGTAAGGTTTAACGCAATTTTTCAGCACACGATAGGCTATACATGGCGGCCAGTATTGATGGTGGAGGAAGAAACGGGGAAAACCCTGGAAAGAACCACTGACCCATGAGAAGCTACTGGCAAGATTTTTCACATTCTTACATTGTCCGAATCTGAGACGCAAACCCACCCAGACAGAGGTGAGATGGCAGTGATCCATAACTGTAACGGACAGCGCTTTAGACCACTCGGGGCCTCCCACATGTCCAGTCCAACTGCAAACAATATAGGCTCAGATCTGCTATCAAATAATATAGCAGCAGATTAGGGACAGCATTGTTTATTTGTACTGATTACTCTTAAAGGCAGGTATTTCACAGAATGCTTATTGTTGAATTTGGGCCAAATTGTTTTCAGGATTACTTCTATTTCTGTTTATAGAAGATGTTGTTTAAAGGTTGTAAAATTTGAGCAATGGTGGCCATATTTGCTGGCAGATTGCCTTCAACAACATAAACATGAGAATCCTTCAATTAAGAATGTCTTCTTTCAAATTTGTCAAATTCCTTTGAGTATTTTTTGGTGACCCATGTTGTCACAGATATAAAATTATTTTATCTTAGCTACCGAATAAAACTATTTGTGGTGGAATATTAAATAATGAATTGAAAAGAAAGTAGATTAATGAAGCACTTTTGTTCAGAAGACTCCTTAATGTGAGTAAAATATGTACAAAAGTAGGCTTGAAATTTAAATTATTTTCATGTTATTATTACCACAAAATTTTTGACTGATATATATCTAATAGAAGTTAAGTATTCATGACTCATAATAAATATAGATCCAGAGTATTTTTTCTCTGTCTTACCAAGATAGTAATTTTGCAAAACACTGCAAGTTTTTATTTTCTATTTTAGTAATGGTGGCCATTTTTTTAATTTATAAAAAATATTCATATCCTTTTTGACAGGATGCACTCAGACTAAGTCAATCCAATTCTAAACAGCAGTGTTTGAAAAAAGTTATTTAAAGGCATATCTGTTTACGTAATGCTGGTCATATTTGACGACTCATTATTTATAGAAATGTGTAAATCAGCAGTGTTTGAAAAAAAGTAATTTAAATGTATATCTGTTTTACATAATGCTGGTCATATATGACGACTCATCATTTATAGAAATGTGTAAATCATGTATGGTATTATCCTTTCTGTCAATTTTGGTAATTATTAACAGATGATGTCATGTAAAGGATATTATATTTTAAGTACTGGTGGTCATACCTGATGATGGTTTGGCATCATTTAAACAAATTTGAAAGAACTTTATGTCAGCATGGTTTCTGTAAAGATTTGGTCAAATCTGTTCAGAGGTTTTTGATAAGAAGTTGTTTAAAATTGATTTTTGGCAATGGTGGCCATGTAATGACAGACTGGAATCAGTTTAATAAATGTTTAGTACTTGATGCGACAATGTTTACTGTAAAGCTATTTGTAAGTTGGTAAAGGGTTTTGAGAAGTTTTTTAATAACTATGAATGATGCATGACTGACAATGGATGAAGGACAAAAGACCATACCATAACCTCATTTGACTTTACAGACCGTTGAGATCAAAATATATTAGTATTTTTTAAAACTCTCTTTGATAATGAAAACAAAGTCATCAGTGAAAACTCTACAATAATTTCTGAAAAAAATTTGATAAGCATAAAAATATTTGTAAAAACACAAAGGAGATAACCAGTGAAGAGACAATCAGACAGTTTTAAAAATGTGTCATCTGTGTTTCTGAGTTCACATACTCTTCATTTAGACCTGGTGTGTACAGTCTCTCTGAGGTTGATGAAGATTCGCTGTTGAAGAGAAAAAAATAAATCGAATTATAAAGAAATGTACAGGTAGATGAAAATGACAGAAATTTCAAAATAAGAAAATGTTTTCTGTAGTCTGGCAAAAACTGACTCTAAATTATATTTAAAAGGAGTCTTATCAAATGGATTGAGACTCTACTGACTAAAATGAATTTCCAGGAGTTGAAGGAATGGCTGATCATGAGCCTGATATCAAGGACAGAAAATGATTCCAACATGTCTCAGACAGAATAAAAATATGCTCTTGTGCTGAGTTTGATCAAGTCTATAATTGTTTTGGATGGAAAATTCAGTTATTAAAGTGGCATATTTGCCACCTCCAGGGCATCAGAGCTGAGATGGTAGTCACCACCCCAATAATTCAGAAAGATAAAAAAATCTTTGCTTAAAATCCACTTATTATTTGGTACAGATAAACAAGAAATATGTGTCAACGTTGTCACTTTGGTTGATATTAGAAAATGACCAGTGCATGCTTGATGTGTTAAATAATGCATGAACAATTATTATTGGATAATTGGATGTGATTAATACACTCGAGTAGATAACATTGATAAGCAATAGATAAGGTGAGTAAATCATTGTTCTGTTAAACTGGCAACCACCTCCCTTATGATTTGGAGACAAATAGAAAGTAGCATCATAATTACAAAAAAAATTCTACATTACTTTAAACTTGCATTCTGTTAACTGCAATCTAAATTTATCATTGATTGTGTTAACTGTAATCTAAATTTATCATTGATTGTGTTATCTGTAATATAAATTTATCGTTGATTGTGTTAACTGTAATCTAAATTTATCATTGATTGTGTTAACTGTAATCTAAATTTATCATTGATTGTGTAAACTGTAATCTAAATTTATCATTGATTGTATTAACTGTAATCTAAATTTATCATTGATTGTGTTAACTGTAATCTAAATTTATCATTGATTGTGTTAACTGTAATCTAAATTTATCATTGATTGTGTTAACTGTAATCTAAATTTAAGATTCATTCTGTTAACTGCATTTGCTTTGTTAACATGGGAAGTCTGAATCAATTGTTCTGCTTCAATTCTCCTTAGTGATCTTTTAGGATAAAGAAACCCAGAACACCATCAATTTACATGGTTTGAACTCCATCCCTGGCCACACTAGGATGAGGTAATTATATTTAATATCTTTCTCCCTGTAAATATATAGCACAGCACAGCAAATATAACTTTTTATTGTGTTTGATCCAGGCAATATATATAATTATTTATCTATTCAAGCATCTCCCAATTTAGAGAAAAATAAATAATATAAAATAAAATAAAGTTTGTTATGTGGTTTGAACCCATGCCAACAAGCTCTAAAATGTTCAAATATTCATCTTAAAAAAACAATACGATTTCATACACAAGACATTCATCTAGTAGTTATTCTTTTATTTGCTGTTAATTTGCTGTGTTTAAATATGTTCCGTGTTTATATACTTTCAGTCTAAAGACTGGGTCTGTTGCTTCATATGCAAAGTTTTTACAGTGTGTTGGCCAACTACAGAGTACTTCAATCTCTGTGGTAAACTTGCTATAAAATGTACTCTAGACACATGCCTGCATACCTGAGCATCAAGTGAGGCAGCTGTTAGTACCATTTTTGTAAGTCTTTGGTATGACTTGACTGTGGATCGAACCCAGACCACTGCTTCTGCGGCAGATGCTCAATCCACTAGGCCACTGGAGCAGTTAAGCACCATGAGAGATGATTACAATAGGTTTTGTGACACTATTAATGGGAAACTTGATAACCTAGATATCAATAACCTAAGTTGCAATGCCACTGAAAGATGCCAAAATGTTTTGAGACTGAAGCTGAACATAACAAACCCCACAATGGAGAAAGATATGTTCTGGCAGATATACTCTAAGGCAACTGATACGACTGTTAGTTGTATGAAATACTGACTTGACCAGGCTGGGTCTTACTGGCATCTTAAGACATGCTTCTAAAATAAGTTACAATGATAAAACATTTATTGACAATTGGACAATGATGTTGACTTCTACAAAGATGATGTTGATATTATCAACCTTACAACATAGATAGTCATTGAAAGTGCTCGTCAAAAGTGAAGTTAAGGATGTGAATAGACTCACTGTGCAAAACGTTGTTGAAATGATACAAGAGATGAAACCAACCTCTTGCAAACTCTTCTCATAAGTTCTGACTCTGCTGAATATGGTTTTATTAATGTCAGCTACAAATGTGACAAGTGAAAGTTAATTTTCTGTGTTATGTTGAATAAAACCATATCTACGCCAACATGATTCATGAATGCTTTAACACATTAATGATGATATGTGTTTACAAACAGGCTACAGGTAGCATGGGTATATGTTATACTGCAAGCCAGGGATGTTTTGAATCAAAAGTGAGGTGCTAATGTGCTTATGTAAATGTATTGTTTTAATGAAATTTTCAAATTATTGTATTTATGGCTTGATGTATAAAATAAAATAAATAAAAAGAACCAATTAAGTTGTAATTTGAATAGTCCCAGAATGCACTAAAATGCTCCATTTCCTATGTTAATTTTAAATAAAATCCCCAGAGGAGGACCCCTGAACAACCCACCATGAGAACAGGAAACCCATTCCTGTACTCACCACCTATCCATTGCCACCTCAATCTCAAAACTGCTCAGGTGCTCCTACACCATGCCATCATTCAAGTGTCCCCAAAACTGATATGACAAAAATCCATCCATACTTATTGGTGTTGATCATGCTCACCAGCTAGTAAAGCTAAAATGTTATGACCTTTGACCTCAAAAGCAATGTCTGATGATTTTCAACTTGTTCATTGAAACCATCTAAATACAGTATCTGGTCAAAATATATTTGTAAATGTATAGTTCCTTTGCTCAATAAATTATAAAAATGCATGCATTGACCTTTGACTATGCTCCAAGGTCAATTATATCTGGTTTTCAAAACTCCTTTGCAAAAGTGTGAATATGCTGGTGATAGGATTTGCACTATTTTCATTCAGAACTGATTAAATGTTGCAAGAAGTGTTTTGGTGAAAACACCATGCCAATGCTATCATTCAGTAGTGATTTGAAGATTTTCATGATGGCTGCCATGGTTCTCTGTTAAAGGTCAGATACAGACTATTTTCATTCATTGGTACATTTTCCATTAAGAGTATTCGACTGGATAAGACCATGCATTCAGGGGAAGTAGCTGTATAGATTTTTAAAATGGTCAACAATGTAGCCATTTTTGAGGTTAGATCATGCATGAACAATTATATATAACAAAAGCATCTTTTTGAAATGTTGTTACCATCTAGCGGTACATATAGTGTTTTAGTGAAAACTCCATGTTGATATTCCTAACCACTAAAAAGGATTTTCACTATTATTGATCAGCTCCATTTTTATTATTGAACATCAAGACAAATAAGTCCTTTTAGGGAAAAACCATGTTGGTATGACAACCTACTCAGAAGAGTAATAATAATATCATTTTCAAGAAGGCATTCAGAGTGACCATATTGGATCTAAAAAAAAGGCATGATATTCATACAGGACCAACTAGACATCATAAGAATACTTTTTGTTAATCCCATTGTCTAAATGACCATTTTTTAAAAAGAAATGTCAATAACAAGATTGTTAAGATGAACAGACATGTCAGATTGAGATACATTTTATTTAGGACCAACTACACAATAAAAGAATCTCTTGATGAAATGTCCAAGTTGATATCATATGTATATGATGACTAGCAAGGCAACCATATTGGATGTCAGATCAGCATTTTTCAATTATGACCAACGAAACATCACTATAAATCTTTTGGTGAAAACTCCATATCAGTAAGGCAGACCATTTATGAGGAGCTGCAATAACAAGATTTTCAATTTATCACTGACATTTACAATACTGAGTAGTACCATTCTCATTTAAGACAAGATAAACTAAACCTTTGGGGGAATGTGTGTGTAAAGGTATCCTCAAGTAGTTTAACTTCAGTTGCAATAACAAACTTGTGCAAAGGATGGATAATGGACAATAGTTGATGGATAGAGTGGACAACAGGCTATTACATAAGCAAAGAATGGACAATAGATAATAATTCATGGTTTGAGTGGACAACAGGCTATCACATAAGCTCTTCTTGTCTATGACTAATAGAGCTAAAAAAAACACATTTAATAATAAAAGTATTACTGCTGTGAACCCTATTCTCAAATTGTTAGACTTTGGTGTATGCTAAAATGTGTGATTACATAGCTAGATACATGTTCAAGTAAACCATATAAGGTATTTGTCATATTTTTATGATATAGCTACTTAAACATATAAATAAAATTTACATTAAAAAGAAGTAAACATTAAATTTGAATATCCATTTAATTGTAAGTGTCTAGAAGTTGACACTCAGTTTCTCAAATGAGATGCATTCTCAATTTTAATTTATACATAAATATGTATGCTTTTATATCTACCTCTTACAGGGACAGAGAAATCATAAATCTAGAATTAGCCATCATAAACCCACTAACACTTTCAAGTAAATACAATAATTTATGCACATAAAACAGTACTATCTATAAGACGAGTCTTAAGTGCAAACTGCACAGACCAGATAGGCTGTTGCATAATGTGTTGGCAGATCTAGGTCTGTGCAGTTTGCTAGGAATTATCAGTAGAACAAGCAACATAGACCCTGATCTGCATGTGCATTATGCCAATGGCAGATCAGGATCTTTGTTGTTTGCAGTTTTACTCGACTTATGAGTTTTTAACATTTAAGCAAACTTTGTGAAAATAATGTGGTAAAAGATCTAATGGAGGCTAGTCTACAGAGCTTAGCTCTATTGACTGACATATAGTTGACAATGATATTCAAATATAAAGTGAGGAGAAAGAGTCACATGCAAGAGGCACTCAACATAAGCTGATGTGCAGCATTCTGTCAAACTGAAACATGCACAGAATTTTTAAAAATCAAGTTTTGGGATATTCCTGTAAATCAGACAATTTCTGATAGACTGGGGATCCATGAATATCTACATGCTTCAAAACAGCAATACAATAATCTTTCATTAACTGACACAAAGTACATGTATGACAGAAGTAATGAAATGTGATACAATAGTTCTTTATGATAAGATGTCCCCATGTTGATGGACACAGAATTGTCTCAATCATTGAGTTGTGTGATTAAATGTGATGTTGATCTGAAAATATAACATTTATAATCACTTATAAGTTGGGTCCAAGTACAAATAACATACATGGTAGACCCTGATCTGCCATCACATAATGTGCTTTCAGTTTATGGTCAATGTTCTTTGATCTATTAATTTCACCTAATAAACTGCATTGACCTAGATCTGCTAGCACATTATGTGACTGCAGATTGGATCTGTGCAGTCTGCAGGTGGACCAGACTTATAAATGAATATATACATTAGGTAAAAGTTTTTAGGCATGCATAACATACATTCTAAAATATGCATTTTACCTGCCATGATACATTTGCATTACATTCTTAGAAAAATTATGAAAAAAAATTATTATATTTAGTTGTGTATAACATAGAGCCAAATACCAACAACACAGACCCAGATCCGTTATTTTGTAACTCACTGGCAGATTAGGTTCTATATTAGGATTTGAATCCCTGGTAATGTGGATTCTCTGTAATGATCACAATTTTTCTCCATGCATGGCACACATAAGCTCAAGATTATTTCCAGTACACATGTGCTATAAACCACCTATTAACAAAGTTACTAGGAAAACAATATTGATAATCAGAATGGGTGTCTGAAAAATCAAAATTAATTGCATTTGCTAATATCAAAAATAATATTTTATTTTATTGTTCATTTTACTCTATAAAATGTTGGTTCCTAGTTTGAGACAATTTTCTCACTTTGAAATAAGCAGAGCTAAAGGTTAAATTTGTATCAAGCAGTTTCATGGGGTACAGAAAGAAATCATATAAAAACATAAAGTTTTAATATACAAAACTATAAACACAAGACGTGTACAAATCTAAAATTACATACCTTATTTCAGTATTAATAATTCTTGTAAGAGATGAAATAAATCGAGCAATCTATTTTTAGTTGTAGTAAACTTTATTTTAAACATCTTCCATTTGCCTACAAAAAAACTTGTGCTGTCTGACAAGTATTTTTCATGACATTTAAATATATTATCCTGATGGCCTTTCCTGTTAAACTTATTACAAGTCCATTCTGGATGATGAACTTATCTCTATCTTCTTTGGGGAAAAAAGGCAAATATTTATTCCCTTTTTAAACAAATTTGGGAAACATTTACTAAGGACATATATATGCCCTTCTTTAAAACAAAAATTTGCAATTATATTTTTTTTTATCTAACCACTCTTTTTTTAAAAATTGAATGTATATGCAATTTCAATACTATAAATATAAGCATGAACGATGCTGACCTTGGAAGATACCAGAAATGCAAAGGTGCCCTGTAGCACAATATACCATCTTCCATTAATCCATCCATCTCAGCTTGGGTATATGAAGTAAATTAAACTGTGACTGGGGGATGGGATGAAAGGAGTAAGTTAAACTGTGACTGGGGGGAGGAGTGGAAGGAGCAATTTAAACTGTGACTGGGGGGAGAGGTGGAAAGAGTAATTTAAACTGTGACTGGGGGGGGGGGAGGGGTGGAAGGAGTAAGTTAAACTGTGACTTAGGGGGGAGGGGTGGAAGGAGTAAGTTAAACTGTGACTGGGGGTTGGAGTGGAAGGAGTAATTTAAACTGTGACTGGGGGGAGAGGTGGAAGGAGTAATTTAAACTGTGACTGGGGGGAGGTGTGGAAGGAGTAAGTTAAACTGTGACTTGGGGGGAGGGGTGGAAGGAGTAAGTTAAACTGTGACTTGGGGATGGGGTGAAAGGAGTAATTTAAACTGTGACTGCGGGGAGGGGTGGAAGGAGTAAGTTAAACTGTGACTTGGGGATGGGGTGAAGGGAGTAATTTAAACTGTGACTGCAGTGAGGGCTGAAAGGAGTCAGTTAAACTGTGACTGGGGGGAGGGATGGAAGGAGTAAGTTAAACTGTGACTTGGGGATGGGGTGAAAGGAGTAATTTAAACTGTGACAGGGGGATGGGGTGGAAGGCTTAAGTTAAACTGAATTGGCACAAGGGTGGATTTGGATTTTTGTTTCTTTTAACGTAGCTTTAACAATGTTTCAGTCATATCACTATGTTGTCTGCAGTGTGGCAGTTTATAGCACTGGGGCATCATGCCACACACACGTAGCATGATGTCCCACCCAGTCAAATTATCCTAACATCAGGCCAATGGATCCTAACACTAGCCTTTTAATGCTGAGTGCCAAGCAATGCAGTTGTAAGTACAACTTTTATAAGTCTTTGGTATGACCCAGCCAGGGATCGAACCCATGACCTCACACATCCAAGGCAGAAAATCTAACCATTATGCCACCAGAGTGTTATAGGTGGAAGGGGGGATGGAATAAGTTAAACTGTGACTGGGGGGAGGGGCAGAAGGAAAATCGTAAAGTATGACTGGGTGGAGGGGAGGGGTGGAAGGAAAACTTAAACTGTGACTGGGGGTGGGGAGGGGTGGAAGGAAAACTTAAACTGTGAGTGGGGGTGGGGAGGGGTGGAAGGAAAACTTAAACTGTGACTGGGGTTCAGCATATAAATTTATCCTGTGTGCATGTGGTCAACCAAAAGATAGAAAAAGAAAGCATTTAGCAAATATTGTTTGAATAAAGATGCTGAGAAAACCACCTCTAAAATTAGTTTAAAAAAACTGTAAACAAAATTATCGGTTAAGTGATTATCCTGAAAAACTATTTATTACTTGAACAAATAGTGGCCTATTTACTTAAATCTTAAAGCTTCATATTTTATTATGAAATATAATGTAATTTCAATTTATTTATTTATTTTAATTAACAAAATGGAATTTAAGTTAGTTTTACATTTTTGCTATATCATTACCACTATGATTGATTCTGTAATAAAGCTTGTCAAAGGAAAAAACTTGCCTTTCAAAAGTTTCATAAAGTTTTAGCTCATGGGTCATGCAAAAGAGACATCTGTTAATACCCCATGAAATATTTAGCTTTGATAAATAAAAATAATAAAATTCTCTTCAATTAAAAAAAATCAAACATGCAAATTGATGCAAATGTTGAGAATAAAAAATTACCCATATAATGTGTATGCAAAAAAGAATTATTCACCTGTATCCCATACAATCTGAGAATATTTATCCAACAAAGGCAGCAAATTCACAAAATTGAATATAATTACCTGATAAAAGAAGAAGCAAATTCACAAATCCCCCAATAAAAGCAGCAAATAAAAAAAAAAAAATTACCCCAATAAAATCTACAAAACAAATAGCCTAATAAATGCAATGAATTCATGAAACTGATTATAATTACCCCAATAAAAGCAGTGATTTTATGCAACTTAATATAATTACCCAAATAAAAGCAGTGAATTCATGAAATTGAAAATAATTATCCCCAATAAAAGTGTTGAATTTATGAAACTGAATATAAATACCACCAAAAAAAGCAGAATTAATGAAACTGTATCACCCTCAATAAAAGCAGTGAATTCATGAAACTGAATATAGTTACCCAATAAAAGCAGTGACTTCATGAAAATGAATATAATTACTCCTCAAAAAGCATTAATTTATAAAACTGAATATAATCGCCCCAATAAAAGCAGTGAATTCATGAAATTGAATATAATTACATCAATAGAGGCAGCAAATTCATGAAACTGAAAGATAACAATAATTTGAGTTTGTTTTTGAAGCTTATAACTCATCATTTTGCAAAATATATTTTGTAACAATGTTTTCAATTAATATGAATTTATTGTTGTAACATGAAACTAATACAATTATTGCTGTTACAATGTTTTCAATTAATGATTTTATTGTTGTAACATGAAACTAATACAATTATTGCTATTACAATGTTTTCAATTAATATGATTTTTTATTGTTGTAACATGAAACTAATACAATCATTGCTGTTACCATGATTTTGATGCATCCTCTCAACATTAATGTTCTTTTTCTTCTACAAGTGTAATTAGAAGATCAATTCAAACAGGATAAAACAATTGCAGACATACTGAGGCCAGCCAATTTTGATGGTATACAGAGAATCCCTATTAAAATTTTAAGCAGGCCCATATGCAGATTCAAAGATGTATTATATGATAGCTGATATGGGTATGTGTTATCTATTACTGTATTTCTGTTTAAAATGAACTTGGACAGTTACTACAACAACCCTGATTATGGTAGTCACAAGGTGATTACTGCATTTATTTGCTTAGAAGTTGAATTCAACTGCAAACAGCATAGACTCTGATCTACTGTCACATAATGCATCAACAGATCCAAGTCTATGTTGTTTGCTCTAATAATTACTCCTAACAAACTGCACAGACCCAGATCTACAGGCACATTATGCAGGTCTGATTGTATGCAGTTTGCAGTTGGATTCAACTTATAAACGAGTACATATAGTGAGTACCAGATCTATCAAAGAGTATAGAACAAGGGTACACAACCTTTTGCAACCAAATGCCAGATTGCATTTTCTAAAATCACTCATGGGCTGCAAACACATTCTTTTACATAATAACTGTTCACGGGCCAGATTTCTCTGTTGTTTAAATTTGCCAGACAGAGCATGTTTACAGGCCATGGGTTGTGCACCCCTGGTTTGAAGAACAGAATTCATTTTTGTCCACCAGGGATAAAATAGCTCTAAAACATTGAGCTTCATCTAAAAGATAATAACACTGACCATTAACTAGAGTGTGGATGGACAGAACACAGACATGATTGTCCAAGTGATGGCAATGTTGAGATGCCACAATGGTGGACTCCACAAAAATACTAAACTGTAACAGAACTGAATAAACCTTGGTCTGAATATACAAGATATTTGGCACTGATATAGATATACAGTGTTCTGACTACAGGAAATTAGATAATAATTTTTCATCAAGGCAGTTAGTGCTATATGCAACTATAAAAGCAAAATAAGTACATGTACAATACTGTAATAATCAACATAATTTGAATAGCTTGATTAGTATAAAAACTATATTAAAAGCTGCAAATATAGCGTATAAAAAATTGCACTTGAAGAAAACAGGGTGCATTTGCAAATCAACAATACACATGGCATGAATATGCAAATGAAAGACATGTAGCAGGTACAGTTGTCCAAAAGAAAACTTATATGGAAGGATGAAACAAAATATGATGAGAAGTAACTTAATATTCAAACTAAAAAAGTGGGAACCCATCTATTATCACTGGTGTGATCCTGAATACATATAATCTAACAGTATGCTATGAACTCGAATATGGAATCAGTCAGTGCAAGAGATCAAGTATGAAGGTTCAGTCTTTCTAAAGTCAACCAGAACATGTTTTTGAATACAGGAAACCAATTAAGTATTCTGAAATGATCAATAACCAAAATTAATATATTATTTACAAAATAATTCCAAAAAAAGTTAAATAAACACAAAATCTTTACACAGTCAGCATGTATTTTTCTAATACTAGTATTTTCCGATGGCTGAAATCACACAATCATATAGGTGGCGCCAGCAAGAACCAGCATTACAGAACTGCATACTGTATCAGCCTGAAAAAATCATATTATGTTAAAACACCTGGAACCATTTGGTCATGTGACAGTCAAAGGTCATAAAATCTTTGTGTATAAATTCATCCTAGAATTTACTAACTTATAACCCTTGGGTTGAATTTGTTGAGAAGTTTTGTTACATGCAAATGAGTGGATTTATTTTGTTGTTTGTTTATAAATAATATGTAAGTCAAGTTGTTCAGATGAATCCTAAATTGAATTACAGCCAAAATAATTGTTTAATCAAATATAGAATAATACAGAATTACTCTCTGCCTCATTTTTCTTAATACATGGTAATGTTCATTTTTAGTCTTTAGTGCGTCAAAGTTGCCTCTATAGAGTCTTTTTTTTTAGGGTACATACAAACTACTAGATTTTATTTAGGATCTAAAATGTTATATTTGATTCTTGACTGACTGAATCAAGTGCACTCCAAGCTTGCTAACTGAGTTTGCTCATTGGCCCCAAATGCTGAAGTGAATTAATTTCATTGACTGACAAAAATGTCTTGCTGATTTTGATTAGCCTGGGCATCAATTGAGAGCACATGATCAATGATCATAGGTAAAAAAGTAACTAAGTGATGAAGCCTCAAGAAAAATGACTTGCTATAATTATTTGTAAAGTAAATATGCAGAGAGGAAAAAAAAAGAAAAATCAAGCATCCAAAAAAAAATTAAAAGGGGAATATAATTACTCAGATATGAGAAATTCAAATCATCCAAAAAAGAAGGTCTGCAGTTGGGAAGGCTGATAATAATTTGAGATTGAATTTATTTCAATAAATGATGTTTTTATGTAAATATTTTGTTCCTCCCCTCCCCCCATCTGTCATTTTTTGAGTTTACAACACTTTTTGACATAGTAGAGTCTCATGGGCCCAATGTTTTCCATCTGTGAAACAGTGTTATACATATAATCCGAATAGAAACAGTCTTATACATATAATCTGAATAGAAACAGAGTTATACATATAATCTGAATAGAAACAGTGTTATACATATAATCTGAATAGAAACAGTGTTATACATATAATCTGAATAGAAACAGTGTTATACATATAATCTGAATAGAAACAGTGTTATACATATAATCCGAATACCACTTAAGGTAATATGATCTATAACAATATTTGTTATATACCAGGAATCATGTTTCATTGAAAGGCGTTATGTGTGAGATTGCTTGTATTACAATACATAGGGGGTGGGGTCGGGTAAAGTCAATTTTAATTACTTAATACTTACATACAATTACTGCATTGCTGTATCTTTTCTGAGCACTAGTCCCAAGTTTATTCCCTCCTCAAGTTAGAAATTAGAGGTCTGGAATTAAAAAAAAGTACAAAAGAAACAAGATCCCAATCTATTAACTAAATTCACTTCTGACAATCAGAATATCGTTTAACTTGGGCTGAGACTGAAAGGATATCAGAGCAGTGATTGGTGAAGCTGCTCTATAGACTTTAAAGGTGGATACTGAGCAATCCTTAAAGAGAAAATAAAGAAAATCTGTAAATCCAGTTAAGTGTAGCAGTAGGATAAAAGCATTTTTCACTACAGTAATTACAGACAAATCTCAACTTGGGATTGTAAACCTTGGAAGTTGATTGCCTGAACAATGTACCCAGCAAAATATCCTTTAAAAGCCTCTGTGCTGTGACATCTGAAATTGTCAACCAATAGGAGATAACTTGATCGCTGGGGCCACATGGGACCAATCAGAATGAGCAGTAGCTTCAAGTTCTGACTATGTAACTCTGAAAGGCTGTAAGGTGTTGATGTACAGTTGATCCTCATAAAGACATCCAATGTCCTCCCCCCCCCCCCCATGTTCTGACAATGGATAGACCTAAATAGGGATTTGTGTTCATCCTTGTTGCAAACAGATTAAAAATTGCCTGTGACCAGTGTTTAAATCATTCTATGAGGATGGCCTCTTTCTGTCTAGACAAGCTGTCATTCATTATGCCTGACATGTGGCAGCCTCTGTTAATGATCTCTGATGCAGTCCAGTGGAGAAGGTTTATGACTTCCAGCAAACAAAAGGGAAATAAATGTGTAACGAGGTATGAAACAAGAAACATGTTGTCTGCAATAACAATGATGCTGTGACCTCTTGTCCTAAATAAAACCGTATAAATTTCCTGTGGGCTGGGAAGATGGTGATAAGAATTTTGAAGATCTATGTCAACAGCACAGTCATGAGACCAGATAGCATTCATGACTTAGGTAGATGTCTCCATCTTGAAATGCTGTTAAACAATTGTTTACTATTAATAGGGAAATATTGATGATAAAATTAAATGATTCCCACTTCTATAAAATGAAATAGATCTGGGAATGAAATCCTGGATTTTGTATGCTCATTATGCTATTTTATGTTTTCAAGGTACAGAGGGGAAGAATCTCTAAAGAGAGGCTTATGGATATTGAGAGCATCTCAATGCCTGAGCAATAGCATCAAAAAACCTCTTCAACACAGCCAGACAGAATGGTTTCGCCTTCAACAGACTGAATGAAGCGGCCAAAAGCAAGATCAGCATGCATGGCCCTGGTAACTAGTGTCAGCACCTTCAGTTCCAGCGTCTCAACAGTCTTGATGTGGAGATGGGCATGGGCATGCCAAAATCCTTGCTTGGCAAGTTCATGGTGTTGGTGGGGTTTAAGTGGCCACAAGGGTAAATGAACATCATAGATAGATGATGAAACCATGGGTAAAACAAAAAAGAGAGCATATCTGTTGCATGGTCCCCTCTTGGCCTCAAAACAACTTCTAAGTCTGCTCCCTCACCATCACTGAGGGAGCAAAAGCTGGTCTGACTTAGAATGTGCCTTGGACAGCCTCTCCAGATTGGTGAGCATTCTAGCCTCAAATGATTCCTAGGGTTTTAGACCATGAGCAAAGAGGCAGAAAATCTTATTAACCACCCCATCAAAGTTCACAGCTCATCCTCCTTCAACACTTGACCTGTCAGGTGGGACCATGGTGATGCCGGTGGATAAGATGGACCAGATGTCAGATTCTTCCGGAACTCATCTGCATCTAAAAAAATGTAAATTTATTCATCCTGTCTATACTAATGGGATGAGGCAGGACAATTTTGCCCCATCTCTCTCCAGGGAGAATGGAACTTTTTGACTGAGGTTAGTTGGCTTGTCTCATTACATGCAGAGTGGGGCAGGGATAATGGGTAGAAAGATGGAAAAGACTACTGAATGTATCTTCCTGAAGAAACAGATTGATTGTTGTTGGGTTTAATACCATTTCAGCAAATGATAGGCTATCCATCATGGTCAGTATCAGTAGTGTAAGAAAAACCTGGAAAACCCCTTGAAAAAACCACTAACCCACAAGAAACCACTGGTAAGCTTTCTCACATACCCACATTGGCTGAGCCCGAAACTTGAACCCACACAAAAGGTGAGATGGCAGTGATCTGCAACAGTGAGCACTTTAGACCACTCAGACACTTGAGGCCCAGAAACAGACTGATGATTCCTTATTATTGCAGGAGGTTGCTAGCGACAACCCTCATTTCCTTCATGTATAAATGATCTATTGCTTGCCTGGTCTGCCAAATCCATGTTACTATAGCAAAGACTGCCATGGTGTTATGGTACGGAGAGAAGACATGCCTGATTCATCACCAAGATGTGGGAGTCCCATTGCCCCCTTGGGGTTGAACAGGATCACAGATCACATAAACCCAATCTCTTCCCCAACACAACTTATAAAAGTTTTAAGCCCGTTGGCCATATGGATTGGACTGAAACGTAGAGATAAGAGGATGATGAAATGCATCGCTTTAAAACTTGGGACCAGATCAACGACAATATCCAATGTCCAGCAACTATTGCTTGGTGCCTGGAATTCAGTGCTGTTTCTTGGCATCAAACACCATATATGGTGATCAATTTTTAGTGCCTGGTCACTGAGTAATAAACAAGACAACCAACTATGCATACACACATAGTGCAAATTAAGATATGATAGTACGTGACCCATGCAACCTTTTTATAACCACATTTCTCCAAACCTCAAATCATGATTAAGTGCTGAGAGGAAATACAAGGAAAAACAAAATAAATTTGAACAAAATCATGAAACGAAATATTTACCATCCATTAAGCAAAAAGGGGCACAGATACATGAAACATAAGCAAGGTCAGGGAAGAAAATAACAAATACAAATGAAAAAGAATATGATTGTCAGAGAAATATCAATTGGTAAATTAAATATAGAAACACTGAGTAACCATGAGACACATACAGAAGAGCACAGAGTTCAAGGAAAAGGAGGAAGATATTTCAATTTTTCAAGAAACTAACGTATTAGACTGGGATCATGCTTTTTATTCTAGACCTCCAATTACTGTTTGGCAGAGGGAATAATCACCTTGGACTGTAAACTAATGCTTGAAAAAGATATGGCAAAGTCATTAATAGCAGGTAACAACTATTAAAATCACTATTTCCGATATGAGCATCATAGCAATTTCTTTACAGAAGCCATCATTGTGATAAATTTGGAATTTATCTGACCAATTAAATTTTGGGAATGATCATAAAAATGAAAATTATCGTGCAAACATACAGAATAAATACAGACAAAAAGTATAATAAAATACCAGAATTTACAATTTAATAAAATATAAGAATTTACAAAAGCAATCACGCAAAAATTATACACAATGGAAAAAATATATCCCAAAAGAAAGAAAAAATATGTGAATCACAAAAAATAAAACAATTCAAATAACAATGAATTGTTTCACTAAAAAACACAAAGTGTTTTACCTAATAGTTGCATTTAGAGAAAAATTAAAATAATGGTAAATCACATCAAAATATCCATAAAATTAAGAATTATATCAATGTGAATCAGTTCAACATTACAACTTGGGAACAACTGGTTATTAAAAAAAAAGTAATCATTACTCAGATTAATGAATTTATTCCTTTAATTCCACAAAAGTCATACCACTGTTGAATACCAACACTGCAAAGAATGCAGACAACACACTAATTAATTTTTTAAAATATTTTTGATATTATGATTTAGTTTGATTTGTGTTAATAATTTTCTACCTTAATGTAGGCTGTAGAAGGATAACAAAGGAGAAAGAAAATCATGTGGTGTGAATTATGAGGCATGGGGTGGTGGAGAAATTAAGTTGATAAACATCTAGAGTCAAAGTTTAACTGAGTAAGATACCGTATGTACTCATGCAATATTTGTATCAAACTGGTAACAACATAAACCCAGATCTTCCATTACATAATGTGTCAGCAGATCATCTTCTATGTTGCTTGCCATAAATTATATGTAAACTCATCAGTACAATTATAATCACATACAAATCCAACTGCAAACTTCATGGACACTGATCTACCATTGTATGTCTCCATAGAGTTGGTTCCATTATGTTTGTGTTTTATTGATTAGTTCTAATAAATTGCATAGACCCTGAAGACTGAAGGCATATCTGGGTCTATGCTGTTTACATTTGGATCAGATATCTATATAGATCTGGTGTTACATGTGCCTGGACACTAACTGAAATTCATGCATTGTAAAATGTACAGACAGGATGTGTTACATATAGCATGTCACCAACTGAAATTCCTGCATTGTCAGAGGTACAGACAGGATGTGTTACATATATCATGTCACCAATTGAAATTCATGCATTGTCAGAGGTACAGACAGGATGTGTTACATATATCATGTCACCAATTGAAATTCATGCATTGTCAGAGGTACAGACAGGATGTGTTACATATATCATGTCACCAATTGAAATTCATGCATTTTCAAAGGTACAGACAAGATGTGTTACAGGTCACCAATTAAAATTCATGCATTGTCAAAGGTATAGACAGAATGTATTACATGTCACCAATTAAAATTCATGCATTGTCAAAGGTACAGACAGAATGTGTTACGTGTACCTAATACAATGAACAGTACTATCTTACATCATGGCATCTCTTCCAAGTTAGACATAGTTCAAGGAATTGACATCTTCTGTTTGCTTCCAGTTTAGGGACTGCAAGGCATGCAGGTTCCATATCCATAGCATTGTCTTTGAACTGAAGGCAATTTCATTCACTAGAAATCTATCTATACAACTCATTTGTGCTTTAATTCTCTAAAAAGTGTTTGCAGTCTACAAGTTCTTAAAGTTTTATTTAGCCGACATGTCTGTCTTGTGTGGTGCCTGCCTGTTCTGCTTACTATCTGATTATGTTTCAAAATAAGCCTTTTTGAAGACATGATGTTGTCTTGAGACAATGACTTTGCTCCTTTTCTTTTCTTAGTCACAAGTTATACCGTGTCCATGCAACATGTGGCAGAAATTATCTCTAACTTTGCTCTAAGTGTCTTATCTGATCTTTATCAACCTTTGGTTAAAAAAAATTAACTTGAGCATTGGTTATTTTAAAGCTGTTAATTGTAAAGGCCATTGGAGTAAAATACCTTGCATGGAGACATAACACAGTAGCAGACTAAGGCTAATCTGATGATTGGATCTGAACCAGCACCCTCCTGATCAGGAATTCAGCTCATTAACCACTAAGTCATTGCAGGTATTACATCACAGGTTTTACACCCTCCTGATCAGGAAGTCATCACAGGTCTTACATCACAGGTCTTACACCCTCCTGATCAGGAAGTCATCACAGGTCTTACATTACAGTAAAGTGTCACTCCAGCATGCATACAACAATCTTTTCAAGATCTTGATTTCAGATCCCTTACAGAAGCTGTTACCAAGTACTTGATACTGTACATACTCACTTATGAGTAGAGTCAAGCTGCATAGACCTAGATCTGCTGTCACACACTGTGCTGTGCAGTTTGTTAGGGCTAATCAGAAGAACCAAGAACAAAGACCCTGATTGCCAAGTGCATTATGCTATGGCAGATCAGGATCATTGTTGTTTGCAGTTTGATTTGACTTTGATGTGAGTATATATGGTACATACAAAAGATATGTGAAGATAGCAACTCCAAATTTACCATGCAGACTGTGCAATAAACTCAAAAAGTAGACCCAGATCTGCCATTGCATAATGCAACATATCAGAGTCTATGATGTTTTAAATCATAGAATGAATAGGATAGACCCTGATCTGTTGATACATGATGCAATAATAAATATGGGACTGAGCTGCTGGATTGAAATAACATAATGAAAACAATGACTTGGATTTATTGGTATATTAAACGATGTCAGATCTTTGCCCATACTATTCACAGCTGGGTGCTTAAACACCAGAAAATAAAGAAAATGAAGTCAAAGTTTTTTTTATAAGGTATGTTGGGTACTAAGAGACTGCTAATATAAAGCTGCATAAAAATTGGCTAAAATCCAACTGTATAATTAAAACTGGTAAGTAGGTGCACACAGTTATAACTTGTAAATTGGTAAGTACGTTATAGTAAGTAGGTTTTGTTTTTTGTAGTCATATCATTATATGTGTTGTAAAGTGCTTAGAGCTTCTAAAGATTGGGTGCTATACAAAGTCCTCATGATCATTATTATTATTATTATTATTATTATTATTATTATTATTATTATTATTATTATTATTATAGAGGCCCAATTTCAGTGCACAACACAGCTTCATTCCAAGATGCACCAACATGAGTTTTGGTGGCAATAGGTAAAATAGGTACTTGAATTATAATCCAGACACAAGGTCACAGTGACACACACAGATCTCATAATTGTAATCACAGTGCAAAGCCAAAAGACAATCAGCCCCACACCTGTAATGATATTAATGTGTAGTTATGGGGCTGATATCACCTGTTAATTAAAACCTGTAAATATATGCAGACAGTTATGTACATTTGTAAACTTACCTTTTTTTCTCACAGCTGTTGAGCTATCATTGGCTGAAGTTTTTTTTCGGAGATATGAAAATAAAATTTCAGGATCAAATCCCATTTTTGGCATCTTGTAAATCTACATGAATAGCACAACCCTGTCCTGTGGCCACTTTGAATTTCACACTAGATATGGCTATTACCAAATACTAGTAAGTGTCTAAATTGTAAGCATGTGTGTTCCAATAAAGATTTGTATGCAGTAAAAATGCATGTTTTAATAAACAGGTAACATGAGACACACATAACATCCGTTATTATCAAGCCAGATTTGGGGTTTGGAGGATGTATCAAATTCTAACATGATAAGCTTGATATAAATAGATGTATTGAAGCAGCTTTTAGATAACTTGAAAAGATATTAAATTTTAATGATTTACTGCATTCATGTTTTTCCAAAATAATTATATATATATAGAATTATTGCGAATTGAATGTATACTCAGAGTGAACATATACATCTATATGGCTATATTTAAGTTCTGTCCCATTCTAAAGGCCAGTGGGTCATTACACATGGGTAATCACTAAAAGGGAGGTAGGGTCAAGACCAAAGGTAGAAAAATGTAACAACACTGGACATATCATGCTTGAAATAGCATTGAAGAAGACTGTCCACCATCAAGTAAAACTTTCCTGAATGTTTTCTGAGTGACAATAGGATCAATTTACGATTATGTCCTAACCCCACCCCCTTGTATAAAATATATCACAAACCCATTTCTGCTCTGTATTGTTTATTGTTATGAAAGAACTGTATTACCTCGATTTTACAATGAGCCCAACTGCAAAGACACAAATCTGCTGACTTCTAATGCGCCAGCAGATCTCGGTCTGTGCAGCTTGTTAGGATCAATCACTAGAACAAATAACATAGACCCTGATCAGCAGGTGCATTATCCTATGGCTGATCAGGATCTTTTTGTTTGCAGTTTGACTCGACTTAAAAGCAAGTACATGTATGTATATATATATATATATATATATATATATAGTAAGAGCTTTTAAGTACAAAGTACCTATCTCTTATCCCTGTCTACATACGGTAACCATGCTAGCCTTTTAAATTTTTTTCAAAATTCCTTACATTAAATCATGGATTCAACAGTGTATTGACATATAAATAGATGTACCTGCATGATATACTAGTACTATGTGAAAAATGTCTCTTCTGTGCATTTTCTTAATCTATCAGCAGCTAGAACAAGTAAAATATTTTTTTCAAAATTCAGATGAGACATTTAAGTACAACTCATTACCAAGTTTTTATGTAAGGAAAGCACATTAAATCAGACTAAAGTTTTGAAACAAATTTCAAGAATTCTACTGAAGAGAAGGTATAATTCTAAAGTTACATCTCCTTATCAAACAACACAAAAAAAGATTTCATTTTTGAATATTTTATTTTCATTTTCATATACAACTGACAAATAATTTTCCCCCCACCATATTTTGTTACCAGCGCATTCACATATATATGGCAGTATCTTGGAGATAGACATATTACATTAATATCAGAAATATTCACAGGTTTAAGCACAGAAAATACATTAATCTTCATTTACACAGAGTGAACATAATGCAGGAATACAGAGTGCTCTAATACTCTCAAAGGAAGCAAATATGCTATTTGAAAAAAGTAAGTCCAAACTTCCGTTATTTTTAAATGAGTAATGATTTGGTTGAGGCATATTTTTATTCATAAGTTTTTTTAACTAAAGGTCATCATTTCAGCCTGATTATTGCTCAATAAGTTTAGAATAGAAAATGATAATGATAATTAGCTTTTTAAATATTAGCATACACTGGTTATCAACCAGGTTGTTTAGTTAAGATTGTGCATATACATAAGATTAAGTTGTAGTAGTGTTTAATGCCATTTTTAAGCATTCGATAGGCTATACATGGCGGTCAGTATTAATGGTGGAGGAAGAACCCAGGGAAAATACCCAGAAAGAACCACCGACCCATGAAAAGCTAGTGGCAAGCTTTCTCACATACTCACATTGACCAAATCTGAGAATCGAACCCCCACAGACAGGTGCTATGGCAGTGATCCATAACAGAGAGTGCTTTAGACCCACTTAGGGCCCCTTTGGTTGAGGTATATGATGAAGATTTCTTATTACTATGCAGAAACCATTTCTGAAGTCCATGACCTTGACCTTTGACTTTATTTTAAATATTATCAAATCTATTAGGCTCATTCTTACTCAAAATGCAAGCAAATCATTAAGCTTGGTAACCCCAGATGATACTGAGTTATTGTGCTGAAACAATTTGTCTTCTTTCTGCATTAAGCTTGATCATTGACCATTTCAGCTCAAAATCAAAAGGATTCTTCCTTACCCAAGTGCATGCTATCTACAAAGTTTGATAATATTGATAGTTGACAGCTTCAATTATTGGGCAGAAATGCAATTTATAACATATGAACAGACAGACATCAAAATATTATATGCTCTGTGATATTACACGTTTATAAAAAAAAAGTGTTATTAAACCATTTAATGTGTCATTGACCATTCATAATTTCTCTTGAAGTACTAGTTTTTGCTTGTGTTCACAAGTATTTTGTATAAAAAAAGGTTCCTCCCAGTTTTAACACACACACACACACACACACACACACACACACACACACACATTTATATTGAAATGAAGAATAGATGCAATAGTAAAACCTAATCAGGTCTTTTATCTATAAATACAAATACTGAGTATGAAAATAATAATTTCATCAGTCAAGTGGTGTTTGCTTAATTGTTCCTAATTTTGTGTACTAAAAATTCCATTATAAATCCAAACAATTCATAAAATTAAAAACCTAACGGTAATGGCCTGAAAATCTAAATAAGTTCTCAACTACCTCGTTTTTTAAAACAATGTTAACGAGGTATTTAAAAAAAATTAAAAACTCTACAGAGTTTAAAAATGTCTACACATTGGTACTGTAAATGGCCTGATAACCCTACTTTTTAATAATCCTCTATGAACCGTGGCAGACCCAAAGAGACCTGGCGACGAACAGTGGAGAGAGACCTTAAGACCAGAGGCCTCACCTATCAGACCGCCCCTGCAATAGCTGCCGACAGACGGAAATGGTGCTCCCTTGCTGTTGCCTCAAGCACCAGATGGCGCAGAGAGGATTGATTGATTGATTGATTGAAGGCATGAGTAGGATGGGTATGGTTGACTTGGGAGAATACTGATCAATAGGACTCAATGATCTTCTTGTCCTGCTATGCAGCCTTTAATTAAATTTACTGTGCAGAAATGATCAATGTCTTATCATACCCCAAAATCTAAAGGTTATTTTGTTATTGTCACAGTTGGAAGCCAACCCCAAAGTTTGGCCAAAGAAATTCCTCTAGAATAAAAAGGTGATATGCAAAGCCCAATCTTCTGGGGCCAAAATGATTGGCACCTTTTGGGTTTTACCCACCACCAATCAACAGCCATCTACCATATCCAAGTGTGAGTCACTGCAAAATTTGTTTGAGGTCAGTGATGCATAACTAATTGTTACTGTGCAGAACCCATCATTCTTCTTAGAGTCACTGTGACCTTGACCTTGGATATTTTGATCCTGAACAAGATAAGAGATCTTCCTTACCCAAAGTGCATTCAATTTAATTAAATCTATAGTTAATTCATTAATTTGGATTTTTCACTTAATTCACACTGAAAGAAAATCTGCAAATGACAGTATCAATGGCTAGCAACCATGAAATACATTCAAGTGACAGAGCTTTTAAAAATGGCTGAAGGATTACCCTATACAATGCTTACACACTAGTCAAATAACTCTAGAAGCAATGGTGTCTGAGGAAATAATCTAAATACCACACACTCAGATCAAAGTTTGTCAGATGGATGAATGCATGTACAAATATCATCAATCTATATAAATGAACTGCTTTACAATTTAGTCACTCAGTGAAATGGGTGTAGTATATCAGCTATAAAAGATATGGGTGTGCAATACACAAAGTTAATGAAAAATGAATGTAATGTATCAGCCAATTAATGAAGTGGATGTGTAATGTACTATATATACCTTTGTATAACAGACATCAAACTATAACCAGCATAAACCCAGACCTGCCATTACATAAGCTAGTAAATCAGGGTCAACACTCTCTTTTTAACTTGTTAGTCAACAACATAGATACTGATATACCAGTACATTATGAAATGGCAGACCTTCAAAAATCTATTATATACACACATTGAGTGTGCAGTGTCAGGTGAGTGTAGGACTATCTACTGTGACAAATAATCTGACATTATTAATGACATACAATGGTAACATAAAGAAAAATGTTGTGTGCAGGACAGGCTGCTGAAACAAGTAATAATTTGATATTACTTAGTGCACAGACTGGAAAAATAAAGATGTGTCTTGTGAAGGACAGACTGTTGGGCAAATGGTCTGATACATCTATGAAACATTGGTAAAATCTTGCAAGTCTCTCAGCATCGATATTTACATTTACACATTTGCACACTGCATGAATACCAATCAGTCAATATATTATGTGTTAAATAAGCTCTACATATCCCCTTAAAGATGCTCCATTACACGGTCAAGCACCTTGTTTCTATACATTAATAACAGTATGTCAGAAAGCTTGACTAATTACACAGTGCCTTTTAATGAATGATATGAAATTTACATCTCCAATTTTTTCTAAAAGTATATATGAAACAAAATTATTTAGCATAAAATACTAAAGGTAAATTAAGCAATTAGAGCAAAAAAAAAATATAACTGAAATATAGATTAATGGCAAACAGGCAAACAATTTCATACTGGAAAGAAAACTATATTCAATTGGATCTCTGTGAAGTATAAACTTCTGTGCAATGGGAAATAATGTAATGAAATTTTAACAGCCCAAAAGTTGCAAATATTCCAGTACTTTTGATTCCCAGTTAACATAATCATGATGTTTCAATGACAGCTGACATTAAAAAGAAAATTATAGTTAGGAACATTAAAGTTTTCATTAACTGGTCTAGTCTGCACAAGAGCAAAATCAAACTTTTGATGAGTGAATGATTGGCAAAATATTTAATACAGCCAGGTCTGTACCATGAATAATACTTTTAAAACAAAGTTTCCTTTATAAATTTGCAAACATGTTATGCTTGAACAAAACATTCCTTTATTAGTTTTTAATGCACAACAATGTTGCACTTTAGTACCACTTTTCAAATGTAAAACTTACAGAAGTCCGATATTATTGCAACTATAGTGCTAATGAACAGTTTTGCCTGACTAAAAATTTCAGACTTTAAAATTGTTATTCAAATCATAACAGATTTTTCTGTCCCAAAAATAAATACAGCTGTTAGGAGTTACCAAAGAAGTGGGCATATATCATTTATTACTTGCAAAGATTATCTTTTTAAGGACTTGAATTTAACAAACTTGTCAAATATACCAACTAGCTCTAGTTTGCAATGAACATGAACTCAAGTTTTCTCAGCTCAAGTTTTTTTGGAAAAAGCTTTATCTTAGTAATTTCATCACTAAAAATGAATTCATAAAACTAAACATTATCTTTTTTTTTTTTTGAAAACTGCAGGAACTTCTTAAATAAAATACTTCACTATATGTGTATATATATATATATATATATATATATATATATATATATATATATATATATATATAGATAGATAGATAGATAGATAGATAGATAGATAGATAGATAGATAGATAGATAGATAGGTAGATAGAATACATTTCGCACTTGTTTCACAGAGCAAGTGTACATCCACTAATCATTCAATAAAAGAATCTAAACAAAATGATGGCAAAAAAAATCCGTTTTCTCACTTCAATACACAAAAGTGTCGAGATCTAAATACATTGTAAGCAGTATAAAAAACAGACAACAAATTGACTAGATCTTCATACAAAAATTAAACATATACAAAATTATACTTAAAGCGCTAATAAATTACATGGTAACTATGAAATTAATGGCTTCCAATTTTAGCTACTCATTTACATACAATAGAAAATGAAGAAAAACACAAAATCCAAAATAAATCATTCTTCAACAATCTTATAAAGGCGAAAGGTACAAAGAATGAGATTATATTGGAATCTAAAGATTATAAACATGGTAATTATGTAAAAAAGTAAGTGCAAATGAGGGAAAAGGACTAATGTGTGCTGTTATCATGTTATCTAATTGTGTCAATGTATCAAACAACTCGGTTTAGAATACTGAGCTCTGGGTGCCAAGTTTCAAAAGAAAATATCTGTGATCCATAATCTACAATGTACTGGTCCAAGTTTTTATATAAAAAAATCCTGAATGAAAAAATAATCAGAAATTTGATCTTCAAAATAGTGAACTTTGGTATTCTGGTGCAACCAGAATATCTTCACTTTCCAAAAAACAAAAAACTACTGTAAAATGATTATATCAGACCCATTAGATCCAGAACATAGAAAACTTAAGCTCCAGTTTAAATTGTGTTTGACCAATTATAAATAACATTACTTTTGAAATCTCATTTCTGATTGGCTGTTAGTGAAAACTCAATCTCAGATTCAGGCTCTGATGATTTCCAGGACAGAAGGCAATGATTGATTTTGAATTAACTAGCGGTTTAGATTATCAAGGCACATGTTTGTAGGAATAGATTTCCAGTGTCTTGATAATCTGCATTCTATCTGATAATGCTTTTCAAAATCTTTCTCTCAAAAATGTCTGACTTCAACATGGCCACTTTTCTTTTAATTATAATTGTTTTTATAATTACTGTTCTGTGAATATGAATGGACAGTGTTTTGCAGAATATGTTGTCTTGCCTGAAATGACAATCTGATAATGTAGCTTTCTACTTCTTCGAGGATTCAATATTTGATTAAAGCTTCATCTGAATACAGAAAATGATGCAAACTTTATTTGACTTTCAAAAACATTACACACAATGTTAATATTACTGAAGATTGTCATGCTGTTGCTGGTGCTGCCAGAAACATGCTACCTACATTTTGCCATTCAAAGTTAACCAAAGTAATGGAAGCAATGATGGCTGGCTTAAAGGGCTGAAATACTAATTTCCTATCGATGAACACAACACAAAATACTGTTTATTCATGCCGTTTTTTTTTTGTTTTTTTTTGTTGTTTTTTTTTTTTAAATCTAAGGGAGGTAACTCTTAAATGGTTTAATCATTTGCCTCAATTGGAGTTGCCCTTTGTGAGACTAAAAAAAAATTACCAGTAAGGCCATTGGATCTATTTATACTCTGTACTAATTTAAGTAAGATCATAGAATTTGTTACTATTATTAGTAATACAAGCTACTTGGTAAGAGAATGGATACTATGCAAAAGACTTTGAGAGATTGAAGCCAGAAACTAATTGCTGAACATGTATATTTGTATCAGCTGTAAAGATAACAATAATATACAATCATCTCAAATACAGAGTCATGATATGCCAAGTGTACATTATGCATAAAGCAAACAAACCAAAGATCTTAAAACATGCTCAAATTTAAACACAAAACCTCCAAGTGAATCAAAGCAATGATTTGAAAATTAAAAATAAAACACTCTTACTGCACACATTTTGCTGAAATTTCTTTGTGGTCATTTGATTATAGAGCAATGTTAGTGATTTTATTTAATAAATATCCCAATAAAATTTTGATCAGTTATTTCCATATTGCACGGAGTACGAATTGTATCAGTATACTCAAATCAGTGACATCTGAAGGTCAGAACAAAAAAACAAAAAAACAAACATTAGGCATACAATAAATATATCTGAATTAGACTGTGTGTGAAATTATGTATCACATTCTAGAGAAAATTTATTAAATTTAAAAGGGGATATGTCTCATGGATGGGAAGCTGTTAAAGCTCACTTACGACTTAGAAAAAGATACAACTTTGGTCCCTCTTCTACTTAAAAAAGTGAGTGTGGGACATGGTAGTTTCTGATCAGACTAGGAGCAGTCTAATCAATCAAAAGCCATCTTAAATTTGTTAGATTTATGGCAAAATTTATGGAATCGAAATGCAATAAATACATGTCTGACCCACACTTCAAACATGGCCTCCAGTATAACACAGCCATCACATAACACAAGTACAGTCACAGATCCAAATGTATGTATTGAATTTATAATATTGTTACTTAAATTGTTTCCCTTGTCTATTAGAAAATTATAACCCTTTAGAACAAGATTCAGCTCATAATAAACCCAATTAAAACATGGACTGGTATACAACACATACTGAAAAGAACATGGCATTGCTTAGAATGTATCTCAGCCTCTAGTATATTACTATATACAATATGTACCTATTTTGTATCTTTAACAATAAACAGGGGGTGACTGCTTCTATGATAAATGTACAAATAACAAATATAAAAAAATTCTGAATCTTTTATTGTTAAGATCTTCACTTATTAAAAAATGGCTCTCCTAAAACCAGTTAATTGTTATTGATGGCTAAATAATTTTCCAAATCCCTAATTATCTTTTTCCCGCCACAAATGCCCAAGCAAAATGAGCCTCTTCTGTAATAGCTGTTTTGATAATCCTAAATGATAACTCAAGGAACAGAACAGATGCCATCATGCAGTTGAGCAACTATAAGGACTTTTACTACTGAAATTGGCATGCGCACATTCCAATGCAAATTTTCCAAAATATTGATGCTAGCTTTAAGACAGAAACTGATGAGAATCATTAGTTTGAACCATCTCTTAACACTTACTTTTGATCAGTATTTCTTTTCATACTTCTTTTTAACTTCTAAACTATCACACTGATTTTTTTAGTTTCTGAATAAATATAATAATCATGAACCTGTTTGTGTATTTTTCCATCATAATAAGCCAATATTTCATAATGAGATACTTACCCACTTTTTATATTTTTGTTTATTTTGTATGGAAAAACACTTTATCCAAATACACGTATACCACCACCCAATATAAATAACAATTACAAAAAATAATTCTTCAATGCTGTTATTGTTGGATAAAATCAAGTTGTAGTTGTTACCAATTTTTGCATAATATGTAATACATGTGTAGTACAATTCTATATATCTATTTTCTATATTTTATTATGCATGGGTAAAAGAGAAAGAACAATATATTTCTTTGGAAAACTGTAAATAAGTGTAGAACAGTTTCTAATTATAAATATAAACTGCTTAGATTCATGAAAATTCATATATATATATAATGTGTGCACATCAAAAGCTAATTGAAACTGCATGGCAGCTGATGAACTAAACAGATACATTCAGTGATGAAACAACTTACTGAATTTAATAAGTGTATTTATATAAAATAGTCAAAATTAAAACATATTACATTATTCTGAAAATTATCTTAGACTTGTTCAAGAGATGGTTCAGTGATGAAAAGAATTATCCAGCCTTCATCCAGCAAACTAAACAACCACAGATAAATTGAAACAGCAGTTTTCCTGCATTAGAGACCACAACTTTCCTCAAAAGAACTTTAAAAACCATTGCGATGAGTTTTGCTATTACTTCATTTATCTAAAATGTGAATGAATAATTCTCAGAATAGGCATTTCAGGGTTGTCATTTATGTATTAAGGAAGGTTTCAGGGCATACAAGTTTATTTTTATATTGCGTCTTATTTTCCTTTCTTCTCTATGCAGATGTTATTTCTGCAGGAGTTAGAAAAACATACATAGATTCTTACTTTTGTGAACTCTTCTCACAAAAGATGTTGTGATCCCAATGCAGGATTACTCATTTGCAATGAAACTGTGTTCAGAGCTCATACCAACAATCTGGGAATACTGGAGGTCACATTACTCTTCAGACAAGAGTACTAAGGGTAGGCATGTAGAACTCTGTCCTGTTCAAAACAAGAAAATCAAACCAGCTTAATTCAGTGAGAATGAATTGCAACAGATGGCAAGAAGGACAGTTTCTTACTTCATGGATAGGCACAATAATACAAGATCTGGCTGCAACATCAGCTAGGGCTTGCCTCAGTGAAGTATAGAAGATGTGTATAAAATTGTACTTCCATATGTTGCTTGTTCTTTTGGAGAAATAAAAGTTATATTAACAATAATACCAAGACATACGCTGGTGGCTGAATTATGGTAAAATATGTCAGTTTCTGAAATTAATGATCAATTCTGAAACGTTTTCTTCATTTCTTGATATCTTTTTAAAAAGATCAACATATACATTGCCCAATGTGTGGGCTAAAAGTTCAACATAAATGTCATTGCATATTTGTAAAGTTTTGTCATGTGTGTGTGTGTGTGTTTCACCTCAATAATTAAATACCAACTTAAAATGATTGAACAAATAATCGTGTCCAAGAAAATTACCTAAAATGAAAACTAACCATCAGAAACCTAACAAAAGACAAAGGCTAACCTAAATCAATATACTATTAAATATATTAAACTTTCAACAACACTCAGGATACTACATTGATTTTTTAAAAATATTATCCATCAAAAGTTATAAAAATTGCAGAATCCCTCTGTCTGCCTCATTAATTCTTGTGAAAGAATATCCAGGAAAAGCTACTAGAATTGCAGGATCCATGTTCGGATTGGAAAAGAATATCCAGCAAAAGCTGTCCATGCTTGATACGAATGACAACTAAAATTATGAAGCAACAGCCGAGTGTCTATTACCTTGGTATTTACCCTTTTGTTGATATTATTTCCATGCAAAATGGGGAAATAAAAATTTGCAACAGCTGTGACTGAACTTAAGGGGACAACTGCACATGAATAACACAGATATAACAGCAGCAATGAAAGTCAACAGAAACTGTGACAAATTCCTCATATCTTCCACAAAGTATCAACATCATAACTATTTACTAACACTATCTCATGTGACGTTACTGAGTCTGGGACTAAAGTACTGAATACTGGATAGGTATTATACTATTTGGTGTAAGTTACTGAAATTGTTTGAAGCATACATACATATTAATCAGTATACAAAAAGGGAAAAAGAATGCACTCCACCATTATCATCATTAAAAACAAATATATAGCCCCTTTTATAAAACTATGCACCATTTAACCATGGCTTGAATGTAAAACCATGCAAAATTTTAATTTGGATGATCATTTCTAAAGAACCTTTCACTATGCCATCTACATGATATTATTTAAATTAAATAAAGTGGCTATAAACTTCAAACTGAATATTTTGTCAGGTTTCCTGATGGATCTTACCCAACCTTTGAACATATAGGTTGCACTGCAGTTTACTGGTTCCAAGATTAATCAGTTGCAGCTATTTGAACATTTTAGCAACATTTTAGGGTATTCTAGCTAATATCTGATGAACTTGTATAAAATAAGAGTGGGTGGATACTATGGATGTTATCTATGTCCTCACCCCTTCCAAAAAAAAAATTCTTCCCAGAGGAAACTAGTATCCTGCAAATGTCCTAGAAACAGGAGACGAAGACAAAAGAGTATGAGTGTGGCAAAAATAAATAAATTCTGTCACATGAAATGATATCAGTTTATATCATAATGATGTTTTTGACTGAATGGCACAACATTGAAACATGTACCTAAATACAGTTTTTGAATATATATGTGAGAATACTAATGCAAAGTCCTTATCAAACTGTTTATATATTGTAGGAGCACTTTGAAATTAAAGCTGAAACCTGAATTTTATTAATTAACCATAAGACCATAAAAAATGGTCTTGACCAAGTATCCAAGGTTTCATAATTAATAACCTGGTCAGGAAAACAGAAGAAAAAGAACAACCCTAATGCCATTTAATAACCAGAATAAGTACATCTTCCTTTTCTATCCATAATATTGGTGTCATTTCTTTCCTATACAGAAGTAAAAGTAAATTTAACTAAAGCAGAAAAAATAACAGCTAGAATGTAATCAATATCTAAATAGCTCACCTCCACAAAGATTGTTACAGTGTGTGTGTGTGTGTGTGATTTGGATTCTTAACATAGCTTTAACAATTTTTCAGTCATATCGCTACAATGTCTGCAGTGAGGCAGTTTATAGTGATGTCTAGCACTGGAACATCATGACACAGACATTTAGCATGATGTCCACCCAGTCACATTATCCTGCCTGATACCAGGCAAACCAGTACTAACATTAACCTCTTAATGCTGAGTGCCAAGCAAGGCAGCTGCTAGTACATTTTTTTATAAGTATTGGGTATGACTCGGCTATGGATTGAACCCACAACCTCCTGCATCCGAGGCAGATGCTCTAACCACTAGGCCACTGGAGCAATAAAAACAATAAAGAAATAACCAATCTTTAGGTGAATTATATATTAGTGTTCAGCTCAATATCAAGCACAAAGTATATTCAGAGAAAACAAAAAAAGGAACATTCATTTTATGACATCAATGTAGAGATAATACGAGTTCATAAAGATCAGAGATTTTCTTTCTTCCTTTAATTATCATTCATCGAATTTGCTTATGAAGCCATTATCAATGTTTATTACAAGACAGAGAGACAAAATTTAAATATCAATTTGTATTTTATTCCACTCAATAATAAGATACTATTTCATATATACCAATGTAGTCTTTTGTGTCTGTGTATCTATATGTACAGTTTATTTTTTCCAAAGCGGAACCTTAACTCGGACAGAACAAAACAGCCATTACTCCAAAAGATGAATGATATCTGACCTGCAATCAAATTGCATTACAACTGAGTATATATATAGTATGTAGAAATTAAGCTCCCTTTAGCCCCTTCTCACTATGAAAACCCCTTCAAATTGAAGTAAGATCTAGAAAGACAGACAAATTAAGATGCAGTGAGGATGAATCTGTATATACTTATGAGGTAGTATTTTGTATATTGGTACTCTGCTGCCAAGTTACAATAATTTGTGCAATCCATCTGACAAAAACAAAACAAGCTGTGTATATGTGATTTAGAGACAAAAACAAAAACTGTGTATATGTGATTTAGAGACAAAAACAAAACAAGCTGTGTATATGTGATTTTGAGACAAAAACAAAAACTGTGTGTATGTGATTTAGATTTTTAATGTAGCTTTAATAATTTTAGTCACACTGCTATGTCAAGCTATAAGATGCTGTAAAATCTGCTTTCCATATCAGACTTAAGACAGTCCCCACAACAATTTCTGACTCAATTAAGTGTTTATGAAAAGTCCTGGCTCGCTTAAGACATAAATTAGGTGTTTAGGAAAAGTAAAGTAAGAAGGTCTGTTAAATAGTGTGAAAACACATGTACAAATTTATTTTCAGCAAAGTGATTTAGACATAAAGAATCTTCCTCTATTTGGTTTTAAAAAATGTCAGATCCCTTTACATTTATAATATTAAACTTTTGCAAGCTAAATATGAGCAATATTCTAAATGAAATTGTATACTGATGCTTTGAAAATATCTGGTCTTGTGCCATTTACAAGTTTTCTCTGGAATTCCTAACTTTCCAAATATTATTTGGCAATCTGATACTGAAGGTAATTTCTTTTATGGTCTGTCAGCCTACCATTGCCGCACCATAAGACATATACTCTATGGCAATGGCCTGCCTGCCTACCATTAATACACTATGACATCTGCCATTGCAATGGCCTGTATGCCTACCATTACCACACTATATGATATATCCTCCACTGCAATCATGTCAGCTTACCATTAATACACTAAAAGACATCCTCCATAGCAATGGCCTGCCTGCCTACCATTAATACACTATAAGACATCTGCCATTGCAATGGCCTGTCTGCCTACCATTACCACATCATAAGATATATCTTCCACAACAATGGCCTGTCAGCCTACCATTACCACACCAAAAGACATCCTCCATTGCAATGGCCTGTCTGCGTACCATTACCACACTAAAAGACATCCTCCATTGCAATGGCCTGTCTGCCTACCATTACCACACTATATGATATATCTTCCACTGCAATCATGTCAGCCTACCATTAATACACTAAAAGACATCCTCCATTGCAATGGCCTGTCTGCGTACCATTACCACACTAAAAAACATCCTCCATTTCAATGGCCTGTCTGCGTACCATTAATACACTAAAAGACATCCTCCATAACAATGACCTGTCTGCGCACCATTACCACACTAATAGACATCCTCCATTTCAATGACCTGTCAGCCTACCATTAATACACTAAAAAACATCCTCCATTGCAATGGCCTGTCAGCCTAGCATTAATACATCACAAGTCATAGCATCTAAAGCAAATTTAAAAGTCTCTTAATCAAAGTGTTGACATTATGTAAAGTACTAAGTACAATTGTCTGCAACAAACACAAATGTTAAAACAATGAAATAAAGCTTAATATCTTAGAATGTAGATCAATAGATACCTTAATGAATGTAGTATTAATATCCACATTTATACTCAAGTTCACTGTCAAATTTAAAAGAGATTCGATGCCTAAAATGATACGACTGTCTCCAAAAATTAAAATACAAGCAAGCATTTACAAAGATAATGAAATGACATGATGCACAACCATAAAACATGTATAACTTGAAAATAAATGTCATGTCAGCAGCAACATCAATTGAAATTCTTTAAATTATCAACACTGAGTCTTATGAGACAAAATACCCATCAATATGTATATAACCTCAACAAAAACAACAAACTCAAGAATGATAAAACACTAACAGGATTTCAACCAGGCTTAATGCAAGGAAAAAAATCCATGTACAAGATGGCAAGAAATTACGTATTTTTCCCCCAAAAAACAATGGAATACAATGTGGCTTCCTAATTTTTTTTTAATGATCTTTATATTATTTTTACAAAGTTTATAAAACTCTGCTCAGAATAGTACAACTTCCAAGGAATAATTTTGCCAATAATGAATTTCCTTTCTAGTAATTTAAACTAAATAGGTAGCAAAAATTGGTTAAATTTTGGCTACTTGAGATCTTTCCTTAAGGTAAAAGATAACATGCCACTACAAAAGGGTTTCTTAAGGTAAGGTATAACATTCCACTAATAAGGCTTTTTTTAAAGTAATGGATAACATTCCACTAAAAAGGATTTTCTTAAGGTAAGGCATAACATGCCACTAAGATTTTTCTGAAGGTAAAGGATAACATGCCAATAACAAGACTTTCCTTAAGGTAAAGGATAACATGCCACTAAGATTTTTCTGAAGGTAAAGGATAACATGCCAATAATAAGGCTTTCCATAAGGCTTTTCTTAAGGTAAAGGATAACATGCCAATAATAAGGCTTTTAAGGTATAGGTTAACATGCCAATAATAACACTTTCCTTAATGTAAAGGATAACATGCCAATAATAAGGCTTTTCTGAAGGTAAAGGATAACATGCCAATAATAAGGCTTTTCTGAAGGTAAAGGATAACATGCCAATAATAAGGCTTTTCTGAAGGTAAAGGATAACATGCCAATAATAACACTTTCCTTAAGGTAAAGGATAACAAGCCAATAATAAGACTTTTCTGAAGGTACGGTATAACATGCCAATAATAAGGCTTTTCTTAAGGTAAAGGATAACATAATGCTAAAAAGGCTGGAAGTATCTATATCATGACCGTAATTACCAAAAGTTCAGTACAAATGATGGCATAAAGCTGAAAAATACTATCAAACTCAATTAAAAGATAACTATTTAATGTCTTAAATTGGAAGATCAAACTGGGTATTAACACCAAATTGAAGGAATAGCAACTGAAAAAAATTTATCAAAGTCTAACAAATATTTAATAGGTAATTAAAACAAAGATTAAAATATGAAGATTACACAACATTCCTAAGATATAGTAAAAATATACTGCAGTATATAAAGCATGACTTCAGATTCTACTTCTTACAAGGTTCACACTGTCACAGTTTGTGCCTTTGTAGTACTATTAATGTTTCAATAAAGCCATATTTTTTGAAAATTGCATAAATGTCTGAAAGTAATATACATGTACCAATAAATACATACCACTTGAATTAAGATGAAAAATAATCCCAAGGAAACACAGTAAACAAGGAAACAAAATTACCTTCCGCATGAGGTACAAAACTTGTGAAAGAACAAATAATAACTAAATTTTAAGAATAATTATGAACACTGGCTTGAAATTAATATAAACCATAGTATATCCAAGACACATTGCTTAAGAATGAATATACCCAACATAAAGACCTGTACTTCAAGAAGAAAAACTTTTAATACAAATGCCAAGAAATCAAAATCGATGTCTGAGGTAGAAACAACCCGAGATCAGATCTCTCCTATGAACAAATACAGATGACAATGAGAAACACATAAAACAAATTTCTTGGTAAGTAGGCCAATAACATTAACACAATTATTAGTTAAATATGTGTGTGTGTGTGTGTGTGTGTGTGAGATCACTTATAGTCACATTTTTAGAACCCAAAAACTCTTCTACAGAAGACTTGTTTAAAAAAGAAAATGATTTTCAGCCACTTATTTGTTTCCAACTAGCTCTAAGTCTTCCGGTAATCAGGGCTTAAAGAGTTTTCAATAGATGAAGTTGAAGAATTCTGAAGACCACACTCAACCACCCACCAACACAACCTGCAGTCACAAGTTTAAAAGATAACATATTTAGGCCAGATCCACAACTTTTATCCATGAAACTTACATTCAAACTGCACCTTATTTTAAAGATTTTTAAAAACACTTCACTTCCAACTGAGCAAACAAGCCATTTACGTGATTTTTTTGGTAAAAGTTCATCAGAGCAAATCTGTGTACACATGACAATGGCAGAACAAAGGTAGGGAAGCTGTAATCCTTATAGAATAAGAGCTCCCAAATGATTCAATAATGATTTGTATGCAACAAACTCACAGATTGTACAAAATTACAAGTAAAAATGCCAAAGTTAATATGGAAACTGGTAAACTATCAGTAAGCAAGTAGCCAAATTGTCTACTGATCAAGGTACCTATGCTTGGCTACCGATGGTAAAAGGGTTGGAAAAATGCTGCAGATTATATTTTAAAGCTGACAGCTTGCAAAATATTGGAGTATGCAACTTTGTGAAATTTTTGTATTTGTTTACAGCATGGTATCCAAGCAATCTAAAATCTGTTAAAATGTATGTGTTGGTATGCAGTTTCTTGCTCTGATTTTAGTTGAATACCCCTCCAAAACTAAGAATCATTACACAGAACAAAATGAGGAAATAAATACCTCATCACATACAGTCAAGAAAAATATAGCTAAATATTAACAAATTCATCAAATTTGCAATGGTAGAAAGTAACAAAAAAAACAAACAAACTGAAAGGTGAATAATGTGAATGAACCTTTTCAATGGAACATAAATACTGAGATCAGATTAGTTTTCCACAACAGAAGGTCTTTGCAGTTAATTTTCTGAAAGAAGTCATAAATCAATAATTCTGGCTAACCTCATTTTCTTGCGATTAATCAAATTTTATAATAAGTTTCTTTTTTCAGTATTTAATTAGAGACAGGCATCACAAAAACATCATTTTACAACCAATTACTATCCAAGTTCATTGCACTATGATATATGTAGATAAAAAGTGACACGATATTGATAATGTTATATTGTAATGACCACATCGTTTCAAGTGACATGATATTGATAATGTTTTAGTGTGACGATCACATCATTTCAAGTGACATGATATTGATGTTACAGTGTGATGATCATAATAATTTTATAGTGTGATGATTGTATCATTTCAAATAATTTCTTATTGATAATGTTATAATGTGATGACTGTATCATTTTAAGTGACATCATTATGATAATGTTATAGTATGATCACATCATTTCAAGTGACATCATTATGATAATGTTATAGTGTGATGATGATCACAGCATTTCAAGTGACATCATTATGATAATGTTATTGTGTGATGATCACATCATTTCAAGTGACATCCTATTGATAATGTTATAGTGTGATGATCACATCATTTCAAGTGACATCATTATGATAATGTTATAGTATGATCACATCATTTCAAGTGACATCCTATTGATAATGTTATAGTGTGATGATCACATCATTTCAAGTGACATCATTATGATAATGTTATAGTGTGATGATCACATCATTTCAAGTGACATCCTATTGATAATGTTATAGTGTGATGATCACATCATTTCAAGTGACATCATTATGATAATGTTATAATGTGATGATCACATCATTTCAAGTGACATCATTATGATAATGTTATAGTATGATGATCACATCATTTCAAGTGACATCATTATGATAATGTTAAAGTGTGATGATCACAGCATTTCAAGTGACATCATTATGATAATGTTATAGTATGATCACATCATTTCAAGTGACATCCTATTGATAATGTTGTAGTGTGATGATCACATCATTTCAAGTGACATCCTATTGATAATGTTATAGTGTGATGATCACATCATTTCAAGTGACATCATATTGATACTGTTATAGTGTGATGATCACATCATTTCAAGTGACATCCTATTGATAATGTTATAGTGTGATGATCACATCATTTCAAGTGACATCCTATTGATAATGTTATAGTATGATGATTGCATCATGTTAAATTCCACTAACCAAAAGTTGAAGCATAGGTTATGTCAAGAACATCACCAAAAACGTTACTTCAAGAGCTAAATAAAATCTAATCTGAAGCTCCAACCATGCTTAAGCTTGAACAATTTTGATCAGAAATGCTTGTCAACACCCATAATTTAATCACCATGTATACAACTCATACATATGTACAAACAATCAGACAGCTGGGCTATGCCATCTGAGTCAAGTCTTTATCCTTCACAAATTAAAAAATGGAAGATACCATTTTCTTTACAAGAATAAAGTTTTTTTATTTAATATTTGTGTTCATACCTCTAAGAACAAGCAATATAGAATGAAAATAATATTTCCAATTGGTTAAATATTCTTTCTTTGGTATGAAAATTATCTTCATACAACCATTCAAAGTTTATCACACACAACTTAATCATTATGCAATAAATCAATCAGTTTGCATGCATCCATTCTGTGTAAATTCAGTTCATCCTAATCAAACCCTCATATCGCATCAATGTCAATGCATTCTGTTTGATAGATGGCAGCACGGTAACTATACCTATCAGAAATTCGTCGATGAAGTGGCTTCTTGGAAGCCATGTTTGTGACCCTTTGACCTTCCTCATCTATTGCAGTCTCCACTAATGATGGTTCCAACTCTGTATGGGAAGCAATCTTAGACTGCAGTAAATACACATAGGTTTTGTATCTTTTCATCTGTGAAAAAAAGATGAACAAGAAATAAATGGTGCAGAGTCACGAGTAAGAAATGAATAACAGTAAACTTATTTACCCATGAAACATCTGTCAGATACACTTTGTTTGGGCTGTTCCAGTAAAATATACTTGGGATTAATGGATGGCACTTCTAATGAGGAAAGGTCATCCATAGAGGTAATTTGTAAGTTTGAATTGCATTCATATGAAATCTTTCAGCAACCAATGCACCCTAGCAGAGTAGTTCCAAACTTGCAAGTAATAGCAATGTGAAACATGTAAAATATTTTGAAGTTCAAAAAGGGGTCCTCATACTCAAAAAGGTTGTGAACCACTTAGCTAGCACATATTTTTTTCAAAAGTGCCTTCTGTGGATACCATGTGTGTTTACATGGAACAGCAATGATCAACTTGCTCCAAGTTAATCCATACGTAAATGCAGATAAAGATGCATGGTCATGTTATAAGAATTGGAAACTATGAATCATGTTTATGGCTTCAAAACCTTATTTCTTTTTACCTATGACAGACTGGCCAACCCTAACAAGATCATTTCAGTAAAGCAGCTGATTTTCTTTAGGTCTGACCAGTTTTTAGTAAGATGTGAATATCATGTACTGCTATTGTCAAGTTGGAAAACATGTATTTAAAAAGTTTGATATTCCAAACTGATGCATCAATGGTAAATATTATGTTCTTAAAAGTTAGTAAAGTACATATACACTTTAATTACCTCCAGTACAGTTGCACAAACTTCAATTTAAAACCCTATGCAGCTCAATGGTGTATTGCTATCTTTCATGTGGATGTAATTCTTGGAATTATTTTCTTCATTTCACATTATGATGACAATCATACCTATTGCCATGTGACTTATTCAAACTTACACATGATGTCCAATAAACGTAAATGTGTCCCTTTCCTTCCTACTTTTATTTCGAACAATCTGATTTTTTTTTAAAATTCCTCTGTACTGATTATTAAATCTTTTTAAGAAGCTTATATTTTTACTTTCTTCTTTAACAAGTATCGGTAGCTGGTCAGCATTTAATATTTTTTTTATAATCAATAGTTTGATCATGTTGTAGGGAAAATATGTGCAGTAAAAAAGCATCTGAAGAACTAAAGTAATTTTAGTCTGGTTCTTGGATAATTTCCACTAAAATCATTATGAAACCCAGATCAAAATCAAACATGGATGAGCCAATTATCTGGATTATACAGCAAAGTTATATTTCCATAGTTTTTTCATTTATTCCACAGGTCTGTATATTAAAGTTCATTTTTTTAAGACCTGCAACAAAACTGTAAGGGTCAGCAGGTCTACCATGATCAAAATATTGAGTTAAAGAGTACCAGAAATTATACCAGCATCTCCTGCATAATGCTATGGCAACTTGGTAAGCTAAGGCCTCAGAAACCAATCTAAGGCTTGGGAACATCTGTAAATGCTGATATAATCACTATGAACTTGGAGAAAAAGGATCAAAAGCAATTTTAACTGCAAATATAAGTGATTTGGTCAATGAAAGTTGTGATCTCACATTTCATAAAAATAGTTTGTTGTAGTATATCAGGATTATTTATAGCACATACATGAAAATGACATAAAATAAGGTTCCAGTAGGCCCCTGTTTGCTGATGAAACTTGTTCTATCCCTGGAATGAAACTTCTCCTATCCCTGGAATCAAATTTGTCCAATCCCTATATGCTCACAGTAAAACGGATGAGTTAGTTTACTGATTTATAAAAAATTCCTGGCAACAAAACAATATTTCTGCTAATTGCCAATTGTAGGCATATCAGAATCACTTGAACAATCTTGTGATATTTAGACCTGTTTACCTCTAAAATCAATGATAAATAAATAAAATTATAATAGGGTACCAACCATATCCACAATAACGTCAACATAATGGTGACAAAATGGGAAGGATCCATTGCTGAATCCTTCACTATCTGTACAGTTTTGTAACAACTAGAAATGCATCCTTATAACATCTATGCATTCTGCAAATATGAAGTTCACAGGAAAATATGCAAAAACCAAGATGGAACCAAGTTAATGACATTCTGAAGAGGTTTCAACTGTATGCAAGGACAACTGATAACACTGTATTTTGATGCTTATCAGTTGATTGTTTACCTGCATCATTTGATGAGCAATTACACGTTTCTGTCTACAGATAATAAATGTTATTAAAAGGATTCCTTCTCAATCAAAGTTGAACTGAGAATATCACAGTGTTTCTAAAATGCCACATCTATATGTGATCACCCTCACAATTGTGAAAATTTCACTGTAAAAAGAGAAACATACAAAAACCTCACACAAAATGCTAAAACAAAACAGTTTCAGAATATATGCTAGAGAGGCCCACGGCTATCATAATAGGTAAACAGTGACAGATCAGTGGAAATCCAATAATTAACCTTCAATTTCAATCGGTTGCCCGTAAGCCAGAATAAAATAAATAACACCACTATCTTGCTTTCTTTCCATTCTTTACCTCTTGAAAATTTTATCATTTTCCCTTTACAAATAAAGTAATTAGGACGAGTTTTAAATAGGTAATCAGCTGTTTTGTTTTCAGTCACGACTGTCCATAGTTGCTGGGTCAGTGACCTGCTAATGCACACTATCGATGTTTCGCATTGATAAACAACGGATAATTTGATTTGCTCTGTGCGTGGAGGTGTGTTAGTTTTAACCAATAAAATTATGTTTAAAGTATAGCTGACGTGACCTTTCTCACAGTATTCGCACTACATAGAACAAGCAAGAACAAAGAAATGGGTAAGTTTTTTTCTTTTTACTCCATTATTTATGGATATTTTAAGGAGTGCGCTCTCTGATAGATAAAACTACTCTTTCTGCATTAAACGAGTCCCAAATCATGTTTCTTGCAAGCATTAATATGCCGCACTTCGAATTATAGATTTGAATATAATCGGGCGCCTAGAGTAAAATGGTTACCATGGTTCAGCTATGGTAGATCAGTGATAATAGGTTGCTATGCTACACATTTTCACTGAGTATATAATTCAACATTCATTCAATGGAATCAATGCGTACAACTCTTAAATAGTATGTTAATAATAACGTTGTTGTTTCTAAACTTTATTTAAGGATGCAACTTTACCTTGAAAATGTAATACACATTTCACGAATAATCAATCTGATCTAAGGTTCTTCTATTTTGTGCTCTTTCATTATGATATTTACTTTCAATATAATTAATATAATCAGTTATTCATTAGCTTATAGTTTAAAAACCCGGCATATATACCAATTTAAGTATTTGAATGTTTTATGCCGTTTCACAGACCCCCCACCCCTCTGCTTTTATTTAAATTCATGGCAATAGTACATGTTAATAAGCAGTACTGGTTTATTACTTAATTTTCAGTGAGTATGATATAAACAAAATTTAAAAGGTCCCTTAATTTATATTTACTAATTCCTAAGAGTTGAATTAATTTTTGACCAAATTGTCTTTCAGATATGTATGCACAGCTAGTGTTTTTAGAAGGTGATTTTCGGTTTGAAAACTCGAGTCATCCAATTCCAAACTGGCTATTTCAGTCTTTGGAAAGTTTACTCACACTTGATCAATCTGTGTCATCTGGAACTATGGATTATTTTATCAATCTGACAACAGGACAATTTCTTTTTTAAATTTCAATTTTTTAAGATTGTAGCTGGCACCATCAGATTTCATGACCTTTTGAAAAATACAAAATTGTAAATTATTTCACAAAATTATGCATGATTATCTCCCATAAAATTGTGAGAAAACTGAAATAATTTTAAAGTTAATTATATAGAAAATGTAGATATTATTTAAAGATATTTTTGGTGCTTTATGATTTAGGTAACCTGTAGATCACTTTAAAACAGTATTTACTCTGATTAACAGTGTCTTTCTATTTTCTGGGGGTGGACACCTAGACTTTGAATTTTTGATGGAATGAAAAATGCCTGATGTGGCATTTTTAAGACCATATTGTCTATTTGTTTGCAACGCTGTACATCATAAAAGTAGTATTTCCTTTAGCAATGAGTGCATAGGTGATGCTGTGTAAAGATAACCTACAAAGATGAGACAATTAGTGTAATATTTTGGTTGTAAACATGAGAAATAGCTAAATTGTGCATATTCCTGATTTGTTTTTTTTTAATGAAATATGTCATTTTTAGGATACATTCTCGTACAACAGATAATGCTGTGATTTTTTCACATGAGTTTTATAATGTTGCATAGTTTGTAGTGCTTTGTCTATTTGAAAGGATTTCATCAAATAAATAAAAAAAAAAATCTGAAATGGGCTTTGTATGCTCTTTTTACTTATGGCAATCGGACTCCCTATATATGCTTATTTTTTAAACTTTTTTATGGATATTCCGAGAAAGGTGTGTTCTAGATTTCTGTCTAAAATCTTCATCTTTTACCAAGAAACTTGCAACAACATGATACTGACATATGGATGAGATTTTTTTTATCTAATCTTTCAACACAATGTCACATATCTATACCTCATGTTCTAAATAGTTTTCTTTGTCTATGTAGTCCTGGATGATTCTGGCTTTGGATCCTTTTTCTGGGGGTAAGGTTCTGTGGTCATGTAGTTCCGTCTCCAAGGCTGTTATCCGAGATTCATTTTCTTTCAACTGGTCTTGCTGCAAATAGTTAAGAATAAGTAACATAATTCCGAGAATAATTGTCTACATGATAGTGTGGGAAAGAACAGACAGCTTTCTGTACAAGAGTACTAAAGTTGATATCAGGATGATGGAAAACAAAACTATTTGAAATTGTGGGAGTCAGATCTGAAATGTGATTAATTTTAGGTTCAGGATTGTTGGAATTGTAATAAATAATAAGTTTTACATTAATAATGCTACCTGCACATCATTTAGCAAGTTGTTACTACTCTGATTATTATAATTTCAACTACTAAATACTTACTGAACAATACCATTGTAATTATTTGACCCATTAAAGCTATTCTATATAGGAGCCTTAAATAATGCTAAGGAGTTGATCTAACATTTTGGTCTTCGCAAAGCATTATGGAATCGTAAGTGACTTTTTCATGTTTATATTAAATCCACAAATTACCCCTGAATCTGTTATAAACATTTTTTGGAATTAAAAAAAATTTCATTTATTCTTTTACATAATTATATCTGGATAAAAATAGCTGTCTTGTCACAGAGATTTACTGACTTCCCTTTCTGTGAACAGAAAGGTCTATTGTCTGATTGAAAAAATACACAAAGAGGAACTACACCAAAATTCTTAACTATTTTCTAAAAAGACATAAAGATCTACAAGTCTCACTCTTTTCTTAACTCTTATTTCACATACATTTTGATATATCACAATCAAGGACCATTTCATCAACGTATTGCCACACTTTTCACAAAGTATGTGTTGGCATATTACAGTAGTAATGTAGTTGCTGTATTATGATTACACCATTACTGTATTCTGTGCTATAACATACTTTACCTATAAATAATCTTCAAGAATTTAACACAAAATCATGATGCTAAGTGTATCACTGGTTGCTAATGAAAGCATTTCCTTACTAGGCACATAGATGACATTTGAAATGTCAAAGTAAGTACCTACCAAATATATACATGTTTATATAAATTTCCATCTTACCAAATTAAGTCTAGTATATGAAGATGGTAGTAGTGGTCTCTGAAACTTCTTCTGTGATCCGACACCACTGGGTAATGATGGGGCTGATAGACTGGCTGCTACATAGTTTATTGTATCTATCCATTCTTGTAATTCCTTACTATTGCTTGTTTGGAATAGATACTCTGCCCAATCAGATGTCTGAAGTCGGAACACATGTTGTTTCTTTGTATAGTCTGCAGCCTTTGAAGCTAAACAATGGTGAATCCTTATGGCATTATGTGAACCTTCTACAAAGCTAGCACGCTTCATGCCATGCTCATCTTTGTGCAGATAGAGAATCAAATCACGTAATGTAGCATAAAACATTCTCCAGCCTCTCTTTCCAACAGGTGCTGAAAAATGACAGATAGATCTGGAATTAAATACTGATCTCTGAAAAATGACAGATAGATCTGGCATTAAATACTGATCTCTAAAATATGTAAACAATTTCATAATAGAAAAATACAAGTGTACATCATGGTGTTCCATATAAAACGGTGTCTCACCAGTTTTCTACTTAAGCATCACCGAGTATAAATTTATACATACCATGATGTTAAGAAAAGACTTCAAAAACACAGGTCCTCAACCTAATTGACACTGGTGCTGTTGCCATTGCTGCCAGAAAATAATATCAAGGTCATGACATTTATGAGAACTCCAAGGTTTTCTTTTATTCAACCTAACTATACCTTTTCATTAACATCAAACGTTTGATAAGAATACGGTATCCCATCTATAAGACATCTTAATCCATTTCTAAAATGGCCCCAGATTTCAGACACTGCATGCTGGGAGAAGACAACAATATCAAATATCAACATTCTTTTTGTTTTGTTCTGAGAGGCATAAGATGATGAGAACAACATTTTCACTTTATAAAACAAAAACTGTCAAGTGCAATTTGTAAGGTTGGACAGATAATTAAAATAGTAGTGACACGTTAGATGTAAGTCAAGTGCTATGAGCAAAAAAGCGGAATGGAAAAAATTGTACACTCATTAGACACAATTACTACTTGTGAGCTTACAAGAAATTCTACAGAGAACTTGGGTATCCTGATGTTTGGCCATGATGCCTTCTTCATAAGTGTTATTAATGATTAACAACTTGCATTAACATACAACCAAGAAAGAATTAACTGTATTGGATTTAAGAAAGAGCAAATGTCAAAATATTCAAGGTGAATATATGCATTATATCCAAGATTTACTTTTTTTGCCATCTGGTTCAGCACAACACTTTCTCATAACGTAGCCCTTCTTGTACTCTGTTGTTTGATTTGGATCAGGAACCTGGAAAAGAGGAGATTCTAGATTTGGTACAAACTCTATTTGTCTTCTTTTGTGACATCAAGCACTACTGTCTGTTCTTTAAGTTTCATAGATGACCTCTATATTCAATTGGGCCCAAAACTGGGTCTTTTTCTTTTTGAAAACCACTGATTTTAATGAAAGAAGCAAATTAACCAAGAGTGAAACTCTGCTATAATCAGGGATAGCAATGACTTTAAAAAAAAGTTGTCACCTCAAAAATAGCCAACCTCAATATTTTGTTGTACACTCCAAAATGTGTTAAAAAATATACATGCATGTGAAAAATCCATGAATTTGACTGTTCGATTATATGTTAGAAAATTCATGTATCAATCAATACCCATTAAAAAACTCAATTAAACATATTAATAAAATGGTAGTCTTTGTTTGATCTATATTCCATTGTTAACAAACATGTTTCACGAAACAATTTACTCTGATATTTATTATCCTAGTAGCATGTAGCTGTTTTTTACACTACATGTACATGTACTTAAATTGGCCCCGATTTTAGTCAGCCTGAGATAACTACCATCATAATGAGGCTACCAAAGGGATGAGGCTATTCATAAGTATGAAAATGTGTGAACAAATTAATAAGTTTAACATTCTTGTAAGATGAACCACTTTCATTTAACTCGCCAGCCATATATCCATTGTTTCAAAATGATGGAACTTGAATTGGGTTTTAAACTGCAATTGGTAGCAATCATAAGCAAAAACTTTTTTTTTATAATGCAAACAGGAAACTTTTTTTTTATAATGCAAACAGGAAACTTTTTTTTTATAATGCAAACAGGAAACTTTTTTTTTATAATGCAAACAGGAAACTTTTTTTTTATAATGCAAACAGGAAACTTTTTTTTTATAATGCAAACAGGAAACTTTTTTTTATAATGCAAACAGGAAACTTTTTTTTTATAATGCAAACAGGAAACTTTTTTTTTATAATGAAAACAGGAAACTTTTTTTTTATAATGCAAACAGGAAACTTTTTTTTTATAATGCAAACAGGAAACTTTTTTTTATAATGCAAACAGGAAACTTTTTTTTTATAATGCAAACAGGAAACTTTTTTGGCACAATACATATGTTCCAATCACTATGACAAACAATGCTTTTATTTAAGTTTGCTGCCAACTTTCTTTGATCAAAGGTCTTCGGCTTGCTCTCATGAAAGTTCATGTGTTATTGAAGATGTCGCTAAAGGTGCTCTTTGCAGTGGCAACATCAAATAATTGTAAAACACTGACATCAACAGCATTTTTTTTAACATTTGCTTAGTATATATAGTTTCAACAAAGCTACTTTTTTTTCTGGTACATTTTTCAAAAAGGTAAAACTTGCCATCATCTGCTAGATTGTAGTCATTCCTGTTCCTCATTTCAGAGGTGGTCAGTTGTAACTAGTCAGGTAGGATGACTTTGGGTTATATTACAGCACATATTACTAAGGCCAAACGTTTGGCATATGCAGATTATGATATAATAATGCTGTGTTAGGTTGTTTTGTCTATATGCACAAAGGATTTGTTTATGTAACAATAGATTCCAGTGCATTTTTCTATCCAAGCTGTTTACTTCCTGTCATGGTGCCTTTGAATTTCTCAATTCCAAACCCAAACTGTATATACAATTGTTAACAGCCAAAAGTGTTGTCACCAAAAAAATTGCATGATGGCAAATTTCATCACTAATAAGGACAAAAATTGGCAATTTGCGACATTGGCAAAGCCAGAGCAACCCCTGTAAAATAAATTTTATTAATACTACAAAAAGTTAAAATATACCATTATCAAGGCATGGCTCCACAAATTTGAAACTAATTTCACCAATTTCAGGAAGTACTACAAAATTATAGTGCCAAAAGAAACAAGAGCTGGTTTTGATGTTATATTCTTACAGAAAACAAATGTCAGATCATTGTATTTTTCAATATATGAATAAAAGTTTATATTTTTGAATGTTCATTTTAATTATATCCATAGTCAATCACCGAGCCTGGATATTGTTTTTTAATGTTGTCATTAAAAGATAACATTTGTTGATCTAATTATTATCAAACCATCAAGATTAAATACATTGTCTTCTTTGTTTGTTTGCAATGAATATGTAAAACTGTTGCTCAATCCAGGGTTTGTAATAGCCAAACAGATTTTTCATTGTCAAACAATATAGCACATCAAACAATGCAGTGGTAAAAAAAAAAGAATTTCTTACAAAAATTCATAAATCATATACCTAATTAAATAATTGCTAACCATCAAAGTCTATCTCAAAGCTATACTTCTTGAAATTACAAAAGCCACCATAATGATGACATGGCTTAGCCTTGTTTCAAACACGCATCAAAGTAAATTGATCAGTGAATCATATACTCCATTCCCAAAAACAAAAGTCCCTTGAATGGACTGTTGCTCTTATCAGGCAAAACAAATTTCTGGGAACATGACCATTTCTTCCTATTAACTGCTGAATGTTGAACCCATCTCTATGTTCTTTAGTGATAAGATTTTCAAATTAGATGCTGTGGTTGACCTATTGGATGTCAGATTGGAACCATTTTGATTTAGGACAAAAAAAGACATGACTAGAAGCATTTTGGCGAACAGCCAGGGTCATTATGACAACCCATTCCAAATGACAAGATTTTCAAGACAGTCATAATGGAAGCTATACTAGATGTGCAACTAGAACCATTTTCTTTCAAGGCCAATCAGCTTTCATATGAAGTCTGTTGGTGAAATCCCTACATTGATAAAGCCATCCATTTTGGAGGAGGAGTAGAGATAACAATATTTTTAAGATAGCCATCAGGGTGGACATATTGAGATTAAGTTATTTTAACATTTAGGACACCATAAGAAAACCAAATTTCATCAAAATGTCTCTCCATTTTAATTGAGTACCAAAAATAAATATTATTAGGATGGTCATATAATGGACATTATAAAAAGATGTTTTAAGTGAAAATCCTATGATGTTCATTTAGGGTATGTAGATTTTCAAGCTGGCTATTGTGGCAGTCAAAGTTAGACATAAGATCAGTGTTCTTTTCATTTAAGATCAACTGGTTATTTGGAGAAGTCTTTTGTGGAAAAACTAGGTCAACACGACTTTCTGTTTAGGAAAAAAAAGTAGCCATAACAAGAATTTTGTGTTGGTTGCTGTGTTGGCCATACTGAAAGTCTAATCAACACTATTTTCATTTACGGCCAACTAGACACCATCACAAGAATTATTTAGATAAAAACCTCATGAATTGACCATTAATTCAAAAGAAGTAGTGATAACAATAACAAGATTTTTAAGATGGCTGCTGTGAAGACCATATTGGATGTTAGATTGACACCATTTTTATTTTGGGCCAACTTGATGCCACAAGTCTTTTGTGACTGCTGCTGTGGTGGCCCTACTGATGTTCCAAGTGGTACCATTTTCATACAGGATGACCCTTAGTGCTAATTTTTAGCAAGGTAACTGTTAGTACCATTTTTATTAGTCTTTGGTATAACTCAGCTGGGGTTTGAACCTATGACCGCCAGCATCCAAGGTGAAAGCTCTAATCTTTTATGCCATGGGACCAGTCTGAAACAGATATACCATCAGCTTTCTTGTGATATTACAATAAGATAACCTAAGATTCCATACTTCTTACAACGGTGATAACATTCAAGTTTTGTACAACAGGCTCTGTTAAATTTTATATAAAAAAAGGTCTTCTTGTTTGAATAGAAGAGATATTAAAAGAATCCAACAAAAATACGGCTGTTTTTTCTTCACATTTTATATGAATTTCTTGGCAAGTGGCGGAATTGATTTAAGAAGTACTGACTTGATGAGATATCTATTTCAACAGATAAATGCTTGCTTTCAATGTTGCAATTTATGTCCAAAAATGTGACACTATCATCATTGATACATCTATTCAAGTCATTATTTATATCAGCATGACAAAAAAGGAAGAAATTTTGGTTCATGTACAACAGTTTTCGCCATGTAGTTCTACTACATGTGAGTGACCTGCTTAACTACTGGTGGGCATATTTGTGCACAAGATAAATACATTTTTCTTCATGTATTTAATGGGGAATTAAAATGCACTTCCATCTGATTCTAATAAAGTTTATATTATAAAGAAATTGACAACACAAAAATTAGAGAAAGCTTCTGCTTTACCTTCATTCCAAAGCAGCTCTATGAAAATATCTTATTTCTTTATTCATGGTATACTTACATCAAGAAATGGATTCTTTCCCACAGACTGTGGAAAACTAGGAAGTGAGTTAGCTGGAATTAGTTCATTAGGTCGATTTTCCATTTCTTGGAATTCTTCATCTCTGAAAGAGAAAACAAATTTGAAGTTAGTAAAGACAATATATTATTAAAAACTGAGACAAAATATAACATATTGAAATCAGATACCGTATTTTCCGGGGTATAAGCTGCTACTTTTTTTCGTTTTTTTTCTTTCAAATGACGTGTGCGACTTATACGCAGGAGCGGCTTATACGATAAATAAATTTTTTTAACGACCGATATGACTGATGCGCAGTGATGCTGTGTTATAGCGAAATGCATATACGGTATACCGGCAAGCCAATTGCTCGAAACTTACATACACGTAAGTATTCGACTACAAGAATATCAAATTAAATAATCAAATAATATTTAGTTATAATATATATGTGTTAAAATTTTTTGTTATTAATAAAAAAAAAAATTGAAATTACGATTGCCATTGTTTTCCTTTTATTATTCACCACGTGCTTCAAGCAAAGTGTTGGTCAGATGTCGCTACAATATATGTATTTAAATGTACCGGTAGCGCTTCATAATTTACTTCAATAGTTTATAAAAACTCTGGATTAATCCGAGACTGGCTTCATTGAGAGAACTTCAAAGTAATTATTAACAAAAACTGGAAGGCTGGTGAACAACTTCAATTGTTTTATAAAGTGCCTTTGAAGTTCGCTCGGGTTGTGGAAATTGACCGGAATACCGAGACTGGCTTCATTGAGAGAACTTCAAAGTAATCAATAAAAAAAAAAACTGGAAGGCTGGCGAACAACTTCAATTGTTTTATAAAGTGCCTTTGAAGTTCACTCGGGTTGTGGAATTGACCGGTATATAAATACGGACCGTTCATACCATGGAGCATTAAAAAAGATAGTTTCAAAATAACGTTGTATGATTTAAAATTGTTATATTAGCGTAAGTCAATACAGTTTAATCATGGCACCAACAACTACCACGCGAAAAAGTTATGATGCAGAATTTAAGTTAAACGTCGTAGCATTTGCGAAAGAAAACGGAAATCGTGCAGTGGCGCTATTATTTACTTAATTTAAGTTAAACGTCGTAGCATTTGCGAAAGAAAACGGAAATCGTGCAGTGGCGCTATTATTTACTTAATAAACATTATTTATAAATCTTATTTGCTTATATTTCTATTTTTAAAATTTCAAACAAGAATATACTTACACGTTGTTGGAATTATAAAGTCGTATGCAATGGCCGGCGGTATCAAAAACGTGATTACGGTATGTGCGCAGGTGCGACTTATACGCAGGAGCGACTTATCTGTTGAATTTTCCAAAATTATCTGGATTTCCCCCTCCCGCGACTTATACCCAGGAGCGACTTATAGGGCGGAAAATACGGTACTAATTTTCTACCCTGCTTACTTATCCAAGACTCAAGGAATGTGCATCAATGACAATATTGTTACTTGTTGCAAATACCACTTTAGCACAAAAAGCAAAAACAGAAATAAACTAGAAGGTCAGTTCTTATAATTATGTGAGATTGGACAGAAATGCTAAATGAATGTTCCAAACTTAATCTCTCTCTCTGAAGATTCATATCTGAATAATGTTATCACTTTATACTGTATCAAAAAACAGAGACTTTAATATTAGTTTTTATATTAAAGCTGATTCCCTGAATGTTGGAAAGAAGCATTTGATAAATAAATATGAAGTTGACAATTTTGAGAGAAGGACCATGTTATTTCTTCATTAAAAATGTCATGTCAAAATGGAAACAAAACATTTTTTAAAAAAAAAAAAATTTGTTTAAAACATATTTTGCTTCTGTTTTAATTTTTTTTGATCTTGTCTCTATCTCATGGCCTTATAAATCAGTTTACAATGCACTAGACAAAAATGTGGATATCAGAAGTATATTGGATGTCACTATCCATTATCAAGATCTTTTACCATCAAAAGATATATTTCCAAATGATCAGTTGAAAATCATGAAATGCCAGCAAATGTAAGAATATCAAATATATACATGCACGACACTAGCAATTATGAAGAACAAAACTTTCAGAGAAAAGATTTTTGTTATTATTGTTTATCCTCTCTCTCATATTAAATAATATTGTGTATATACAGTACTGCCATGTGTGTGTTTATATTCGTCAAAGAAATGCTGATACTAAGTTGACTGAACTTGCAGCAAACTCTATTGTCAACTTTTGTTAATAAAATATACTGTAAATGCAATTATTTAACTTTCCATGGCAACAGGCAGAAACTAGTAACTGAATTTATTTTCTATGATGACAGGTGAAACATTTGAAAAGATTACTTACGGAGACCACTCTATGGCTTCGTTCTTAATAGCATGGTAAATATTCTTCAAGATATCCTTGGAAAAATTTTCTCCATCATTCAGTTCGGCCAGATTCTCTATGAATTCAGCACACGTCATTTTCCTTCCAATAGTCTGAAAGAAAATCAAATGATTTACATGAAGCTGCCTATAATTATTCACATCTTCTATTATACCTGATCTACCATGACAATTTGCAGAGGTGTGTGTGTGTGTGTGTGATTTGGATTTTTTAAATGTAGCCTTAAAAAAAATTCAGACATCTTGCAATGTGGCAATTTATGGTGATGTTTAGCACCAGGACATCATACAGCAGACATGTACCATCCAGTCCCATTATCCTGACACCAGTCCTAACACTAACCTCTTAATGCTGAATACCATATGAAGCAGCTGTAAAAACTATTTTTATAAGTCTTTAGTGAAACTCCGCCGGGATAGAACCCACAACCTCTTGCATCTGTGGTGGATGCTCTAACCCCTAGGCTACCAGATCAGTCACATTTTGTACTGGAAGATCAGGGTTTAAGCTGTTTATTCTGTTGATTAGTTCTAAGACAGGACATAAATCCATATCTGTAAGCACATTATATGATGTCTGATCTGGGTCTATGTAGTTTAGATTTGAATTAAAACTGTACATGGTATCTTAAATCTTATCCTGATCTGGCATTCAAAGATGGTGAAACTAATAAACACTAGTGTGAAAAGTGATGGAAGTGAAAGTGTAGAGCATGGCTACTGCCTAACTGTAGTCAGAATAGATCTTAACTGGTCTAGAATAGTGTGAATAACAGATTTGGCTTTGTGATATTAAGATCCATAGTTAATCCAGTTTGACTAGGTACTATGAAATGATAACATTAAAGATTTTTTTTTTTCAATTTAATAATGATGTACCTTTGTAAATTTCATTCCTCCCATGGGGGTGCAGTGTGGGTAAATCTAATAAATGTTGCTGTCTATTCAAGATTTGATAAATCTGGGTAGCTATTATTGTTACTTAAACAAGAAAATTCAGTATTTTTATCTGCCTACTGTGAAAAGGTATTGTTTTAAACAAATTCTGTAGTTTTATCTACCTACTGTGATAAAGTATTGCTTTATACAAATTCTGTGTTTTTATCTGCCTATTGTGAAAAGACACCATATATACTTGTTTATAAGCTGGGTCCAACTTTAAAGATTATTAACTATGATTTGCCAGCAACTAATATGCATGCAGATCAGGGTCTATGCTGTTTATCCAACTCATTAGTCCTAACAATGATAGATCTGTTTTGGTGTGTTGTGCAGTTGGATCTGACTTGTAAGAGAATATATATGGTAATGCAAAGGCATAAAATGCTAAATCTTAACATTTTTTGCAATAAAGCTGTCATTTTGCTGAGCAGATAAAGAAAATAGGCAAATGTTATACTGTAGCTCCATCTCAAAGGTCATTTGGGGCAGAATAAGGGAAAAAAATAATGTACTTCAAACAGTTTACAAGTTATAAAGCAGAAGAAACCAAAAAAATATTGGCATTTGACCTAAAATCTTGAACAAGAGACTCCAAACGAAAAATGCAGCATATCAGTTAGTACACTAATAGTATACCAAGTTGCATCCATTTATCTTAACAAATTAACTCCTGGAGGCTTTTGCTGTTTTTGCATGAAATGAGAGGGGGAAACACATTTTGGGGACTATTTCTGAATACATCCTACTACACTGACTTCCAAGCAATATTCCATTAGCTCAATACCTAGATGTGCTAAAAAAAATGTTTTCCATTGGTTAGTTTGCTGGCACATGAGCAGAAGGTGAAAAGTTGGAGTTCTTTTATTATTGTTTTTGCTTAACAGACCAATAATTTTTGCATGGAGAAGACTCTTTATTCATAATGTCCACTGTATCCTACTTTTTGCACAGGTTCACCTGTCTGTGTGCACTTCAGACCAGTCTGCCTTATATCTAAGACCATAAAGTCTAAAATCTGGACACAAAATCAAATTCCAACCCTGGGCGAATTTTGAGTGGAAAAAAAAACAGGTCCAAAAAATTAGTTTTTTTTTTCTTTGTATTTTGTAATGCAACTAAAATGTCTAGATATTTTGTTATCTTTGAAGAACTAAATCTGTCTACCTTTCTATAATACCACCCAGGTAAGTAGGCTACTTACTACCTCATGCCTCCTAAACTAGGTGCTAGGGGTTAATGTGTTAAACAGCTCTCACTCTGCAGATCAAAAGGGAAAATGTGACTGAAATTTTAAATACTGACCTGTGACCTTCACCTGAAGGCAATATACTCAATGGCATACCCTACATAAATTACATGTTTAATTTCCTAATCTCAAAATGCTCTGAAGTAAACTGTGTCCTTGTGAAGAAGAAAGAACCACAGTATTGTTTTGGCCATACCTTCTCATGATGGCATATGAATATACATGTATACTCTCAAATGGATTAAAGCTGAGCAGAAAGGAATGTTTGATAAAAAGAAACTATGCATAACATTGACCATGTCCCTAAAGATAGTACCTCCCCCACCCACAATTGTGGAAAGGGGCACACCTTCTAGTGATGATAGGGAAAAAAGTACACAGTTTCATTCCCTAATCTCGAATGGCTTTTTTCTTATAAAGCTGAAACCAATGGGTAATGGGTGGAATGGCAAAAACACCAATAAGCCCACATTTGCATGGGGAGAAAAAAAAAAGGGGCGGGGGGCTAATATGGATGTTGACAATTGACATACCTGATTGTGAAGGTCTGTATTGAGGAGCATTATTGCACAAACAAGGGTGTGACAGGCATCTGCAAAGATAAAAATCATCAAAAAGGATTGCTTTATCTATGCCATCTACAAAGTGAACACACTAGACAAAAAACACCATACAGAATGTGCTCTTATATTATACACAAGATATACTGTATCCTCAAGACCTGTAATCCCATGAACCCATCCAGAGGCATTGACCAATGATAGAATTCCTATGCAAGGGAATGTACCTGAAATGATATCATGACATGACATACTTCAAACTGAGTGTAAATTGGATAAAGAGCTATTTCAATGCAAGCTATGATCCATCCATGAACACAATTTATTAGCTATAGAGTGGTACAAGATGACATTCATGTATTACATGATGTTGTATTCAGTCAGATATACACTTAATTGTGCAAGGTTTTACTAAACTAAAATGTCAAAAAGTATAATATTAAATGGTACTTTACATTAATGTCTAGCAAGAACTGTTGATAAAACTCACATAAAGCATGTAAAATAGTACATAAATTTTATGTACAACTTTACATGCATGTTTTTTATGAATGTTCATGGTAGATCATGCAGTTTCTTTTCTCTGTTATATCTTCATTGTTGATTTTATATTAAGATTGGAACTGAATCTGCCAGTCTTTAGCTGGGTTGTTACAAGGTCAAACATTTGGGTCACAGACTTTAAAGGGTGAGAAACTTTTTGACAATGATGAAGTATCTTAAGACAACAAATCTAAATTTACAGTTGCCAAATTTACTGTTTTCTACATGCAATGCTATTTGAAAATTTAATTGTTTTTTTTATTTTAAATATTGCTCAGGTCAAGAAAGCTCAGACCTCAGAGTCTTTGAAAGTCACTAAAATGATCTAACATGCCATTTATTTCTTTCCCTGGTCTTAGGATGGTAATTTCACATGATATGCAATATTAATCCACATTATTCTTTGCCTTTAAATATGATTTTAATCTGTTGTTGTTTATAACAGAAGATATTGTTTTAAATTGGAAGCAGTGTCAATTTAAGGCAGAACCAATTAATAATAACTTTACATGTACCTAAGCAAATGAAAATAGGTCTTTCAAAACCAGTCAGCATGTGCATCAAATCCACATAAAAAGTTGAAGAATATGTTGGTCTTTTGGGTGATTGGGATGACAATATTGATTTATGTAATACTAGCCTGCTACTATTGCAATGCTTACCTTTTCTGGGACAAAAAAGATTACAGTCAAAGCTAGAAATGTCCACCTTAAATTAGTAACTGGGCATGTGTGTGCTTGTGATTTGGATTTTTAATGCAGCTTAACAATTTTTCAGCCATATTGCTACAATGTCTTAAGTGTGGCAGTTTATAGTGATGTCTAGCACTGGCGCATCATGTTGAAGACATGTAACATCATAAGCCAACCTAGTCACATTATCCTGACACCAGGCCAACCAGTTCTAACACTAACCTCTTAATGCTGAAAGCCAAGTGAGGCAGCTGCTAGTACAATTTCTGTAAATCTTTGGTATGACTTGGCCTAGTTTGAACCCATAACCTACTGAATCCAAGGTTGATGCACTAGGTATTCAATTAGGTCACTGAAGCAATGGTTAATTAGTACAGTAACTGAAGACCAAGAATTGAAAAATGGCATCACCAGTCTGATTCTTTGGTCACAGTCAACATGCAGAATATATTCCTCTTGAATGGGACCTAGATAACAGGACATCAAAGGAGGTTTATTGGAGGGAATCTTTGCAATACTACTTAATTACCTATCCCAAAAATACAAATGATGTTTTAATAAAGGTAATACGTTATTTACTGTTACTAAGCATTGCTGAATTTATAAAGACTGATAGCCCCAAACAAAAACTGGTATAGGAAAACAATGCACATGCCCTTACAGTAAGAGCTTCACAGCACTAAACAATGAAGGGACAAGGATGAAAAGGTAGTGCCAGACCATTTTAAATCTGTTTTCATAATGTCATCCAAAGAGGAATGATTCAAGAAGGTCAAAGGTCAGAAATAACCCAAACTCACAGGCTTTAACTGTCATGAAAGTTAAAATATATAAAAGTTATATATGAATGAGACTGGGAACTTTAACAGCTATTGAAGATAATATGGCTCTTTAAAATATGTTGTTATTGTAGGGTTTAACACCATTTTTCAGCATGCTGAAAACATATAGTAAATAAATATGACATTATGGAGATTTATGATAAATTTGTTTTAAAATTATGTCTATATTGTAATTCTTGACCCTAGTATTCCATCTAGGGGCAAGAGCAGTCCTGAGAGAATGGGATGTATGTAATGATATTGTATTTCATATATGAAGTGAATTGCATGATAGGTTACAAATATATAATTGTAGTCAGCCTGGAGTCACTATCACTCAAGACAATTGGCAATTATTGATGTTACATGGTCATGAATTCCCAACAGTTATCAGTTTGTACTAATGAACTATAATAAGAATAGGGCCGTTTCTCAATAACTTTTTCCAAATAAACGGACTCTGCTGGTAAATTGAACAGTGAAATTTTTAAGTAACATAATAAGTAACATAATAAAGAAAAAAGTAACAAAGGGTCATACACTGAAATAAATGTAAAGCAAAGTAATAATCTAAACCAGTACAGTTATCTCTCTGACAAAGTATACCAAGTATACAGAAAAATTCCCAAGCTTTGCTGGGACAGGCAACTTCTGATGTGAAGGTCTACAAATGATTGACAAGGCTCATAAACTTTCAGAAAGGGCAAAGAAGAGAGAAATTCCCAAAATTAAATGTTGAGGAAACAGGGACCACCTTAAACTTCATCAGGATGTGCTGAAAGGTTATTGCACATCTACAGCAGTGAATAAAGTGTTTGCACTAAACTGTATTAGGATATGTTAAAGAGGATTTCTGAGCAATGGTGGTTATTAAGAAGAATATTATGAATGGTACATTATGTGTCCATCCCAGTTTTTAATAGTTTTACTAGGTACATGTACTTATATGGCATGTTTAACTCAAGAATACTGACCAATAGTTATCACACCTTTAAAAGTCCAAAGTGATCGATAATTTTGTGCAGATCATGAACGATGTCAGAACTATATTATGGTTACATTTTAAAACTAAAACTAATTTTTTAAATTTATATCAGTAAATGCACTTGCATAATTACCGTATTTTGGTGTGTATAACGCGCACCGATGTATAACGCGCACCCCGATTTTCGACCCAAAATAAGTGGAAAAAACGTAGTTCTGCCATATAACGCGCATGTGATATAATACATTTTAAAATTTTGACTACTGCTATTTCGCTCCGTTTTCATAGTGCATGAAAAAGTGGCAATATTGATATTGTATCTTTCCGATTTTATTGTTGGCCCTTAAAAGGGCCCTTTAAATGTTCGTCTAGTTGATGCAGTCTATTGCATCAAATCCCTCAAATTCCACTTTGTCTTCATCACTTTCGAAAAGTCGCTGTATGTCCTGAATCAATTAAATACTGCTCACCGAGACAAAGCATTGTAACTATGTTGAACGCATCAAAGCTTACCTGGCGCCGATTACCGTGAAAAGACCACACCAAGTCGATGAAGCATTGAAGCCATTGATCACTGTATAATCGCAAAGATATCTTAAATAGTATGATTTAAGATGAGAAATAAAACTAAGTAACAAGCTTATTTTCCAAAGAGGAAAAAAATGTTTCCCGACTTCATACATTGATTATTTTGTTCCACAACGTATCAGTGTTGCCGTAAGAAAGAACCCGTAGTCACAAAAATAGATATGTCCCCAACAGATGCTCTGATGAGAACATTAACACTAGTTGAATTCTACACATATTATATTTCAATTCGACCAATAATAAATGAAGAAAAATTTGATTAGATCAACAGTTATGGAATACGGTACTGAACATTTACGGAACAAGTACGGTAATCCACACAGTGGTATTTGTTCCGCTCCATTGCGGCACTTTGCACAGCTTTTGAACAAATTGCCAGTCGTTATGTACATGTATTTCCGGCCGTGGCACAGAACAAAACTTGACACAGTGACGTGAAATGAAACCAGTTTATTAACATAAGCAATCAAAGAACAAGACTATTTGTAAGCATTATTTATTTCTTTAATACGGCAAGTACCGGTAAACATTTTAGTTACAATGCAATGTACAATGGATTTAATATTTCACAAGTAGTGAGTGCCTTCATCCTCTTCAGATCGACCTGGAAAAAATCCTTTTTTTTCAGTTCTTGTATACAACGTGCACCCCCGACTTAAGATAAGAAAATTAGGTAAAAAAAAGTGCGCGTTATACACAACAAAATACGGTACAGCAGATATTTGCATATGAATTGTGTGAAATTTGTATTGTATTGTCTAAATTATAATTCTTGTAATGATGGCTAGACTGCACCATAATTTGATCATCATCAGTCTCTAGTGTGGTTGTTGAGGTGGCACTCCATTGTTAGCATGCAGACAAAACCCCACAGTGAAATATGCCCGTAAAATGTGTGCCGTCGAAAGCGCGCAGCATAAACTCCATATGCCATTTTTTAGTAAGCACACATCAAAGAGTGTAGATGTTCTGATATTCGGAATGACTGAAAATCTGACCCTTCAACAGAAAAATAACTGGTTTATCGATGGTACTTTTAAAGTTGCGCAGACACTATTTACTCAGCTATTCACTATTCATGCTTTAATTAACAACTCGGCCTATCCCCTAGTCTACGTTTTGCTGCCGGAGAAAACAGAGCATGGTTATGAATGTGTCATGCAGAAAATTCTCGAACTGCATCTTGGTCTTAATCCTGCTAGCATTATGGCCGATGTCGAGAAAGCCTCTCTAAATGCTTGTGCAAACATCTTCTCAGGAGCATGGTTAGCAGGATGCTTCTTCCATCTAGGACAACGTATGTGGCGCAAAGTACAAGAATGTCATATAATGGAGGCTTACCGTGATTATGAAAATGTTTACATGTATGTCAAAATGCTTTTAGCCCTGACTTTTGTTCCAGTTGATGATGTTCCAGACGCTTTTGATGAGTTGGTGGACAACAGACCTCCGGAACTTACGCCAATCAAAGCTGAATGATTACTGGGAAGACAACTACGTGGGAAGATGAAGAAGAAACCGTCAAGGAAACCTGAGATTTCCTATTAATCTATTGAACCGTGTAAATGACAGTTTACCATGCACTAATAATTCGGTTGAGGCATGGTATCTGTCATTTCAACAGACAGTAGACTGTCATCATCCATCTGTCTACAAGCTGGTCCATGTAAGAGATGCCAAGGATGGCTCAATAACATCTCGTTTCAAGTTCCTGGTATCTTCATTGTAATTCTGCTATCAGGTTGCTGGCCACACATGAATACAAAAAGATTGAGATAACAAGTGCTCTCAATAGTCTGATTTTAGTTTTCAGACAGATATTCTTGTCTCTCCAGATGGGTCTTAGCTTTGACATAGCTGCCGTTGTGTGTGCTGCTTGCAACAAAACTTTTGCTCTTGATCCCTCTTCAGTGATTATGGAACCAAGATATTTGAAGTTTCTCACTGTTTCCAATTCCTGTCCTCTGACTTTAATCTTGGCTGAGATTTGTTTGCCACTATTTGTCATCAGCTTTGTCTTCTCTACACTTATCTTCATATCAAATCTTGAAGATGTTTCATCCAGGTTCTTCACTAAGGTGGCAAGCTTGTCTTCACTGCCTGCCAGCCTATCAATGTCATCTGCAAAGCGGAGGTTGGTGATGTTACACCTTCCAATGCTGACTGTCCCACAGTGGGTTTCCAGGGCTTTGCTCATGATGCGCTTTAAGCAGATGATGAAAAGCGTGGGTGACAAGAGACAGCCTTGACATACTCCAACTGTTGTCTGGAACCAGTCCACCACAGAACCTTGAGCAATTACTGCACTAGTAGCCTTGATGTACAGCTGCTTGGTGGTATTGGTCAACTTTTGACCCATGTTGTACTTCTTTATTGTGGCCCATAATTCCTCATGCCACACACTGTCAAAAGCGTTTTTGAAATCTATGAACACATGATAGATGTCTTGTTGATGTTGTGAGTACTTTTCACACAGAACCCTGAGGTTGAATATTTGTTCTGTTGTGCTTCTTCCACTCTGGAACCCTGCCTGTTCTTCAGTGCTTATTTCTTCTGCTTGTGGTATCAGTCTGTTCAAGATGATCTTCAGCATCACCTTACTAGCATGGTTGATCAAACTGATAGTTCTGTAATTTTGGTACAGCATGAGACTGCCTTTTATTGGGGGGATTGTTATAATCAGTAACTGGGTCCACTGTGTTGGCCATTCACCTGTCTGCAAGATCTTGCTCTATCACTCATATGCCTCCCCCCCCCCCCCCCTTGATAAGTTCAGCTGGAATCTACTCCAGCTGCTTTCCCATTCTTCAGTGCACTTATTGCTGACTCCACCTCTTCTTTGAGAATGGGGAAATCATCATCATTTGTAGAGTTTGGAACTTCAAGCACATCTGGGTCATCTGTGGACTGATGGTTGTAGAGTTCTTTATAATTCTCAGTACATCTTTCTGCAATGGCACTCGCTTCTGAGAGGCATTTTCCATTTTCATCTTGAATGGTACTGACTCTTGGTTGCTTCTGTCTGGTGAGGTCTTTCACGTTTTGGAATGCCTTTTTGCTGTTATTCTCTATCAGACTGATCTCTATTTCTGTGCACATTTGTTTAATTTAATCTTCCTTTGCTTTCATCAAGCTTTTTCTGATATTCTTGTTTATTTCTCAGTCCCCTATTGCCCCTGTTGTGTGTCTGGTGTTTTTTAGGTCTCTTCCAGCATCACACAAGGTCAGAATCTCTTCTGTAACCCAGGTTGTTTTTTTTTTGGGGGGGGGGGGGGGCGATGGAAGCTAGTGATGTTCTTGGCAGCTGCTGTCATGAATGTGTTGATAGTGTCTGTCATCACTTTAACATCAACATCCATCACAAGAAGTGGAGCAAATTTTCCTCCAATTGTGGCTTGAAATGACTTGCATATGTTAGGGTCCTTCACTTGTTCAAGGTTGAATTTGAGCCTGATGTTATTTGGTTTGTTAATATTCTTCAACCTCACAGGAAAGTGCATAATCACAAGGTCCCAACATGAGCACCTGGGAATATTTTTGCTCTAGCGATGCCAGATAGGTAATGGTTTTGAACCACTATGCAGTCGATCTGGTTATGATGGGTTCCATTTGGTGTGTGCCTTGTCCAGAATTGTGAAGCTTTATGTTGGCCCAGGGTGTTGGCTAGTACTAAGTTGTTGTAGCTTACAAACTCGAGCAGCCATCTCCCTCTTTCATTTGTTAGCTCATTGCAAGAAGGTACACAAATGATCATCCCAATCTTTTAGAACATCTTTGCCAAATTTGGCATTCCAGTCTCCTTGGATGATGAGGATGTCTTTTTTACTGACCATGTTTATAAAACCCTGGAGTTTGTTGTAAAACTCCTCTTATTTCTTCATCATTATGATCAGTAGTTGGAGTTAGATAATTGTGATGTTAAAGGGAGATGCTTTCAGACGAATGGAGATGATTCTGCTAGATATAAGGCGGCATTCAAGCACAGATCCCTTGATGGCATTGTTTACAAAGAAGCCTACTCCATTATTCAATTTGATGTTCTCCTAGGGCTTTCCATTTGACTTCACAGTCCCAGTATGTGCCATGTGTTGTGTTCCAGCTGATGTGTCAACTCTTGGAGTCTTCCAATTTGCAACAGAGTTCTAATGTTTCAGGTGGTGATGGTGATGCTGTCTCTTGTTCTAATTTTATGTGAAGTACCAGAAGCACACTTGTCTCCTCTGTCCTGGTGGTCAACGGCAGGCGCGGTCTTTATTGACTCAGGTGTCAACTGATCCAGTATGGTAACTTCAGATTTGTCCAGCATTATTAGTGCGTCTTCTGCAAAAGTTGTCTGGCAGAGCCTATCCCTCTCCAGAGCAAGGAGTTCCAGAAGGGGATGCAGTACATCATCCAGCTGCCTTAGGGTCTTCACTCCGGATTTTCTGATAGGGTCTACTCCCTTAGCCTTTGGCTAACCAAAGCCAACCTGCAAGGCAGCAGGAGATTCGTGTATGGGCAGGTGCGTCCATTTCCAGAGCAGATAAAGCGTCTGCCACTACCATAATTTAGCAGATGACAATGGAGGATTTCAGAACTTTATCAGAAAATTGGGAAGAATTCTTAGTGTTTATACCAGATGACATTAGATAGAGACATTTATAGGATACTGTAAATTAGAAAAAAATGTGGACTTAACCATCAGTTAATTTTGTTTGACTTGCAGAGTTAACATATGTGACCTATAACTGAATTCATGGATTTATCATACAAATGGAATTAAAATGTCAAAAATCATGGATTTTAGTGGATTTAATTTGAATAAATTGAAGGTTATTAATTAATCTGTGTCATAATCCACTCAATCATACAAATATAGCTAGCACAGTTTTTTTTGTTAATTTCTTATCTTCCTATCTATCAATCTAATTGGGCTTTTTTATTCTTCCAACTGAATCTGACTAATAAGACAAGTCACCTCTTCTGATGGATCTGACTTGTAAAATACACCCTGCCTTGTAAAATACACCCTGAATTGTAAAATACACCTTGACTTGTAAAATACACCCTGACTTGCAAACACACCCTGAATTGTAAAATACACCATGACTTGTAAAATACACCCTGAATTGTAAAATACACACTGACTTGCAAATACACTCTGAATTGTAAAATACATACAGACTTGAATACTTCGACCACTAAAAACAAATACTTTTGCATGCCATTCATGCCAGCATTATCTTACAACTAAGCAGTTCAGCTTTGTGCACATTTTATACAATTTCTCTTTGATCGTATATCCAGAACATATTAGTAACATTTTCACAGCTCTAGTAGCATCCTTTAAATTGTCAGTACCAGCATGAAGTCTTTTAGTGAAAATCCCATGCTGATATGTCTATCCATTCAGGAGAAGTACTGATAAGAATTTCAAGAAGGCCACTGCCTTAACTCTGCTGGACATCACTTTGATTTAGACCTACCTAACTATTAAGTTTTCCAGTGAAAACTCCTTATCAATATGACCATCCCTTCTGGAAAGTAATGAAAAGATTTTCATGATAGTCAACATGGTGCTCCAACAAAATTTTCAAGAGGCACCATGTTCATATAAGACAAAGTAGATTTTCATGAATTTCCTCAGAGTTGTTTAGGAGGAGCAGTAGTGTTGTTCCGATTATCGATTATAATCGATCATCAGTTGGTTGAGCAGATAATCGATTGTGAACTCCATAATCGATTGTGTGTAAAGGGAGACTACCTTTTAGGTGTATGCAAAGCACAAAGGTTAGAAAAACTCCCAGCCACTAAAGTTGACCTGAAATTTATTAATTCCCTTCACAAATACAATTATAAAACCTTTTGAGTCATAATTAGGAACATTTAGTCATTAATAAATACATGGTCAAATTGTTAAATTGTTGAGTTAATACATTTAAACACGTTTTGTTGGTTTGTTTCAGTTAAATTGCAACATCTTTTGTAGTATTTATAAACAATGACAAAAAAGAAAAATATGTCCTTCTATACATTATGTTATAGACACATCACATATGAACAAAAGAATTTTGGGTGATTGAAGCAGTATTTCAGTTACATTTGCCTGATCAGCCATAAAAAGTTGCGTTCATTTAACAAAGTTGTAGAAAAAATATAACACAATGTAATATTATTGTCAGGTTAAAGTATACATGTCATTAATTTAAAAGAGATTATTCCTGTACATTTATAAACATATTGAACTCTTGATCAAAGATATAATTGTTTAACAAAAATTAAAGTTTTTTCTTAATAACCGATTATAATCAATGATCAGTTGGTTAAGGGGAACTGATTATCGATTATGAATTTCTGACCGATTCCCATCACTAAGGAGCAGTAATAACAAACAACTGCTATTGGATGACAGATGCCATAAGCTCTTCTGGTCTTTGACCAGTAAAGCTAGAAATGTGTCCCAAAACAGTGTATGTTATCAAGCTATGCAGATTAAGTCTTTTACAGAATAAATAGTACAATAATAAAACAATATAAGCACAAGGAACATTTGATGAAATGGAAATGTGAAACTGAAACTTACAAAAGAGGAATTAGGCAATGGTTGACATAAACTCTCAACAATATTGAAAAAAGGAAATTGAATATATGTATTATTGTGATGACATGTTACTGGCATTTTGTACAATGAACTATAGCATACAAGTCTGATACAAGAACAGACAATGCTGAAAAAAATCATGCCTGGGATTGGTGATACATGTGTAGGCAAAATTTGGTTTAATAATAAATTGATTACATCATGAATTAAAAAATTTCTTCATGCTAAAACAGAGCAACAGTTCCCTTGAAATAGCCCAAAATATTGCACTTAATTAAACAATCTCACGCCATTTGCCTAGTTCAGTCATAATTTGTAGGGCCTAATTGGAAATAACCTCGGACATTTGCTTCGGCCGAATATCTGGTTTTTCGGTACTACTCGGAAGTATTCGCCTCGGCAAATAAAACGAGCACAAATGGTTATAAGTAAAATAATTCAATAAATATCGAACAAAAAAGTTTTTTAATATATAATAATTTTATTTAATAATAAAAAATTTCATCTTATAGCTGATATATACTGTATACGGTACATGAAAAGTTTAAGCTTCACATACGATAATGAAACAAACGGTACACTCCGGAGTTGCACCTACTACTCGGTTCGTGCCCAGATCTGGCAAATAGTACATCCAAATATTCAGATTCAGTACTTGGCGAAAATTATCTACTCGGTTAGGCCCTAATAATTTGTACCAAAACTTTTGGCTAGAATGGGAACTGAGCTGTAATATTATAATATAAAATTCCTGCTTAGGAGGTTGTGACCAACTCAATTTTGATCCCAAAATGGATAAAAATTCACTATGCTCAATTACATCTTTAGACAGGTTCATTTGTACCAGTGTACCAAAATGAAGATGGCAAATAACACTGAGGCACTGCACTAATATTTTCGATAATCATCATCTATCTGATATGGCTGACTACAGCTTTAATGAGGGCAGTATTAAGAGTATGACTAATATCTGTATGATATCCCTAGGAAACTAGACTAATGCAACTTGACAGAGAACAAGACCTGGTTCAATTAACCCACTAAGTACTTCCCTGATAAATGCTATTAGTGAAGTTCTACTCATGTAACTTAACTTGTAACTGGCAAACCCATTTATTTCACTTTTCTGAAGAAGTTGGACACAGTTATTGGCACACATGGAGTAAATTTCCTAAGAGATTCAAAGTAAGGCCCACACTGTTATAATGAGTGATAGGATCAGCCAAATTAGTACTATTAAGAATAATTATTGTTCTTATTTTTCCATCAAGATTTTGTATCTGCACTGCTTGCAGCTGATACTTGCTTCTATTTTGGGGTCTGGAAACCAGATTGTAAAATTGATAGACAGTACATCTACCTTGAATCATGCAGCCCTGATTTTGAATCCTGCTCAAGTCAGAATTATTTTTTTAATCAACAGAATTTAACTAAAACATATGTACAGTATTCAAAAATAAATACTACTAGTATTCCATCAAGCTACAGGTATTAATGTAAAAAGTGTCCAAAAAAATTCAGCTTAATCTATCTTGAATTGTACAAAATATTAGATCAAATTGTCTGTATTATTATAAGTTGGTAGAAAACATTTAAATGCATAAAAATAATACATTACTGTCTGTACAGCATAACCCATTTTGGGAGGAACAAAAGATAAAAAACACAAGTACAAATTTACAAAATGAAAATATACAGTGCCAGTTCAAAAATGTGTAGCCACCTGAGCAAGAACTGGAAAAGACATTACCAAAATAATATTTCAACAGTCTCAAACTGTACATTTGTAGCAAGTGCTAATTTTAGTCTTTGCTGCTGATGTAAGCAAAAATTGGCAATTCATCATTAGGACTTGACAGAAAGAAGTTGTCATTTGGTGAAAAAGATTTTAGTGGCAGAAAAGTATATAAAATTATTGAAATAATGCACTCTACATTTCACTAAAGGTGGCCCACCTAATGAGAGACAAATGGGTAAACACAAAATAAGTAATATAAAGGAAGCTCATACACTTTCTTATCTTGTCAATCACAATATTTGACAGTCCCAGAGAATCTTGGATGGAACCAAGTGCAAATTTTAACATGTCCATCAGGGTTCTTGTTTTAAAAAAACACCTCAAATTCAAGAGTTCAGGATTCAGGAGATTTACTGAAAGGTATCCAACTACGATTTCAAAGCAGAAATGTGCATCATATCTTTCATTGTGCAGACAGAGGCACAACTGGCAGCTAAAGTCATTGGTTAAATGTAATATTTCATGATGAAAGATAATCTAATAAGAATGGCAACAGAAGAAGTTAAGTCCATATAGAGCACACTCATTTCTACATTGTGTATGGGTACATTATCAACAAAGGAACTGTACATCTGATCTTTGAGGGAAAAATCGGCTCTGACAAGAACATCATTATTTTGGATGAATATGTAAAGCTGGTATTTGCAAAAGAATTTCTAAATTTGAACTTTCCAGATTATAACTGTCTGGTCAATATTGATAGGAGAACAAAATGGTCGAAAATTCATAAAACAACGATTCCTTAATCTGGCTATAACAGACCCCACACCGCAATATTTTTGAAAATGTATGGCAGACAATTAAATCCAAGCTTGATAAAAAAGGTTACATTAAAAGAAATAGAGGTTCATTAGAGCCTCTAAAGATTAGGCGTTATTCAAAGTTCTCATTATTATAATTATTATCATCTTTTTTAAAACTATCATTACTATTATTATTATTATTATTACTTTTATTAGTATGTCATTCATGCTGTTTGTGACATTTGGGTCTATCTATCTCAATCAGGACTTTAGTACTCCATATGCATAATAAAATGTGATATGATTCAAGGTTGGGTACTATGTATTAGTTATCTAAATACCATATTTAATATAAAGAGAGTGTTAAGAAATAGGAATGATGCTAGTTTTCCTCCAACGACTTCTGCAGTAAGTGGCTACTCACTTTTGACCTGACACTGTATGCACACAATATATCTACATACCTTCTGAATTAAATGATCCTGGGTTATTTTGCATGTAATGTCGTGAGAAATGTGCCAGTACTCTTTCTCTCTCCTGTGTCTCTCCAATGAGAGAGAACTGCTTAAGAAACTTTCGCAGGGAAACATCAAGTGTGTCATTTGTAAAGTCAAAAAACTTGAGATATTCCTCAGCAACAAGATTACTGAAATCATTCCTGAAAAACAAAGATGTACTTATAAATAATAAAAACTAACAAATTTGAAGAAAAAAATATTAAAAAGAAAACCCATCTGTACAAACAAATCTAGGCTATATTATAGTGCTAGATTTAATTATTTCAAGTATTAAGTTATCTACGTCGGGGATGATTAAATACATTTCTATCTAATTCTCATTATAAATGTAATTATTACATGGATATGATGAAGGGTTAGACATGTATTCAATCTTGAATTTTGCAGCAGCAATCCCTCTTAAATGTGTTAGTTGTAGCCACTCTAGGCCAGTGGGGAATGTTACCTTCAGGCTGCAGGACCAGTGAAACAAAGAAACCCATTAATAATTATTGGCTAGGAAGGTGTGTTTGTAAAAAAAAATCAATGATAGCAAGTTTCTCTGTATAGTCAAACATTTATTTGTGTGACCATTTGTTGCAAAAGTTGTAGCTTTTTAAGTAGGTGTAAATTGCTTAAAATAGTTAAGTACTTGTAGTTAAAATATGATTTGGAATAAATTTCTTTATAAGGATATATATTCCAAGCAATTTCCCAATTATTACTTCATTTCTGGAAATACTGTATACATCAAATTTTACTAAGTATATTTGTAGTGTGAGTGGAAAGTGCATACATATGGCAATGATTACAGAATTTAGGTTTTGTGCATTTTGGTTTCAATGCTAGAGTCAGATCAATATCTGCAGTAAAAACAATCAAAAGATTTTGTTTTGAAAAAATTTGAGCTTGGCACTTAAATGTTTAATGATAAGATGAAAACCATGGTAAAGTTTCATTAAAAATATACGAAGGGGTTATAATGTGACAGACCGGTGACTTTATTTATCCCTTGTTATGATCTGACCTTAAGGTAGAGGTATGAATATACACAAAAAAAATGTGAAGTAAAAAAAAAAAATGTAAAGTAAAAAAAAAATGTGAAGTCAAGTTTCATTAAAATATCTTCTGTGGTTGAAAATGCTATACCCATATCTCTATAAAGGTCACTGATTTATATCTGTTCTTGCTGTGATGCTGACCTTGAGGCAAAAGCACAGCTAAGGTATGTTGCACACTGTCACTTAATTAGTTAAATTATTAAACTGAACATATTTTCTTTGCTGTGAACATCACCTTCAGGCTGAGGGCATAACTTGAGAATGATACACACACACACACTGTCTATACATGTCATATAAGTTGCTAAAGTTTCAGTAAAATGTCATCGAAGGTTCAAATGTTATACTATAGATAATGAATATAGTCAAAGTATTACATTTACTCTTGCAGTGACATTTATCCTAAAGATGGGCCTGGTAATGTCATATGACAAACTTGGGCAGAGTTTAATAAAATATCTTTACTTGTTCAACAGTTATAATTTGGATAAGAATACACAGCATAAGATTATATTTTCCTTGCCATGACCTTTAGATACATGCAGGGTGCAAGACTGGTATGCAACATACTATTAATTCATGATACATGTCAAGACTACTAGTTTCAAAAATAATATTTTTCTGTGCTGTGACCTTGACCTTTAGGCTTGGGGGCACCACTAATCTACATCATCTCGATAACTGGGAAAAGTTTCACTAAATATCTTTTTGTACTTCAAAAGTTCTACTCCAAGCAAAAATACAAGTCATGTAAATACATTTTCATTTGACACAATTTTTTTATAGCTCAAGCAGACAACAGAAATGGTACTGGACAGCACACTGTCTAGTCATGAAATACACTTGGCCAAAGTCGGCATGAAAATCTTTCAAACTGATACCAAGTTATGGGATGGACAAGCAAATGTTAACTGGCAGATGGATAGATTAATGAAGAAAAGGATAACATAATACACCCATTTCAGTTGGCATGATATAATTCATCTCATTTCAGAAACTGTCCCAATCATCCAAGCATTTTACTATGGAAATATGTTCTTTTCTCTCTAGATTCTTCTGCAAGATAAAAGTATTGGTTTGCAGCTGTCTGGGAATGACTGGGATTCAAACTCACAATTCATTTCTTTCTAGTTACTTAAGGACTTCTCTTTTACTTCTCAATTTAAAAATAAACATAACATCTACAAATTCTTGAGCAATTAACCCTTGAATAGGTTGATATAAAACCTTATTTGCAATGAATAAGGTGAGATCAACAATAATGAAAAAAAAATCTTTCTAATTTCTCATCTATCTATCATTAGTTATCTTAAAAAGCGGTCTCTTGTTAAACAGCTGTGAAGGGGAGCTAAGACTACTGTAATAGAGATTTTACAATGTGTTAAAGAATCTCTTTTGCAATGTTTTATAATAAAAATTAAAATTTGTGCAAAGATGGTTAGGTTACTAAAATCTAAAAATTATGGTGTACATGCTTTCCTTCTAAAATGTTAAAGACTGTTGTGCAGCTAGGGGTAAAAAACATGCCTAAGCCAATTGTATCAACACGGATTGCAATGCACAACCTAAATGTCAAGAATAAAGGGGCAAACAAGTAATAACCTTTTATGGCTGTTGAAGAATAGAAATAACTTGTATGAAATACATACTATTTTGTAATGGTTCTCCACCTTTTACACTGAAGTGTGCATCACATGGAAAAGTTATTGATGCACTGAGATACAATATTGATAACCCTGCATACATAACTTGACAACTGACCTTCCACTAAGCAAGCTTATATGGCATTTTACCTTTTATTACCATACCTTAATAAACATCATTTCTAAAGCTAAAGGTAATGTGCAGTCTACTGCTCACAATCAAAGTCATCCAGGTCATGATGGTATAGAAAAAGCGACAGATCAAAGACATGGCTGCAAGATCAGTTCATTAATATGCATGGCTCTGATCATCAAAAGATTTGGGGTGGGGTTTATTTCTATCAGTACAAGACTGTAAGACTCCATCAAAAGCAACTGAGAAATGAATGGCTCTATCTATGCAATGATCAGAATTACACTAATTCACATTTAACTAATCTTCACTGGCAATAACAGCACCTGTTGTGGCCAAAAGCTGCTGAGTGGCTGTATTAAGCACATAAATTACAATACACAGTAATATTATGACTCTGTGTGTGTGTGTGTGTGTGTGTGTGAGAGAGAGAGAGAGAGAGAGAGAGAGAGAGAGAGAGAGAATGTGCATGCAAAATTATTATTTTACTTCTGATTCAATTTCTAGAAAGCAATATTACCTATGGTTCTATTTCTAGAAAGCTGTATCAATCAGTGCAAGTCATATCCATCAGATAAGTATATACTGTACAACCTGTACTAAATCTTAAATTATGACTATACAATGATTCAAATCTGACAAAGACAAACAAATGTAAAAAGAAAACAATATTTATCATATACTATTCAGTACATAACTCATGATCAAGGCTACTCCCACCCCACCCCAACCCGGGTGGGGGGAGAGAGAAAGAGGCTGATACAGCATCTTTATCTGACACAGATTCAGATTTAGCACCTTAAGAATGATGTCAGTACCAGTCTTAGGTCTCACTGTATTGTTTCTATATTTGACACCTCCCTATTTTTTAAGGTAAAAGGCATGAGCCTGATTATCAGAATCCTAGCATTATTAATGTTAAATTCACACATAAACTAAATCTGTAATGTAGAGTTAGGCTTGAAATCAGATTAACTTGTTGGTGACTGCCTGTCACAGACTAACATTGGAGATCAAATGCATAACTTGGGCTGCAAATGAGCAACCAACTTGGCTTAGCTAATCACATGTGAATGCTACAGTGGTACAAATCTAAAATCTACATGGTTTAGGGGTTATGCAAAGTATATTAATTTGTTACAGTACTAGTGAACTTGAATCATGCATAAGGGAGATACTTATTCTTTTAGCTGTCATGTTACAGGAAAATATTCAAAATAGTTCTTTCCTGTCAAAAATGAATGTAAAAAAAGAGGGGTTGGTTCAGTATAAAAGCCACTTGTTACATAATGAATTCACTTTAATACCTCAGTCAGAATCTTACAAGCATCCTTTCAACAAAAATCATTAGTTAGTTTTTGTTTGTATCTTTAATGCAATATTATCATTTTTTTTCTGCAACAGGTCACCGTTGGATGAAAATTTTTCAAAAAAACTTTCCAGTGAAACCCTAGGGCAAAGCAGTTGCCTTGAGCCTTTGGGAACCTGCACTCAAATTGACCAAAAAATTAGGCATACTACAGTTAAGTCCATTGGCTGGGCCCTGCTGCCATTGTGATTACCTTGGACTTTGATAACTTTAAGGCCTGGCCTAGATGATGTCAATGGTCATATGATGGGACTACATGCAAATACATGAATGGAATCAAAGTAAAAACCAAAAGCATACAAAACTGGTCTTTTGATTTTGGAATAGTTGTTTAGGGTAAATATGATAAACATATCAGTACAGAATAATTTGATCTGGACCTTCTATCACATTTAGTCTGATAGTGCAAGGTTACTGGATGATGCTGAATCTTCAGGTATCATGAAATATGATGACCTGCTATCAAACTAAATGTGACACATGTACCTAGGTAAAATTACTGTACTGATAGGTAAAATTACTGTACTGATAACAATATATTTTACCAGTCACAATGAGAAATATATTTTTAATATTTAAATATTTCCTTTCTTACAACTAGGAAATGTTATGATCACCACACTTTAATCACCTGAATTTGTCAATATTGTGCATATCCAAAACACTGATGTACAAATTCACTCCAAAAATCAATCACCATACAATAAATAATAATTTAAACTCTTCCATAATATTTGTATCACATGGTTGACAAATTTTACTTCCTCTCACAGTTATATCTAATACCATCCAGTTTCAGTACATAAATTATGTCATCCAATAGGAAGTTTTCCTAATGTGTTTCTAAATTTATTGTTTTCAACCATTTACATGTAAATATGACTGCATTAAGTGAATTCTTAATTCTAGTTATTTGAAAAAGATATACCAATTTTGATAATACACATCACTTGTTGTGAGGTGAGTTAAGTCAGAGACTGAAATTTGTGATAATTTACATTTATTTGGATTTTTTATGCTAATTTTAATAATAAATTGTGATGAAAGTAAAACCTTAAGTTGACTGAAAATTTGTTCATCAATCAAAATTATAAACCTTTTTATAATAACTTTGCTCCTTTTGTAATCTGTAACAGAGGAATGAAATTTATAACCACATAATCCTGTTTGTTTGTTTTCTATGGTGTAACGCCATTTTTCAGCACAATATAGGCTATACATGGCAGCCAGTATTAACGATGGAGGGAGAACCCGGAAAACCCCCGGAAAGAACCACCAACCCACGAGAAGCTACTGGCAAGCTTTATCACATAACTACATTAGCCGAATCTTAGACTCGAACCCACGCAGACAGAGGTGAGATGGCAGTAATCCATAACAGACAGCGCTTTAGACCACTCAGGGCCCCCACATAATCTTGAGGCATTCTGAAATGTAATGATGCTACTTTTATCTGAACACTGTTTTCACTTTATCAATCAACTTTCATTGTATTCACTTTATCCATTATTTCACATTTTATAAAGAAGGAGCAACTCAGATTTGGTGATATTCTGATACAATCTGATTTTATGTTGAAGAGTTTTTTTTTAAAAAAAATACAAATTAAAAAAACATATTACCAAAATATACAAAAGGCATCTGACTTAATATCGTGCACTTTAAAATGACTTTTAAAATATTATTTCATAATAACAACGAGAAACAAGAAAATATCCTCCATCAGAACACCAAATATCATCTTTGGAAACTACTTCCATGGGGAGCAGGGTTAAATCTTCCCAATATTGGTAAATATATTCCTGGGGTTTTCCGATGGAAGGTGGAACATACCCCAACATTTTGAGATATATGATAGGCTCTGTATGACTTTTTTCTACATGGGAAATCGGTCTGTCTGCATCGAGATTATCAGCTCCTGTCTAAAATATCTTCACAAATCTGAGACTAAAATAATGTAAATACTCACTTATAATTCAAGTAAAACTCCAAAGAACAAAGATCCTGATCTGCCATGACATAATACACCTTTATATGAGGGTCTATGTTATTTGTTCTACTGATTACTCCTAACAAACTGCACAGACCCAAGTCTGTTGGCACATTATGTGATGGCATATCATGGTCTGTACAGTTTGCAGGTGGACCCATCTTATGAGTCAGTATATACAGTAAGTGTAGGTGACATTCAGATTAAAAGTTACAGACAGGAATCTGGTCCTAATAGGATTAGTTGTTGATACTGGACTGGAAGACTGAGAGGCCTCTGTGTTACAGGTAGCAAGGCCTTGTGGAAAGGTATTGCCATCTCCCAATAAGAGTAGAGTTGTGGGTTTTCATGTCCTACCCCCTTACAACCCACCACATGGCCAACTGGTTGAGGTACCCTTGAGCAAGGCACTCACTTCTACCTACTCAGTTTTACCAAGGTGTAATGTATATATATGCTCATGACTTGTGATAATGTGTTCACTTCAAGTGTCATTAAAACTTCCATCAAGATTGTCATCATGTGATACTGGCTTAACAATTTAGGTCAGGTACCAGTTGATAACTCCAGTCATAATAACAACTTACACATTTAGGAAGATTTATCATTAACACTCAGTAGGGTTTACTTGCTACAAAACTGTGTATCAACTTGCCATAAAAAAAAAAAAAAAAAACTAGACAAGATTTTTCTTAATTTCAAAGTGATATGCTGGTTAAAAAGAAAAATCTACCATATATACTTGTTTACAATCCAACTGCAAACTGCACGGGGCCAGATCTGCTGGTGCATAATGAACTGACAGATCTCTGTATGTGTAGTTTGCTAGGAGTAATGAATAGAACAAAACAACACACACCATGATCTGCAGTTGTATTATGCTATGGTAGATCTGGATGTTTGTTGCTTGCTGTTTACTGGACTTGTAAGAGAATATATAATATACATTCAACATCAAATTTGTAACTGCTTATGAGTGTAGATGGGCTGCCAAGTTCAATTATGGCATGCTCTCTAAGTGGAAGGAAATAGTAATGTGTTCTGTAAGAGTACCGAAACTTCCAAGTTAAACCATTTATACTTGCTAGTAAGTATAGTCAAACTGCAAACAATAAATATCCTGGTCAGGGTCTATCTTGTTTGTTCTACTGATTACTCCTGCACAGACCCAGATTTGACAATGCATTATGTGACAGCAGAACTGGGTCTGTGTAATTTGCAATTGGACTTTCATGTGAGTATATAAGGTACCTAGATAAATATGAATCTGATCAGCAAAATTTCTTATTTTGTTAAGAAGATTAATTTGGCAGCTGTGTAATAGCACTACAGGGCATTAATGTAAAGCACATTTTTTTTAAGTCATGTAGTTCATGGAAAACTGATTTAAGGAAAACTGCTGTACAAATACAAAAGTTAAAAGAGGGAATGTATTCCTATTCTCTTATCAGGGTCTATCCTTGGGTACAAAAATGTGATTCACAGTAATTTCTAAAATTTACATTAAAACATCAACTAAATGCATAAAATTACACATATTTTCAAGACTTTTTTATGTTCATTAAAATCATCTAATATTGAGAAAATCTTCCCTTTTTCTCTAAATGGAGAGGGTCACTGTGTGTGATTTTGTCCCTAAATGTTCAGTTCTAGCAGCCTAGAGATACATGTGATCTTTGTATGGCAATGGTGAGAATCTTTTTTTGTATGTTTGAATGGGATATCGAAGTGTGGTGACAATCTTTATCAATACCCTAAGAATCCCACCCGCAACCCCATCCCAACTTTACAATGTACCTGGCATTAAAAAAAAAAGAATCCTGACAAACAGAGCAGTCATCTTTCTGATTGTTTAATCATTAGCTTTGTTTCTCCACTTGCCACACAACTCCCAATTGTGCCCATCATTCCAAATATTTTCCAGTTGGAAATTTATTGCATCATACAAATGATTACCTGCGCAAAAAAAAAATATAAATTACTTGATCAAAATCATTTGTCACTGAACTTGTCAACATTTTGGTGCATTTACAATGGCCAGCATAGATGTTTTCTCAGAAAATGATGACCTCATTTTGTCTCAATTGTTTTAAAATACATTTAGAAGGAAAGTCTTAGAATGACAAATGAATTTATAGTGTATCAAATAAAATGCTAGTGCATATTTCCAACATTTCAACTCTAAACTGATAGGAATTTTAACCTACTTACAGCCAAACCCCATCTGCTGAATAATTATGTGCCAATAAACCAAGGAAAACTGCCATGAAAAGGAAGAACTTATACAATTCTTAATAAATCTTCCTGACAAATGACATGAATTATTACCTGGAACTTTTTAAAATATGTGCATACAACATTAACATGAGCTTAAATGTTGCAGAATGTCAAATCATAACTGCCAGATTATGTTCTTTGCCATGATTTAAAAAAACAAACTTTTGATTGTTCTTTGTTACTGGATTTTATTAATTTTGTCATGTCTCAATTATCTTCAAGGCTATACAATTTTCTTTAACTGTTTATTTTAAAAAAAATTGTTTTGATCATCAGAACTAGTCTTGTATGCACTCACTTACACACACACACACACACACACACACACACACACACACACACACACACACACACACAAGCTATCCTTTTTCACCTGCCTTGATTCATTTGTGTGTCTTTACTGCTTCAGTGAATGAAACACTGCTACATAATGTGTCCTGGATGACCATGTCATTAATTGCATTTGGTAATGGCTGTCTGCAGAATCCCAATCACAGGTAACCCACATGGATTACCAGTATTTAGAACACAGAAAGAATCTGAAGATACAACTGATGACATGCAATAAGAAAAAAAAATCTTAACTTCTTAATTAAGTAGTCCATGGTGCAATGATGTTAATTAATTTATCTGTTCGAAATTTCTCAACAAATCAATTCTGACAATAACTGTAGGCATGAAGAAATAAAATAATTCACTAAAATGATAAAATAAATCATTCACTATATTACAAGTTCAACAAGATTGTCTTCAGCAAAAGTTCACCTTTCAAAGTATTCCAGTACCCACACTGATCACCATTATTCACCAGTCTTATTTGTATCTAATGAACACTTTTTCTTATGAAAAAGGCCTACTTTTCACATTTCCTTCTTGAATCAATCTCTGTGGGAAGTGATAGTTGTGATTATTAGAATAGTCATCAGTGAAATATGTCAACTGTATCATATCACCACTACAGCGCTCGAAATTAGTCCGCTAGCCAAAGGCTAGTAGATTTCCTGTCAGACTAGTAACTATCATAATGTTATTAGTCCGAACAGCTAGTAAGTATTGTTTATCAACGTCAGCGTTTGTTTATTCTTTTGATGTTAATATTTTATAACAGTGTTTACAATTACCACTGCTTTGATCCTGCAGAACATCCGCTGAAGTCAAGACTTTATTAGGGAGAGGCCATTTAATTGGGGGATGGGAGATGCTCGTGTTTTGAAATGTGTTTCTTGCTCGGACTTTCTTATATAAAGGACACTGTACCATACATTTTCTTACTTTAAATAATTCGCGTCAGCTATACTGTAACATCTTGTATTTCAAAACAAGGCACAATTCCCACCTTATAAGACAGGCAAAATGTGGTGTCTTGTAGGTGTTCAGCCTCTGGCAAAAAAAGCAAAAGTTGAATGAGAATGATATAAAAGAGAGGAATACAATACTAGTGTGTGACATTGTTTTGTCGACAGGACTAGTAAGTGTTTGGCAGGAGTAGTATTATAAGTAAATTTCTCAGTACACTAGTCATTCTGGCTACAAAAAAATTTGAGTTAAATTCAAGCCCTGCACTACTTTTGTAGCACTCTGGAAGATAAAATCTGTTAGTGACTTTGTTGCTTAAATTAAGGCACCTCTTAATTCTAAACTGAATGTTTGAAAGTTGTTTAAATCTAACATCTTGATTATTTAAAAGAAAGGTTTATATCAAGTAGCTTTTTTTTTTTTTTTTTTACAAATCATTTCCTTTGGCCAATGTGGGTATGTGAGAAAGCTTGCCAGTAGCTTCTTGTAGGTCAGTGGTTCTTTCCAGGGTTTTCCCAGGTTCTTCCACCATTAATACAGGCCACCATGAGCTGAAAAATGGCATTAAACCCTACAACAAAAATAACTTTCCTACAAAACATTAGTTAGATTGGAAGAATGGTTAAACTTAGGATAAATGGCAGCATTGGGGATTTAAATAGTGTCTGTTTGTTTTAGGGTTTAATGCCATTTTTCAGCACAATATAGGCTATACAAGGCGGCCAGTATTAAAGGTGGAGGAAGAACCCAGAAAACCCCGGAAAGAGCCACCGACCCATGAGAAGCTACTTTCTCACATACCCACATTGGCCGAATCTGAGGCTCGAACCCACGTAGACCGAGAGACAGAGGTGAGATGGCAGTGATCCGTAATGGACAGCGCTTTAGACCACTTGGACACTCGGAGCCCCTTTAAATAGTGTAAAGATAGAGCTGACAACAAAACCACTTAAGAGACCTTTTAGAAAAAGGTTGAGTGTTCCTTACAAGAACTTGTATAATATGTGATATTAATTTTAGAACCTTTGCTGTCCAGGGTTTGATCCCAAAAGCTTATATTTTCAAAGGTTAAAGTTCATTCAATCAAGACAACTGGTTTTATTACAGTTTACCAGTTGTATCCATCTGAATGACATCCTCATCCCATCTACAAACACAAGGCAGTTTTAAGTATGTGTACCAATAATTCTACAAAACTGTTGCAAGTGCTTTAAGTACACGGAATAATAATGTTACTAAGATGTTTTGAGTATATATATTGTTACGTGCTTAGGCTTGAATAAAAACTAACATAGAAAGAGTGAAAATAACAAGCTTGTAAAAATTTAATTAACAATTTATTGTGCACAAATATTTTCCAGAAAAGAAAAAAATAAACATATGGTTTTAAGAATCAATTCCAAAATTAATCCAAAAATAATTCAAAATATAATCCACTAGAGAAATTGTAAAAGTCCTGGTAATAAAATGTCCAAATAATTCCAAGTGGTGTTTATTTGTAAAGTACAAGTCATCCCACTTTAAAAAAAAAACACCCATCTCCCAATGAATGAATCCTAAACTCGAAATGTCAAATTCGAATCTGACAAACAAAAAAACCCCACAAAAATAAATGACTTAAATCAAATATACGTAACAACATATATATATATATATATATATATATATATATATATATATATATATATATATATATATATATATATATATATATATATGTTACTAAGCTGTATATATGTATATATATATATATATATATATATAAATGTTACTAAGCTGTTGTACGTATGTGTACTTTAATTCTACTACCAGAAAACTGTTTTGAGTACATGTACATATATAATAATAATGTTACTAAACTGTTGTATGTAAGTGTGAGAGTGGAAATTTCTGTTGATTTATGGGCCAGAGAACAATTAGATTTATGGGGACATGTGCTTGTTAAATCGCTATACTGCAATGATTTCAAATGTCTGTGTCGGGAGAGGAAGTGTTTATTAATTAAGCCTATATTTATTTAACCATCTCAGACAAATGTAGGGATAGGTTAAGTTTGATTTTCTGTATTGAAAATGTCAAAATTGAAATCCTCCAGAAAAGTTGTTGGACAACCTAAAGTCAGGGCAACCGTAAATTTTGGCACCTATTTATAAAAGGCAGTAAATTTAGTTAATCCTGATTGGCTATGCTAAATATGGGGGTGGGAGTGTTTCCCACACAAAAATTCTTAGTTTTAAATAAGACCCATCGGAAAATATAGTTAGTCCATGTTTTTCCTGCAAGAATGAAATTAACATACCGTATTTTGTTGTGTATAACGCGCACTTTTTTTTACCTAATTTTCTTATGTCAAGTCGGGGGTGCGCGTTGTATACAAGAACTAAAAAAAAAGATTTTTTCCAGGTCGATCTGAAGAGGATGAAGGCACTCACTACTTGTGAAATATTAAATCCATTGTACATTGCATTGTAACTAAAATGTTTACCGGTACTAGCCGTATTAAAAAAATAAATAATGCTTACAAATAGTCTTGTTCTTTGATTGCTTATGTTAATAAACTGGTTTCATTTCACGTCACTGTGTCAAGTTTTGTTCTGTGCCACGGCCGGAAATACATGGCAATTTGTTCAAAAGCTGTGCAAAGTGCCGCATTGGAGCGGAACAAATACCACTGTGTGGATTACCGTACTTGTTCCGTAAATGTTCAGTACCGTATTCCATAACTGTTGATCTAATCGAATTTTTCTTCATTTATTATTGGTCGAATTGAAATATAATATGTGTAGAATTCAACTAGTGTTAATGTTCTCATCAGAGCATCTGTTGGGGACATATATATTTTGGCTAATACGGGTTCTTTCTTACGGCAACACTGATACGTTGTGGAACCAAATAATCAATGTATGAAGTCGGGAAACATTTTTTTCCTCTTTGGAAAATAAGCTTGTTACTTAGTTTTATTTCTCATCTTAAATCATAGTATTTGAGATATCTTTGCGATTATACAGTGATCAATGGCTTCAATGCTTCATCGACTCGGTGTGGTCTTTTCACGGTAATCGGCGCCAGGTAAGCTTTGATGCGCTCAACATAGTTACAATGCTTTGTCTCGGTGAGCAGTATTTAAATGATTCAGGACATACAGCGACTTTTCGAAAGTGATGAAGACAAAGTGGAATTTGATGCAATAGACTGCGTCAACTAGACGAACATTTAAAGGGCCCTTTTAAGGGCCAACAATAAAATCGGAAAGATACAATATCAATATTGCCACTTTTTCATTCACTATCTAAAATGACCAACTGTTGTTGCACTATGAAAACGGAGCGAAATAGCGGTAGTCAAAATTTTAAAATGCATTATATCACATGCGCGTTATATGGCAGAACTACGTTTTTTCCACCTATTTTGGGTTGAAAATCGGGGTCCGCGTTATACATCGGTGTGCGTTATACACACCAAAATACGGTACTGTGAAAAAATTCTCTCTTGTAAATCATGTTGTCTGCAGGACTGGATGTCTGAAAGTTTATAGACACAAATTTGGGTGGTAGAGGAGACCAAAGCTTAAGCACAAGGGGAGTAGTCCACTGAGTACTTACCAATTTCAGTGTTTCCCCTTACCCTCGTCTGCACTTCAGAGACACCCAGATTTTTAATTTGAGCCCCAGTTTGGATACCAAAGTTTAATTTTAACTCAGTATGACTCCCAGTTTTGACACCTAGGTGAATTTTGACTCTCAGTCTTGCACCCAAGGGGATACACTGAGTCCTAACAAAGACTTACTGAAGTACCTACTGGAGACCTACCTAGTACATTCTAATTATTCACACATCCACATTATCCACACAAAGTTGGAGGGTCAAAAAGGAGGCGAGACAAAATGGAGAGTATGGGAGAAGAAAAAAAGAGAAAAACGAAAAGGACAGAGAAGAACAACTGCCATGAAGTTGGAGTGATCCAGAAAGAAACAGGTTATGAAGTTGTACAAGAAAATTACTTCAATTGTTCACTCATTTCAATGATGAACTGATTCTATCACTTAAACAGATCAGCTATTTATATTAATACCTTTGTGTTTGAAATTTGGCCAATGTTTTATTTCAAAAGAAGTGTAACTTTCTAATGTAATTGTTACATATATTTGATATGTCATTTATATTTATTTTTATCGTCTGTTTGTTAGATTAAAATTTGGCATTTTAAGTTTTAAGATTCGTTCATTAAGGGGGGGGGGGTACCTGTATTTTTACATAGTAAACATCAGGTGTTGACCTCATTTCTGACCTTGCTTCAGAGTGTAAACAAGCTTCTAAAATGATTGGTTGATTCCAAGGACATTAGAGCTTTATTTTAAAAATGATTGGTTGGTTCCAAGGACAAAATGGAGTAAAGTATAAACATCTTTCTAATTTCAGTTGAGTCATATGGTATTTATGTGATTCCTTGAACGTAGGTTTGTTCTGATAGTTTCTAGACTATCACATAACAGTTGTTTACATAACAAACAGAGATATAAACCATGTTTTAGGAGAGAGCTATTCAGTAGAAGTTGGGTTTTTATAACATTAAGTTGTGCCTTCTTTTTGAGTTATTTTTAATTACCGTGCACTGGAAATTGTGTCATTTCGTTTGGAGCAAGAGGAATTATTTTATTTATCTGGAAAAGAATATGTGCTCATAGATTTTCATTTGGTTTATTATAAAACAAGAACTGACTAAATCACGTGACATCGTCGTCCATATTGGATTACATCGTCAAGATTCGAACCGGGAACTATTAGGACATTTTATTATCAGGACTCTTGTAATTGCACTAGTGGATTATATTGTGAATATTCTTTTTGGATTAATTTTTGGACTTGATTCTCTAAAACCATAAGTTTATTTATTTTCTTTTATGAAAATATTTGTACTTTATAAACTGTCTGTTAATTTTTACAAGCTTGTTATTTTCACTTCTTTCTATGTTGCTGCTTATTCGAGCCTAAGCATGTAACAATGTATTCTCACAGTTGTTTATTTCATTTTGGGGGCTTGCATCATATTGTTTTATATCTGCTCAGATATCTATTCCAGCTGTAATTTCCACACTTTCTATTATTATTACTCATCCAGGCAATCATCCTCTAGATAACAAGAACCAATTAAATAGGGCGCCTTGTAAGAAGGTACAATCAATCACCACACTACACCACCCCTAACCAAATACTTTGGTGTTTTGAGTACATGTACATGTAATAATAGTTACTAAGCTGTTTGGAGTACATATATAATAATAATAATAAGAATAAGAAGAATAAGAAGAAGAAGAATAAGAAGAAGAAGAAGAAGAAGAAGAAGAAGAAGAAGAAGAAGAAGAAGAAGAAGAAGAAGAAGAAGAAGAAGAAGAAGAAGAAGAAGAAGAAGAAGAAGAAGAAGAAGAAGAAGAAGAAGAAGAAGAAGAAGAAGAAGAAGAAGAAGAAGAAGAAGAAGAAGAAGAAGAAGAAGAAGAAGAAGAAGAAGAAGAAGAAGAAGAAGAAGAAGAAGAAGAAGAAGAAGAAGAAGAAGAAGAAGAAGAAGAAGAAGAAGAAGAAGAAGAAGAAGAAGAAGAAGAAGAAGAAGAAGAAGAAGAAGAAGAAGAAGAAGAAGAAGAAGAAGAAGAAGAAGAAGAAGAAGAAGAAGAAGAAGAAGAAGAAGAAGAAGAAGAAGAAGAAGAAGAAGAAGAAGAAGAAGAAGAAGAAGAAGAAGAAGAAGAAGAAGAAGAAGAAGAAGAAGAAGAAGAAGAAGAAGAAGAAGAAGAAGAAGAAGAAGAAGAAGAAGAAGAAGAAGAAGAAGAAGAATGATGCTAAACTGTTTGGTATACATTTCTAATAATGTTACAAAGATGTTTTAAGTACACATACTATTCATGTTCTAATAATTCTACCAAGCTGTTGTTAAGTACATATCCAAATAATTCTACTAAGCATGTTTTAGTACATTTAATAATGATGTTACTAAGTTGTTCTGAGTACATATACTACTAATCATACTAAGCTGATTTGATTACATGTAATAATAACATTACTATGCTTTGGCAAGAATAAGTATTGTAAGTTTTCTGAACTTGTTGCATTAATGAAAGTAACATAAATAAAGGTGTTTTTTTTAAAAACTGTCAACATATCTCTAATACAAGACAGATAAATAGCAAAAACACAGATATGATGCTTTTTCCACATAAAGGACAAACAGACAAAACTAGAATCCAATTAGTACAGTAACTTTACCTCCAATAAGTTGAACTCCAGATCTACATCAGATCTACAACAATGAGGAAACCCATCCTTGTGCCAAACAGCTCCTAATTTTAAGCTAATATTTCTAAATATCCATTATAAAAATTTTTAACCTCATTAATAAGGAATAAATCTCTAAGTGGCATTTCAAACTTCTTTAAATGGCTCATATGAATGAAGTACAAGATTCAACAGTCCCTATTCCAGATTTGAAACATGATCGCCTTGATACTCTTGCTGTTCTTATATCAGTTCAAATTATTTCAAGTGTTAACGACAATCTGTTACAAAAAATTACAAAAAGTCACAAAAAGTAATGAAATAAGACAAATCGGTTGCAGTGTACTGAAATAACATACCCTAAGTCTGCATATTACTGGCAAAATTATCCAGATTACTTGTTACAGGTTTTTGAACTGATATCAAAATGAATCATGTGGAAAAAAAAAAAAGAGTTAGAACAATGTTGTAGGAACAGCAACTGTTTCTAATGGACAGGCAATCAATACAAGAATATCATGCAACATGTACAACTACATAGAAATTGCAACTAAAAGTATCTTTAGGTACAGATTGTTAAATTCATATTGTGAACAAAGAACTATTGTCTGTGTGCATGTTTTTTGAAAAGCATTTTTAATATAGCCTAGGGTTATGAACAATGTCATTATGCAAATTTGTGTAATTTTTGTATGATTAGTGGTGCTGCCTGTTTTCATGTGACAGTGATGGCCTTACATTCATAAATGTTAGTTGTAACAATTCCTTAATAATCAACATTTGGGCCTTAAATTCGTCAATATCGCTTGTAACAATTCCTTAATAATCATAATATTTTGGCCCTAAATTCATCAATATCAGCTGTAACAATTCCGTAACATATTAACTTTTTGAGGTTTTTGCTGTTTTCGCATGAAATGCGAGTAGCAAACACATTTTGGGGACTATTTCTGAATACATCGTAATCCATCGATTTCCAAGCAATATTCCGTTAGACAAAAGGCTAGTCGTGCTAAAAAAAATGTTTTTCATTAGTTAGTTTGCTGATGCATGAGCAGAAGGGCAAAAATTGGAGATTATTTTTTTCTAAACAGACCCATACTTTTCGTATGGAGAAGACTCTTTATTCAAAATGTCCACCTTATCCTACTTTTTGCACAGGTTCACCTGTCTGTGTGCGTTTCAGAATGGTCTGCCATAGATATGAGGCCATAAAGTCTAAAATTTGGACACAAATTCGGAATCCGACCATGGGCAATTTTTGGGTGAAAAAAAAAAAAACGGGTCCAAAAACTTCGGTTTATCCCTCTGTATTTTGTAGTGCAACAAAAATGTCCAGATCATTTACTATCATTGTAGAGCTACATCTGTCTACCTTTCTATGACACCACCCACTTTAGTGTATCATGTATGACCTTGATGCTACAGACATTGGAAGTAGGTTACTACCTCGTGCCCTGTAAAGTCATCGCTAGGTGTTAATGTGTTAATAATTGTAATATTTGGGCCCTACATTCATCAATATCAGCTGTAACAATTCCTTAATAATCATAACATAAGGGAACTACATTCATCAATATCAGCTGTAACAATTCCTTAATAATCATAATATTTGGGCCTTAAATTTGTCAATATCAGTTGTAACATTATTCCTTAATAATCATAATATTTGGGCCCTACATTCATCAGCTGTTGTTATTGTTGTTGTAGGTTTAACACCATACTCAGCACAAGAATGGCTATACATGGCAGCCAGTATTAATGGTGGAGGAAGAACTCAGGCAGCTAATGGCATGCTTTCCAGACCACACAATCACTTGGGGCCCCGAATATCAGCTGTAACAATTCCTTAATAACTGTACTATTTGGGCCATACAGTCATCAATATTAGTTGTAACAATTCCTTAATATTCATAATATATGGGCCTTGCATTCATCAATATCAGCTGTAACAATCCCGTAATAATCATAACATTTTTGGCCACAATATGATACTCATACACTTGTGCCATTTCTGGACACCTCAAAAAGCAAACTCAGCATGGACCAATATGTATTTTTAAAAAATTTGGAATGTAAACAGTACCAGCTTAGTGTGAAGTCCTTTGCAGTATCAAAGAATGCATGGTATGGTTGGTTTTATGTGAAAATTACTATGTTCCAGAAAAACAAACTTGGACCATATATACTCCCTTATAAATCATGTCAAACTGCAAACAAAAATGATCCGGATTTGCCAAAGCATAATGTTCCTACAGATCTGGGTCTATGACCTATGTTCTACTGCTTATTCTGAACAAACTGCATAGACCAAGATTTGCCAGCACATTATGTGACTTATAACCAAGTACATACGATATACAAAGCACAGTAATATTCAACTGGTGAAACAGAACACAACTTGCAAGACATAGAAATACTACGTAGTGTGAACACTCCAAGAATTTTATCAGTGAAAAAGCAGTCTCTAATATTCTTTACCTTTTATAATATAAAGTGTGCAAAAGAATAAATGCCATTAAATCATTAAAATTCTTTGAAATAGATGTTTTAGATAAATAGCAAGGTTATTTTGTTATGAAGTATATTAATTTCTCATAGCTGAACTTAACATGTAGTACAAAATGCTGCTGTGATAAGCATCATATCATGACCTGTGTTGTTGTTGTTGTTGGGTTTAATACATTTTTCAGCACAAGATTGGCTATACATGGCAGCCAGCATAAACAGCGGAGACCCTGGGTGGGGGAGCCTGGAAAGAACTGCTGACCCATGAAAAGCTAATGGCAAGCTTTCTCACGTACCCACATGGGCTGAATCAGAGACTCAAAACCCATGCAGACAGAGGCAAGATGGCAGTGATCCTTAATGATGAGCACTTTAGGCCACTCGGCCACCCAGGGCCCCTCCCCTCGTAAGTATAGTCATGCTTTTCAGGAAGTTTGGCTTGTGATAAAGTTATTAAGCATATATAAGGTAAAATGTAGTGTCATTTTTACACATCATACTTTGTCATAATGCATACAAAAAAGGTTTCCATCATATACAAATGAACATATAGAATTTAAAATATAGTGTAAAATTCATACCATACTAAGGAAATGACAGTCATGATGTTGTAACCTTGTCCTTGATCTTTCAATTAATCAATATCACTAGGACTTCAACATAAAACTAATTATTATTAATTATTATACTATACCTCTTTCTGATCTCTTTAAAGTCAAATCCCATGTTTAAGAGTTGGTTTTCACATTAACAGACACACAACGAACAAATCCACATTTAATAAGCCTACACTGCACTGACATACAGCTATATCTGACTGTGAACTCACTCCTTGTTTTATCTATATGCAGCTTTTAAATGTAGCAACACACCCTCAGGAAATCTCATCAAATTTCATGAAGGCAAAGAGAGACCTTGCTGACACTGTTTACAAGTATTGTACTACTTACTTATCATCTGTTCTGTGTTACAAATGTGTTCAAGGTGAGGACACCATCTGTAACAACAAAGTACCACCCATTTACAGGTACTGATAAAAATAAAGGCATATGAAATCATCAATCAGTCTGACAAGACTGCTTTAAGTCATCCACTTTTTTCCTTTGAAGCAAACCTTTTGCAACAAGAAAAATATAAATGTTACAAACTACAATGCTTTGTTTAACACATTTTGTTTAGAAAATTTAATGGTACAAAGGTATGACCCATCTCACTTTCATTTTAAAAGGTGGGTCAAGGATTAAATGACCCTGTGCTCCACTGATTCTCTTCAGTAAATAGCACAATTTATACACCAGACATGTGATACAATTATTATCCTACTTATATGTAAAACTCTCTTTAATTGACTACCTATTTACTAGAAAACACATTTACCTCATGTACTATGTCACTGTAGTTTGCCTTGTAATACAAATTGATGTGCTTTGCCTTGTCAATATGTACCATTCTCACCTTAAATACATGTACAAGTAATCCTCAAAATCAGATGAAGGTAAAAGACACAAAAACCATTTTTCTTGTTTCAGTCTTGGTACCCATGACATCTGAGCTATTAAAACCAAACAATTGATAGGTGCCAAGACTAAAATGGCAAGCCATCCACAAAGTTTATGACATATTTGTTGTTATTGTAGGGTTTAATGCCATTGTTCAGCACAAGAATGGTTATACATGGCAGCCAGTATAACTAACTGGTGAAAGAAGAACTCTGAAAACAACCGTGAAGAACCACTTACCCGTGAGAAGCTATTGGCAAGTTTTCTCATGTCCCAAATTTAGTCGAGCATGAGATTCGAACCCATACAGACAGGTGAGATGGCAGTGATTCAGAAAGGTGAGCACTTTAGACCAATTTGTCACTCATGACCCTGTTTATGGCACAGGACTAGAGTTTATCAAACCACTTTCCTTTAAGGAGTCCTGATGGCTTAAACATCACTTTTCGTCAACAAGTATCAATGGTTTCAACCTTTAACCTTTTAATCACCAAATTGACAGGTGCCTTTTCTGTCTTAAACAAGCCATTTGCAATGTCTGAACATAGTATCTGGTATACAAATCAAATTGTGTGGAAGCCATTTTCTTTCTCTTTGTCACTCTGACCTTGATCTTTGAAATTTTAAACCAAAATTCATTTGTTTCCTCCCTGCCTCAAATGGAAGCATCTTACTTAGGTCCTTTGACTGTCAGTGAGGAATTAAATTTATTGTGCCAAAACAAAATATGGAAAGGCTTTGTATACCGTATATACTTGCTTATAAGTCCATATGACAACAACACAAACCCAGATCTGTATGTACATGTATGATCTGGATTTTTAATGTAGCTTTAACAAATTTTCAGTCATATCGCTATGATGTCGGCAGTGTGACAGTTGATAATGATGTCTAGCACTGGGGCATCATACCACAAACATTCAGCATAATGTCCCAACCAGTCACATTATTCTGACACCAGACCAACCAGTCCTAACACTAACCTCAATGCTTAGTGCAAAGCACAGCAGCTGTTAGTACCATCCTTATAAGTCTTTGGTATGACTCTGACGGGATCGAATCCATGACCTCTCACATCCACAGATCAGTTGGCACATAATGTGTATGAAGATCTCGGTCTGCGTAGATTGTTAGGAGTAGTCAGTAGAAAAAGCAATATGGACACTGATCTGTGGATGCATTATGCTATGGAAGATCAGGGTCTTTGTTGTCGGTGGTTTGACTTAACTTATAAGCATGTATGTAGCAAAATTTCAGATTTGTAGTATCATATAAAACATATGTTAGATAAATAAATGATGCTGGATAAACAGGATGAGACATTAAAGTGAGTGTTTATATACAAATATCTGTTGCTTCAAGCTACCATTTTATTACTCACCATGACTTTTAAGATGGTTATATTTTGCACATAAAAGTAACTTAATAAATTAATCTAAACTGTGCCATCTATTAATTATTTAGATATATATAATTTGCAAAAAAAAAGTCTGAGGAAAGAATTGATCTTTACATGTGTTCTGTGAAATGAGCTCTCACAAACACATGAAATTTCACCTCATGCATTTCATAATTATGTCAAATAATATCTACTGGTATAATCTTATAATCTTAACTGGTATTTTTAAGCTATCTCAATAGTTTTTTTTTTAATGCAGATGGTCATCTAGATAAATGAATATGGTACAAAGAAACAAACTAAATTTGTAGTGTTTAACAAATTTTTACTAAATTCCAAATGGTACTTTAAATTATGACCAATCACAATGTTGTAGTGGTGCAACGATATACACGATTTTCTGTACAACAATTTTTTCATGGTCTTACTGACATCTAACAAATCTGTGAATTCCTCACAATCTGCCAAATTTAATTCAAGAGCCATATTTTTTTTTCTTCTCCTAGATACATGTTTATGAGATTGTAAGATTTTTTGTTGTACGGCTTAACTCCATTTTTCAGCAGGCCAACCCCACCCTTTGAAAAGAACCACTGACCCACATTGGCCAAATCTGAAACTCAAACCCCCACAGACAGATGTGAGATTGTAAGAAAAAAGTGAAGTGAGATTGCACAGTACAATTATTTGGTATTTGGGCAGTTTAATGTGGTGAATGGGGGGGCTAGTCAAAACCAGGGGATATTTTTCTGATTAAAAAAATAATTTATAAGCTCTATTTGCCTCATATGGTTATGTCTTGATCCTAATGACCCTAAATAAACAGTACTCACTCAAAACTTCACAGAATGAACCATGAGATTGACTTTTAATAATGCTGGATGAGAAAGGATCCTTTGAAATGGTAAAAAGCTTAATGGTACAGGTTTCTACTCCTTGCACAAGTAGCCCAGAAAACCCTATGGATTCCTAAAACTTCTGTGCCATCGGAGAGAGGACACAACAGGATAAATTATTACAGCACAGAGGGTTGCAATGAGTTCAAACATTGTCAATATTCATTTTCCTCAAAACAATCATGCAGTGACTTATTCGACATCTTGCTAAAACAATTTTAAAATGATAGTTCAAATGTGTCAAGATATTTTAAACAATACTCTTTTGAAGTTTAAATTAAAGTGCAGACTAGAACTGGCTGTGAGATTTTTATTTAATGATAATTTGACTGCTTTCCGATGTTTATAGATTTGTTTCATTTTTATGTTCATTTTATATATTCAACTGACTACCATTTAAAGTCTTACATGGTAAACTCACTTACATATGAAATATTTTTTTACGTAGTAAATACAGTAAGTGATTATTTTATTGTTGTCATTAACTGTTACTGTATTGCAAATATGGTTTCTTTTATCACAATACAGTTTGGTGATTTTTACCACAGATGTTAAAAACATTAAAATAAAAATAAAAAACGTAAATAAACGCATTTTTTTCTCAATAAATAAAAAAAACAACGTTCCAGTGGATTTTAGGCAATGCAAAAATCACTATTTTACTTTACACACTACATACCAGTTTTAAAGTTTCAGTGATACAGATATGAAAAAATGTCAAAAGTTTTAAACCATAGTCCAGATAACATTGAATTTTTTTTCACTCAATGTTGTTATCACCATCTGACCACTCTATGGTTTCCTCCATATAATTTATATTGTCCAGCTTTTTGCAAACTCAAAAAAAAAAAAAAATGTAAAAAAAAAATGTGTTTTCTGAGGTAAAATAAAAAACAAAAAAAAACTTTTTATCATCTATGATTTTTACTACATCCTTACAATACTGCATGTGTATAGTTCAAGTCAGATCTTCAAGCCTGGAGAATCATTGCTTGGAAAGACAGAGTATTGTCTTTTGATGAGGAAGTTGTATTCTGTGCATACCTGCACAATGTTGTAATCCTGCTACATCCTTCAATATTTGTTGTAATCTTGCTGCATCCTTCAATATTTATTTCCAGTGGAAGCCCAGCATCAAACCAAAGTAGTTTTCCACAGACAACCACAAACACATACATAACCTCTACTATAAAAATATGATGAGTGTTTCCAATCTATCCCCATCTTTCATTGCTAGCTGACCCAAGCATATTTTGCCTGGGTAAAAAAAAAATATAGTAGGACGAGTTCAAGATCATTATGGACTATACCCCAATATCCCAGTGATTTTTTAAAGTGCAGAAGTAGCAAAATACAAAATGATTTAATTGAGATCTGATAACTGTTGCCAGCATTTGTAGTCTATTAATAGATCCGACCTGTCAATCAAATCTACAGATGTTGACCAATCGGATAAGAGCGTCCGGTGCTACAGTAACATCCGCCATGTTTTACCCACAAACAAAGGTGTGGTGAGAATACAGCTGCATTACTGATTTTCATGATATTTTGTATATATTTACAAAATGGTGATTCTATGTGCATGGGGATCATGCAATGCAGATGAAAGATATCCGGAAAGGTTGGATATAGTCATTTTATACAGGAACAGTGGTGAAGTTTTGTAGTTTGAAACCCTGTAGGGACTTAATTAGACCTACTACATGGGAGCGAAATCCACTGACACTGCAACAATACATATTTATTTTTCAATTGTTACGGCTATTGGATTTAAATTATTTATTTATTTTTTAATTATTAAGTCCAAATTTGTCATTTAGGGTTTATTATTCATTAATTGGGAAATTATTCTGGAAAGTTTAGGCTGACCTCTATACTCTAATTGTAAACAAGTTTTGACCTTGGCTTGTGGATCTAATGCCTGACATTGTTTTGGACATTGTTAACAAGTCTCTAATACTATTGGTTAATTTCAAGGACAACTTTTATTTTAAGTAATTAGTGGCTGATTTTTCTTCTGGTTCATTCTTTTAGTATGTGACTTGGAGAAGGTAGCTTCTTTCCTGACCTTCCAGAATCACATGATTCCTCTTGTTTATGAGGGAATTACATATATATATATATATATATATATATATATATAGCTGTATTTTGGAAGCTAACTTTAGTAGAATTTGGGCTTATTGAAGAAGATAGTAGTTGTGTATTTTCTGTTTGAGTATTTTCTTCTGGACTTTGTGTCAATTCGTTGGAAAAGAAGAATTATCTGGAAAAGGACATGTGTTTATGAAATTCATTTGGATGATTATTAAATCAAGAACTGTATCATGTGACATTGTCAGCCATTTTGGATTACATCGTCAAGATTCGAACCTGGAACTATTAGAACATTTATTTATCAGGACTTCAATTCCATTAGTAGATTATTTTGTGAATTCTATATTTGTTGGATTTGATTCTCTAAAACCGTAAGTTTATTTATTTTATGAAAATAATAGTACTTAATAAAAATCATTGTTAAAGTTTTACAAGCTTGTTAGTTTTCACTCTTTCTGTGTTGCTGCTTATTCGAGCCTAAGCACGTAACACAATTCCATACACATTCATTAGTAAAAGATATGCAAATAAGAAATGTCAAATACTGTTGTTTTTTCTTTAATGCTGCAGTCTGAGATTACAGCTTATGTGAGCTTACCTCATCCAAATATATCCATTTATGTAATTTAACATTTGCTTTTGCCATGTGTACTTCTTGAACAGTGTGTATATAATGAATTTCTAAAAGAAATATGGATATATGATGATATATGATGATCCAGATAAGATGAATGTTCGCCATTTAATGTATGTGAAATCAAATTGTAAAAAAAATAAGCCAAGTTACTTAAATAGTCCTTGCCGATTGGCTACATGGCCTGCATGACTTGTACTATAACAGTTGCCATTACTTCAGGGTATTAAATAGTTCAAATATAAAAAATAGTTCATAAAAAATACAAAACATTAAATGTACATCGCTTTACATAAACAGTATGTATCTGAAAACATTTCCTCCGTAATTTCGATGTGCAGATTAGCTGCTTCTGTTCAGAGACGGACAGCGTCTCGCCGTACACGAATCTTATTTTCAAAATCCAAACCTTTGATATCGTGTATATATCTTCTGTAAAGTAGATCAAAGTCTTCTGCAATACATTACTGGCAAGTTTCTCTGATCAGGAAGGTATTTAAGTGTAATGTTATCGGAAATACGCGAGAGAGAATCTGACACGGTGCCTGTATTCTGTGACGAGTCAGCCATTTTAATGGGAAGCTTGGGGTTTGTAGTTACTGTCTCTAAGGGGGCGGAGCTTAACTAGACATTTCGGATCTATCAATAATTACTAAACCTAGGATAAATTGTTGCATATGTAAGATCAAGCAGTTAAAAGCTTTTAAAAATCTGTACAAAAGCAATATCCTAGAACCCTTATACTGAATTGGACAAATGTCTCCATTACAGATATAATGCTGTTATGGAATATTATTGGAGGCTATAACTATTCCATATTTTGTCACTTTAAAAAAATCCTTGATTAAAAAAAACAAAGGGGAGTGTGTTCACCAATTATTAAATCTGGCATGTATTGCAGTATGATTTGTGACATCTTTTGTAATGAAGACACAGAAAGATGTGACAATCTCATCTATTATACATGTAATTCATAATCTTTATAACATACTCCAAAGTTGCATGTAAAAATCAATAATAATTTTCTTTTTCAAAAATGGTTTTGTCCCTATCAGCAAAAAAATAAAGCCAATCAGATTTTTCTTTTAGACAAAACATCTCCAGAGGCATAAGACAAATAAGTAGTTTAGTGGTCCAAGAAATTTCTTTTGACTATAAAAATGAACCATATAACCACTCTGAATTCAAACACTGTAAAATCAATAATCTATGAATACCATACCTTTGGGAAGTTTTAATAATGCTTAACAGATCCACGGCATTTAAAGAGTAATCAATGATCCTATTAAGATTACAAGCACAAGCAAGGTATTAAGCATGTTTGCCATTTTCTTAAGTTACTTCATGAGCATGTAAAGAGAGAGAGAGAGAGAGAGAGAGAGAGAGAGAGAGAGAGAGAGAGAGAGAACGAGAACAAGAACAAGAGAGACAGACAGACAGAAATTCAAAGCGCACAAGCATACTAAAAAACAAAAGTAAGTAAGCAAACAAACAATAGCAGCGACTTGAATAAGCATTCTAAATTCAGTAGTCTTGTGCTAAAGGTTAAGTGCTGTCCTGGTAATAATTCAGCATCTCCATCCATCTATAATGATCTAGATTTCTGAATCTGTTCAATTTGATGGGATACTGGCAGTTTGGGGCAAAGGAAATGTTCCCTCAGCTTGCTCAAGGTGCATAAAATGCTTCAGATAAGAAATAAAACTGTACAGGTGTTGACTGACATATCTACATCATTACACCTACAACAATATCCAAGTTCTTGTTCACTTATACAGAAAGCACTTCAAAATGGTTACTAATAGTTATCAATAATTCCATATTTCAAACACACAAAAAAAGATTTTTCAAGGGATTCTTAAACATTTCAAAGAAAATTTTGTTGTACAGAAACATTACTCATCTTCATATGTTACATTTGTTATATATCATCTAATCACTGTATTTTCTCTGCTTTATGTATTTAAGTGTTTTTATTGAATACATAGAATAAATAAAATTCTTAATTTAAAAAGTAATATATTTTATTCAACTTTAATGTTTGTATACTGTGATACATTCATGGCATTTGGAGAAAAATATGCAAAATTCTGGGACTTTCCCAGAATAAAATCTATCTTTTGAAAATTTAAGGTTTTAAGGCATTCCTTATTGAGTTTTTTTTATGGTTGAACAAACTATCTAATTTTTTTTGTAAACAAAATTAGGTTTCAACAGCACAACTTTTCTACCATAGAAAGTATTTAAAAAAATGAAATTATTCTCTGAAAACAAATAGTAGCCTTGAAGGCACACTAAGACATATACAAAAAATGCAGTCATAACTTTTGCATCAGGAATTTTTTTGTCTAAAATGTCTGTTTGTGGGCACCTTTGCCTTCACAAATGTTGAATGAATATTACAGAATATACTCATTAATAAGTACAGTCCAAATGCAAACAATGGAGACCCTGATCTACCCATTGCATGATGTGCAGAAGATCAGAATCTCTTTTCTATGTTGGCTACATTACTGATTACTCATAACAAACTGTATGGACTCTGACTTGCTGGCACATGAGTAATGGCAAATCTGGGTCTATGCAGTCAAAAGACAGATTTTACTTATAAGTGATTATATGCAGTATTTTTCTCCATACAAAATGAAAACTTTTCTTGTTCTTCCTATTCTAATGTCTGATATTCCAGGCCCATCAATATCTCTAATTGCTCCCTAGCAACTGCATTAATCTATAAGATAACTAACTACCAATTTAAGACCAGGCAAAATAGAACAACTTGCAAATTGACAATAGATTAAATCAAAGCATGGAACAACATCCAGCTTCTTAATGCATAGCAAGGTAAACCTTTCTGCCAACTTATTATATCTAATGATGCTTATAAAACGGAAAACACATGGTGCATGTCTAGGCAAAAAGATTATCAAAGGGAGGCTATAACTACTAAAATCATGAGAATTAAGAACGCATTTCAAACAAGTAGCTACTGACTTCTAAGAGTAGATGTGAACTTGAGATGTTGGGACACAAATGAATGCATCAATGAACTTGTGTACTTACAAACATGACCAGTAATAATATAGTTACAAACACAAAACATAAAACTAAACGCCCATGCCCCTAAATAACTACTTAAAATAAATGTATCTGTAGACCTATGAACTTAAAAACACAACTCAAAGAGGTAGTATAGTAAATCAAGCATACTGCAATGGGATATCAGCAAGTATTTCAAATGTACCAGTACTCATTTTCAGGTCATAAGAGTCCCTCATTTTCAGGTCATAAAAGACACCAAAAGATCGAGGAAATCAAGACCCAAAGCAGATAGCAAGCAGTCTGAGTCATTTCTGGAAAACCTTTGTTTGTGTGCCAAAAATTGCTTTGTTATAAACCTTTGCCTGATGACAGGATATTTTCACTAACATCCCATCCTCACCCCTTTTAAAAAAGTTCAGTGAAATTTAATTTTTGCAGTCTATAAACAGTTTTATGCCCCCCATCCCATTTTTTTTATGTGGTACCAACTTGTGTGGGCCTTGTCATTAACAGAAACAACAAACTGAATACACATCAAATAGAGATCCTTCTGTGGAAAAAACGGCCCATAACCAATCCATGACAGAACACTAATGTGGTAAAATGTACATCAATCAAAATAACTGAACGGACAGAAATACGCCTCACAAGAGAAAAAGACCGAGCGCCTTTCACATGTGATGAGTCTGACGAATACTGAGGATCACTTAGACTGATCGAGTAACAAACAACATGGTTTTAAAAAGTACCATGATTCCCAGCATGGTCACACTCCTCTGCCAATGTTGCATCAGATGGCTGGGCCATGTAAGTCAGATGAATGATAGACAGATCCCCAAAGACCTTTATTCAGAGCTTGCCTCTGGCAAAAGGTCATTTGGATGGTCACATCTCCAGTTCAAGGATGCCTGTATGCGCAAGATGAAAGCCCTTGACATTGATGTTGACAACTGGGAAGAGCATGCTCTTGACAGGCCCAACGGGTGACATGCTCTGATCACTGGTTTGAAAGCTGGCAAGGACAAGCTATGCTTGCTAGCTGACTAAAAACGATCTTGGAGAAAGAAGCAGCTACAACATACACCAGACTCAACTTTCAAGTGCAGCAAGGACTACCACTCCCATGTTGGGCTACATAGACACCACCAACACTGCACAACCACTAACCGGGACATCTCTCGAGACTTAAACAGATGCCAACACACACACAACACACACTTTCTTTATGCCTTTATTGTTTGGAAAAGTAAAAAAATGTCCACAGCCTTTTCTTAATGTGCTATTTACACCCATAAGCAACGCAAAATGGCACTGTCTTTAACTCTGGCAACTCCAGGAAGCTGGAATCGCTACTATGATGTCACATCATGAAAGTAACCAAACAGGCACAGAAATTTTGCATACGAGGTCACAGACATTTAACTCATAGAGATATGCCAATAAATAAATGTTGGCATTATGGTCGCAGATGATAATTCAGAGTATAGTTTTCTTGTATAGTTGTTTTTTTAATATATAATTCTATATTTCCATTGCTTTCTGGTCTCGTTTAAGTACATTCAAAATTTAGGTGTTTCCAAATGGTAGCTAATGTGTTCATTGTTACAGAACTGCAGTGTTTACAAAAAGTATTTAAATGTGTCCAAATGGTTTTGAACTGGAGTGTTTTCAAGAAGTAACTAAATGTGTCCAATTTTAAAACAGATGTCACAGGCACAGGTACTCATTTTGTCACTAAAAAGAAACACCTATTGCCAACAACCACTCTCTTTCTACAAAGAGCAAATGGTTATGTGGTTTGTAATGACCCTACCCATCCACCCTTCCAATTTCATGCTAATTATCTTATCCCAACTGCATTTTCAACATAGAGGCAACATTCCAAATTCATTCCTCATTTATAATGACATACTTTACTAATCAGTTAGTGAAGTACTTTACTCATCAATTGACAACCATTTTAAGCAAAGTTACCCTATTGTTTTGTCTCTTGTCTACTTGAGTCTAATTTTATGGCTACACATGATTGATGGTTATTGTTTGTTCCAGTCCAGGTAAACAAAAACCACCAAGTAGATCATAATCTTTGTTTCCTGTGTGACACTTGGGAAGTACTGGCAATGCAACAGAAAAACCTAAGTGGTGTATTTAAATCATACATGGGAAGCAAATTTGGAATGTCTTTTTTTATGTTGAGATATTAAATCAATGACTGAACATGCCAGTGGGACAAATAAAATTAGAAGTGATTCAGCAAGGGTGTCGATTTCACACCACACCCGCTTGTGACCTTGCATAAATTTATTTATTGTTTTTATAGAAGGGAAGTGGGTGTTGTCAACATTTTTCTTTTTTCACAATAAAAAACAAGTGTATGTGGCCATAGCGTTACTTGCATTAGTCAGAAGTACAATGTGATAGATTTATTGGTATTCATACCAACTCCCACACCCACACTTGTTCTAAACAAGGTTTTCATTGCAAAATGAAACTGCACTATTTCTTCTGTGTTGAAGGCAACATCTTTCACCTATAAGTGAAGATGTGAAATTGGTGATGTGTTTAAAGCATTCATGAAAATCAAAACAATGGGCCTGGTGGCCAAGATGTGAAATGGTGATGTGTTTAAAGCATTCAAGCAGTGCAAAACAAAGGCCTTGGTGGCCAAGATGTGAAATTGGTGATGTGTTTAAAGCATTCATGCAGTGCAAAACAATGGGCCTGGTGGCCAAGATGTGAAATTGGTGATGTGTTTAAAGCACTCATGCAGTGCAAAACGATGGGCCTGGTGGCCAATAAAAGCCATGTATCTAATCAAATGGTGCAGCCTGAAATGACCTAAAAGACTGAAAAAATATAACTGACACCTAACAGCTATGCTAGTATGTTTGAAATTATTTTTGTTATCTATTTATATATGATAATGTCATATAAATAGATGCCAAGTCTATGTCTGTCTCTATTTTGCATACTAGAAATTGAACCAATATATCAACACACATAAAAGGGCACCACCTAACACTGACAGACCTTCTAAAGATGAAAGGATATTGTTATTTGTATTGGTAATGTATTGTATTTTAGGCTGCATATCATGTATCCTATTTATATGTAGCACAGGTATAGTGTTTTAGACATGTCCAATTCTTACTGAACTGTATCGTTTTTAAAAAGTATGTAAATGTGCAAATTCTTGTTGAGCTGTGGTTTCAAAGAAATAACTAAATGTTAAATTGTTACTCAACAAAGGTGTTGTCAAGTAGTAGCTAAATCTGCTATGTTGATGACAATAAAAAATAATTATTCTTGTATACCATTTTTTATTCAAAATCTAGGTATTCTCATATTCTAAGAGGACCTCATGGGACAATAGTCCTTGACTAATGAGTCAGCTTCTATAAATAAAGCATTATTATTATTATTATTATTATTATTATTATTATTATTATTATTATTATTATTGAACTTTAATATTTTCAAGAAGTAGTAAAGATTCAAGACTTACATGTAACCTAATAGGCCATGAGTGAATGGGAACAATGCTTAAAAGTTTTATCAGCATCTATTTGACTTTAAAAAAATGATATGTTGCATTTTAAAAGAGAATGAATGGTAGAAGTGCATACAATTTGCTAGCTATATGTTAATGATAATCATGGCAATCAGATTGAGATTTTTGTGACCCCCACACCTGAATTTTTATAACTTGTACTAGTACTATAAAATATTGTACTCAAGGAGTCATTAACACTTTCTGTGTCAATGTTATACAAATATGACTGCTACTTAGATAACACTAAACCTTGTCATGTAACACGATTCTCTTGTCCTATATTCATTCAAAATTGAATAAGCATCAACGATGCCTACAAAGTTACAAGCAGGTAATCCTCTTCATCATGTTATGTATGCAGCAAGCATTCACTTGAAGATCCACTGTATTCAAACACTGCTGATGTTTATTTAATAAGAAAAACACCCAATTTTGTCATAATTTTACATTTCATACAGCATGATTTGTTTAAATCCTGTCAGTTGCAACTACTTTGTAACATTTTAATACTGGCCAATCAATTATTTCCTGGGTCCCAAGGGCGGGGCTCATGTCCTTCTAAGTTGGGATACATGCAAAAAAATTTAAGGGACAAAGAAAAATACTATATAGTATCAAGTACACTATAAATAAATAAGATGAGAAATTCTTACTTGCTTTGTCAATTTTACCATCTTCACTTTTGTTCCTACACTACAGTCATCTTTTTCATAGACATTTATATTTGGCTAAAGAAAAATATGTGCTTCCACTACTTCTTTGAAGAACAAATAACAAGGTAGATAGGGAGGCATTTTTAAAAATTTTGGTGCAGTTCACTTATTTGTATGAAATAAGCATATTGTTGATTTTTTCCTATAAGTGCTGAATAAATTATACAAAATTACCAAAATCTTAAGACACTTTTGGGGTAAAAATGGGGTTGGCTGTGTGCTCAGAAACAAATTGGTTGTTGGTGGTGGTGGTGGGGCTTGTCGTAAACATTTGAACAAGAGCTCAAGTAAACCACACATTTTACAGCCCCATGAAACAGCAGCACCACAGAATTTTCCCTCCTGGATCTTGCTGTGTGTGTGTGTGTGTGTGATTAGGATTTTTAACATACATTTAACAATTTTTCAGTCATATCGCTACGATGTCTGCAGTGTGACAGTTTATAGTGATGTCTAGCACTGGAGCATCATGCCACAGACGTTACTTTGTAGCATGATATCCCACCCAGTCACATTATCCAGACACCAGGCTGACATGAACTTCTTAATGCTGAGCACCAAGCAGGCAGCTTTTAGTACCCTAACCCATGATCTCCCATATCCAAGGTAGACACTCTAACCATTAGGCATATTGGAGCAATTGTGGATTTTACTCTAATTTATTAATTTTTTCAACATGAAATAAAGGTAAAAAAAAATTTCAACAATTCATTTAAGTTATTAACAATATGTTGACAAATTAGCAAATAAGCCATTTTTGACAACTGAAAACATTGAAATGAGAACTGTTTGGTGGAAAATTGCATCGACTGTTTCAAAGGTATTAAGGTATAAAGAAATTTCACTGCTTTTTCTGTTTAAAGATATAAAGTGCCAATAGTTGACAAATGTCATAGCCGCTTCAAAATGGATAATAAAACTAACATTTAGAATCTCTTTAAAGGATGTCATGAATACCACCAAGAAAATTGATTCTAGACTTCTCAAATGATCTTTGAATGTTGAACAAAAACAGAAACGCCAAACAGGTAAATAGTCAAATATTACATAGTACATGTTGCTGTAATCTATTTCAGTGGACAATACCTAATCTACAAGACTCAGATGAGGATGTGAGATTTTAGTCTGAGAGGATTTGCTTTGAAGAGGTGGTTCACAGGCTACAACATTCTTGTTTTTGACCTAATAGTGTACAGCTTGAACAGATGGTAGGGGGAGGCTAACCAATGGACACCATCCTGCCCAACATGGATTTATATATGAAGTGAAGTAAAACGTTTCTAAAGCCATACAGAACAAAATTTGAAGATTTTCCCACTTATTCAAGAAAATGGCTGTTGGAGATTCTTAAGACTGAAGAGATTCTGTGTAGCAGCCTGAATTTCTGGAAATTCTTCCCTTAGTGACAGATTGGATATAATCCTGCTTATATGCTTTTAAGATTCTTGTAAAATTCTTTTATTGATAATGTGAGTTTTTCCAAATATGTATATTAAAATTGCACAAGAGACAAACAAGAATAAAATCTCATATAGAATCTTGAGGGCACAAAGGTAGCCAATTTGGTGAAGTACCTGTAAGTGGTCCTTCCTGGTCACAATGAATGTATTCCAAGTCCAACAACAGATTATTTCTGCATACATGTAAATGTCTGAACAATGTTGACAATGAAAATATACAATGGCAATGGACAATGACAATATATTAATAATGCAACTTGGGATGGAAAAGGAAACATGCAATAAGGATTAGTGGGAATGAGTAATTAAATATCCTCAAAAAATATAATAAAACCTGCATGCCTTCTTCCTGCATCACCCTCTTTGAGCACTTTTGAAATGGTAGCATTTTCAAAGGCAGTAAGATATGCCATCCTGATTACCAACACAACTGGATTAGATTTTTCAGACTTTCTTTAAAACACTAGAGGTGGCACCTTTGAAATTAGACTAGAGTACACGAGTCTTTCATGCCTATGATTAGGTGGGTTTTGTAAGAGCCGATATCCATAAAATTCAAATAGGCAATATCCAATGTAAAAGGGTTATCACACAACATACCTCCCATCATTGTGTTGTTTTAACCATTTCTACTCAAACACCCAAGAGTTCTGAAACTTTGCTTCTTAATTTAGTTGATGTCCATTCATCTAATCTGACAATTTTACTTCGCCATCTTCCTGCCATGGTTGATTTCACACACAAAAACTGGATCAAAGTTCACATGTGCAAATAAAAGAAAAGGGCATCATTTGCAGAACCCCTCTATGACACACGCATTTCAGTTATAAATGTTTAGCAGGGTTTTAAAGTATTCTTTTGTTTTCACACATCTTCTGTCGATTTTTGGAATGAAAAGAGGTATTTCAATCAAATAAATATCTCAACCTTTAACTTTTCTACTGATTTGATCTCAGTGTAATGAACACCTTTCCACAAACTAAGGAAATTAAGTTTACCTTGGTCCTTTATACATGGGCTTTACTGTAATTCAATAAAGATCGTCCAATTCAGACAATTAAACAATAACTACACTATATACTTTGGTCCAAACATAAACAACAGAGACCCTGATCTACCATCATATATAATGCACAGGTAGATCAGGGTCTATGTTGTTTGCCCCTTGGATTAATTCCAAGAAACTAGTGTCCCAAATCTGCTACTATATTATCTGACCACTGATCATGGTTTATGCAATTGGCAACTGATAGAACCTGTGAAAGTATATTTAGCAAATGGTAATATGACCCTGTAAGTATTGCTAAATAACAAACTCAAGACTGCTTGTGAAGCCCAATTAAAGCAATGCTGTCAAGCATGACCTTGGGTCAAGGTCAAAAGGTTGAAGGAGCATACTGCAGAATGAACCTATGGGGTTCAGGAAATGTAAGCAAATGCAAAATTTAACCAATACCTTATCAATCTGTTGACAGTACTGCTGATGGCAGAAATGGCTTGACAAAAGTAAAAATGGCTTGAAACAGTAATTAAATGTTTCAAATGCAACAGAACAGTGTACAAGTTAAAGTTTTCATGTATCTTACAATCTAGTATAGTAGAACCTGTTTTGAAAAACCACCCATTCTGCCCCAAAAAAGGTCTCTCAAGACATTTGGTCTCTCATAACAGGTCATAACACTATATAATCAATAAATATGTGCACTGAGATTCTAGTCTCCCAAAAACAGGTGGTCACATAGCAGTGGCCTCGCAAGACAGATTTTACTGTATATAGTTAAATATGTGTGCAATTTTGTTTTTGTGTTAGTTTAAGTTACTGGCATACACTATTAGATCAAATATTATGCGATTCAGGGTCATTCTACATATTTTTTTATATACTTAATGATGGTTCAATATACAAATAACATTGTAATCTCAATAATCTGCAGCCTCAGAACATGACATGCAAAAACTATACAAGCCAAAAAGGTCAAACCATTTTAGTGGGAGCAAACGAATAAAACAAAGGTTAGAGACCAATGAGGAAGATGCATTACACCAAGCTTTGTTGAGGAAACACAGGAGACATTAGCCAATCACACAAAGTCTTACTTTTTACAGAGGTGCCTGGAAACATCAATTTTTCTGAATCCATCCAGGTTATACAGTCGCTTAGCAAGTCGCTGGGCAGACGGCCTGTCTACACTTTTGGATCGTGGAGGAGACAAAAGGCTTTCAGGGTCAAATGCAATTACATCGTCATTGTCTAATGAGTCCAAAGAAGTCTCAATTGGAAACATATCATGATCCTCATTCCTCTCAAAGTCTACTTCACTTGTAAATTCATCCTCCGAAATTTCATCCCTATGCTTCCAAGGCGACTCCAGATCACCACAAGTATCACACGTTAACTCACTACCAGTGAAATGCTGAGAGGAATCCTGTAATAACTCAGAATCACAGACATCAACATGACCTTCATGCTGTGTTTCCATGATTTCAAGTGGCTTATGAACACTAGATATAATTGACCCATCTACTTCCCATGACTCCTCAGAATGTTTTACACCCTTTCTGTCTTTTCCTTTTGATAATTTCCTTATTTTAGGTTCATCAAGACTAATAAAGCCTGGCATGAACTCTCTCTCATTGGTTTTACTTTGTTTTTTGTCAGGTAAATCCTGCATACGCACTTTTGAACTAATTGTGTCTTCTTCAGCAGATTCAGTATCCTCTGCAGACAGAGGAATTTGATCAAGTGAATAAGCAACATCATCATCAATATCAATTGCGACCATAGTGAACTCAGCACCTGACTGTAAATAGTTTTCATGACTTTTGCTTGCCCTTACTAAATGCTGTTCTCCATTTCCTCTTGACTGCTTGTGAAATGTTATTTTCTCAGCACTTTTACTACCTATAAGAATTTTAGTAGATTCCTCACGTGCAGGTGGGGACATCCCTCCTGAATCAGACATACTTCTTTCTAAAATATCATCTGCAGTGATCTCCCCTGTGCTACTCTCTGGTGAGGAAATGTCTATTGAGCTAGAGCTATCTTCATTGAGAAGAGGCTCCATTTCCTCTCTGAGCAAGGTCCTCACTGATACTTCTGATTTGATATCAGAAGGTGTGGATATAGCTGATATGTTACTACTGACAGCAGATGACTGAGAACCAGTCATTGCATTTATGAGGTCATGTGAATCCGCCTCTGATAAATCAGATATGCTGCTAGGATCAGCTGGCAATGTAGACTTTTGGTCTAAAGTTCCAGTTTCTGAACACAAACCCTGATCTACAAAACCTGATTCTGCAGAAAGTTTATAATCCATATATAGCAAACTCATATCTAAGTCTTTCTTGGAAATGTTTTCAAAACCTTTATTACTGGCACTCAAGTTAATGGATGCTTCTGGTGATGAGGCTGATCTTGTTACTATCTTCTGTTCTGTGCCTGTTTCTGTATCCAAGCTATCAGAATGATGACGTTCAAGTGGTTTTGGACTGCCATCTGGCTTGCCAAGTTTCTGTGTGGATTTGGTTTTAATCATCTTGTCACCTGTCATCAAATACGTTTCAAACCCTTGCTCTTGCTTTATTTTCTGTGACATTGGAAGTTTTTCTGTTGAAATATTTGGTGAATCTTGAGAATTTATAATTTTGCTTGCTAATCCATTTTCATAGACAATACTTTCTGCATTTTCTTTTCCTCTCCCCTTTCTATCTCCCATGGGTGACAATTTTCCATGGTAAGAGCCTGTGGCACTTTTCATTGGGAGTGGAATTCTCGAAGGGCTTTGAGTAACTCTGTCCACCATTGTAAACTAACATTAGAAAGAGATACTTTGTTTATGTGCTTATATAATAGGGTTAGTGGCATAATATTCCAAGGGAAAGTTGTATGTCTCTACCTTGAATGCTTCTTCTTTCTATTCATCTCAAACACTTGGCACTCCCTGAAAAAGATACACATATAGCTTATTATCACTATCAAAATAATATTTCATATCTAGTCAATTTTGCAACATTATTCAAGGCTGGAAAAATCCATTTAATCAATACCATGGACAAGTTATATTTTACTAGGTATTTGCCCCTGTGCAAGTAAAAAAGGAGAGTTTGTGTTCTGTTCATAATGCTTTATATTTTGCAAGTTTCATCTCTGAGCTCACAGCTGTATATCTACCAGTGTTATGCTCTGTAAACGCCACAGCATTGTTCACCTAGTCCAAATGGTCATCTTCATATATAGTATTTCCTCAATGATAATTCTCTTCAATTTCCTAAATGAAAGTCATGAAAAAGATCACCTGGTGTTACCTAACCAAATAATGTACATGTATTTTCAATACTTTAAGCAGTCAATGGCGTGAGTGAGTGCTTAATGTATGCAAATTAAACATAAGGAAGGCATTATTTAGATAATGACTTGTCCTATGAATAAATCCCTAAATTTCTTATACCACATACTCACCATTTTCTCTGCTGAATGGTGGGGAAAGGTAGTCATGTTGTAGCAGAAATGGGATTTGCCTTTGATGCCAGAGTAGACTAAATCAACAATAATGAAAGCTTCACTTGGAATATTGATTTATTTAAGCACCTGAATGATTTCCAAACACTTTTTATCCATGTAATTACTTATAAAAGAGCAAAAATGATACTATTGATCAACTATAATTTGCTTCATAAAAATTTTACATGCTGCTGGTAAATGTTTTGCGTACATTGATAGCTAGTCATTTGAGTGATTTTAAGTTTTAAACACACCTGTAACTGAAATGAGATCTGACTAATTATGACATCAATAATTATCAGCACATCACCTTCAAATGTTAGTGATATGCATTAAACCTATCTTTGACAAGCTGTGAAAATCAACTGCAGTTTCATCAATAAGCATCATGATTTGAGAAGAGTCTACTCACTCACTGACAAATTTTATATATAAACAATGCTAATGGTTCAAGCTCCAGATCATCTGAATAATACATAGTGAAAACCCATTGCAGCATACAGATATTTGAATACAGCACAAATGTGGCAATGGTTACAAAATGCTGCTATAATTTCACCTATTTCTTGAAGTACAGTCGACTCCACTTAACTGCACACGCCAGATAACAGCACACAGTCACGCCAGTCCCATTTTTCCCCAATGCTTTTCAATGGGAACAAACTTTGGATAACTGCACTTCGCTTAAATGCACACTCTGGATAATTGCCGGATAAATTTCTGCCTGTGGCACATTATTCAATACAATATTACTCCGGTTAACTGCACAATGTATATTCATGATCAGTTTATTGCCAGTCCATTGCTGTAGTGCTTCAAAAAAACCGACAATTAAAATGGTAAATGCGATATAGTAAATAATTGATGTGTAAAGGACGCCTTAGATGGTACATACATGTATATCCGCGCCCACTAGGGAGCAATAGCGTGGGAAAAATCATAGTACAGCATGGGAAACATTGCTCTAAACCGTTCGGGTTTGAATGATTTCAAACCAAAAAATGGATGGTTGGAAAGATGGAAAATACCCAATGGAATTCAATTTAAACTACAACACTGCAAAAAATAGTATGCAGACGACTTTGGAGCTGAATGCTTTTTCTGTTGGAGATGACCCATCAATGTCTGACAGCAATTTTCGAATAACAAGCGATCTATAGAATTTCTTGAAATTTGCTATTATTCCATGTGAATTGGTTGAATTAGTGAAATTGTGTTCGGAGGAAGGAAAACAAGTTTAACATTTAAGTAGAAGTTGAAAGAGTGTGCCACAGGCAGAAATTTATCTGGCAATTAATGTGCCACAGGCAGAAATTTATCCGGCAATTATCCGGAGTGTGCAGTTGATTCTAATCATTGTTTAAATTCATTCTTCACATATATTCGTGCCGTGCTGATTTAAAGCTGTACTGTACCATACTTCAGTTAACTGCACATTCCGATTAACTGCACAGTCTCGTGACGGGCCCGAGGGTGTGCAGTTAACCGGAGTCGACTGTACTTCAAAGCTTAAGTGCCAAAATAAACAACAGTTAGATTTAATAATTTGGCAAGATTGGTTGTATTTTTAAAGTAAAATTATCTTTTCTTAAAATGTTAGCTCATGAAAAAGAAGGATAATTGTTTTATAAAAAAAAACAAACATCAGCAACAAAAAAATAATGTCTTCTTTGTGTTTGTATTCAATTCATCACCACCCACACCTGTCTTGATTCTTTTTTTGTTATTGTCTGAAATACAGACCACAACTCAAAATCACTCATACTGGGTATACACATGAAGTGAGAAATTTGCCAAATAATCAGACCAGTAACCTGGAAATGCTACTTGTCCTGTCAATAACTGACTGATTAGAAGATAAAAGTAGCCAATTACTCAATGGTAAATGCAACCAGACATGAAGACCAGTCTATGTATCCAATTATGCTTAACATGGCTACAGTTTACTGATCTGGTCAATGATGCTTACTGTCCAGCTGATCCAGATCCAAACATAACCCATTTAAAAGATGGGAATTAGAACTTGTTGTTGCCATTCATGACATAATCAAGGAATAATAAGATTCTGGACCTTCATCAACTAACTTGATCACAGTAATTTATCTTGACCTCACATACAGAAGTCAACAGAAACAATTCCCATTACATATATTTATATTTATTTTGTCACATAGTTTCTATCATTTTTTTTTCATATACAGTGAAACCCTGCTATAACGCGATGATCGGGGTCCATAAAATCGGATCGCATTAAAAGCGGGGTCGCGTTAATGCGGGGTTTTCCAATATTTAACTTTTTTCCGAGAACATATACGTGTATACATGTACAATGATCAAAAGTCGGCTTATCATCAGATGAATATTAACTGGAATGCATTAATTAAGATATATTCAAAATAATCGATGGCTAATATATTTATAGGTTATTACTGTGCATTAAAAACATTTACTAATTTTTATTTGTTTGAACGATAATACAGATTGATCGATAATACCAGACTATCGCTGTATCATGAAAAGTGTATCAACACCGTATACTACCGTGCCGTCGTGGCATGCAGTTCATCCATAATGGATGTAATTTCATTGAAAATCGTACAGATTTAAAATATTCAATAATTTTGTAATAATCTGAATTCGTCGTGTAAAATATAGGATGAACAAAATATTGAAACCATTTACTTGCCGTCTGATATCGTACGGTCATTGCATGCAGCTATTCCCGGGTCTACATACGGTGTCTGTACAAATTTCATACCGAAAAATTTTATCATATGCGACAACTGCAAGAATAATTAACAATCAACGCATGGTTTCAGCGTGCATATAACTTTTATTTCAGATTTTGTGAACATCAAAAGAAACATGTGAAAACGACTTGCGTTTTTGAACTTGCTTTTCCATAACAGTAAAATATTTTTTTATATAAGCAAACAACGTACACAGATAAAGCTCGATAACTAAGTAATGAAGGCCTGCAATGGTTACGAATCACTTTTTATATAAAACAAAATTAAGCTGAACGGATGTACAATTTCATACCCTTTTAATTTACAGATAATAAAGTGGATATTATTTACTTTTAACTGTTTGTTGTTTGATCACACCGCCAAGCACAGCATACATGTTGGCAGCTTTCGTCCTTTGATGTTTATTAAATTATGCGACTCTTGTATCAACCACAGCTTTGTCTGCTGCTTGGCTGTGATTGCAGTTAAATAAGAAGCCCATGTCGGCTATTGTTTGAGCAACGACTGTATACAGAATTCATGGAAGACAATCACAAAGATGATTTACTGGCTTTACTCATGGATCCGTAATAAGTAACACTTCCGATAATGTTTACTTCAGCTTAACAATTCAAAAACCTAATGAAACCAGTTTTCTCTTCTAGAGTAGAATACGGAGCTTCACCACAACCTGTTCAAATTGATAAATTTCAGAAGCCAAGCGTTGTACACACTATTTCTCGTACGTTATATATATCGTATTATTTTAGAATTCATACACGATCACTTCTCCAAAATCACTTAAAGAACCTGGATAAATTGTCAAGTTCCGATCGTTTATTATTAAAAGTCATACGCGAATTCTTCCACCAAATTATAATAAACGTTTTACACACTATTTCTCGTACATTAAACAAATATTTTCACGGTCCGATAAAAATACACGTAAATGAATTTCAAATTTCAGGAACCATGCCACGATCATATTATTTTAAAAGTCACAAATAATCTCATGCCCAAAATGAAGTTAATTTCTTGTTTTTTTTTTACTTTTCTCCAAAAAATTTTTCTCCATGTGTGAATGAATATACAAAATTTCGGGAGCCATGCTACGACTGCGTTATATCCGAATTCGCATTATGGCGGGGCGCGTTATAGCGGGGTTCCACTGTAACAGAATATGCAATCTGTAGATTAAAATTATTTGTTAAAACTACAAATCCAAATGGTCAGACAGACTGCCTACTTATTTTCTGCCTTAGTACACTGTGAAATCAGCAAGCACCAGACCAGTGGACTCGTGCTAATTTTTGTATGCTGCATTCAGCCCACTGTAATATAAGGTTGCAGACATACAACTTGTACTGCTGTGGGGATGGATTAGCTATTATACTCAAACATACAGTTTATCCTCTGCTTTTAAGGAAAGTCACAATTGATACAATTTAAATTAATGCTTATTGGGTTTATTTTATTTATTTTTTGCTGTCTTTTAAAGAATGACTCCTCTCTTTATGGAGATCACTACAGATGATATTGAATGTTTCACGCCTATACTGGGTCCAGATTCTTGAGTGTTAATATAAAGTATATTACAGGGTAAATACCTCTAGCAAGAATGCTCACTTTAAGTATTTTCCAGCTATAACCTTTTACAAACAAGCAATATCTGATATATACTTTTTATTGTAGCAGAATCAAAATGGTTAGTGTGAGTTTAACAAGAAATTAACAAGAAATCATAATTATTATGATTCAATTGGAAAGTAGGCTTATTTGTGCACATTTTCAATAGAATTACTGTTCCTTAAAACTATTTTTCCCTGATAATGTTTTTTTCTCTCAAATCAATAACAAACATATGATTTATTAGCACTGTCTCCCTAGAAATTACTGTTTTGGATACAACCTAATAGGGTTTACATGTTAACCATTTATTAGTAGGTTGCCAATTTTCAAATACATTCTTATGAATGTACCAATGAATGTTTTTCTGTCCAAAAATATTAAACTGTTTTTAATAATTATTGTTTAATATGAAACAAGTCAATGAAGTCCACCGTATATAGTTTTGTGCTGCCACCCACCCCCATGTATGCATGCAGTCTATTTTCTTCATTAAACTGACTTGTTTGCCTGTAGCATGAAATTGTGACAACAATCTGTGGACACAAATTACAGTGTGGCTTTCACTGTATTTGACCAATATAAGAATACTCACTTCGAGACATAATCAAATGCAACCTGAATGAGTCTTAAAGCATTAGACACATTAAAACACAGTTAATGTTTTGATGATCAAGACCACATTTTAAAAGGCAAATTTTGTGTTTTGTAGTGTTCACAAAAGACTCCACAGAATTTAGAAAAGTGCAACATGTTCCAAGCTTGGGGTGTGTGTAAAGTACTCAATTTATTAAATTATTTTGGAGCTCTGTATGAAGTAATCTTAATCTTTTCATTGCCATAGAAGTGGTTACATCTTGATTTAAATATTACCTGGCTGTCAAGTTTCTTCAAGACATCATTTTGCTCCAGTTTCTGGAAAGAGATAAACAATATTTGAGGCTTTATTAGACTAGTGTTTATTGAGGAATAATGAAAGGAAAATGCCATACTTCAGTTATAACTAAATGTTTTGTAAATAGTAATGAAAAACCATGCTGAAACAACAAAATGTTAACTTAAAGTGGTGGAATCCTCAGAAAGGCACTAAGCTTGCCTAAGTTAAAAATGTTAGATATCTGAAGAAAGTGTTGTATCTCCTTGGAAAAGAAATATTAAATTTATATCATGTCTTAGTGTCTCCTACAGACCTTGGCACATGAAATGGATATTGATATATAAAGCAATAAAGAAAGTTTGTTATCTGCAATTCTACAAAAGGAATTAAACTCATGGATTGCTAATGACATAATTAATTATTAAAAACAAAAAAGATAAATTAAGTACATTTAATAATGTCAAACAGTGGTCAGTATCTAAAACACTACAATTAATCAACATCAGTTGTTGATGGGCTTAACGCCATTTTTCAGCACAAGATAGGCTATACATGAAGGCCAGTATTATCAATATCAATGTTTATTAGTTTATAACAGATGTGAATTAAAAACTGAAATGATTAAATCATGCTTTTGAATAAAGTGCCTGCAACTCAGTCCTTATGTAATGATAAAAAAAGATCTATAAACCTTGTTTCCCCTTTCAAGGTGCTAAAACTCAATCGTAAAGCAAGCATGTTCATGAACAGTTTGTTTATTTCTGATCCAATACCACAAGAACATAAACACCAAACAGCCATGTTTTCCTTCTTCGGAATTCTTAAATGTATAATGAAAATTCACATTACCATTAGATGACAGTGGAATTCAACTTTTAACAGCAGTGACCGTAGGGTGTGCTTGCATGTTTGTTGCAGCAAATCTTAATTTCAAAGGCATTAAAAAATATCCAATTTTAATTCACAAAAAATTTCAAACTAAACATGATTAAGTCATGAACATTATTTTTGAAAGCATCAAGCTTCATTATTCTTAAACCGACTGGTGATGAACACTTTTTAAAGAAAAAGTTCTATTACTACGGCAACATTAGTGGTTTATCTTGACTCACTTAGGAAATTATATTGGCTTTATTTTGATATGTTCACTTAAAAAACTCAATTGCACATTTGGAAGATCAAATGTCAATCATGGTTTAAATACTGACTCGACTAAATATCAACTACAGTATCTTCTAAATTAAATGAACTAGTCAAATACAGACATCTGGTCAGAAAGACAGGTTCAAACGGTATCTGTTTTAACTACATCAAGGGAAAATAAAGAAAATACTGATGTAGATTTTTATTTCAGTGGGTTAATAATACATGTATTTGTAATTAAAGTTTCACAACAATGCACTATTTTCATGAAAATAAGATTCTTGACAATTTCCCTTACATTTCACTATTGTCATGGCATAGTTTTTATCATGCCATTTAATAGGCATAAAATCAAAATGTAAGAAAATAAATATTTATTATAGATTTATAGCTTTCATACATTTGGTGAAGTGATTTGCCCCATTTGTACATGGGGTAAATGACCAATATGACAAAAAAACCAAAAAGTAGGAGCAGGACAACAATACTCAGTTCACATTTGGACGAATACTCTCCACATATAATATTCTCAGATGCAATTTAATTCAAGTCCAGGAAAGCATGTGATCATTTTGCTTGGCTGACATCTGCCAAAAAAATGAATAGTTGACCAAGAAAGCTAGGTCAGTATGATGTTTTTTGTTGAATTTTCTTCCAATGATGCTGATATTATACATTATAAAAACTGTTCCATATTTGATGGCACATCTGCATGTTTTGTCTAATATCAAAAGGCCTCTATGCCTAAATGCTTTATTTTTTTGAGTTCCCCAAACTCTATTGAGTGACTTTTAGATATAAAGATATTTTCTACTTGTGTCCATATTTGACTGAGTTTTTAAAAATAATAAATTTGAAAGCATACTTTTATATAAAAAAATTAAAGTTTGTTAAGTAGTTATTTTATAAGATCTTAAATTTGATTAAATACTGGAAATTGACTTTCATGACAAACAATTCAAATTTTTAAAGTTTTAGCAATAGTGGCTATATCGGATAACAGATTAGCATTAATTTTATAAATGTGAGAAAGGCTATCAAGCAAGAATGCTTTCTGTCAAAAATGTAAATTCTGTTAAGTAGCTGTTTTATAAGCTATTTAAATTTTTTTATTTTTTCCCATAGTATTAGAAACATTTTTTGAAGGTAGATTGGCAGCAGTTCTACATATATGAAAACTCGTCATGCCTACATGCTTTTCATTAAATTAGATTCCTTTTGAAAAATGGGTTCCGACATAAAGGAATGGTACCCAGAGGTTTGACCACAGGTGGTTTGACCATAGGTGGTTTGTCCACAGCGGGGGTTTGACCACAGGGGGTTTGACCATAATATGAAAAGACTATGATTAGTTGTTGGAGCATTAGATGTAAGTATATTTGGGGATTAAATTGAGGGATTAAAAGTTGCATAAAGCATATCTTCAAGGATTAAGTTGCGGCATTTAATTCACTAAAATTTGTATATTTGAAGGATTATAAGTTGCGTAATGTATATCTTAACGTTATCAAGGGATTATATTTGTGTGCTATTGCACATCTGTCATTTAGTTAACCATAAAACTGTTATTCCATTAACTATAATATTTGCATGACATTAATGTTTTGATTTGAATTTATCATTTATAAGCTGTATGTATTTTGTAGCACTGAGTGTAATTTTCTACTAGATCTACAGCCTTAATTTGTGAAACGTTGAATTTGTTGCCTAATTTGTGTTCATTTTCTGTTTAATAATAAATCGAGTAGGCCTGGCACCAGACTTTATGTGGACCAAAAACAAGCTGTTATTGATTTTTATTTATTACATGCTAATTACTAATTAGCATTCACTTATTGGCAACTCAAAGGAAACTTGTCACATAAAATTTCATTAATTGAACCATAATTTTAAACTCTAAATAACAGTTTATTATTATAAAAACCACACGTGGACAAACCACCTATGGACAAAACCCCGGTGGTCAAACCGCCGCTGTGGACAATCCACCTATGGTCAAAGCACCTAGAGCCAAAGGAATTCATATTTTCTATTTTTAGTCATGGTGGCCATATTTGATGGCAAATCAGCATATATTTTTTTGTTTAAATTGTAGAGGCCTTTATGACAGGATGCTGTCTGTTGAATTTAATAAAATGTTCTTAGCACAATTTAAGAAGTCTTTTTGAAAGTTTTTCTTTTATTAGTAATACCAACTACATTTTTATGGCAGATGTGCATCATTTGTCCAAACATAAAAACCCTCTGTGCCAGACTGCCAGTATACTTCCTGTCAAATATGCTGAAATTCTTTTGCGCGATTTATGAAAAGAAGTTACTTGCCTTGCCTAAAGTTGAGCTCAAATCCCAACATTGTCACTATAGCAATTGAGTCAAAAGCGAACAAACTTTATGCTATCACAGAAGTATGAAATGTACATCTACGTGACATACTTGTGCAAAATTTTAATTTAATTCATGGAATAAAAATTAGGTCACTGTGATCCACTTTAGCAAATATTGCGTAAAGATAATTGAGACAGATGTACCCAACAAGCTTCTTTACTGCACAAAACAAAGGAGTTATCTCCAAATACAACCAATTTGTGCACATACCAGTATAAAATCGGTGAATATGACTTGCATTTGATAGTGATTAGCTATACTCAAAAGCTGTGATGAAAAATCAACAATATGTACAAAAATCATAAGTAATATTGGCAAGCCCTATCTTCATTAAATCCCTCTAATGTTTTTAGATTACACCCTCCCTACGCATAACACTAATACATGTAAAAACATAAACATTTCAGTACTAGCTAGATCATTGACAGTCGGGTTGATAATGTTTTGCATAAGAAATAAATAATGTACCTTTTCCAAAATAGAAAATTATCATGGAGTTCATTACCATGTTCAGACATTCCACATAAAATGACCATAATTATTTGATGCAACTGGTTGGTCACTTTGATTTCATAAACATTTTAAATGCTCAATTGCCCCAAAGCACAAGACAGAGGAGGTGTAAGGCTTATCTCATGGACATGTCAAAACCCTATTACGTCAATGTGATTTTCACCTGGGGTATATTATCCCAGTAATTTTAGCCACTTTGGAAACAGTTCAATGAAATTTCCTTGTTTCTAAACTAAAATCTAGCGCAACACCTGTCCAGGATAGCCCAATCTGGCTGCCTTAGTGTGCCACCCAGTATGGCTGTCTTAATGAGTTACTGGAAAAATTACTTAACTTCAATTTCTATGACACGATAAAGTTAATTAATGGTCTTGACAGTGCTATTAAAACAGCAAAAAACAAACAAGTTTTTTTCTGAAAACTAAATTTTAAAGAAGTGATATGGAAAAAGGTACTAGTCATGCAGAGTCACAATCAAGACCATTCAGTAATATTTCTCAAAAAGTATATTCTCCATTTTTTTCTAGCATGTATGCCACAAATGGCCCCATGTGACATGCAGATTCTGAGAAAGGAATTTGGCAGAACACAGTATCCGACTTGCAACCATGCAATGATGCACACACACACTCTCAGTATATGATTTGTAACATTGCAATGATGCAAAAAATCCCACTATATGATTTGTAACCATGCAATGATGCACACACTCCCAGTATATGATTTGTAACCATGCAATGATGCACACATTCCCAGTATATGATTTGTAACCATGCAATGATGCACACACTCCCAGTATATGATTTGTAACCATGCAATGATGCACACACTCCCAGTATATGATTTGTAACCATGCAATGATGCACACACTCCCAGTATATGATTTGTAACCATTCAATGATGTTGGATGAACACATCCAAATTTAGTTAATTAAACTGGCCATATTAATGTGTGATATTCAGTGCAAACAAATAATTTCCTAATGAATATTTTCAAACAGTTAAACAAATAATCAAGATTTAATGCCCTTCTATACAAATAATCCATCTTAATATTTTCCTCATATTGCATTTGAAGTTAAACAAGTAGTAGTGTTATTTTAAAATGAAAATTGTTGTCTTTGTGAGAAAATGGAGACCACCTGCAGTACCGGTTCTAGGTGCTTTGACCACAGGTGCTTTGAACATAGGTGGTTTGTCCACAGCGGGGGTTTAACCACCGGGGTTTTTTGACGTACTATACTCTCCAAGATTCTCCATGATTTTGACTTGGGTGGGCTAGATGACTTGTATTTATACATAAATACATGTAAAGTACCAACGTAAACAGAGATTGTTGCTACCTCTATTACCATATGTTCAGGCATATGATCAAACAGATGTACTGACATATTTGCGTGCTATTGCACATCTGTCATTTAGTTAAATAAATAATGTATACATTATACATTTATACATAATCATATTATTACATCATGTATAAATACAAGTCATCTGGATGTTTGTCTGCAACCAATAGGCACAGTGCGTCACGCAGTAGACACAGTGCATCACGCAGTGGATTAATTATGCAACTTACTGTATAATCCCTTGATAAAGTTAAGATATACATTACGCAACTTATATACCTTCAACTATGCAAATTTTAGTGAATTACATGCCGCAACTTATAATTCCTGAAGATATGCTTTTAATCCCTCACTTTAATCCCCAAATATACTTACATCTAATGCTCCAACAACTAATCATAGTCTTTTCATATTATTCTTACCACCTATGGTCAAACCCCTGCTGTGGACCTATGGTCAAACCCCCGCTGTGGACAAACCACCTATGGTCAAACCTCCGCGTACTGCAGTACCATCTGGTAACCAAGTGGCTAGCGAGCTTTCAAATTGTTGTTCCCAAGTCATATTGAGTTGACAGGAAATTCTTAGTCAATAAAACACCCTGGCTGGCCATTTCGGAGTCAAGAAGACCTATCACAAAATCATGAATAATTTTTATTGGCTAAAAAGTGGTTTCTAAATACTCCTGATCTATCACACTTGTCAAACGGTTGGGAAACCCAATCAGATGAGCTCATCTGCAACCTATTCCTCCATTTCTGATAAACCATTTACCATTATAATGGTAGACTATATCGGTCTCTTACCCAAAGAACAAAGCAAATATATATTACTTGTTGACCATAATTCTACAGGTAAATCTTCTAAGGAATGTTAAAACTAAAACCACAGTATAAACTAAGGTAATTTCTTGAACACCTTTTAGCCTTCCCAAAACTATCAAGTCTGATCATGGGTCATATTTTAAGTCTGGAATTTTCCACAAGTTCTATATGAATTATATTTTCAACAGTTTAAATCTTCTGCCTTTCACCCTGATAGCCATAGGGCTTTAGAAAGATTTCACCAAACTGTATTGATGATTCGGTCTTATTACTTTGATACAGGAAAAGACTCAGGATGAGGTGTTCATTTGCTGTTTGGGACATAGTTCAAGAGTTATTAGGTTTTTGTCCATTTGAAGCAGTTTTTGGTCACAGTCTATGAATCATTAAAGTCATTAAAAGAAAAAAAAATCTTTCACACAAAGATTTCAAACTTAAATGTAGCAAGAATGATCACTCTATTCTAGTCAAAAGTAAATTTAAGTATGACGTTAATACAACAAAAATGAGCTTTCAACCCAATATGGTTGTGTTGCCCATACCTCAAGATCCTCTTCAGACTAAGTATTATGGTTCTTATCTAATAGAAAAGAAAGCAAGTGACTTAAATTTCATCATTACCAATCCTGGAAGCTGGAAATAATAATGAGGATTTTATATAATGCCTAATCCTTAGAAGTTCTAAGGGCTTTACAACATCAGACAACACCTAAAACATAAAAAACATAATGATATTAAACTAAAGAAGAACAACAAACACCACAAAATTAGAAAACATAAAACATGCTGAAAACATTTTAAGGTTGGAAACATTATTAGGTCTTTAAATCTGTTCTTGCAGTCAAAATAAGTGAGTTTTAAGAGCACTCTTGAATGAGATCACCGTTTCTTTGTGTCTAAATTCAGTTGGGGATTCATTCCATGTTGCTGGGCCCTAGTAAGAAAAAGTATGTTGTCCAAATGACTTCCTTTTCAGAGTGGGAATAATGAGAACACGATTGTCAGAAGGAGCATAGTTATTTTGCTTGCATGTACACATGGGTGAGGTCAGTATGTTGGACTGGAGTCTGTCAGTGAAATGAAGAACAAATTTTGTGTTTGATTTGGGTTTGAATGGATAGTATAGGGTACGGAGCAGGAGAGGGGAGGTGCTCTGATCAAGATATTCTAAAGATGATCTGAGCAGCTGTATTTTGAACTTTTTGAAGTTTCTGGAGTAGATATTGAGATGAACCAGACAGATCTGAGTTACAATAGTCCTGTCTTGAAAGTGCTAATGAAGACACAAGTGTTTTAGTGGCATCAACTGAAAGATATTTGCAAATGGAGCTGATGCATCTCAGCTCAGGATATGCAGCCTTGCATATGTTCATGACATGTTGGTGCAATATGAGAGTACTGTTTAGATTAACACCCAAGGTTTCATACTGACTGTGAATTTAAATTAATGTGGGTATTGTTGATATTTATTGTCTGAGGTAAAGGATGTGAATGAGAAAGTCTTTGTGTTGTGATCAGAATGGCTTATAATTATAAGAATAATAATAATACCTCAATACATGTACCTCATCATTGTAATTGAAGACATGCAATTGTTGTGGAATTCATTTTTTCTTGTCTACAAAATTCCATCCACCTCCAAATAATGAGGAGTATTTCCTCCTCAGTGGGATATTTCTATCTGGTACTAAAATTGGTGCCTACTGCTTATTAATGAACCTTTTATCTTGCAATGGCCTGGACGTTTCACCCCATGGACGTTTCGGCCTACGACATTTCGTCCTACATCAATGGACTTTTCATTTCATACCCCATAATCCTCTCTTTCTCTCAAGTATTATTTGTACTTAATTACAGCCAGGTAACTTCTTTGATCTTCATAGTTAAATAATCTACCAAATGTGGTATCAAGGTAATGAAGCTGCAGACAGAGATGTTATGGCATTTACTAATAACAAAAACAATGACATCTAATTAAAACAACATATATCAGATGTATATCAAAATCTGAGTTTTACGATAAAAATTATGATTCTTCAAGCGCATTGTCCGAGAGATCATTTTGTATAAAAGCTCGTGCATGTGTTTGCTTTGGAATTTAGCAGTGGCTCTTATAAATTGCAGTCTTTCCTTTTCTTGGTACAAGCTGTTATAGTATCAGATAAATCAAAAGATCGAACGTCTCCGAGCATTACTGCAGAAAACCAGTACCCATTGTCAGCAAGCCATAGATTACGATATCTGGGAATATGGTAACACAGAGTCTATGGAAATACTGGTAAGTTTATTTATTTATTTGTTTATTTCTACATCATATTATGATCATTCTGCAAATGAATGAACATAACAAAATAAAACAAAAATTATAATAATTTTATGTATCTATTATTGCTTTTTCGCATGGTATTGTTCATCTTTCAGTATATCCAATGTCTTTCAAAATAAATTTTATCATAAAACGTCGATGGAATGAACTGAATGATCTGAAGAAAATGTTTTTATTTACAGGTCTAACAAGCTACAAGTACGGTATTCTTAGATGTAAAAAGATATCTTTTCAGTTTGTGTGTGACCTGTGCAATTCAAAACCTGAAGTAAGATTTCATTACAAACAAAATATTTTAAGAATATAGACATGCCCATTCGCATTAGATGTACTTAAGCTACGGTTAAATAAAATTTGCAAACAAACATGGAACGCTGCCTACTTTCTCCCTATCACAAATGCTGGAAGATTACTAGCTCTAGCACCCATCCAAATAAAACATTCTGCCATACAAATTAAATAACGAAAATCTAAATATATCCGATGTTTTAAAAAAAAGAAAATAATGTTTCTTGTATCAAATATTTCATTGTTTTTCTTGGACTACACGACATTCCATTCTAGTAAACTAGCTCCTTTTGATTTTAGATGTAACACGTTAGCATTCTTATGTGCACTTCTATAATGTTCTAATATTAATACTGTTTACAGGCAGATGGCTAAAATGTCGAAATGGACTTCAGCGCCATACCAAATATATCTTCTGGATTTGAAATGAATACCAGAACAGCACTGGTGCAGACGGAGAGAACGAGAAGTTCAATGTAGATTTATATCAATAACGAGGATATTTTGGTAAGTTGATTCTTACTCTATTTATTAGAATTGTATGGGTGCTCACATACGTGTTTATGTGTAAATACAATATTCTGTATAGTTTAACTTGGTTTTCTATTTGTTGCTTGTATGTTTTCAACATTTTCTGACAGGTTCAGACCTATTTATAATTACTGGCTAGATAGAAGTCAACAATTGAAAGACATTTTAGCAAATGACCAACACCACGTAGTGAACGAGTTTATGATCAACACTGATGCTGCATCAACATTTGCAGCCAATATCTCTTCATTTGACATTCAGAGGCCACACTGATCTTTGACACCAGAAGAAGTGTACGTTAAAAATCGAAGCGGACAAAAAAGCAAAGAAAATCAAAAAAATTTATTTCAGTAATATCGATGTACATAAAGCATTCTATAGTCCATCTTCTATTAAAAAAAATGCTCATTGTTTACGCAATCTTGTTAGGTATCTTGTAAACATTTGTTTTTTTACTGATGCATGTACATATTGTTTTCATGTACAATATTCAATTTTTGATAATTGCACACATATCAAGGTGTTTCTCCTTTCCTCGGGTCAGTTATGAATCAAACTGTTTATGATGAACTGCCAGTGGATTATGAAGATTGTACAACTTTGAAGTAGTAGCCACATGATCCACTCAATGAAAAATAATGTTAATATCTAGTGCTGAATAGTTTTAATGTTACTGTTCTACTTTAGTGCATTTTGTTTTTTAAAAAGAAGAGAAAATCATAGTTACTGTTTAGAAATATACTTTTGCACATCATAATCTGACACTTCTACTCAGTCATGAGATGTAATTTTGATTAGTGATTTGTGTTGATTTAAACATGCAAATACATGCTTTATATTTTGAAAACATAGGTCTTAAACCAGTTTTTATATCTGTATATTACAATCATCTTTATTGTAATTACAATCATCAGAGTCAATCAAGCGTGAAAAATATCGAGACGATGAAACACTATTTTGGGGATAACTAACAATATAGTGTACATTTTCAAACTTGGAGCGAAACATATCAAATTTGATCGATTAACGAAAACAAAATACATGTACTGCAATGCTTACCATTTGAAAAGAGGGAATTTTCACCATAATATTTTGTTCAAAATATTATTAATTAGCAACAGTGCCAATAAATGGCAATATATATTAAGTAAACTAAACCAATCTTGAAAAACATTAGTAAAGTTCAACATTTTAAGATGTTAGTGTTAGGACTGGTTGGCCTGATGTCAGAATAACGTGACTGGGTGGGACATCATGCTACACGTCTGCGGCATGATGTCCCTGTGCTAGACATCACTATAAACTGCCACAATGCAATGCTGAGCACCATGCGAGGCAACTGTAAGTACCATATTTGTAAGTCTTTGGTACGACTCATACGGGATCGAACCAATGACCTCCCGCTTCCTCAGAGGACGCTATAACCACTAGGCCATCGGATCGGTCTTCATCAGTTTGTGTAACAGTGAAAATAAAAGTACTGCAGTATAGAAAATTATCACTGTAAATGATAGATTCATTTTCTGATCAGTCATATTACATAAATGAAGAGAAAAAAAAAAGAGGAAAATATCTGATATAACAGCACACTGAATGTAATTGAAATATGAGAGAGAGAGAGAGAGAGAGAGAGAGAGAGAGAGAGAGAGAGAGAGAGAGAGAGAGAGAGAGAGGACTATGGGGTATGAAATGAAATCTTAACAGTAGGCCCCTAACGGAAAATGAAGACAATGGTGTAATGCTGATGAATTTATATAAATGTCCGATATTTCCATTGAAGTTGGGTGAAATGTCCTGGGCCAAAACGTCCATGGGGCAAAACATTCATGTACCAGGTGGGGCAAAATGTCCATTGAAATTGGGCAAATTGTTCATTAAAGTGGGGCAAAATGTCCATGGGGCGAAATGTCCATAATTTGACTTCACCAAGTACCATGAGCAATTTCTCTTGACACGGATGAGTTCTATAAGGGGCAAGTTCTCCACTATTCTCTCCATGTACAGTGTAGTGTTCCCAGGTTGACTGATAGGAATAACTCACACACCTGGCATCCCAAATTGAAGCTTTCGAAAAAGTAAAATCTTATTACTTTATTTAGACTTTACTTACTCTGATATCTTTTTCTTAAGGGATTAAAATTCTGCCACAAATATTCTTAAAAGAAATGAATAAAAATACACTAATACTGGGGGGAAAAAAGCGCTCAGGTTGCTCCGCTTTGTTCAAGATATGTATCATCCCTTTAACTTATTTATAACTGACCCTCACTGTCGCCATAACTACCATCGTCTGCCGTAATATTATCTAGGGCAAACATGAAAACCCTAATAGGATAATAGTATAAACAAAAACATTAACTTCAAATCTTTAAGGTAGGAGTCAGAATTAAACAGTGAACCCTCACCCCCTACATGATAAATAAACTTCTAGGCCATCCACTGATCCCAATATGCAGTTAATTTGATGAGAGATGGTCACACACTGATTAAGTAGTTACGTAGATTCATCAAGTATTACCTTAATCCATTATCTTTGAGCAATACACCGTACTAATCAAAATAAATCTGAAACATGATTCCCTCTTTCAGCTTCCTTCGTATTGACAATCTGACAATCTCGTACTCTGATCATGTGATCATCCCTAACGAGACTTGGCCAGAATCAGATCAAACGCAAAATGGAAGATGTTGTGAAAGTTGTCAGGGTAAGAGTTTGTATATTCGTGTTGATTGTAATGGTTAATAATTCTGTAATTTAAACCTTATGCCATGACAAGTCTAATCATTTAGATACAACCTGTAACAATGGATGATAAAAGAATGACATGATTAATTTGATTAAAGGTTATGAGGAAATACAGTAGCAGTTTGTGTTGTACGTCAGCTGACAATAAAAATCCAATAGACCTCGCTTAATTGTGTTTTTCGTCGTGTTAAGTAACTTACGTTAGAAAATCGACATTCTGTGATATAATATTTATCTTGCGTTAAAAAATCCAAACTTTTAATTGGTCCAGCCGTCATTTAGGCATTTGTTACTCATTATTGTTAAGGGTCAGAAATTGTAACGTTGACCTTTGCGAGCTTTAATTTAATAATATATTAAGCCTAGGCCTTCCCGTCAATTCGTATTTGCAGAAATGTTACATTTTTGTATTTAATAGGGTCTTTTGAGGCAGCAGTGAAAATCATCATCTGTTCAGAATGTTCAAACTTTATAAATGACACAATTATATAAGCGGGCGTTGTGACGCCCACATATGGTATATGGATATAGTATTAAACTTTTTTTTTCCTTCTTACATTACTATTACCGAGACCAACCAGCCCAGGCCATATTTGATTAATGAACCTTTGCCCTCTAATTGGTTCTATCAGATACTCACAAATAAATAATAAATTTATTTTGACTGATCTTTGTGTGCTAATGGTAAATTAAATCCCACTTTCTTAAACTCGTAGCATTAAATTTATGTAAGAACAGAACACCTGTGCATCCATTATTTACTTAAATTGCTACAGAATACATGGAAAGCAGCATATCCCCAACTTGCAGGGATCGTCCTGAGCTTTGCCAGTATCGCAAATTGCGATTTTTTTTTTTTCCTTATTGGGAACAAAAATATCCCATCTGGCGATTTTTTTAGCGACAGACGTTTTGGTTATTTAATTTGTACATGTACATACAATCATGGATTTGGACTGGATAAATTGAAAGAGAGAATAAAAGGAAGACACAAACTTGACTTAGCAATCTGTTACACAAATGATCCTTTGTTCGTATTGACAACCCCATCTTTACAGTGCATTGTTACCGGTACATCATAATCTGCTTATGCTGACATCTGGGCTGAGTACTGTATGCTGTGATACAGTCAATCATGCTACCGTACTATACCTACAACTGACCGACTTCTGAAGACGTGAATAGAATAGATACAATTGAATGGCTAATCCTTCTGTTGTTTTTTTTATACACATACCAATCCAATAGTTTTGCTGAACCTTCATAGAAAACTGATAACCTTTGAAGTACTGACTACTGTGTATAAATACAAAGCAAATGGAAAAAATCTCAATCACAATTATATCTGTCGCCAGTGCAACATTATCATGAGCAAACAGAAGTTAGACGTTGCATGTTCATCACCTCATCCAAAGTTACAAAAACTAACAGCGTTGGATTTAGTGCAAATTCATCAGACAATAGAGTCACTGAACCCGATGATAAACCTTGCAGTCCAACATCATCTACATGTAGTGCTTCAAGTGCAACATGACATTATGATGAATGGGGCAAAAATTCCTGAAAATTTCTAGACAGTTGGAAACTTGGGCGTCCATGGCTGAGATATGATAAAAAGGAAAAACAGATGTTCTGTGATGTATGTATCAAGGCAAAGTTTGTCAATTCATTTACAACTGGCTGTGATATTTTGAAGAAGGAGTGTATCACTAAACATGAATCCAGGTGGGGTAAGTAATATTTGTGCATATTACTCATTGATCTTTTCCTTTTGCCATCAATCCCGTGTTACGGCTGCTGAGACTTAAACTCCACAACAAGAAATAGCAAAAGACAAAACAAACAAGTTTTGCATAAGTAAAAATAATTATTTATTTCTAAAAATACAGAAGTGAAAGAATCCCTAAATTGGGTGTGAATTTATGCTTAGATATACGGTCCAATATTGCCATGTGTTGACTCGTGTAAGTTTAATTCGTGGAAATGGAGATCCTATTTTGCTTGTCAAGAAAATTTATACAGCTCATTCTTGGAATTAAGGAAGCAATTCACTACAAGCTTTGTTAAGTTAGCCATAAAGGGGTGGGGGTCATTTAATTACGGAATGCATGTAATCGACGGTAGCATTATACGTCACTTATCTTACGTTACAATGTACGATCATAGGGTTTTATTATTATTAAAATGTCAACTACAGTTGATAAAGCATTTTTTTTTCCAGGTAACATCAGTTATACATGTGAACAAATGGTGATGCAGGATAGACAATCTAAATGCAAGGTTCACAGAGGAGGGTGATTCGATAGTTTGAGTGCTCTAACCAAGTTGTTTGATCCCTATTTGTATGGTTCACAGGCTAACAGTTCCATTCTTTCAGAGGTTTCAGGTATTGTTTCAGATAAGGACTTGATTCATTTGGCAGCGAGATCCAGAGCAACGTACCCTTGCGCATCTGCGGCTGCTGAGAGACTACTTGTGTCACCTGTCAACACTGTAGACTGTGAACGTGGATTCAGTAAGATGAACCGCATAAAACTGACATCAGAAATAAACTCTGCATCTCATATCTCAAGAATTTAATGAGAATCGGCATGTATAGATGTGAAAAATTAGACTTTGAAACTGCATTCAACAAGTGGGCAGCCCTAAAATCGCGACAGATCTTCATGTAACATTTTGTTATTGCTTGTTGTAATTAAAGGATTAACTAACCCATCTTTTGTAATTTTCATTGCCTGTTACATTAATATACTAAATTAACACTTGGAAAAATGTACACTACTTGTTCTGGCGACACTTTTTGTGAAAATTGGCGGCAAAATATTGAGGTTGGCAATTTTTTTGGCGACAGCTTTTTAAAAGCCAGGACCAGCCCAGCCCAAGGCAAGAATAATGCATGGAAACTGTCTAAGGAGTACTATATCACTAGGAACTGACAAATGCTTGCAAGAGAACTGTATAGTTAAGTTGTGTGATGATTCTTGCCTTATGGTGATGCTGCCTTCAATGTAAGCATTGGCAATTTTAGAAAGGGTCAGTAAATGATGGAAAGATGTTTTACAGTTATTGTAATCCCAAACTGGCGTAGGTTGGAAATTAAGCCAGAATATTTGTCAGTGACTGCAAGTACTTTCCTCATAAGAGGGTAGCCCTGATGAATTATGGGAGGAAAGAATTGCAGGTTCTTCTTAATTTTCTTGAAGTTATTTAAAAAGAAAGACTTATTTGCGATTCATGAACAGAATTACAATTCAAAGCAAAGATCACACCATTCAATCAGTTACTGGAGCCACCTTGTTGAAGTTCTTGGAACAACCTATGTGAACACACCACATTCTCTTAGCCTGCTATGCAGACTGTTAGAATCATGTTATAAGCCCATCCACTGCTGAGTGTGAAAGAGGATTCAGTTCAATAGATAAAAAAAATTGGGACTTCATAAGCAATTTTTAAAACTCAGAGGCTTTACAATGTTTAATGAACATTTCAGCAATTGGATCAGAGGTTGAGGACTTCAGTTCAGACAAAGCTTTCTACTGTTGGCTTAGTGCTGGTCCTGGTTGCAGATATGTACAGACACTTTTGTTCTTCATATCCAGCAATCTGAAGCACACATGAAGTAGTCAAATGTGTAATATCAACCAACATTTTTGAAACATTTTACTTCTTGTAATAAATAATTTATGTTGTACAATATTTCTTTTCTTATTTTTATGGATAAAACTGCATGCATCTCATCAAATCTTGGCACATGTTTATAATTTTGGGACAGGTGAACAATAAGGCAGGACAAGTTAATTTTCTGAAACCACTTGTCTTGAACAAAGGGGTGAAAACACAATTTGATCAGCTCTGAGATGGATGGAAGGCCTACACATACATAAAAGGTAAACATTTTGTTGTGTGCATCCAATACATGAATGGTCTAATTTTAATATTTTGAAAACAATGAAAAAAGGGGGGAGGGGGGAATATTACAGAACTCATATTATCTTGTTGCTTGAACAACACATACCATTATGGATGCTGAGTTAGTGTATATGTTTTGAATCATTAAGAAGGTGACAGTGTTAGGGATCGTTTGGTAACTAACAAGTTAAAATTCATAAATCATTGAATACATTTTTTTTTACATTTTTTCCCTTTCCTTCATTAATATTTTTCATTTTTAGAATTGAGGGTGGGGTATAAGTTGCATGTTGTGTAGACTCAAATGGATCACCTTAATAGATACCATCCTTCAACATAATTCTGTCTGTGGGAATCCTGGAATATACTGCCATATACTGATATAGTAAAATAGCTTTACAGTTAAGTGGTCTTTGTAAAATAAAATTATGATGAAAAATTTAATCCACCTTATAAAAGAAATTATGTTAAAATTAAAAGGTTTTATAGGAATTGCAGTATCTCCTTTTCAATTTGTCTATAAACCCAGCTTGGCATATGCCATTGACATACTATAAGCACAATTTTACAACATTTAACAGGGGTCATACTACCAGGCGAAGAGAATATCTAAGTGACGAACACAAAATTAGACTTGCCTTCTTCAATTAGATAAACAAAAATGACTTCAGCTTGTGACTTTTCAGCTGTAACTTGAGTGACTGTAACCTTTTACTTTTGAGATGCTTCCATGGCCTGGCCAGCAGTGTATCCCCTTGGAGTGCAAGACTGAGAGTCAAAATTTTTCTTGATGTCAAAGGTGGAGGTCAGACTGAGTTAAAAACAACCTTTGGTATCAAAACTGGAGGTCAAATTAAACATTTGGGGGTCTCTGAAGTGCAAATGAGGGTAATAGGAAACACTGCAAGCCAGGTATTTCAAGTGTTGTAGCTGAAGGCAAAATGTATTGCATTCATCAAATAGTGTTGCTTTCAGTTTCACAAACATTTGAACTATGGTACATTTACAGGAATATGTTTTAATAGCTGACGGACCATAGACCCTTTATTATATGGTGGTGGTGTTTGCTATCTTTATCTAGAGGATGATCGACCACAGTGTTCTTGCCCAGAGCAAGTAAAAAATAAAATAAAATATGAAATTTATTGATGAAATAAATGAAGTCCTGAGCAGAGATATAGTATTGAAAAAAATGAGCCCCCATATGCAGACTATAACTGTTTCTATTTTATAAACATAATGAAATTTAACAACATAAAAATTATTACCAAGTTTATTACAGTAAAACCTGTCTTGAGAGACCACTGCTATGAGAGACTGCCTGTTTTGAGAGACCAAAATTTTCATGCGCATGCTTATTGATTATAAAGTGTTATGACCTGTTATAAGAGACCACCTGTCTTGAGAGACCATTATTTTTTGGCAGAAGGGGTGTTCTTTCAAAACAGGTTCTACTGTATACCCTTAAGTCAGATTTCATAATGAAATCAAGTGAGTGATCAAACTCTTGCTGTCCAGCATGCATGCATAGCCTGGTGTTTGCCGGTCAATTTTGTGTGCGAAAATACTTAAAACATTGAATTTCGACTTTGAAACACCCCTGCTTATTTAGCCTAGCCAATTAGGATTAAATTTATTGAACTACCAAATGTTAACCCATGCCTATAAAGGTTTGAGTAACTCCTAATTTTTCTGTGCTCTCATAATAAACCAATATCTGGAAAGTTTCATTTTATGATCCTTTTTTCAACTGGTACAAAAATTGTGCATCATTTCAACTCATTTTTAAGGTACTTGGCTCCAAATTCAGTTTGTCTCATCCATCTGTCTGGCCATTGTCAAACAGACCCTAATTAAAATCAATTGCGTCCCAAACAGGGATTAGAATCCATCACAGTATAGGGATTTAACCTGGTATCTTGACCTTTCATCAATTTAATTGGTTATGTGTCATGCTGACCCTGCAGTGTTCATTCATTTATGTGTTGCCATAATATCTTACAAACATTCACACTGTTTCACCCTTTCACAAGCTAGTTATCACTGCCTAGTTCCTTGAGTTATCATTTGATGATGGAAGCATGCAAACATTTGTTTCAAAATCTAAACATCAGTATCAAAATAATTATTTGCCTTGTTTTAACCCATTTTATCCTGATTACAACTACAGTCATAATATTTCATTTTATCCTGAATACGACTGCAGTCATACTTCACTATGCATATGTGTAGTGTCTCTAAAAACGTGTTCTACATCACAAATATTTGTGTACTTCTTCACCAACACAGGACATTGGTTAAGGCACGCATGCACAGTGAAATATTGAGGGAAAGAATGTGGATGGAAGAAATTGATGGATGACAACTCAGATGTAAACATGGGTGTTGACAGCGAGGGTAGCGACATAAGAATTGACGATTTAAGTCTGATGATAATACTGACTTAAATGATGGGTTAGAATTGAATCAAATTGATGAAAGAGATGATGCATGTCTTCATGCACTTTTCAACAGTGATTCAGAGAATGAAACCTACTGAAAGTTTTCAAAAGGAATGGGTCTGGGATGATTTTTCACCTGAATTGCAGCCTCAATTTAAATTGATAGAATGTTATTACTATAATAGTGATGATGTGGACTTCAAAATTTGGACAAAAATTGTTCTGATTAATAGCCTTACTGAAAGATTTTTAGGGTTAATTTGTAACAAGTTTTCATGAGAGAAACAGCACACTGAAGTATATGTTCTAGAGTGTGAAGTTTACAAATTGTAACAGGTGTTTTGTTGTCAAATTTTAGTAAAATTATTATAACTTTTGAACTAACAGTGCTAGAAACTTCACATTTTTACCAAAATGCTAGAAATAGAATTATCTTTATTTTATTCACATTCTATTAGGAGCATTTCATTCATCTTCATTAACAAAAGATTCACTGAACATCATGGCAAGTCTTTTAAATTTTTTTTCTTCTTTCAAATCATTTTTAAAATATAGTTGTAAGAATGTACATTGATAAATGATAACAAAATATATACCACTGTGTTGCAAATTTTATTATCTTTTCTGAGATCATAATTTTATATACTTTAAAAGAAAAATAACAGTGTTGCAACATTTTTAGTAAACATGGTAAAGGTCATCACAATTGATGATACTGCTGCTGTCTCCATTTTACCACAGTGTATTTATAATTGATTAAAATAGATTATGAATAGAAAAACACTTTTTAATTTTTCCAAATACACTATCTTTGTTTCTACCAATAAGACACACAATGTTATTTTCTATGTCAAACATGAACATTGTCCTGGCAAGTGGTGTGATGCTTGTCATGGCAAGTAGAGTGATCCTTGTCATGGCAAGTAGTGTGATCCTTGTCATGGCAAGTAGTGTGATCCTTGTCATGGCAAGTAGTGTGATGCTCATCATGGCAAGTAGTGTGATCCTTGTCATGACAAGTAGTGTGATCCTTGTCATGGCAAGTAGTGTGATGCTTGTCATGGCAAGTAGTGTGATCCTTGTCATGGCAAGTAGTGTGTTGCTCATCATGGCAAGTAGTGTGATCCTTGTCATGACAATTAGTGTGATCCTTGTCATGGCAAGCAGTGTGATGCTCGTCATGGCAAGTAGTGTGATCCTTGTCATGGCAAGTAGTGTGATGCTCATCATGGCAAGTAGTGTGATCCTTGTCATGACAAGTAGTGTGATGCTTGTCATGGCAAGTAGTGTGATCCTTGTCATGGCAAGTAGTGTGATGCTCATCCTGGCAAGTAGTGTGATCCTTGTCATGGCAAGTAGTGTGATGCTTGTCATGGTAAGTAGTGTGATCCTTGTCATGGCAATTAGTGTGATCCTTATCTGTCTGTCACACTAGCTTGAGGAAGTGGTGTGGCATTCATATTCCTGAACACATTTCTCATTTGAAATGCAATAGTACCCCTTTTGACAGAAATTATATTTTAAAATATCTTTTTCAGCCATACATTGATCTAATACTACCATATTTGGAAGATGTCAGAGTTGCGGTCAATAATGTATGCAGCAAACTGGAACCATGGCAGATTATCCTCATTACAGTTGTACTTACCCTTGTTGTGTCGTCAGTCTATGACTTTCTTTTCAATCAGGAAGAAAGTAAGTATCAGACCTGTTTTGAAAGAAGCTTAGCAATATTATCTGTGATAATTTAATTGAAAGAAACATGTACCATTAAATTCTGCCTATCCATGTATTGTAAAATACATCTGTGAAAATATGCACAGTGCATCCTGTTTTGGACTGGTGCAAATAAAATCCTTCCAAAACAACAGTGTGTTACAGCATCTGATTGACTCGGCATGTTACTGTTTTGAAAGTCATAACCTTTTAAAATCTAAATGGATCAGACTTGGTGTAGAAGCTTATTCGTTAAAACTTGCAAGATTTCAGTAGTGAGTTTACCACTCTACTGTATTTCTGATATAGGTTTGAGTCAATTTGGTAAATGGTCTATCAAGATCACTGATGGGTTGAATTATGAACATGATCAATGCATATTGGTGAACTGTTCATACATTGGATTGCCTGAACTTATAAATGCTTTTATTGGCTGATTGGAAGACTCTAGCCCACATGAACATGGGGGAGATGGTAGTGATGTGTAAAGATGAGCGCCTTCAATTTAGTAAGTAGGCTACATAATCGGTATGTCCAACGAGTTTTGCTGTGTGCAAGATCTTCACTTTTTAATGAAATCCAATGCAGTTCATATGCTATAATTAGGGCCTAACCGAGTAGATAATTTTCGCAGAGTACCAAATCAGAGTATTTGGATGTACTATTTGCCAGATCTTTACACGAACCGAGTAGTAGGTGAGACTCTGGAGAGTACCATTTGTTTCATTATCGTATGCGAAGCTTAAACTTTTTGTATACCGTATATATCGCCTATAAGATGAAAATTTTTATTATTAACTAAAATTATTACATATTAAAAAACTTTTTTTAAGTTCGATATTTATTGAATTATTTTACTTGTAACCATTTGTGCACATATTATTTGCCAACGTGAATACTTCTGAATAGTACCAAAAACTGGATATTCGGATGAAGCAAATGTCCGAGGCGATTTCCGGTTAGGTCCTAGCTATAATCAGTTTCAGTTCATATGCTATAATCAGCTTGTTTTCTCTTCTTTGTTTTGCAGACCTTTCTTCTCTCTCTAGAAAGCAAAAGAAGTAACAATGTTATTGGCTATTAAGAATTAATTATTGTTAGAGGCGACATACCACCTAAAGGAGAAAATACAAGGACTACAGTCAGATTTTCAAAAATCTGCACCAGTTGTGCTAATTTTCACATTTTTTTAATAAAAAAAAAACCCCATCTTGTTGTCAGCCCATCCATAAATGAGATAAGAGTACACTCGAATTTCATCTATGTTAATGCTCATATTGTCAGTAAAATCATCTTTTCTTCTGACCTTCACAAATTCATCAAAGGATTTTATTTTCTCCAAATCTTCTGTGTAACGCTGGGTTGTCAATTTCCATGCACTCAGCACTATACTGTGTCACTTTAAAAATTGTTCCATTATTTCATTTTCAAATTTCCATGCACTCAGCACTATATTGTGTCACTTTAAAAATTGTTCCATTATTTCATTTTCAAATTTCCATGCACTCAGCACTATATTGTCACTTTAAAAATTGTTCCATTATTTCATTTTCAAATTTCCATGCACTCAGCACTATATTGTGTCACTTTAAAAATTGTTCCATTATTTCATTTTCAAATTTCCATGCACTCAGCACTATATTGTGTCACTTTAAAAATTGTTCCATTATTTCATTTTCAAATTTCCCATGAATACAAGTGAAAAGGAACCAAAGTTTACCTCCTTATCTCAGCCATCTTTGTATATTTAAAAAAAAATCTGCAGGTTGGCTTGCTTTCTACTGATATTCTTTTAAAAATAGGATTCAGAGTCAGCTTCATTTGTAAAAATAACCTTTGTCTTTTGATGCCTGTCAGTAAGTTCAAACAATGAGTTTACTGCTCGCAGCTAGTTGTGTTTATTCACCACTTAGACATCTATTTGCTTGGCATCTATAGCTATAATTAATACAAATGGCCAATGATGTCTGTAGGTATACACCAAAATATTGCTTTGATGATACTTTTCATGACCCATTCTATCAAAAAGATTGTCACTTGCACTCAAGTGATTTTATTTTCAAATAATGATTTTTATTTGTGTGATACTGTCATATAGTTGACCGGATATAATTCAGTTTTGATTAGTTTGCACCTAACACAGTGTTGTGAATGAATAGCAGTTGTCTTGAAGTGATCTTTTGATTATTTCCCACTCATTTGCAATTTTGTTAGATCCAGTTTTCAGTCATATAACATGTTCAAAATTTGAGTACAAGCAAACATGATTTGTTCTCATTGTTATCAGACATAAGCAAGACACGCTATATTATTGAAGCCTACAGTACGTACGTATACAGAGTTAAATTTGTAGATATATTTTATTCTTTAATGTTCATGATGAAAAAAGGAATTAATGATAATATGACAAGGTTAGTTTCTTATTTTATTGCAGCTAGCAGTGGGTGTGGTCACAAATTCATTACAAATTCATTTAATTTTTTTAAGTCTTGGGACATATGATCTGGGTGAAAAAAGTTTCATACAAGTTCTGGGACAGGAGACAAAATAATTATTTGATTATGTCTCAATATATATGGTAAATACAGTTATTAGGAATTTGGGTTGGAAGTTAAACTCCAGTGTTCATACAGAAAAGATTTATCCAATAGCTTAAAAAACTTTATCATACTCCAGGTATATAAAATTTAGTGTGCAGATAGAATATACAGAAGAAAAAAAATGGTGTAAATTATCTGGTTTTGCTGATTTTCATTTGGATGTTACAGAATGTCACTTTTGAACCCCCGGTCACAGAACCAAATGCTTATGCAATTGCCATTCCACCCATTGTCCATTAGCTTAAGTTTATTATTGCTAATTTACTATTAAAAGAATTGCCACCAAATTTATAGACATACTCATCCTTTGGTCTAATTGGACCTAAATGAAAATTATGCTCCTTTGATGCCCCTTATTGCCACCATGACAGCCATTATGAAAATCTTACTATTGCTACTGATGGTCTTATTCAGACATGTTTTTACTTAAAGACTTCTTATGGTGTCTAGTTGATTCTGAATGAAAAATGTGTTGATCTGACATTCAATATGGAATCCATAGTAACCATTTAGAAAATTATTGCTTCTCCAGAAGAGATATCTGTATTGATATAGGCTTTTCAATACATGACTTAATATATTGTCTAGTTGGTCCGGAATGAAAATCGTGTTAATTGACATCCAGTATAGCTGCCATGGTGACCATGTGGCAAATTTAGTTATCACCATTCTGAACAGAAATATTTGACAGCCTCATCATCTTGCATTTAAAAAAATTGTTTTACAAAAAAGTAAGGAATTAAGAAAAAGTGAGAGGCAAAGAAGAAGCTAATCAGTCAGTAACCAAATATTGTGCAAAATTGTTGTCAAAAATGAAAAATGATGCATTGGCATAAAAATTGGAATATATGTGACCTGTTAATATGTATTATTTACACATGATTATCTTTTTGATTGTTTTGTATCATTATTTTAATTTCCCTAAATGTATATGAGCCATGTACCATTCAGTAATTTGTTATGACTTTAGATGTTTAGTGGGTGGGGTAATTTAATCTTTAAGCATTTAAATATTAATTTTCATGAAACTATTCATTTTAAAAATAATTAAAATCATTTTATCTCTCTTTTTTGGGGTTTCTTTGTCTCTATTCTATCAAATATAGTATATCAGACACTGATGAAGGTTTTAGAATGTTCGCTACAGAAGCAAATGAAGCAATTATGATTGTTTAAATGTACTTGATAAAGAAGCAACATTCTAATTTTTATTAGACAGCTAAACTAACATCAAAATTATTATAAATAGTTTTTATTCTTGAAATTAATTTTTCAACTCTATGCATCTTCAGAATAAATAAAATGTATTGTTTAGAGATGAAATTGTGACTTAATTTTTACTTCTGATCACTATAAATTTTGTTTTGTGTTCAAATAAATGTTAGTTTATGATGAAAGAAACAAATGTTAATTAAAATAATTTGACATAAGAATAAGGATTTTGTCAACAGTTTAGAACATTAAAAAAATGTTTTGTACATATATTTATTTTCTGATTTATTATTGAATTTTTATATTGTTATGAAGGCACAACTTAATTGAGATTTTGAAAATAATTAATCAGTAATATTGTCATTATTTTGAAGACTGGCTTTACTTAAAATGGGTTTACTGGTTTCATATTAAGTCCATACATGTACACTTTTACTGAATTTTGTTTGATCTGGTTTAACAACCCTTTGGTACATTCCTCATCATATAGAATAAGAGAGAGAATAAGGAGGAATCTGCTAGTTCCCTATCCTTAATAAAAGTGCTTATTAGAATATGCAGTTAATAGTGTTAAATTTGGAGTTAAAATACTAGATTGGTGTTCAGGCTTGTACAGACGGAATCCAAAATTATAAAGATATACTGTATTTGTTAACTGAAGGAAAAGCCAAATGGTAATTTTAGTATCTTTTAGTGCTGATGTATATTTTGATTCAATTCAGAATAAAATAAGTCATAATTTGTTTTCATTCATGCACATATTATGAATCATGCATTATTAGAGATGATACAGGATCTTAAATTTGTTATTGTGAGCGATAAAATCTGATGGGATACAAAATATTGGGAGCAGTGTTTTCTGTGACTCCACCTTTTGTCAAGATAACTTGCTGTTATCCCTCATTGATTGTCTTTTTCTCTTTGCAGGATTGGTACAAAGATTAAAAAAGACAGTTTTCAAATATATAAAGCGCTTACCCATAATAAAGGGGAGGATAGAAAAAGAAATGATAAAGTATGCAAAGGAGCTGGAGTTAGGCTACAACAAGGGCATTGGTCCATCAGGATATCTTCTGCGTTTGCCAAAGAAGGGACTCACTGCAGTAAGTCATATATTAAAGAAAGTTCATTGTAAAACCAAGTACAATTGTTATGTATATTTATATTTTTGTAAATCCTGCTTCATGATTTATTTAATTTTCATAATTTTTATTCATGGTTGTAAACTGTATAGAAAATCTTTTGTTATAAATTGTGTATGTGACCTGTTAAGAACCCAAGTTTTATAGAATCTATAAATAAGTTTAAATATGTGTTGGGAATTATTAATAATAATCTTAATATGACTTTGCTGTTATATCTGTGTCTTGTTTCATTATTACCACTTAATGAGGTAAATCAGTTTAGACATGAATCTCACAGATGCTTCATTCATTGTGAGCATATTTGGAGAGACTTTGCAGCAGTAAAGTGTAGAACTCCAAACATAAATAAAGGATCTAACTCTGATAGCAGGTGTACACATATGGTGGAAGGATTGTTTATGATATCTTTGGCATGTACAGTGCAGATTTTATGTCTTAATAGGGTAATAACATTTAGGTATTAAGAATATGTTTCCCAGGGAGCTGAAGATTTGATTCAGAAACATTTATATCAAAGTTTAAGCTTGCAATAAATCTACTCTTACATTACTGACAATCATGTTGTAACAGATTTATAATTATAGCTGCTGAATTATTAAACTACTTGGATGTGTCTATCTTTATTTTTGAGAGTATTATAATGGGCTGAAAATCTAGCCTCATTTTTTAAAATATTTTTAATTAAGTCCATTAATCATCAAGTTCTTGATAGTAAAGCAGGGTGGGTCATAGTACTAATAATATTATCCCCAGTTTTTGTGTGGGGACTACAACAGTGTAGCTAGGTGTGTGTGTGTGTGTGTGTGTGTGTTGTCAACATTTACAGTTAATATTATTATTTTTTCATTAATACATGCATTTATACTAGCCAGTGGTTGGTATGATTCAAGGGTGTTTTATATTCGCAAATAAAATTATAATAAATTATACTTTGAATGTTTTAAATTTATAATGTTATAACATTAATCTATGTTAAACTGGCTTATGTTCCAGCCTCATTTCAACATTGGGTACATTTGGAATACTCCCTTTGCTATCTCGCTTAATAGTTGCTTATGGTATGACCCATTTTAAAACTAAACATTTTTTGTTAATTGTAAATTTTGACCATCTTAAACATACTTGTATATGTGTTGTATGCACATGTAGCTAATATAGGTTTTCAGTCACAATTATAAATTAAGATGTGGTTTGGTTTTTTTTGGTAGCTAAGTATGGTTGTCCCTGCAAGTGCACACTTGAAGAAATTTCACTGTGGATGCTAACCAGTGAATGGTAGAATTTTTCCTGCCATATGCAGAATTTTATGGAAAATATAAAAGAACTTGTCTGGACTTTATTTGGTTTCTTAAGGTCATATTAAGAGTTCTTATGTTAAGACATTGTGTGAGAAAGTCATTTTTTTATATTTTACTATGAAGTCCATCTAAAGCAAAAAAGGTAACTCATTTGTTTCAGCAATTTACAGTTATTTCACAATGTTCTTATAATTAATTGGTAAGAAAAATAATATTTTTTCTTAGAACAAGTTATGAACCTTTCAGGATATTTATTCGCTCACTTTTGTGTTTTAAATCAGCAGCATTAGCTTTACTCTTAAAGAGTTAGTCGTTACATTAGTCTTGCTCTTGGTCGATGTCTCATAATGCTTATCATGACTTAGGTCATTTTCTAGGTAAGCAGCAAAGGTATGCATCCTATTACTTCAACTAGCCATGACTGCTTGTAAAACTATATTTGATTCATTTATAAAGGCACGGAACAAGCATTCTGTTATACTTTACTTTACATTTAGCAAATACTCACTTTTGAGCACATGTTAACTGAAAAAAAATACAGATGGCTGACATTGAATACAATGGTGATTTTTTGCAACAAATACTGACTTCAGATAATGATGATGATAATAATTTTGAAGAATTTGACAAAGATGAAATTATTGGAACTGGTGAAGTGTTGCTGGAAATATCCATGAGTGATTTTGAGCCAGGAATTGACGTTGAACTGAAGTATGATGTACATGTTTGCTTGACGTGAAAAAATGGCATGCCTGGCATTGCCTATCATCCCCACCATTCACTAGTAATTCAAAACTAAATATTGATATGGTGAATACTAAACCTATGGACTATTTAAGACATTTTTTTGATGACGCGTTATTGCATCTGATAGTACATCAAACAAATCATTATGCAGATCAGGAAGTTTATGGGGCAGACTTGAAGGAGAACAGTTGCATGAAGAAATGGCAGCTTGTCACATCTGAGCATCTAATACTCTATTTTGCATTATTATAGCATTGGGTTTGGTACATAAATTTGATTCAATACCAAATGGACTACTGATGATGTGATATCAACCCCATACTTACAAGTGACCCTTTACATAAGATCTGCCAAATGATTGAACAGAAAAATGAAACATTTGCTGAGATTTATTCACCAGATAATAACATCAGTTTGATGATTTTAGAATAAATTATGTGAAATTTTTCATGAATATTTATTACTGACTCTGGGGATTTAAACTTACCTCTGACATTCATGGGGTTGATGTTTATAAAACTGTTATTTTTTCTTTACCTGTGATTTTCACAATTTAGATATAGCATTGTGACAGACATTACATGTACATGGTTGAACTTCTAAAGATAATAATATTTCTTAGATATATTTGAACTTTTCCATTAATAAATAATCAAAAATACAGATAAAATACAATCATAACTTATCATTTTACCTGTATTTGCACCTGTACATGCAAATATGTTAAACTTGCGTGTCTTGATGCTAATCTCAAAGTGTATACATCAACCATCATTTTTCATATAGTGTTTGTGTATCTATTGTGTATATTTATTGAAATATATGCGCTTTAAAAAGAACTGCTCCAGTGGCTTAGTGTTTAGAGGGTCCATGGCGGAAGCAGGAGGTCATGGGTTCAACACAATTCAACACTGAGATATCTTGTATTGCAAAACAATATGGCACTTTATGGGTTAAATATCTGCTTAATCAATTAAAATATAATCAGTCCTTTTCATGTTCTTGTGAGGTCCAAGTTAATTGTTTCTTTGCTGACCATGCAAAAATAATACTTATTTACGTCCAGTATAAATAGGAAATCACAAATTAGTAATAATAATAATAATAATAATAATAATAATAATAATAATAATAATAATAATAATAATAAAAGTGCAGGTTTGAATATGAAGCCATTGCATGTTTCTCAAGTCTATATTCATAAATTATGTGTTTTTTTATACAGGTATTGAGTGTTTCTCTAGGCTTTGTATATAAGTTGTTACTTATTATTGTTATAGTCATTGAGTATTTCTTAAGGCTCTGTTTGAATTTAACTGATATGCATATCATTACATGTTGATCAATGTTTCTAATTTAATCACATTAGTTTTAGCATTATCTCTGAACATTAAAACTTTTAGTTTTGTAAAGGTTAATATCAGCTTCTGTCAGTAGAAACTGTTTTATTAATTATGTTTGTCCAATTGCATGCTACAACAGTGATATAAAATCAATGCGTTGTCAATTTAGAAGTGATACATCTGATATTTGAATCTTGAATTTATACTGCCATATAATTCTGAGTCTGCATTTCATTCCTTGCCCCATTCTTATAGTATGGATTGCCAACTTTTCATCACAGAATCAGATACCTCTTGGAAGTTAGGGCCAAGCTTGAATGGCATTTATTCTAAGGAGACTTTAACAGTCATAAAAAGCATGGTTAGCCATTGAATGGTCACCAAGTTGGTTCTAAAAATCAGATCAGTTGAAAAAAATTATGTCAACTTTTCTTGTATTTCAGTGTGTTTTATGAAATGTGTGTGAATTTTATTTCTGTTTCTTTTCCCTAAAGGATGACATTAGAAGAGAACTTCAAAATTACCATTCAATGGGTAAGTTAAATGCTTAATTTAGAAATTGATTCATCAAAATAAAATTCAAGATACCATTTTTTATACACAGACTCTGTTGAAAGATGCACTTAGACATGTTCACTTTTTTACAATTTAGTGGCTTCCTGATGTAATTAAGACATTTTAATCAAAAAGGTAATTATTTTTTACCATAAAAGATAATAACTTGTGGGATTTAGTATCATTCATTAGCTACATTATTTATGTATGTCATGTAATGGGTGTCAACTTGACCAGAATTAAGAACTAGTTTTTTTGTCTAATGTAATCTTATCAACTAGATTATTTTGCCAAAGATTTTGTTTTTCATGCTGTGGTTTCACTAATTTTCATTGCATACCAGTTTATATTGATTTCATTGTTTTTATCTGAACCATGAATTTAAAGACCCAATGAAATATTAGCCTTATATGATGAAGCCCTTTGCCCCGCTTTTCTTAGTGTTTTCATTCTAGTGATCAACAAGGCTTTTCATAAATTAACATCATTTTCTGTAATATAGTACTAAATATTAGCTTTTGCACATGTTTGTTTTATTTGAATCCTTTCAGAAATTATTTACATGGCATTTTATATTCTGTCAACGAACAAGTAATTATTCTGTGTCTAGTAACTATATTTCTACTCATTGCCTTAAATGAATATGTTGTGAGAGAAACAATAAAACATATAGGTACTGTTATTCACACACTAATATTACTGAAAATGAAAGAAAGAATAATAAATGATACTAGTTTATGAAAATTGCATTTAACACTTATTATTCAAATTATTCAAAAGGAATTATTCAATTCTTTTCACTTTAGATAGCATCTTCACACTCTCAATACTGCAGATTTTGACACATGTCTTGAGTCACTTTTGAAATGATGACATTTTCCAATCTGACATATCAAAGTTGATTTTTACCCTTACAAGTTAATGCCATGATCTACAGAAAGTATTGATGTTGCAGCCTCATGGATTGTTTTTTAAGGAAGAGAACAGACATCTCCTTTAATAACCAGTGACATTTCTGCTGTTGGCTGTATCAGCACAATTTGATGTGAATTTAAGTGGTTGATAAGAACAGGTGTTTGATTAATGTTCATACAAGCAGTAGTATTGTTTTAACCATTGAAGTGTTGCTTGTTAGCATAATTTTATTCTTTTTTATTTTGTATTTTGGGTGCTTTTGTATTATTTATTTAGGGTAATTTTAATGGTTAATCCATTCAATTACCATTATGCAAATTTGACAGGCAAAGCTACAAATTTACATGTAAGTATCCATACAAATTCCATCTTTTTACATGCAAAATCTTTATATTAAAACCTATGAAAATAAATGATACCACTGTATTACTCTGAATTTATTTGTAGTGGATATAAATTATTGCACTTTGTGGAAAATAACATTTTTCTCAATTCGTGGATTTGAGGAGTCCCGTTTCCACAGAAAGATCATTGTTCATTGAGTCCATATATTTGTTCCACGAGTCCTTATTTTTGTGGTTTGTAGCAAGCATGTACTTAAAATATCACTTTTCGCTATTAAACTGGATGTGAAATATAGAAAAGCCCAAGATGCATGGACTTTATGATGAGGTCATATCTTATAAAGTCTGCAGAGAGACTGAATATTTTTATCTTGTCCATTGATTATGGTGTCACTTTTTTGACAATTCAGGCAGTGTTTATCATCATTGTCATCATCATCTTCACTGCTGCCACAACAACCACTACTATCATCATTATCATCCTCCTCCTCATCATCATCAGTGTCTTTGTTGAAGGTTTTTAAATTAATGTATCTTCTACCTTATTTGCTGTTGGGGCCCCATGTGGCCGTGTGGTCTAAAGCACTCTCCAGTACAAATCACTGCCATCTCTTATCTGTCTGTGTGAGTTCGAGTTGCAGATTTGGTCAATGTGGATATGTGAGAAAGCTTGCCGGTAGCTTATGGATCAGTGGTTCTTTCCATGGGTTTTCCAGGTTCTTCCTCCACCATTAATACTGGCTGCCATATATAGCCTATCATATACTGAAAAATGGCATTAAACCCTACAACAATAACTTCATTTGCTTTGTCAGTATGGTGACAACTTTGAGGCTAATTTCTGTTACCATTTCAGTATTCAACTTTCCTTTTGAATCTTGTATTTCCGTATTGTTAGGCATAACTGATTTTTTTTTTTTCGCTCACTTCACCCTGCCTCTCGCCCCCCATCTTACAAAAATATGCTAGCACTGTACATCTATATACGTAATGAGGAGGTGCCCTCCAAAATATTCCTAAAAACAAATCTCATGTTCAGAAGTGTGTTTCAAGTTATTTTAACTCACATCACTCTCATAATCATGTTTGAGAACAGTAGAAACATCGGGGATGGATGAATGTTGACTACAAACCAAAATTTAAGCAGAGAAAGTAAGCAAAATCCACAAGCCCTTAAGTTATTAGTTAAAAGATTTTATAATAGTATCTGTCAGACCTGACCTTTCTGTGATGGTACTACTGTCACACTAACAATGTTTATACTTATAAATCCACTTAAGGACTGACTGTTTAATTTTTTTAAATAAAAAAAGTATGATTAGAAGAAACACTTTGCAAACTGTATAATCTGCATTGTTCCACAAGGCATTTGCTTCTAATGATGTCCTGCTTGTTGAATCAGCATCCAAGGGAGATCACTTCCATTTTGTGCTGAAGCCTTGGCCACTCAGAGGAAACCTTTACTTAGTGACCATTTGGAAGTTACCATATCTCACTGTATTGGGACAACTTAAGATTAAAGCATGTCTGTTCAGATGTTGTATTGCACATCAGCTGTATGCACCATTTTCATGGATCAAATATCCCTTAACCCATCTCAACACAAATAATGACACCATATAATGCAAGATAAAATGGCACTGTTCTCTAAAAACTGAACTCTGCCATATGTGACAACCACAGTTAATCTTACCATTTTAACCAAACGATGGAAGGTCTTTGTTAGTTTACCTACTCCACCACAAGGCACATTATACAGTACACACAGGATATTGTTTCACTGCATTTTTTTTTGATTTTGCTGCTCAAAGGGAATGCTCACTTAGTGATCAAATCCGATCAAGACGATCTGCGAGCCTGGTGGGCCACCCCTTTAGACTATCTTCAGTTTCATCTCTGATTGCAGAAGAGGCATCAGTGTTGCCCGTTCACTTAGAGACACTGAAGTATGCGCACAGGCTCTGTTTTTGCTAGATCTCACTGACAATATAAGACTGACTTCTGAATGTCAGTTGAGGAGGCCTTTTGCTTGTTGTGACCAGAGTTTTGTTCTCCTCCTTATATGCCAACAGCTTGGTCCTGAGTTCCAGCATCTGTTTACATACTAATCAACAAATACCAACAGGCATTTAACTGTTATCTGTCTGGTTGAGTGACTTTAGGGCATTACAGACACTTAGCTGCCATAGGAATTTCAAAGCTCTCATCATCAGCAACTTAGATGCCATCTTGCACTAATTGCTTTAGGTTGATAACAAAGTTGATACTGCCTATTATGTTGATTTATTGGCCAGCTTACAGTGGCCATCATCCCGTATGCCGTCCTAACATCATTGCATTGGCACTGTTAAGGTACAGTCTACCTATAGTGTCACTATACACACAGTTTGCTCCAAGGCCAGTTGTGCCACAGTATCTACTTAATATCATCTTTTCTTAGGGGAAACAGTTAAAAGCCATAATTTTAAGGAATTGGGATGGATTGGTAGGGACATTTTATATAGTACCAGGTCTGGGTACCCAACATGGTCAGCTTTTTCTAGCAAGTTCAAAATCAGCAAAAGACTTGTTATATTAGTTGAACTACTTGCAGTCCTGACATTGATCTGTATCAGTCATGATAGCCCTGCTTTCATTGCCCAGAACAGACTCCCATTTATGGAGAATCAGACTTTTGTAGTGTATTCACTGTCTACTTTAAACACTTTATCTCAAGGTCCTCTATGGGATCCAGTGCAAACTTTAAAGTGGTTCTCGAAAAAAGCCAAGCCAGTCCACAGATGGAAGATCTGGTCTCTTCTTTCCCTTCAAAGATGGAAATGACTATATATCAGCACAGACACTTTCATCCTTTATAAAATGGGGTATTCACTCCATATGTCAGGAATTAACCCCAGATCAATGAATTTGCTTCACTGTTTGGCTCAAGCAGTTAGTACACTCACCACAAGCATTCCATCTGAGCGAAACTGTTCCCTAATAGACATTATCCATGCAATGGGATGGAGGTCAGAGTTCATTGTTTGCAAAATTTATCACGGAGATCTTTAACTTAAATGTGATTAGATACATCGTTCTTGACCTCAATGCAATTATTACATGCCAAATCACCCCTCTTGTAAGGCAATGTTCCTTGCCTAATAGAGGAGGACCACTGCAATACAGCATAGTCAACAAATTCCATGTTTTTGTCTTGATTTTCAGCTGTCCAGTCTTAAGGTCTTGAAACCCATGTGTTTCTTTCTCCATGATTTCAGCAGTCTAGTCTTAAGGTCTTGAATCCCCTTGTTATCTTTTTTTGTAATTTTCAGTAGTCCAATCTTGAGGTTTTGAAAACTTTTTTATCCATGATTTTCAACAGTTGTGTATTAAGGTCTTGTCATTCTCCATGATTTTCAGCAGTCTAGTTCTAAGATCTTGAAACCCCTTTTTACTTCTTTCATTGATTTTCTGCACTCCAGTCTTAAGGTCTAGTTCTTTCTCCATGATTTCTAGTCTTGTGGTCTTGACACCACATGTTATTCTCTCTCCATGATTTTCACCAGTCTAGTCTTAATGTTTTGAAACCCTTTGTTGTTCTTTTTCTATGAATTTTAAGCAGTCCAGTCTTAAGGTCTTGAACACTCTTGTTATCATTCCCTATGATTTTCTGCACTCCAGTCTTAAGGTCTTGAAACCCCTTTGTGTTTTTCTTCATGTTTTGCAGCTGTCAAGTCTTAAGGTTTTGAAACCCTTTGTTGTTCTTTTTCTATGATTTGCAGTAGTTCAGTCTTACGGTCTTAAAACCCCTTTGTGGCCTTTTCCATGATTTGCAGCATTCCACTCATAAGATCTTAATATAGAACTCTAGATGAGCAGTATATCTGCATTTTTTTTCATCGACAGTGTAATTAGAAATGTATAATGAAATAGCACACAAAATGATTTAATTTTAAGCAATAGTTCTTTTGCATATTGCTCCTGCTATGAATAAGTCCATGTTGAATGGCTTTTTCAGTCAATATAAACTTAGCTATAGTTAAAGTTCCGGATGTTCCATTCATGTTTCAAATGACAGTACTTGATCACTGTGAGCACATTCACTCAGTCATAATATGTATCCAGAACTAATATAAGATATTTAGTTGTTTGATGAATTCAAAAAGTCATGATTAACATCTTTCTGATTAAGACTAAGTGTTGTAGCACAAATTATGTTTTTGCAAGTTTAAAAAATAGCAATAGGTTCAAAACAAGAGAGGTGAATACTTAATTTATGACCTTCATGTCTATACTTGAATTGTTCAGAATTTTAATTTTTTTTTTATCTCTTCGCTTTCAGTACATACAGACTGGTCAAAGGGTTCAGTCTCAGGAGCAGTATACAGTGGAGACCCAGACTTGACTCGGGTCCTTACAGAGGTATTTTAATGCTTTCAGTTTCAGTCTGTGTTAGAATTTTTTGTCCAAGGTAAATTTAAACAAGGTTATTACATTACCAGGAAACAGAGAAAGTTTGGAGAAAGTTTTAGGTTTGTTCCCAGCAAGGAAAAGACCTTAAATTTTTTTCAAATATTGATTTGAGTTGGAGGAGAATCATGAATTTTCAACTGTCACTTGATCATATAAAATGCATCACTGAGTTGTGAATAAACAGATTCAAGAGTAAATTTATTGAGTTTTTACTAGACATTTTAGAGGGTGCAGAATTCAGAGTCAGTTGAGATACAGTTGCTGTTTGGATATTGAGATGGTTGCTCTAAACATAATTTTTTGACAGTCAATCCAAGTGCTCAGGTGTTTGGATTGGTTAAGTAGAATTGTTATCATCTTAGTTGGTATTATATCAGAATCTTCTTGTTTTATGTACTGTATTTTTGCATATATAAGACGCGTCTTATACAAAGTTTTACATACCCCGCACCCAGGGTGCATCTTATATTAATGGGCGTCTTATCTAAGTATTTTGTAACACGAACGAACGGTACAGTGTGATATTGAAGGACAATTATTGCGGTAAATATTCACGTTTCACGATTTTCATTCCTAGTTGTAAAAACAATTAGGTAAGTGTTCACAATATAATAAACTGTTACTAAATAGTGTTTGACTTGATCAAAAATCAATGTACCGTATTGTTCTATTCATCTTCATTTTCATCGTCATCAGTTTCGGCTTGAAATCTGTCGAAACTTGAATCAAATTCACTGTCGTTGTCGCGGAATAACTACATAACTGATGCTAATTGATCCTCATTAGCATCAGTGGTATCAGATGCAGCTGAGTCGTCTGAAGAACTGATATAACTAGGCGGTTCAGGAATTATCCCACACCTTCTGTAGCCATTGATGATTGTCGTAATTTTCACTTTCTCCCATGCCGTATATGATTTTCGCTTAGGCATCATGACAATTTTATAAATTTTAAAAATGCTAAGCAAATTGATCACTCATCTATATATAATAAGAGACTGTTCCCAAGTTTATATATGCTAACTGCATACATCGGGCGTTTATTGGTCTATGTACTAATCCCACCCACTGAAGACACCCTAATGGATCAATGAAGCCGCCTTTACATCCAGCATTTATTGTTCTAGAATCTAGATACCAGGTACTAAACCCATCCGTTATTGGCCTTTGATCTCAATTAAAAATGGTAATGAAGCGTTGTTTACATCCGACGGGTGATGGAACATTGGACAAATTATCATTTATGATAAAGGAAAGGTACCCATTGGAGATAAGTTACTCAGTTCAACGGATGGCTAGGCCGCATGCGTCTTATATTTGTGGGCATCTTATTTAAAAAAATTTTTTATACAAATCGTCAAAACCCCGCGTCTTATATAAGGGTGAGTCTTATAACTAGATGCGTCTTAAATGCGCGAAAATACGGTAGATGGTATGAAGACCAGTCAAGCAACACAATGTGTAAACATGGCTTTCACGTGATTTTGATGAGTGTAAGAAAAAAACAAGTTAGCTTTTCTTCCCCAATTCCACTTTTGATAAATAAAGTTAAGAAAAATATACATTGTGATTAACCTTGTATGACTTGGTAGTTTGTACTGAGAACAATGTGTTATCATCAGTAGTAACCTTTTTGTCCCCAACTCATCTGTGTTGTGAATTTGACTATCAAACCTTGCTGAATCAGAGACGATTCCAACAATAAAAGTTTGTGTACCACATAAAAGCAAAGTTCACTTTGCCTTATATTTTTTTAAGACTTCTACCCCATCCTCATTTATTTCAATACAGTGCATTAATATTCAATGTAAATGTGGACTTTGTGTGTAAATTTCCCTTCAGAGGAGGATGGAAATGTCTGAAAAGAAGTTTTATCTTTTGTAATTATTTTTGGAGTTAAATTGATGATCATAAATACCAGACAATATATTGTATTCTACAGAATTCACGCAAAGAATTCTTATGATCCATGATAAACATGTGAAAACTTGAATTTGTGTAGAAGTGGGCAAACTTTCCAGTGCAAGGACCACATACACAAATTTACAATTTTAGCGGGCCACATACACAAATTTACAACTTTAGCGGGCCACATACACAAATTTACAACTTTAGTGGGCCACATACACAAATTTACAATTTTAGCGGGCCACATACACAAATTTACAATTTTAGCGGGCCACATACACAAATTTACAATTTTAGCGGGCCACATACACAAATTTACAATTTTAGCGGGCCACATACACAAATTTACAATTTTAGCGGGCCACATACACAAATTTACAATTTTAGCGGGCCACATAGTTCATTAGGTCAAATATTTAATATTTTAAATATCAAAATACAAAAGGTATTTTTACATAACATCATAATCAATTTTCAGTTGTTAATATGTTGTTAATATTTGAAAACTTAAAACTTCAAAAGAAGCACATTTGTTTGATAAACAGAGTAACATAAACGAAGTCACTGCAATTGTGCTTATGCGACGAACAGTAGTTCTTCGTGCTAATGATATGGCTTCTACTTTTGACTTTGTTTCAGGACACACAACACGGACAGCATCAATCATACAATCTTTAATAAATTCTGCTTCCGAAAATGATCTGTTTTGCTTTACAATTTTGTTGGCCAACACAAAACTTGCCTTTGTTGCATTCTCTTGTAAAGATGAAGTTTTCACAAAAACAGCTTGCTGTTGTTTCAACTTTTTGAGCAGATCAGTTGCTCTCTTTTACATTTCTTGTTTTGATAATTTTTTTACCAAAGTTACCATGCTTAGTTTGAAAGTGACATTTCAAATTGAATTCCTTGAAAACGGCAATAGTGTCTTGACAAATCAAACACACAGCTTTAACTCCAACATCAAGGAAAGAAATACTTGTCAGTCCACTCCTTGTTAAACGCACGGCATTCATCTTCAATTTTTTGCTTTCTGGATATCCTCAAGCAACTCATTTTTGGTAAAATTTGGCAGATAATAAAAGCTTTGTTAAATATATAGATTGATACGGAACTGTCCATCCTGGTAAATTCTTCACTTCAACAATTTCATATTAACTGCGAGGCAATCATCTGCCATGGCGGGTGCATACACTGTTTAAAAAATCCTTTTGGCGTGTAAGCACACTGGTTCCAATGACACAGTCAAAAGACACCGACGACACACTTAGCCAATCACGAGCATGTCAACAGTGAAAGACAACCTCCATCAACCCACCCAGTGGGGAAAAAAAATAATGATATATGAATAGATTGTGAAACAAGCCAAGCAAAATTCTATTGAAATTTATATGGCTTTTCCCACTGGGTGGGTATTTGGCATCGCATGGTTACATTTCTCTCAAAATTAGAAAGAAATTCTGCCCATGAGAAAATTAAATAGCGTGAACATAGGACTTGTTCCTAGGCTGCATGAAAACCCTTGGTGGGCCGCATGAAAGCCCTTGGCCATAGTTTGCCCACCCCTGGTATAGCCCAATTTGAAGTAAGAAATGATTCACTGGATATATTTGCAGGTCCATTATTAATATAACCTCTCCAGTGGCCTAGTGGTTAGAGCATCCGCAGTGAAAGCAAGATTTTGTGGGCTTGTTATGATTAGATGCACTTAAAAGCAATGTCAATTTGAGTGAAGTTAGGTAAAAGGTCTGGGAAACAATTTACTACATTTGGTTTGAAGATTTAAAAATAATCATTATGAGGCTGCCATCAGTAATGGTCATAAATGATTCTTGGAAAGAAAAAAAATAATTTTGCCGCTGGAAAACCCCAGGACATTTTTGGTTTTATAAAGTGTGTAAATCCTGCTTTAAGTAATTACTGTGATCTTCAAAGTGTGTAAAATGTCTTTGGCTTTACAACACATCACAGCATATTAATCTGCATTTTCAGTAATGCTGTGTATGCTATTTTGTTATGCCTTTCAGACATATGGTACATTTGCATGGACCAATCCACTACACCCAGACTTGTTTCCAGATGTGCGGAAGATGGAGGCAGAGATTGTAAGGATGTGCTGTTCACTTTTTAATGGTGGGCCAGAGACTTGTGGCACTGTAAGTATCTCTCCTATTTATAGTGTAAAATTTTCTTAAAAACATTTTTGTGTGTGTGGTTTTGTCCTCCATTGTAGAAAACCTACAGAGAATTTTTCTATATTACCACATATATTCATTCATAAATTCAGTCCAAATGCAAGCATCATGGATCCTGATCTGCCATCACATAATGCACAGGCAGGCCAGGGCCTATGTTATTTGTTCTGTTGATTACTCCTGACAAACTGCACAGACCTAGATCTGCTGGCACAGTATGTGATGGCAGATATGGGTGTGTGCAGTTTGAAATTGTACTAGATTTATTACTGAGTATATATGGCACACTCGATATGTGGATCACATGGAGCATGTACCGTGAGACATTCTTTGGACTGGACTCTTGGGTTGGTGGTTCTTCCCGGGGATGATTTCCAGGGTTCTTCTTCCATCAGTTATACTGACTGCCATGTATAACCTATCATGTGCTGAAAAAAACTAGCATTAAACCCTACAACAATAACAACAACAACAACATCATACCTTGTATATTTATATGCCCAATGTGTAGACATTTTCCTTTGGATTCAATATGGTTTAAAAGTAAATACTGCTAGGAGGTTTGGGGTCCTGAGTGGTCTAAAGCGCTGTCTGTTACGGATCACTGCCATCTCACCTCTATCTGTGTGGGTTCGAGTCTAAGATTTGGCTAATGTAGTTATGGGAGAAAGCTTGCCAGTAGCTTCTCGTGAGTCGGTGGTTCTTTCCAGGGAATTTCCGGGTTTTTCCTCCACCATTAATACTGGCCACCATGTATAGCCTATATTGTGCTTAAAAATGACGTTAAACCAGAAAAACAAACAAACAAACATACCAGGAGGTTCACAAAAGTGGTTTAATTCCATCATGACATTTTTATTAAAAAAAAAATTGACTTTGTTAGAACATTTACAAACCCATAATCTACTTCCACTTTGAATACACCTATCCCAGTGGTCAAGTTGACAGATAAAACTGTGTTCCCAAAGGAAACAACATAGACATCACCATAAATACTAGCCATTCCTGAAACAACTGTAAATTTATCTCACAAGGTGTGATTTTGTACTATATTGTAGAAGATAAGTGTTCCTTTTATGTTGATTACTGTTTGACTTGTATTCTTGAATGCACCAAACCTACATTTTGAATGAACATTTTAGATGACTGCAATGGTTTCCCTATTTTGCTCTTTTCTTTAAAACGATAGACCAAACTTAGAAAACCAGCAACACTTGTATGATATAAACTGTTGATTTATAATTTGCAGTGCGTATACTTTATTTGTTCACCTTCATAAGTTGAAGCTTTGTGTGTGATAGATTTTGAAAGTTAGATACATTGCACAGATGCAGGTAAGACACACTCTGTTGTTATTGCGCAGGTCAAAAACACACAGACAAATGCGTGCCGTCAATGCACGCCATTACAAGCACACAGCATAATATATAAGATTTAATTGTTATTATGAATTTGATTGATAAATATCTCCTTTTATTTTATGCTCAGCAGTGAATTACTTGATTTTCTAGTTAAAATAATATTGATATTTCACTGCGGTGAAAAAATAACAGTGAAAAAATAACAATATTTTTTCACTACAGGAACTACATTTTTGGGTCAAAATATTTGCTTGAAACGAGTGAATAAACGAGTGAAAGAGCAGATTTGAGGTAGCCAACGTATGTGAGCATAAAATAAAAAGAATATTTGCTTGAAACGAGTGAATAACGGATACATTTCATCTCATGGATAAAAAACTCTAGTATTTTCACTCGTGGCTTCGCCACTCGTGAAAATACTGAGTTTTTCATCCACTCGATGAAATATATCCGTTATTCACTCGTTTCAAGCAAATATCCTCTATATATTTATAAGAGATCAACTAATAGTTTGAATCACTATTTCCAGTGAGCAGACATCAAAGTGTGTACACTCTTAATATTGAGTAGAAATAAAGTAATAGTTTCAACCACTGTTTTCAGTAAACAGACATCAAGTTGCGTATTTGCGCAGTATAAGACTAAGAAACTATAAATACTAAATTTATGTTGTCAAAGATTTCCTATTAATCTTTGGAACATGCGCATTCCAACATATGGCAACATACCATTGATCGAATATCTGCACAGTATCACATAACGTTGCAATTTGAAAAATGGTAGACATAATAAACTTTGTTTAACAATATGTATGAATCTTATTTATTTGACATATTAACCTTTATCATTTTTGCCTTGCACACTTTTAACGGCGCGCTCTTCGTCTTGCATGCAATTGTCGCTGTGCGCATTTGTCGGCATGCAGTTGTCTGCATGCTTTTGTCCTGCGTGCTAATGACAGGACACCAGGTAAGGCATAATGTTATGTTAAATGTTCATTTATATCATTACCATTAATGTCACAGATGCATATAAGGTTCTGTTAAATTTCTTTTAAATCGATGATGTCACAGATGCAGGTAAGGTATAAGGTTATGTTGAATGTTTATTTAGATCAATTATATCACTAGCCATCCTCTTCATATTCAGATGACCTCAGGAGGAACAGAGAGTATTCTTTTGGCTTGTCTTGGTTACAGGAACAGGGCAAGAGAAAAGGGCATAAAATTCCCAGAAATGTAAGTTGCCATAGTTCTTTATATTTGCAGGGTTTAATTAGACATCTGTAAAAGTTTGACAAAGCTCATTTTTTAATATTGGTGGGGTACAATTTTTCTTATTTGTTCAAAACTATCTCCAGTTCATCTTATATATCTGACTCTCTAATGAACAACCAAAATACATTGTGACAATTTGCAAGGAACAGAAGGCCAAATATTTTGTTTGAAAAATCATAATAGTAAAATATTTGTTGGACTTATGGAACTTAATGAAAATTGAATATCCAATGATTATTGTAATCATGGTTAATCTCATTAGTGATGCCAATTTTGTTTCTTCTAGCAGTGGATTTCATGAATCTGTATTTGGCCTCATTCCTGATCCAAAAATGGTGTCTTTTTTCAATTTGGACTTAAATAAATCCAGATTCAGAAAATTAAAATTAAATAATAAGAAAATAAATTTATTCAAAAGATCATTAAAAAGTAGACCAAAAACATTATGTTACATGTATTAAGAAGCGCAGAAAATCCCTCCTTGTAGCTTGCTAACTTAAAACTTTCCAAACTTTATGGCCTTTTGGTCCCACATGAGAATGACGCTGAGTTCTAAACATTTTTGCTTTCGCACAAGTTTCAGCAATTCAGCAACATTAAAGAGATTTTGCTTTCTGATAGATTCCTGCAAGTCTCTTACCATATTTACCAGTATATCTTGGACCCAACTGCAAACAAATGTTCTGGAAGATCTAGGTTACTCTGTCAAAATGATGACTAGAATAAACAGCACTGAACTGATCTGCTAGCATATTATGCTATCATAGATCTGGATCAACACTGTTTGCAGTTGTGTGTGTGTCTGTGGTACACAAGCTGATACAGTATTCATTTGTCAACTTATAATTTCTTTGATACATTAGTCAGCATGCTGGATTCACAGTACTAATTTAAAATAGGCTTGTGGGATTTTAATCATCAAATAAATTTAGCAAATTTCTTCATTCTCTGCATGTTTAACTGGAGGTATTTGAAAACTGTTATAGTGACAATGTCATGTACTAATTTAAGGTGATGGCCAGTAATTTTTTTTGAAATTCATTTGTCCAAAATACTAAGAAATTGTAAGAATTATGTATGTATGTATGTATGTATGTATGTATGTATGTATGTATGTATGTATGTATGTATGTATGTATGTATGTATGTATGTATGTATCAGGCATGGATCCAATTATGATTAAAATCATAATTGATTCTAATCAATTACTGTATGAGCTATAATTTTAACAGTAATCATAATATTAATAATTGATTTCAGAAGTCAGTAATTTTAATATTAATTGTCTTTCATTGGCAGTGTAATTACATAGTGTGATCATGATTACAAAAGATTATAACTAAAATTTCATTAATTATATTCTTAGTAATAGACCATTTCATACCGGATTTAACAGAGTTTCTCCGTAATTATTGTTGTTTAGAAATATTTCATAGATAAAACGTTAAGAAAAACCCTCTACTTGTATCGTCAGAGGTTGCAAAAGTCACTCCAATCAATGATGTGGCTATAAATTCCATCATATGCCATGGATTGATGATTTTACATGTATTAGTATTGCGATTTGATAAATAGTTTTGTACTTGTCCGTGAATGTTATAGAGATCGAATACCGGTGATGCCGATATTTTCAGCTTTTTCCAAATCCAGCAAGTGGAGCTAATTAAATGATTGAAATTTACATGTAAATTATTCACAGACTTTCAGAAACAAAATTATAAATTCACTTATTACAGTGACGTTTCGGATGCATAGAAATAGTTTGAATAACCTGATTTTTGCATGTCAGGATGTAATTTATTTACTTCAACACTGTTTTCTTACTAACATGTACATGTCCAGATGTAAAATTTGCTTTGAAATCCGCCTTGGTTTCCAGAAAATAAGACAGGATGGTTCCAATATTAAATTTCGTCAATATCTGCGGCAGCATTGCTGTTGAATAGGCATTTTCCAACTCGATAAACGATGTTGACATTGTTTGAAAATTGATGCTGTTTCTGAAGCGTCTGCCATATATTGCCCACCACCTTTTGAGTGGCTATTGCGGTCAGCTGACCACCCGCCATGTGATAAAAATTACGAGCAAATTACGAAGTTCGCCGAAGTCTCCATGAAATGGTCTGTTGTAAGAATAATGAAAGTTTCTATAAGCAAAAGCCCATGAATGTTGACTATTACAGTAAGTAATCTTAATCGTAATAATCCCCTTGTAATTGTAATCGTAATCATGGTTTCCGGTAAAGCATAATAATAATCATGAGTGCCAAACATCCTATTTAATTGCAAGCTCTTCTGATTGACCTCCATGCCTTATATATATATTTGCAAACACTCAGTCATAGTAACCTTATTGTAATGTGAAAGTACATTAAAACTTGTGTTGAGCAGACACCTTTGGGAAAAGGCCATACTGACCTGCATACACAGGTGATCTCTAGCAGGATAACTTTTAAAACTTGGTTCTTTAACAAATAATAATAATTATAATGAGGACTTTGTATCGTGCCTAATCTTTAGAAGCTCTAAGCACTTTACAACATGAATAATGATATGACTACAAAAAACAAACAAACAAAGCACAATGAATTTAGAAAACATAACAAATGCTGAAAATATTTAAGGTAGGAAACATTATTAGGTCTTAAAGTTTGTTCTTGCAGTTGAAAAAGGTGAGTTTTAAGAGCACTCTTGAAAGGGATCACTCTGTCTAATTTCAATGGGCAATTCATTCCACGTTGCTGGGCCCTGGTATACAAAAGAACATTGTCCATATGACTTCATTTTCATTAGAGCTGTACCGATTAATCGCCCGTACGCGTAATCGGGCCGATTATTAGCACAATCGGTATAATCGGGTATCGGCAAAAATAATCGGTGCCGATGCAAATAATTTTTTTAAATAACCAATTTTTCCTGATAAAAAGTTGTATATACAGTCGCGTTTTGACTGACCGTAACTTAATCCTTTGTAACACTAGAGTTCGGGATATATGCAGTATGCAAACAAGTTGCTCATTAACTAACACTACTGTATAGTCGAATAACCATATATCGAGATAAACACATCGAACCATCAATTAATCTTTTGTAACAAAGAGATTGCTCTATTAAAGTATTTAAAAAGAATTTATCTTGCTGCCAGTTGTGCGAAATTTTCAACTCCAGCGTCCGGTAACATTTGTAAACTGCAGTAAACCAGACTAAAGTACATGTCGCTAACCGCCATTGTAGTGCCAAAGTCATGTGAATAGCCAGTAAGATTAACATCAAAGGGAGTAATGATGGATATATACACAGTCAATTTTGAGGTTTGTGTTTTTTCTTTATCTTTATGAAAACTCACAAAACACCGATAGTCCTTATGTCCCAGTGAGAAATTGTTTGAAAGGGCTTCAGTGTAGGTTTGAGTACGTCGTCTGTCTTTCAGATAATCCGTAATGCCTGGAGGGTGAACGAACTCATTGTCTTTAATACTAGAAAGTGAGAATCATTTCCGGATTTTTTAAAATTATTTTTTATTTCTTTTGTTAGTGTTTCACCAAGCCACCATCTGGCAGAAGGGGCGGTCTCTCATAAGTCATATCAGGTTTTACTGTACCTTTGAAGCACCGACATATGCTAAACAAATAAAACAATTCTATATCAATGTTTTACAATTATCTGATGTTGCCGCAGCAATAACGAGTATTTGTTGTTGTCAAAGCAAGCCGACGACCTTTGCTCATAGAAAGTCTGCAATAAACTCAAAAGCATTGCCTCAATTTAGAACATATTTATTGTACCGCGAAACTTTCCTGTTTGTGAATATCACTTATATATTGAAAATGAGTAACTCGTGAGAGGTGATTCGTAGTAAATGAAACAACTATTACAGATTAGCTGAAATTTTATCTGAAAGAATACACTTTGGTCGAAACAACGAATAAAGCAAAATCTGCAACTAATATATTTGGGAATAAAAAAGGATTGTAGTGACGCTATGCACACTTTGCACTGCGTAAGTACTGTACATTATAGTATATGGTCTCCCTGGTAAACTCGACCGACTCGCGAATTATGAAGGCTGTATTTTACCTTTATGTAATTTCGTGTTGTGGAAATCAGAAAATATGCACATGCAAAATAATCGGTCTCGTAATCGGTATCGGCAATTTTGATAATCGGCTATACGTGGTATCGGCATAATCGGCAAAAAGTGACATCGGTACAGCTCTAATTTTCATAGTGGGAATAATGAGTATATGATTGTCAGAAGATGAACATAAGTACTTGCTGGTGTGTATACATGGGTGAGGCCAGATAGGTATGTTGGACTGGAGTCAGTCAGTGAAACGTAGCACAGAGAACAAATTTTGTATTTGATTCTGGATCAAATGGATAGCCAGTGTAGAGTACAGAGCAGCGTGGAGGTGTGCTCTGATTGTGGTACTCTAAGGATGATCCGAGCAGCTGTGTTTTGAATTTTTTGAAGTTTCTGGGTAGATATTGAGATGAACCAGACAGAGTTGAGTTACATTAGTCCAGTCTTGAAAGTACTAATGGACTCCGTGTTTTAGTTGCATCAACTGAAAGATATTTGCGAATGGAGCTGATGCGTCTCAGCTCAAGATATGCAGCCTTGCATATGTTCATGACATGTTGGTGCAATGTGAGAGTACTTTCTAGAGTAACACCTAGGTTTTGTACTGACTGTGTGAATTTAATGTTGGTGTTGCTGATATTTATTGTTTGAGGTAAAGGATTTGAATGAGAAAGTCTTTGTGTTGTGATCAGAATGTTCTGTTTTATTATCATTCATCTGCAGCTTGTTTTATGTCATCCATGATTTCACATCAGAAATGCACCTCTCTACTCCTTGGATGGTAGCATCAACTTCATTTGGGTGGCTAGATTTATATATTATATAAGGAAGAAATTTAAATCCATGGAATTTGTATTTGTGAATATACTTATTCAACATGAAGGCCTCCATGCTTAGTCCACTATTGTGAAAAATAAATGTTATGACAAAAAATTCCAACTCACTCTTTGTAAACTAAAGTAACCAACTGGGTCTGGTTCTTCAGGCGATAAGTTTAGTATAAATGTAGTTGGTAAGAAGCATACTGGATCTTCTCATTCTTCTAAGGGCAAAACTTGCAAAGTGGTTGCTATGATGTCATAGCAAATAACAGAATCTCTTCAATGTTTTGAAGACTCAAAGTGTGAGATGGTTTTTAAAAAAAGAACTTAATGATCCATTTACAAAGCTACATTGCTTGTTTTTGAAGCATGCCATTTGGTGCGACAATTATTGTCTTACAGCAAGAAGAACCATGCAGTCGTACACAAGATTTTGTCAGACCAGTTTTCAGATTTGTTAAGGAGGTTTATTAGGCCAGAAATCATTACAGCAGCCAAGTGTTTTAGCTGAGTTAGATTTTCATGACAAAGCAAAGCAGGAAGATAATGAAGACTTAGTTTTGGTTCAGAAACAAGAGAATTCCATGGGCATAATTCTACACTTGCTGTGAAAGTTTTCTTTGATAATGTTAGAAATTATTATGTTAAAGCCTGTGATTACATGCTTCAGAAATTCCCATATGGAGATAAAGTGATCTTCAGTTGTTGATCTAATTAATGAATAGTCACTAAACTTTAAAAGTGTCAGATTCTTTGTGAGAAAACCCTTAATGTTGCCATCCTTGTCTACCTTGGATCATCTGGAAGGAGGATTCCTAAAGTATCAACTTGGTGTTCTACCTGACAACATACATCATTCAGACAGTTGATGTGCAATGGCACCTTATTTTCCAGCTAAAAGACCCAACCATGCAGATATAAATTTCCTTGTCTCTCACAGGTTATGAAAGGAATATTGGTTTCTTACAATTCAAATGTTGACTGTGAGAGATTGTTAAACAAAAGTAAAACTGAATTTAGATCCAGGCTCAGCAACCCAGTGCTTAGTCTTTTACTGGTGTGCAAAGCAATCTTGGTAGCAAAATGGTACAAAATATTTTGAATTTTAACAGGAGTCTGTTGCTTTCTGAAGATAAAGCGCTATATATAAACACTTTAAGCAGTAAATGTTGTTAAATGAATTGTTTGAATACATATGTTTATTGAATTTATTGCATGTTATATGTAAATTACTCTATTGTCCGCTTGGATGCACTTTTTCGTCTCAGGGGGTTGGCACCAATGCACATGACATCCCTTTACTTCCTTGGAAAACAGACACTTCATTAAAATAGTCCATATGCTTGAATGACCACTTTAAGCAGTGAGAAACCACTGTTTGGTTAGGGTTACATTTAAACTTACATGGTACCCAGGTAAGATTTTTGAAAATATATGACAGGGTATTTTGATTTAATGTGTAGTTCACATTCAGATGATAAGAAAATTCTGTGGGTCCCTGGTATGTTTTACAAGAATAGCCCTTAGGAAGCACTTCGATGTTGACCACGAAAAGCTTTGTGCCCATTTACTTATGTAGAGGAAGTTTAATGGCAGAAATAGTACTGGCCATTGAAAGCAGGTGATTGTTACGTATAGGTAACTATTGTGGCAGGTTTTACTGCACATACAAATTGCATGTGATGTTCACATCAAGTTAAATTTTAAATGAAATTACACATTTATATATTTACTTAAATATGTTCTTTTCATTTCAGCATTGTACCAGTCACTGTTCATGCTGCATTTGACAAGGTATACATAACTTAAAAATTTTCTTGAGCAACATTTTTTTTTACTGCAGTCAATATAAAAGAGCAGGAAAAAGATAGTGTTGTTAAATGTTCTTCATATTACCCTCTTGGTACCATTTATTTATAAATTTATACAAAAAGGTGTTACTAAAAGTGGGAATCCATTCATTGATAATGTATTGGAATTTAAACTGGTATTTTGCTAAATCTAGAAATTCATTAAATGTGATTATGTTATACATGTAACAAGGTTCCACTCTTTTTCAGATAATGTTATTGGTTATCTTTAGTAGTGTTCATTTAATTCTTACTACCCCTATCAAGATGACTTATCATACACATGCTATATATGTACATATGATGTCTCCCTAATCAGCAGAGAGTATTCCTGATATTTGGCAACAAAATGGAAGAAACTGTAAATCTCCTTGAATCTAATCGAAAGATTATATATTTATTGAAAAACCATAAAGCATTTGAGAAAATCTCCCAAAAATATAGATATATAAAGTTTACTCAGAAGGCTGTTTCTGAAGTATGATTTAGCAAAGTATGTGACAGAAACTGCCCACAAATCAGAAAAAAATCTTTGTAATATTAGCATTCTCCTCAATAATTTGTAGAGCATAAACAATTAAATGGCAAATGCAATTTTATGTAGTTGATTGGCAAAAAGAGAAAATAGAAGAAAACCTTCACACAAAATTCATTAGAGGTAAAGAGATTAGTATGACCATATGTGAAAAAAAGGTAACTTGAATTTTCATTTTATTTCAGGCAGCATCTTTGTTCCACATGAAAATTACACATATCAAGATTGATCCCAAAACAATGATGGTAGATGTCAAGGCTATGAGGAGGGCTATCAACAAAAATACATGTCTTGTATGTGTCTTCCATGAAGGTTTTCAGTTTTATTCCAAAATATAGTTATGTGTATGACACCAATGATAAGCTTTGAGAGCCTAATTAAACCTTTCAAGTGTAATTCATTGGGATTTCCCCAGAAAAATACAAACCATGTTAGCACAAAATATCTTATTGGACAGATCAGTATAATTGAATCTTTTCATTAATGGTTCATTTGCCTAAAGTTTTTTTCCCAAAAAAATTTAATGCAGTTTTAAGTTTATATTTGCATTAGAATTCATTAAAAATGTGTTACAAAATTGATTTTTTTTTTCCCCAAAAAAATTATTAAAAAGTATAGCGTAACATTTCTTTGAAATTGTCATAAATTTGATATCCGATTTTGTCATTTTAAGGCATAGTGGACAAACAGCTTGTCTGTCACTTCATGACTGTATTTAGTGTTTATTGTTTTGTGTGGGTAGTGATATTATCATGATTACATATGCCTTTTACATATGCTAAGTCATATGAATAGTATTCAAAGAGTTAGCACTCAGCTTTAAAATACCAGATAATTTGGTTATCAAGGATTGTTTTTCTAAGAAACTTTTTATGTTCTGTTTTGTTAAGAGGATAATACAGAACAATCTATGATAAAAACATTGCTGAAAAATTTAAATAAAAATCTGTGGTGTATCTCATTTCCAAATAACAAGGCCTTTGACAAAAATTGTGCTTTAATATGTTAAATAATGTTGATATAAATGACAGACAACAATAGCAGTCTATGAACTAAAAAAGGAAATTAAATTGTAAATTGATTATCATGTATTATATGAAGATCACATCACTCAGGAAAATGATATTGCCAATATTTCATCTATGTTCTGAAAACTCCTTCATGATTGGCTTATGTCCAGAATGCATTGTGCAGAAAGAGGTTCAGCACTTCATTTGTGAAGAAAGTTTGTGATAGCCAAATGGTGCTCTGCTATGAAAGTATATGTGGGGAAATGGTAAGTCAAAGACTTTCTTGAATTGTTGACTTTTTTCAAAACATCCAGATAGTCTTTGCTTACCTTGCTCCAAAAATGGTAACCTTTCTTGGGTCTTAACAATGATACGACTCATCTAAGTTCAAGACTCCAGACAAATACCAGGTGCTGCAAATGACAGCAGAACCACATTGCCAGGTATGACCAGGAAACTTTCAATTGTAAACAAATGCTGGATGCAGGGCTTCCTCCCACTTACATAATCACATAATTTCAGTTGTGCTAATTACTGTTAGGAAAACTTCATCCTGTTAGTAGAGCACTCATTATGTTTCTATATGGTGATCATGGTAGAGGATGGATGTATAACATTTCCTCCTTGTACATATTCTCCTAATGTTAATGCGATTGAGTAATGCAAGAAATATTGTAGCAAATTCTGTTTCCCCAAAAATATTTACCAGATCATAAAACTATTAATCCATCCCACCCTTCCTCACAATGCAAACATGCTGTATCATGAATCTCTAAATTTTAAAAGGGCAACATCCGGGCAACAAGTTGGCCTCCTAGCTGGATCATGTGAATTAATCTGGGACAGTTGCTTCCCTTGTGCATATGAGATTTAGACAGAAAGACATGTTTGCATGTATGGGGGGGGGGGGAGGCTTCATTCCAGAGGTAGGAGAAAGTTATTCCCAGTGTTAATGAGATCGGGTAAATATTTTCAGTAAGACATAATTTATTTAGAAATTTCCTGTTTTGTAAAATCTTTTACAGAAGTATTGAATTCAGTTGGATTTTTTCAGTACCATTTTTTGTGGCTGCTGCAGAGCATAAAGGCACTTTGAATAATAACCCTACTTTGAAAACAACATGATACCTTTCCTTATTCCTTGATTTTAATCACTGACGAAAAGGAGATTTTGCCCACCCCTGGTGTAGCCCAATTTGAAGTAATTTGATTCTCAAGAAAAAAAAACTTCACAGTAGTTTTAAATACACTGCACAAGTTTTTAAATACTTAATCTGCTTATACCCCACCATCACATTGTTAAATAGTGTAACATTTATCCCTATGTCACAACTTTGTTTAGTGCTGCATCAGTGGGACATCAATGTGCCTTAAGTACATTGCTAATTTTTTCATGTAGAATTGTTCTGCTTGTGAAAAATTGACCTGCAAAGTTATCAGAGTTGAGCAACCATGTACATATGTTAGATGATTTCTCTTGTATTTTCAGCTTGTGGGATCAGCCCCTCATTTCCCACATGGGATTATTGACCCTATGGAAGAAATAGGCAAGGTAAGATTAGCACTTTGGAACCTACTTTCTTAACAATAAAGAATTCTATCCAGAAACACAAAAAAATCAGAGGTGCTTGAAAATTACACCCTGCCCAGACTGGTACCCTTGCCAATACTGCATATATTGCTTGTCCTAAAAATGTATAATTCATAATTTGGCTTGTTGAAAAGTAAATAAACATGACCATTTGTTGATATTGACCTAAAATCTAAAGCCACAGTCATGGTTTGTTTTTCTCAAGTTTCATTGTAGATAAAAGTTCAAATGCTTGTGTTTAACTTCTAAAATTTCTGTTCACTTAGGAGCCATTTTTCTTTTCTTTAGCTTGGCCTTAAGTACAACATTCCTGTACATACTGACTGCTGTTTAGGAGGTTTCCTGATTCCTTTCATGGAAAAAGCAGGGTTCCCAATCGCCCCAGTTGACTTCAGGATTCCAGGGATTACTAGTATTTCAGCAGACACCCACAAGGTATGAAATACGTCACTAGTACCATTTTCACAGATTAAAACATTATATCATATAAATTATGTTACTCAGTTTATAATGTTTGAGACCATATCAGATGGCCTTGTGTCTAGCATATAAATATCAGAATAATTATTTATTTGATTATCTACATTGCAGAATCCCTAGCTAAGCAATATTTTACTATAAACTGCATCAGTGTTACTTTTTATAACTAGAGTATATTATGTTATGATCTTTTTGACCCATCTTTTTGTCCATCAGTTTCCATTTCTTATTTTCTGAATAATTAGTAGAGTTCTTCACCATCTAATTTATTGATCATTGACATATATCAGCTGTCCTCATGAGTTTTGAGTCTTGGCTTGATCAACATGGAGATATGAGAAAGATTGCCATTAGTTTCATGTGTTTTGGTGATTATTCCCAGGTCTTCTTCTACCCAAAAAACTTTCCACCATGTATCTTGTACTGGAAAATGTCGTTAAACCCCCCAGAACCAAAAATCTACAGTTACAAAACTTTATATGCATATTATGTTTGTTATTATGCAAGAAAGACTGTACAATAAATAAGCACACTTCAATACATTGTAATACGGAGGAGCCTCATTAATCTGGACTCCATTTATCTGGAAACCATGCTATCTGGACATAACAGAAACAGAATTCCTAAACATTAATTTGCTCTGTTAATCAAGAAATCCATATTCCGGATCCAGAAATCAAAATTGGGGACCAGAGTGTAAAATTAGTATAAAACTTGTCTTGATAATCTAGAAATAATCTGTCCAGAAAAAAGAATTTGAAAAATACAGTCAGTTGGAGAACACAGATTAACCTATGCAAATTTGGAGGTGTGTTAATGCATCACTCTTTGATTGGTCAAATTCTAGTGGTATGTTAAAGTTATCAATTGATCATGTGATTATGTGTATGGAAAAACTAAGTAGAGTGACCATATTATAACCATTGATTGTATAAACAATATCTGATTTAGCTAGTTGCCAACAGGGGTGTTAATAAATAAATAAACACACTGTGATCAAATCATCCACGCTTTTTAACATAACATATAGTTAATAAATTAAATGTGTCATTAAGCTCTTTGTTGTTTATCAATTGTGTATAGCAATCACAGGTTATTGATGGCTATACAAATACAGTTGATTGATTTAAGCTGTGGACAGTATAGGGCTTCATTTCAGAATAAAATGGGAACATCAGTTATCAATTCGTTAGCAATTTGTTCTGTAAAATACGACTCATAAAAATGACTGTATTTTATTAGTTTACCATAACACATTTAACTGCAAGATGTCATTTTATATTCGTTGTACTTTTTGCATATATTAGAGTGACACCATCATGCAAGTATAGATGAGTAGAGATACCAGCCAGCAACAAAAATGTTTGCCAGCACAAAAATGATCACCTAAAAGCTACAATTCAAAATACATACTAGCATTTTATAGCTTGCTCATCCTTCAACATTGGCAAGTTGACAGTTGCAGACAATATAAAAAACAAGGATAAATGGTTTTACTTACATGCCAAATCAGCAGACCTCGCCCACACTTGCCACACCAAATATCAACAGGTCGATGATTCCATTCTGGCATCAATGATGAAATGCTCATTGCCAAGGCAAACATACTTGGAGACTAACTCAGCATCACTGACTTTGCTTATTCTCATGGTTGGCTACAATACTTCGAGAATTGGCAGGGTATCAAACACAGATTGTATGAGAGAGAAGCAGATAGTGCTGACATGAACAAAGTGCAGGCCAGCAGATAAGAACTACAGTGACTACTACAAAACTATAACCCACAAGATATATTCAGCCTTGACAAAATTGGATTGTTTTTCTGACTGGGGCCAAACTACAATTTAGCAACCCACAACATTAAAGGCACCAAAATGTCAAAGGATATGATCACCGTGGTGCTCACTTCGAACACGACAGGGACCATCAAAATGAAACCATTTGTCATCACTGAAGTCGGCAGACCTAGTTTTCTTGTCAAAACTTATAACCCAGACACATATGTGAGATACAGACACAACCACAAAGCTTGGATGAACATTTCATTGACTGGTTGAATTACTTTGATAGATGAGGGAAGCTGAACACATTGGCATCTTACTTGTAGACAACGCTGAAAGCACACACAAGTGGACATTTAATTATGCATAGTAAAACTACATTTCTTTCCACCAAATACATTGGCACACATTAAACCAATGGATGCTGGCATAATACATGCATTCAAGGCACATTACAGGAAACAACTAGTTAGACACTACATTGACTGTGCTAAACAAGGCAAAGTTCAAACTGTGGATATTAGACAGGCACTACACATGGAAAAGACAATGATGCAGTGCTGGAAAGAGCAGCAGTGTTGTGATGTCAGCAGTGCTTTCATTGCCAGCAAAGCCGTATATTAAAGTACTCATGGCTTATACTCAAGAGAGCATGTACCTTTCAGAGATAAAATCAAGCAAAGTCATCAAGACCACCCACATGATTTATACTGAGCTTGAAGCTGAGCCAGATGATAACCCAGTGCACAATATGGGTGATGAGTCATTGATAGTTGCATGTGCATCCATATTGACCCCTATCATGCAATAGTACAGTGGCTGTATGATCCAGGTCAGTCTGAGGGGCTCCAGGTTTCGTTTATCAACAACCCTTTGCCCCTCCACACATTACAATCAGATCAGGAGATAGATGCCTTTCGATAACAGGATATGGTTGCTCATATTGTACGCAGGTATCCTGTGCTAAGGACACATTCCCCAATGAGTTGCTTTTGGCAGGCAAACAGCAGATTAAGGCCCATCATTGACTGGAGTCTTGTCACCATATTCAAGATGGGGAAGGCAATGTCATACAGGGTGAGTATGCCATTAGTCTTAATCTGACAGATGTATACTTCCAGGTCCTGATCCACCCCATCTATTGCTAGTTTCAACATTTACTGCCACACCATTATCAACTCACCAATCTTCCCTTCTGCCCTCATTAAATCAGTTTTCACTCACACTAGAGACTCCACTGTCTCCTCATTCAAGGCGTCATCATCAACATCGACAGTAGTGTACATGGGTAGCATCTTAAAGAAACATAGTAAGCTCTTTCCTACTCCATAGTGGAACGATCTCATTTCCCTGCTAGATCATCCAGGCCTTTTCATAAACTGTGAAGTTCAGACCTCCGTACATCTCAGAATTTCATCCATTTGGACTTTTTAACCAACCAGAATCTGGTGCATTCCCTTGTGTTTGTGTTCCCAGAATCAAGTCCATTTCCATGAACACTTGAATTTCATCAGGAGAGTTCTTGCAACTCCTCTGCTATTATTCAGCAGTGGACTTTACCCTGCTTGGCCATCTCATTATGTGGGTTTTGCAAGTACATTAGCACCCCATTTTACATCCTCTTAATCAAGCAGTTATGATCAGCCCAAAATTCTATCATTCCTTTGTCAGTGGGCCAATCCAGGCTGGCTGACCATTGGAATTCTGCTGAAGAACCCCAGGCAGAATAACATGGAAGTACCACTGCCTGTTCACGCAGTGGGAGTACCAAGCTGTTTCTGTTCTTCACTACCAGCCTCAAAGCATAAATATCCCAGAAAGGAAGGTTGTCATCAGTACCTTTCAGTTCTGTAAGGATCATTCTTGAGGTTGAAATGGGCCTCTTTCAATCCAACAACACTATGTTGGTGACCTATTTCCACACACAGGGAGGTACCACACCAGTTGTCCAGTGTTCTGATTTGGCATTTTTCTACATGAATGCAACAATCCTCATATCAGCATACAATTCAGACACCTTCTGGCTGCAAAAGTGGCTTCACTTAGAATCCAGAAGGTGTCATGTCCTTTAAACAGAATGTCCCCTCTTTCAGTTGGTCACCACTTGGATTTACATACTTAAAGGGCATCTGATGATGATCAACCATTTGGTGACAAAGTGGAATCAACATCTACCCACCTTCATCCCACCAGTTCAAGACACAGCAGTTTGAGCCATGAGATGCACTGTCAGCCATCTGGGAGTGGTCATGGGCCAGTGCCACATCTCCTGTGGTACTACAAGTATGTGGTCAGAATGACTCTGATAGCCCTTCTTTGAGGGCACAAGCTCTGTGTCAACAATTTTCCCAACAATAATACATCCAGAAAGATTTCAGGCAACCTGAATCGACCATCTTCTTCTACATGCTTGGCCTTTACCAGTACAGCCAAGCAAGTCAGACAATTCAAACCTTCCTTTGTGGAGAGAATCTTGAGAGTAACCATATATTTTCCCCATCTGCGTGCCGCTATCCCTCATATGGCCAACTTTCTCTGGCTCTGTTCTTGAAGGACAAACAATTGGACCACAATTGTTACCAAAGGCTACCACCCTATGATATTGGACAAATTCCAGCATCATGGCAGCATGTTTATGTGGGATAGAGAACTATTGGATCTTTTAGACAATGTTGGTCTCCTTGACCAATATCCGTTATCTGTCTCCAAAGGGCGGGATTCATGAGGTAGCAGGCTAATAAATCTAATGTGATATGTGGGTAAGTATTCTCAGAGAAACATAATGTACTTTATAAATTTACTTTTTCCATACGAAAGTTGTACTAATGTAATTTGATCAGTTAAGTATTAATGGAGAAACATAATTTATATTTTTAAAAAAAAAGCAATTTTCATTTTGCTGTTTGGATGCCATAATAATATTGTTAATTTGATGACACAATTTTGCAATTTTGGTCTTTGTAACCAGTTTGCACCTCATTATAGGTGCATAATTTGCACCTAAATGCACCAACTCATAGAGGTCACCTGGGACATGCTTTTGTGTACCATACATGTCAACTATATTGATTCTGGAATAATCTTTTTTCTTTATTTACCTAATAACTTATAACATCTTATGCTTGCCTGTATATGTAATATACATTTCTGATACATTAAAAATAACAGAAAAATAAAGCAATAAAAAGTAAAATCATTTCTTTAATCTCTTTATTCTTTTAAATTTATGAATATTCTAGCTGCTGCATAAATTTAGCTGTGCTTTCCTTATTTTCTGTTTATAGTAACTCTATATGACACATTTCCAAGACAACAGATGTGTTTCTTCAGTTTGAAACTAGTTTGCATATATTCATGACAGACATGACCAGTCTGTACTTTTAAAGAAAATGGCACCAGATGTTTTTTGAATTGGTTTTAAGTGTGTGTCTATTGGTTGTTATATGAATAGGCTTTAACTGTGTGTCTATTGGTTGTTATATGAATAGGCTTTAACTGTGTGTCTATTGGTTGTTATATGAATAGGCTTTAACTGTGTAACTTGGTTGTTATATGAATAGGCTTTAACTGTGTGTCTGTTGGTTGTTATTTGAATTGGCATTAACTGTGTGTCTGTTGGTTGTTATATGGATAGACTTTAACTGTGTGACATGGTTGTTATTTGAATAGGCTTTAACTGTGTAACTTGGTTGTTATATGAATAGGCTTTAACTGTGTGACTATTGTTTGTTATTTGAATAGGCTTTATCTGTGTCTATTGGTTGTTATATGGATAGGCTTTAACTGTGTGACTTGGTTGTTATATGAATAGGCTTTAACTGTGTGACTATTGGTTGTTATTTGAATATACTTTAACTGTGCGACCATTGGTTGTTGTATGACTAAAAAATGATTCAGCAGATGGATCTCTTTAAACTTCAAAACAATTCAGATCAGAAAAGCAACAAAGCAACAGCACTTTTTAAATTTGAAAAGAAAAATTTGCAAGTAATGTAATACAATAATCTAAATACATCATCATCATCCACATTGAATAATGTTTTAACTTTGCAATGATTCATTGGAGATTGGATAATATAGACTAGTTGGATATAAATAATTTGTCATATTCAGGTTTTTAATGGATTTTGCCCAGTTGTGACGAGTAATTTGACCAGCTGCAGATCCAGGTTTACTTAGGAGGAAAAAAAATGTACATCTTTATATAGTTTACAGGAGTTATGTCATATAATATATAGATTAAACTTTTTTATAGTCATATTATGCTTATTTGCCACTTATATTAGCAATTATTACACTTATATATCCTTTGGGGTTGGCGTGTATGGTGTACTAAATATACTTCATCAAAACTTTGCATTGCTGCACAAGTTGGTCCACTGTTCTGTGGCAGCATATGAAAATTGGATAATAATATTTGAGATCAAAATTAATACTTTGTCCCAACACTGAGTCAGTTACCACTATAGAAGGTGCATCTGCATCTCCGGTTTTCTCATACTTTGCCATTGATCACCATCAATTCCAAACAGCTGGTGTAATGTGAACAGGATACCATTTTCTCATTCACTTTTTCAGTCTATGATGAGAAAATTACTTCAAGGGACCACATCAGATGAGAAGAATGCTTCAAGAGACTATTGCTTTTTTTGTCAGTTTTCCCACCTATGATTACAAACATGTATATCTGGAAATATTTTTTCTTTTTTGGCAAACCTATGGGCGAAAGTCCTTTCTACATGCCAGAACAGGACCAGAATGTCCAATAAATTTCAGTGCATTTGGTTTGTGTGCCAACGTCAATGGAGTTATTTGCTCTCATCACCAGCCATCAATATTGTCTGCTGCTGTCACAACTCCTGACTGGTCTGTCCAGCTAACTCACCTGTTGCTCGTTGACACTTTTGATTAGAGGTCAGTAGTAAGAGGTTGGACTGCAGACGGTTGGACTGTTCTGTCCTCTTTTGCTTAATATAGGAATCTTCTGGTTGGTCAATTGGTATGGCCATACCATACCACTGCAAGCAAACTAGGCTTGGCTGGCTGCCCATCCATCCGTTAAAACAGTGGTTCAGCAATTAACAGCTTCACTTGTATGCATGTACCAGAACATGCCCTTTAACAATATCTCTTCTTTTGATAATGATTTCAAGGGACTTTGAAGGATTCTTGTAAGAGGGCAACCCCCCAGGTAAATGCAGGGACAAACTCGATCAACTTGTGATGCTAGATTCTGGTATGGAGAGTACTGAGTTTAAGAGATTTGTTGGACCTTTTCTCCAGCCTCATGCCCACCAGTGTCACTATCAAACCAGGCATAAAGAGTGAAGACCTCTGTAGACATGAGTGATACTGTTGTATTTTTAGACAAAGGCGGCAAACAATAGTCTGTCTGAAAAGATTCACAATCCCAATAGCTCTACAGTCTCATTTTTAAATGCCAACTGCTTTCATAATTTTCCACATACTGGTACAGGATGCACTCATATACCTGTCATGTAGAAGGTCAGAGTTTGGACAAAGATAAAGGTGTTATACAGTTCTTCCCTGTTATAATATACTTTGCTATAATGTGATTCCTTCTGGAACACAGTAATTTTATGGATCCCATCAAATTCTGTAGTTTATTAGGACATCTTGTTATACTTGGTCACTGTTGTATTCAGTCAATGTCATATGTTGGATTCCTAACAGACCACTCCTTTATTCAGTCAATGTCAGATGCTGGATTCCTAACAGACCACTGTTGTATTTAGTCAATGTCAGATTATGGATTCATAACAGGCTACTGTTGTATTTAGTCAATGTCAGATGCTCAATTCCTATCAGGTCACTGTCATATTCAGTCAATGTCAGATGCTGGATTCCTAACAGACCACTGTCATATTCAGTCAATGTCAGATGCTGGATTCCTATAAGCAGTTGTGTCTGGTAATAGTACACAGGAATTTCAAGCCTTCTTTTAGTACTAAAGTCACTCCAATAGATCAGTAACTTAAACATACCTGATGAATGAAGTTGTAGGTCATTGTTTAATGGCAGGATTGTTTAATGGCAGGAAGAAAACAATCACATAAAAGATTAAAGGTGGCATGCATGTCTTGTGTATGTTCAAGTGTCAGTAAACTGACCTTCCATAATCTGGTCTTTGGTGTTTGTTGTGCAGAACTAGTGATTTGAGTGCTTAATGTAACCCAGAGAGAAAGTAATGGTCACTAACGCATGCTCATTTGTATAATGTAGCCAAATGATGTAAAGATCCATTAACACATTTACGTATCACTTTGATGTGGAATAATATTTGTAAATCAATTTAGTATTACTTGTATTTGCAAGTGAATTAAGACAGAATACTGTGCACGTAAATTATTTGGATAAATTGTGAATTGCGACATTTATCTCTCAGTGGATACATCTAGGAAAAGAAAAGTTTATTCTATTCCAAAATAAGTTGTATGTTTTAAGTGACTTAAATTTGGCAAAATGCAAATTCAAGTTGCTAAGGACTAAAGCTGTACTAAAAGAACATTTTGAAATTACTTAATGATGTTCAGCACTGGATCAACATTGAGGTACGCCCCACTGTTGAATATATGACTGATACTAAAATCATCCATGATGTCATGGGGACCTGGCAAGGTATCATGTAGCTCTCCTACTAAGTCAGATATCATCAGATATTACACAATGGAATGCAACAAAGGATCCTATTGCCATCCATTGTGGAGACTATGTAATGCGATCTCCTTGTCAACTAGAATATTTCCAACCTCATACCATTTCAAAATTTAGTTAGCTAGGTCTGAAATCAATGTTTAGATATAAAGAATGTGTCCTCGAGGAATTAGAATTGAATTCATGCAATGGTAGGTTACATGCCTATTTGTAGCAGTCCATCTGCAAGAAAATTTCCTTGCTAGCTGAGTTTTGCTCAATGCAGTAGCTGACGTCTTAGTTTTTGATTGCTTTATTGGGTTCCTGTAACAATGATTACATGGTCCAAGTGGAGACCGAATCTATTATTATTAAGCCAGCTCTCACAATCTACAATTGTATGAGGTTGCATCTTGAAGGCTCCCTTTTTGGACTTGTATTGTTGATACCTCTGCAAGCACAACCTCAGACAACCACAATCACTATGGATGTGAACACAGGGCTGAGGAAGCATGTCTTCTACCATTTTGGATGACCATAGGAGCATGGACATCATTATTACATGTCAGTCATTAGTGGATAGAGAACCTACTGCTGATCTGAAAGAGAATACAGAAATCAGCATATCTGAGTGTCGACTCATCCTGATAACTATACTCAAAAGAGAACTATTGAAGCCACCTCATCAATCGCAATAGAATCGGCAGAATTGAGATAATTCACTTCTCAGAATTAAGAAACCACAATGACAGGTGTTTCACTCCAACCCAGAGTTAATGAATCTGTACATTTGAATTTGATTAAATATGCCTTTAAGACCCAACAGTTCTCAGAAAAAATGGTGGAGAATCCCTCAAGTGAGGAGGACATCCACCTTTGCGGCATATGAATGGTAATGGAATATAATCTCAGTGGAATGCACAAGAGCATTTTATACCAATATGGGCATCCATAACTCAAGAACTAATTCATCAATGAGAAACAGCACTAATCACAATTAAACCTATTGTTCCGCAATTACCGACATACTGTGCTATCATGGAAAATTGTATATCAAACAAATCTCTCTTATCTTAAATACTGTTGGATTCCAAGGGGCCATTGGCATTGGATCATTGCCCAAGTGGAACTTACCATGGGTATTAACCTGGCGGAACAAGACACCTTTTAAACTGCTCTGAAGAGCTTACTTACTTCACCTATCTTATAAGTCCTTCTTCCTTACTGCTTTGGCAGGTGGCAGGCAATATTAGCAATACATTTCCTATTGTTTTACCCCTCTAATTTCGCCATGTTGGATCAATATCTCTGATGAATTCACCTGCTTTCCTTACCAGAACAGGCTTCCATTCATTCAGTACACTTCATCTTAAGATCATGGACAGGACCCAGCATGAGCTCTCAAGTGTTATTTCAGGAAGACTGAGATAATGTATCATTTGTCCTGAAAAGAGGGAGAGAATGATAGATCAACATTGGCATTTTTATCCTGAATACAGTGGGCTCTCTGTCCTGCATATCAGATTAAACACACACCAATCGAGTTTGCTCCACATATTGACCCCCCCCCCCTGCACAAACAGAGCTTGATGCAGAAGATGTGAGCAGCCATATTACTGTATTGGTCAATCTAAAAATAGGATTTTGTACAGAGACAGGAAAGACAAATTTTTTTTGTCTGTCTTGTAGTACTGGATTTGGGAGGTAGTAGAAATTAATTCCTTACATTAAAGTAATTGGGTAAATATTCTTGAAAAAAAACGTAATTTCTGATCAAATTTTCCTGTTGTCTCGATGCACTGTTTTAATCAGCATTCTATTAATTTAATGATTAATGTATTGGAGCAAAGAACAGGATCATAGCTGTATGACAAATTTTATAGAAGCCTTTTGTTTTTTTCTGTGATGCTGTTAATTAATCATCAATGTATTAGCTTTACAGCTACATGTATGAGATTTATTATTCACACTTTACAGATACATGTATATGAGATTTATTCACACTTTACAGATACATGTATATGAGATTTTTTATTCACACTTTACAGATACATGTATATGAGATTTATTATTCACACTTTACAGATACATGTATATGAAATGTATTATTCACACTTTACAGATGCATGTATATGAGATTTATTATTCACACTTTACAGATACATGTATATGAGATTTATTATTCACACTTTACAGATACATGTATATGAGATTTATTATTCACACTTTACAGATACATTTATATTAGATTTATTATTCACACTTTACAGATACATGTATATGAGATTTTATTCATACTTTACAAATAACACATTTGAAAATACTAGAATTTAGAACATTTTCTATAGGGTAATCTATTCATATAATATTGTTTGATGTTTCTTATAATATGTTTGAGTTTTGTTTGTTTTTTTCAGTATGGTTTTGCACCAAAGGGCTCATCTGTGATAATGTACTTAAATAGAAACTACAGGAAATATCAGTGGTTTATACAGACTGATTGGCCTGGTGGCGTCTATGCATCTCCCACACTGGCAGGTAAACAATTAAAGCAAATCACCAATGCTAACAACACCCCATAGCACTATAACAATCAGCAACAACTATCACCACTAAGATGGCACAAAGTGCGCTTGCCAAACAATGCGTCAATAGACCTTGCTCTGAAATTTGTCGAACAAAAACACATTTTAAATAGCATTATCTTATGTGACTCACTATCAGTGCTTCATTCACTTCACCATAGAAAACTGGATAACCCATTATTAGTCAATATTCTCGTGAAAAACTCTGAGCTTAGTACCTCTTACAATATAGTATACTATTGGCTACTTAGCCATATTGGTATTAGAGGTAATGAAGAAGCTGACCAGGCAGCTAAAATGGCTCTATCCCAAGAACCATCAGATTTTAAATTACCGTTTACTGATTTTAAACCTTGTATCGAAAAGTACCTACACAAGAAGTGGCAGGCATCATGGAATGACGCAGTCAATAACAAACTTCTTGCTATCAAATCAACCCTAGGAGAATGGACTCCTTCCTACAGAACTATCCTATACAAATCACTTGCATTTTAGATTCCCTGAATGAAGTAAATCTGTATTTTAAAATATAACTTGTATGCCATCATCTAAAATATTTTTATCTAATGCAAATACAGCCTTTTTTATTTATATTTTTTATTTTTTATTTTTTTTTTTGCAACATTTTTTCATCCATATACACCATTTACATCTCCCATTGATTAGGAAGCTTCATATTTTACTGTTACCATCATCTTACCATTTTATTTTGAACTATTTAGTTTTCTATGTCGCTTTTCGATATAAACATTTTAGGATTTTAAACATATACAAGTAGAACCTATTGTATGGCGCTAAATAGCCTAAGTGTGCTGGTGCGCCGTTAAAAATAAATCAAACAATAAGATGGCACTACCAGTGGAGTTGGTGTTTTAGTCAGATAATTAGTTAATCGATAGATATACATGCTATAAATGATCACCAAAAGTTGTCATTGCTTTTATATGACATTTTATCACACTTAAGTTTATGTTAAAAGTAACTAGTTGCACCATAATGCAAACAGATGTGTTCATGATAGGTGATTCATAAAGATTTCAAAAACTTTCATGCAAAATTGACTAACCTAATAAAATGATACTTGCCAGCAGAAATTCTTTACAAGGATTATCTCTTTTGATCCATCCATTGGAACCTCTTCAATAAAAAATATTTGCTATAATCAAAGTAGTGATTTTAAAACTATCATGCTATAGATACACATGAAATGCTTTGTAAAACAATTCAGATTGCTATTTATAATATTTTGTCAAGAGTAAAAAAACGAACACATCAACAGTGATTACTGACTGTAGCATACTGGTTGGCACTAAAGTATAGCATGCTAAGTAACTTGGTGTAAAAGTTAAATAAAATTTTAATTCTCAACATTTAGCACCCTGCCATCATAATAAATGGTGGATAATACTTTCAGTTGAATGTGAAAATTGCTGGCGATATTACACAAAAACTGAACTTGAATGAAGAGGACATATTAAATGTTAATTTATTTACCATTAAACAATTCAGAATTTATTTGTTGATATTACAAGACCATAATCAATATCAATGTTGTTTCCTGTTACCGTATGTACTCGCTTAAAAATCAGATTGACTAAAAGACTCTCTGCTTTAGGACTACAAAAAACAAATTCTCTTTGACCCTCCTGTAGGTCAGGGTGTATTTTGAAAGGGAGATCTGTCTAAAGGAGTAGCTTGTTATCAGTGGGTCAGAGTTGCACTTTGGAAAAAATAAATCCCAACTGGATAGAAATCAAGATAGATCATAAAAATATATACAAAACCAGTGTACTTTTATTATTAAGTTAAATATTTAGCAGATACAATTGTCAACTTACTATTAGTTCTAATTAAATCCATTAAAATCCACAGTGCTTGACATTTTAAATTCATTTACATGATAAATTGATACATTTTAATTATAGGTACATACTGTTGTAAAACTAGTTCAGAATGATCTGATTCACAATAATCCCTAATGTGTGAATTTCAAGCATCTTCCAAATAAACAATAAATGTTAAGTCCACATTTTTGTAATTCAGAATATCCTTTACCAAATCTAATGTCGTCTGGTATAAAGCATACATGCCAACCATTACACTTTTGGCACAATCATTATACTTTATTTTCATTAAATTATCCCTTTTACATAAATATATTCAGATTATGCATTGTAAGTATATCCCCCTCCCAAAAAATTAATAATTTGTTTTCTCATTTTTATTAACATTCCATTATTGCCACAGACCATATTCTACAGAAGATATCTTTGATGTTGTTGTTATTGTAGAGTTTAATGCCATTTTTCGGCACATCATAGGCTAAACATGGCGGCCAGTATTAATGGTGAGGAAAAGCTCCCAGAAAGAACCACTGACCCACAAGAAGCTACTGGCAGGCTTTCTCACATACCCAGTTTGGTCAAATCTATGAATCAAACCCATGCAGGCAGAGGTGAGATGGCAGTGATCCATAATGGAAAGTACTTTAGACCACTGGGGCACTCATGGCCAATCTTCTATGTAACTTTGACATAAGAGTACACTTGTCCATAGACTTACATGCACTTTCCTACTAGTATTATGTTCTATTTATAGCAACTGCTCTATTTCCAAGAAACAGGCTGGTTCTACTTTCAAACTTTTGACCTTGGTTTCTATTTATAGCAACCTATATGGCTTAGTTAGGAGAGAACAGACTGGTTTTCTAACTTGTAATCTTTGCTTGCAGATTCTTTGTTCAAATTCATATCTGGTACAGAACCAGTCTGTATGCATTTGACGCTGAAAGTCTCTTATAATTATTTAAGTTTTTTTAAATATTAGTCAATATTTGGGGGTTCCATGGTATGATTCATTCTTTTTATTGTTCTGCAGTATTGTATAAATCTTAAATACCATATATGGAGAAAACAAATCTATTTAGACGAGGTCAAAACCAGACCTAGACCCAAACCAACCTTGACATTAACATTTATCTTTATTCTATGATTTATCTTGTTCAGGGAGTCGTGCTGGTGCTATTATAGCAGCTTGCTGGGCAGCCATGATGTACATGGGAGAAAATGGATATGTGGACAGTACAAAGAAAATCATCAGCACAACGAGATACATTGTTCAAGAGTAAGTATTCTATATGCATGGCAACTGTATGCTTATTGGTTGCTGTTTACTACACAGCATGTTTTTGGAGGTTTTGTTTCATGCCTAATTAGTCTTACGTGTTGATCTGGTGTTCATCATGCACAGAAGGGTAGTCTCTTAAACCAGGTTTAATTTAATGATCCACATTGGACACCAGACCAGAACTGTTTTGGTTTCAGTGCTTATATGGTCAAACTATATCATACATAAATGAATCAAAGCTAAAAACAGAATGTATAAAGTAAGAGCCAGGAACTCTCAGTCAGATTTAGCAGAGTTTTGAAGGGTCAAAAACAAATTTAAGGGGTAATTGATTTATATTTGTGTTTTATTTATGTAATTACTTACTATTTTTTACCATCTTTCATTATGTATAATGCACATGAATGTAGAACATGCATGAATCTATAAATGTAGGAATATATAATGTACATAAATTTATAGCATACACCTGATATTTTAACTCAGAATGAGATGCAAGACTGAATTCTGCCATATGCATGTAATAACCTACGTTCAAATCTTGATGATTTTCATCCATTTTTGCATGAAACAACTGATGATCTGCCATTTTGGATAGTGTATTATTCATCATTTGCTGTGCATTTTTTGCTTAATTTGCAGTAAAAATCTTGAACTGTTTCTCTGTTTGTCTTTGCCTAAGACTTGTATGCAATATCTATCTAATAAGCATTTGAAAATTTTGAAAAATTTAAGCTGCGCTGAAAGTGAATCTTTAGGGTGGATACAGTGATTGCCCATCTTCTTCTCATCATACATTTAATGACTTCACTCTCAGTATTTGTATACTTTCCATTTGTCCCTCTCTTGGCTTTTTTCATCCTTGGTGCAGCCTTTCTTTCATTATCTTCCATGCCTTCATTGATGACTTGCCCATTTTGTACTCCTTCCAAGCAGTTACCATGTGCTTCTGCAAGGTCTATAAAGGTTAGTTTATCTTGGGCAGTGTTTACATGACCCATTTGATACTCATCAGACTGTATTCACTCAAGTCCAGAATCCAGCACAAGATGCTATGTGAAAGTTTGTATCCAGTATTTATTGCTGTATTAGTTTTAGCCAAAAGATATGGGATGGTCTTTTGTCCATCATTATGTCATCCATTCGTCTGTCATCAACAAATTATTATCACTGCTCCCTCTAAACTACATGCGGGATTGCCAAAACACTTATTAATGAGAAAGGTACCACTCCGACACCCATTATGTCCTCCACAGTTATCCTATTGAAAATCTTGTTCTAGCTTCTCCTCCAGAATGGATAGTTATATCAACAAGGTGTTTTCACTCGAAGACTATTTTTGATATCAAGAAAGTTGTAAACGAAAATGGTGCAAATCTGACATCCATTATGGCCCACCAAAAGCCAGCTTGAAAATCTTGTCATTGCTACTCCTTCTAAATAGAAACTTTATGCCATGGAATTTTCACAAGAAAACTTATTATGATATCTAGTTGGTCATGAATCAGTATGGTACAAACCTGATTGACAGCGAAAACATTATTAAAACTTCTTTATGCTGAATGACTAGTGATATCAACATAGGATTTTTGCTAAAATAATAATAATAATAATAATGAGGACTTTGTATAGCGCCTAATCTTTCGAAGCTCTAAGCGCTTTACACCATCAATAATGATATGACTACACTACAGAACAACAAATGACAAAAACAATGAAATTGGAAAACATAAAAACATGCTTAAAACATATAAGATACAAAGCATGATTAGGTTGCTAAGTTTGTCCCTGCAGTCGAAACAGGTGAGTCTTAAGAGCACTCTTAAAAGGAACCACTGTGTCTTTGTGTCTAATTTCAATGGGCACTTTGTTCCACGTCGCCGGGCCCTGGTGTGCAAACGAACCTTGTCCATATGACTTTGTTTTCACCTTGAGAACAATGAGTATATGGTTATCAAAAGAAGAGCGTAAGTATCTTGCTGGTGTATACACATGGGTGAGGCTGGATAGGTATGTTGGACTGGAAACATTGAAACATAGCACAGAGAACAAATTTTGTGTTTGATTCTGTATCGAATCGATAGCCAGTGTAGGGTACAGAGCAGTGGTGAGGTGTGTTCTGATCGAGGTACTCTAAAGATGATCCGTGCAGCTGTGTTTTGAACTTCTTGAAGTTTCTGGAGTAAATATTGTGATGAACCAGACAGAATTGAGTTACAATAGTCCTGTCTTGAAAGTACTAATGAACACACAAGTGTTTTAGTGGCATCAACTGAAAGATATTTATGAATGGAACTGATGCGTCTCAATTCAAGATATGCAACCTTGCATATGTTCATGACATGTTGGTGCAATGTGAGAGTACTGTCTAGAGTAAAGCCTAGGTTCCATACTGACTGTGAGAATTTAATGTTGGTGTTGCTGATATTTATTGTCTGAGGTAAAGGATGTGAATGAGAAAGTCTTTGTGTTGTGATCAGAATCGCCTCAGTTTTATCATCATTCATCTGCAGCTTGTTACATGTCATCCATGATTTCACATCCGAAATGCACTTCTCTACTCCATGGATGGTAGCATCAACTTCAGTTGGGTGGCTAGACTTGTTTATTTGGGTGTCATCAGCATACAATCGGTGCGACACTGGGTGATGATCTGTGACACTTGAGAGCAGCTGAGTATACAGAATGAAGAGAACAGGTCCAATAACAGATCCCTATGGAACACCACAACATACGTCAACTGGGCTGGAGTGTATTCCATTTGCAGATATAATTTGTGTCCTGTTGACTAAGTAGGACTTATCCACTGTAAGGCTTTATTCTGAATGCAAAATACATGCTGGAGACGGTGAAGTAATATATCATGGTCTATTGTGTCAAATGATGCAGATAAATCCAGGAGAGTGAGGACTGTAATCTTTCCACTATCCAAAGCAGAGAGAATGTCACTAAATACTTTCAGAAGAGTAGTTTCCATACTGTGGCAAGGGTGATATGCAGATTGTACATTGCTAAAAAGACTGTTTGAATTCAAATGAGATACAAGTTGAGTTAGAACAACCTTTTCTAAGATTTTTTATATGAATGGGAGATTAGAAACTGGGCGGTAGTTCTTTAAATCGTTATGGTCCAGTATTGGTTTCTTCAGCAGTGGCTTTACAATGGCAGTTTTGAAAAATGATGGGAATTCCCCTGATGAGAGATATTAATAACATCAGTTAGTGAAGGCAATATTGGGTCTAAGCACTCAAGCAGCAGTGATGTCGGAATTGGATCAAGTTCACAAGAGTAAGTTTAAAAGACTTCTTATGTTGTCTGGTAAGGTTCCAAGTGAAAACTATACAGATCTGATATTCAATATGGCTAACACAGCAACCTTCTTGAAATCTATTAGTGCTGAATGGTTGGTCATATCAACATAGGGATTTCACCATAAGATTTGGTATAATATAAGTGAGAAATGAAAAGTGTGTTGATCTGATATATAATAAGGCTGTATAATAAGGCCATCATAGCAGTCATCTTGAAAATATTGTTATTTTGATGCTCATATCGACATGATGTCTATTTTAACCAAATGGCACCGTACAGAAAAGGCCTGCCACAGTGGCCATCTTGAAAATCTTGTTATCGCTATTTCTCCTGCATGAATGGTCAAATCAGCAAAGCATTTTCACTGAAAGACTTCTTATAATGTCTAGTTGGTCATAAATGAAAATAAAATAGTATTGATCCAATGCCTCAAATGATTGTCACAATGACCATCTTGAAAACCCTGCTTTACCTGAATGCCAGTCAGATTGACATTATGCTTGAACTAATAGACTTGTGATGTGTACCTATTCTTGAACTAATAGACTTGTGATGTGTACCTATTCTTGAACTGACAGACTTGTGATGTTTACCTATTCTTGAACTAACAGATTGTGATGTGTACCTATTCTTGAACTGACAGACTTGTGATGTTTACCTATTCTTGCAATATCCTTATATATCAGGTATTACAGGCAACTTTGCTTATGTACACTCCAAATTGCCGAGAGAATTTCCATAAATTTTGTTTTCTTTAATGTTACAAGAACTAAATTACTTTAAAATCGTTAAGTCTTTTTGTTATTTGCTTCATCAAGGTCCATGTATTTGTGTTGTATTGGGACTATGACCAGATCCTTTGATTTACTAAGGAAACATTGTTATTGTCTTCTTTACAGGTTAAGAAAGATCCCAGGTATAGAAGTTTTAGGAGAACCCCTTATGTCACTGGTGGCAATTAGCTCCACAAGTTTTAACATTTTCCGTTTGTCTGATGCTCTCTCTGAAAGAAAATGGATGTTGAACCCATTACAGTTTCCATCCAGGTAAGTAGGAATATTACAAGATTAATAATCAACTATACATATTTCAGCTGAGCCATTATGATAGAGCTGTTGATGCAATCAACAAATTGCAGATGTACAGAATGACTTTATAAGTAAAGATGCACATTCATATATTCATGTCTTGTCCTTCTTCCATCTCCTTTACAAGGAAGGAAGATATATTGATCTTGTTGTGTCCATCTGTCCATCCATCCATCACACACTGTAAACAAGATATGTCAAAACTTTGCTCCAAACCCAGTTAATTTGGATGCATAGCTTTCTAGCATGCCCATATAAATCACACCCATTTATAGTGCAGAAACCCAATGTTTCTCTTACAGAAAGGCATAAAGATGCTCCTGTTGGCTTAATATTTGAAATTCAAAATCTAAAGCTCAATAATTGTTTAATTATTGAAAATTGGCATTAGTGAGCATTAATTTGGAACTATCAAACTGTTTTGAGATGAAATGATTGCTGCAATATTCTTGTATCAGTAACTGTGAAAAAAGAATTGAATTTAAATACAGTAATTGTGTGTAATTTCCCCTTCCTAAACCCTATAGAATTTAACCTTGAAAACAGATCATCTTGCACAGAAGAGTGGTCTCTCAAACCAGATTTTATTTACTGTAATATGTATTTGTTTTAAATAAATCAGAGGAAAAACAATTTTTCACTAAGAGCACCCCCATCCCCAGAAATTAAATGGTTGCTTTCTTTTGATTATTTCCCTGACTGTTTCACTCACAAAGTTCTTGGACTTCTTTAACACAAAGCTCATATACAGAATAATCATATTTTTGTGGAGAAAGGCTTTAACTCACTGATAATAATGGAAACTATCTTATGATTACCAAAAGATTTATAAACCAGAAGACATGAAATACTGTAAATACTTGTAAAAACTTCATCCAAACCTAGACTTCTATTAAAAGGACACAGGTATGTATTATTTTGATAAGATTGGAAAGATCTAGACCCGATGATTAAGTTTACAAAAAGGCCAAAAATGTTATTGTAATTTCAGTTTGAAGTAAATGTTATAAAAAAATAGTACCTTTATACACACTTTTATTAATTCTGGTATTAAAGAGAAAATATTGAAATATGTATAAAAATATTAAGCAAAGTATAACTGAAGCACAGAACAGAATATAAGCATAGATCTTAGTTCCTGTATTCAAGATCAAGGTCATAGGTCAGTATTTTCAGTTTATTCTGCATACTTTTCATTCTGTAACTTTGCTTTGTCATCAAGGTCACATGCCATATTTTACATGTATATACTTTACCTACCACATTATAATTTATGAGTTGTTTAAGATGAATGAAATTTGGTTTAGTTTGATTTTGTGGGGTTTAATGCCATTTTTCAGCATTCAGTAGACTATACATAATAGCCAGTTTATTTTGAGGTGGAAATGGGCAGAACCAAAGAAGACACTGTGAAGAACCACCAACCCATTTGAAGCTTCTGGCATGCTTTCTCACAGACCCAAGTTGGTCAACTTAATCTTGTGCAGACAGAGATGAGATATGTGAGTGATCTGTAAAGGAGAGGGCCTTAGACTTCTCTGCCTCTTGGATGAAAATTGTGGTATCCTTGTGTATTGTGACTGTTGCATCCCATTTTTAGGTATCCTGTCTTTAAGGCCAGTATCATGGGTACATACTTCATGCTTTGCTTTTGTTTTTATTCTGTATGAGAAACCCCACAACATGGCATGTAATTCCACCAAAAAACATGTATCTGAAGCATAACATATTTTCAAACCCAAATACTTAATTTCTTGCTAATGCACTCACACAAACTTAACCACATTTTTCATTTACATTTATATGTGCTCATTGGGACTGAATTTTTACTGACAGTGGAAATATCCTAAATCAGACATTAAAAGTTTCTATTTTTTAAAAACAACTTGTATTTAGGGTTGATAAATGCTTGCACTGAAACTTACCTTAAATGTACTGAAGGTGAATATAACGACACTTTTGAAACTGCCTGAACCAAGTTTAGGGGTAAACCATTTGATTTTATTTATAAAGAGTATACTCCCAAAAACAGTTGAGTCATTGTTTAAATATAGGAAAAATTAAATATCTTAACTTCTTTATTAATTGAAACATAACTGAAACTTTGCACTACATCATGGCAAAAACAGGGTGTAGCATTTTAATTGTAACACTAATTCCCTCTACCCTTACAACCTAAGTCATTCTGTTAAGTTCAGTGTATAACTACAATACATTACCATAAGAAGAGTATCTGAATTCAGAGTGATGTCAAATTGCCATGAGAAAAAGAATGTTATATTAGCCATTTTGGCTTTTCTCTCATAGATTACAACATGTATTTAAATGACACCAGACTTAAACCAGTAGATCATGTGACAAGCTCACTTCTTGTGCATTTTGTGTTAATAGCTACAAAATAGTTTGAGTGATATAGTTGCCAATAAAGGAATAAACTGTTGCAAAAAGTGCAAAATGTTGTAAGACGCAAGTTTAGAAGGAAAGGTATGAATGAGCATGTTGACTGTTTATAAAGATTAAGAGTCTTTTGCTGAGAAACTTTGACCTAAGAAAGGTTTAAATAAATATCCCAAGTCTGCAGCAGTGAGAAAGTGAATAGTTTAGTTAAATCCAGATATACATACCCTGGTTTCATGAATGAAGTTTTTGCACTGTGATTGATGATTATTTATGATAAATTTAAATAACACTACAGTATTCACTACTTTCCTTTCCTAGTGTACATCTGTGTGTGACACTTCTTCATACCAAGCCAGGTGTAGCAGATCGTTTCATCAAAGAAGTCAGGGAAATTACAGCTGGACTCATGAAAGACAAGGATGCCAAATGTGAAGGAATGGTGCGTGGTAGAAAAAAATCTTTGATATACACATCCAGTTTTCTACAGATGTTGTTTGACCCATAATATTAGGAAGAAAATGGACCAGTTAGAAAAAATATTTTCAAAAGTGAAGCATCATATTAGAAATTTTGCATGATTTTGAAATCATTCTCATTGTAGAGTGATTATTTTTTTTTAATGGATAATTTCTACATTTTACCAGCATTGAGAACAAATTAAAAAATTTCAATCATTTTTTAAAAATTTCTCTGATATAAATTTAGTTTATCACATTATGAAAAATAATTTATTTGGTTCAATAAATTGCAAATCATTCTTGAGGAGTGATTTTGAGTTTGAACATTATGATTTTACTTCAGATAACTTTATAATGTTGTCAGCAGTGCTATGGTGTAGTATGACTTACTGTTGTAAGCAGTGTTATGGTGTAGTATGACATTCTGTTGTAAGAAGTGCTATGGTGTAGTATGACATTCTGTTGTAAGAAGTGCTATGGTGTTGTATGACATACTGTTGTAAGCAGTGTTATGGTGTAGTATGACATAATGTTGTAAACAGTGTTATGATGTAGTATGACACTGTTGTAAGCAGTGTTATGGTGTAGTATGACATACTGTTGTAAGCAGTGTTATCATGTAGTATTACATACTATTTTAAGCAGTGTTATGGTGTAGTATACTGTTGTAAGAAGTGCTATGGTGTAGTATGACGTACTGTTGTAAGCAGTGCTATGGTGTAGTATGACATACATTTGAAACATAAGTTGAGTTTGTGAAAAGTCATATTAATGAGGACATCTTCATATGTGATAAAACTGCAAGGATATTCAGTTCTGGTAATTTCTTTTTCACTTGTTGATCCAGTCTGCAGTTTAGATGATTTGATTTAAGAGTTAATGTATTCTTTGAGATGCATATAGGTTTTATTAACTTATTGGGCATGGTTTTTTTATGCACTAAAGTGATAACATGTTCTTTTTTATCCCAATTCTTAACAGGTAGACACATTATGTGCACTGATGCAGTAAAATTAACATTGATATCATATTTATTACTTTTCATGAAAGTGAACATAGTATCTTCCAGATTGTGTCATGTTTGTTTGGAATTTGTGATATTGTCTTTTGACATTTTATTATTTGTAAATAATATCGAGTCAAGAATCCGATGTTGCAAATTGGAAAGAAATATACTAGCATCATTAAATATCTCTATCATTTACTATTGACAGGGAGCCATTTATGGAATGGCACAACGCATACCTGACAGATCCTTGGTTCATGAGATAGTCTCATTATTCCTGGATGCAAGTTACAACACAAATGTGGGAGAACCAGTCAAAAATGGTGTCAATGGGATAAACAGTTAGGACCAGTAAGCCTGACCATGTCTCATTGCTGAAAGTAAATGGGACAGAATGCACAAATAAAAAAACAAAGATCTTTAAAAGAATTTGAAAAATGTGTGTAGTCTTTTAAATCAAATTGAGATATAAAAACAACTAAATTTCATCATGCAAGTAGATTCTTGCCAAGAAATGTGTGTATATGGTTGTATGTATGTGTGTGTGTAAGATTGTTTATTATATTCGTAGAAATAATATTTCAAATTCAGAAAATTAAGTTGAGTTTAATTTCCATAACCAAATTTATAAATACTATGTATTCCAAAGTCCTTGTTATAACATTCCTTTCTTACAATGTTTAATTGGTTATAGCATTTATTTGTGTGGTCTTGAGAGAATTACCTAAATTTAAACCTTTTAATAACAACAAAGGCATCCAGTAACAAAAGTGTAAATAACAAATGCACAGGCAACAGAGACATTAAACTTCATGCATAATCTCTACTTGAGAATCACAGGATGCTACATCACTGGAATTAAAGGATGAAAATAATTATTCTTATTTTGTAATTCATTTGACTACACAATTTAAAATCATCCTTTAGCTAATCATTCTTTTATTAAATTTTGACATTGAATCGAGCTTAATAAAACAAACATTACTTTTGACAATTAATTTCCTTCTAAATAAAGATAGGACTTATTTAGTTGTCATTAAGTTATTGAACACATTTTCACATAAAGCATATTTTTTGATTAACCATCTAGTATTATATACATGTATGTTAATGCATTCATTGGATGGTACAAATTTACTAATTTTTAAAAATTCATGATAACATGTATTTATATAAACACATATTGTTTGAAATTGTTTCTATATTACATGTTAGTTCTGAAAGCAATCATATTAGTATAAATTGCTTACTACGTTCATTTACAATAACATTAAGATTGATATAGACAAGTACATAAGCATTTTAAAAAAATGTTTGGATAAAATATTTCTCAGTTATAACATTCTGAAAATGCCTTGTAACATGTTAAAAACAATCTTGACTATATATCAAGGCATTATTTCTGATATGCAAACAAAGCTTAATATATTTATGAAATGTTTTGGTTTTGTGGTATTATTTTTGTTAGATAGTTTGTTTTTATTTATTATTCATTTATATTTCCAAAACATTGAAGAAGACACAAATGAAAATTCTGGCTACTGTAATGAATGCAAGTCTTAGGGAGAGAAAAAAAAAATGATTATTTTTCAAGTCCAAAGATAAGCATGCTTATAAAAACTAAAACCTTTTCAGTTTCATAAGTCTTAAAGACAAAATAAATTAAAAATGTGGTTAGATTGTTATACACATTACAGCAGCATTGACCAGTTCTGGCTCAGTTGTCAAGTAAATTGTACAGATCTGTGATTGCTTTTCAAATAATTTTTGTGTGCATATTATTCATTGAGCATACAACTTTATAACAGCAATTCAAAAATGTTTGCTTGATTCCATGACATGAGATATAAAATAGTGCATAGTTTGCATTATTTTGCCATTATCCTAATTTATTCCCAAAAAATATTGTGAGCAGATTTCAACTTTTTAATTTTTGTATCATACCCCATTGTTCCAGATTGCAACCTACTCATATTTGTATTGTTTTTTTAATATTAAATTAAGTTGTTTCATGTTGTCACAAGGTACCTATATATATATATATATATATATATATATATATATATATATATATATATATATATATATATATATATATATATATATATATATATATATATATATATATTAATTGATATAATTGAAGATGTAATCGATATAGAAATATTGATACAAATATATAAAGAACAAAAATGTGTCTAAATCACTAGGGATCAAATTCTTTTGTATATTTATACTTGACACAAATTATTTCAACATGTGATTTCTTCAGCTGTTAATTTTGGCAAGTAGATCGTTTCTGCATTCTTGGTTATAATAACTGTTTGAATGGACATAACAGTAATGTAATCCATCTTTTATTAATTGAGCACACAAAACAATGAAATGTTTTAACCGATAAAATATCTTAAGTGAAAAGAAAGAATTTTATCAGGAGTCACTGTTCTCATTGTTTTTTAGCATTAATCTAACAAACAAGCTGTTTTTAAATCTGAAGGTGATTTTTAGGGGCAAGATTTATCGTAGTTTTATTGGAAGCTCTCCTTCTAATAAATCCCCCCCCCCCTTACTCCAACAGAAAAAGAAAATGTGTACCTGATCGAGGCTTATAAATGCATGTATAATAATTATGGTAAATAATTAAATCAATACAAGTGTAATCCAATGACTGTTAGACAAATCAGTAAAACCTAATTTATGAATATTTTCAGTATGGTTTTTAAAAAAATCTACACAAAACCACAGAGACAACAAAATCAGCACATAATGTCAGTACTTCAGTTCGCTTACATGAGATTAAACTAGAGGCATTACTTAAGCTTAGTGCCATGATGTCTTTGATTAGAAACCAAAAAGATATTTAATTTATGAGTTGACAGTTTTCATTTATATGTGGTAATACAATGATATAATTAATCACTGATGTGGGACTGATATTATTATTGCATCAAGCAAGCAATGTAACCTAGTTTAGTGCAAAAAGAAAAAGGGAGACATTATTGTTTATTTGTTAAAACATTGTTTTAATACTAAATGCATGCCACTTTCCAAATGAGAAGAAAAAAAATGGATTACAGCTCAACAACTTTATTGATTTCTCATAGAATTTATATCAACCTCATTTATAACACTCATTTTTTTGAGTAATTGGTGTAGTTTCATCCACCCATTAAGTCAAGAAGTTGAATGTTGCTGTCCATAGAAAATGTGATTGACAAAAAGTTGTAAAATTAAGTTCTTAATTGTCCAAGACATATAGTACATGAAAGAATTAGTGATTTCATTTGACACTCCCAGATTTTACAGAAAGGAAATATTAATTAAATGAAAATGGTTAAGAGTGTCAACTTTTATAATGTCTCAAGACTTGCATTCTTATTATCATTACAGTACATTGAATATGAATTCACTGAAGGCGATGTTGAAATGAAGGGAAGTGATACTTTGTAACATTGTTATAGTTGAACTTATATAGTTTGTTTGTTTTTTTTGCTTATAAAAACAACAAAATGGTGCTTGTTTTGAAAAATATTTTAAAATCCAGTACTATTATTTCAACCCATGTGAAATTTAGCCATATTGAAATTTTGCACTAAAGAATTTATCTTTATTTTAAAAAATAGAAGTCATTTTCTTGATTGTCATTTTTGTTGAACAGATCACAGTTCTTCATGTATTTGATAACATTAATTCATATCACTGATACCCTATTAAAGGGTCCATGGCACTTTTTAAACTTATCATATATAATTGCTTATTAGACAAGTCCAACTGCAAACTGCACAGACCCAGATCTGCCATCACATAATGCACCAGCAGATCTGGATTTGTGTAGCTGTTTAGGAGTAATCAATAAAACAAACAACATAGACCCAGATCTGGGGATGCCTTATGCTCCAACAAATCAAGATCTTGTTTTACTCACTTGTTAGCAAGTATATGTGGTAAATCACTTTTGTCTTATATTTGGGGTTTATGAGTGTCATTCATCTTTATGTTTGGAAACACACTTACCATTGTATTTTTATGGTATAATAGAGAGATTTTACGATATTATACTTTTATGATTAGCGCGTTTTGTACTTGCATATCTAATTACCACTGACATTGAATTTATTATGAAAACGAAAGATATTGTAACTGTGTTGCACATACATAGTGTAATTAAATACTTCATTTGTATTATGAGATTATCATACATTTCTCACAGTAATTTTGTATTTCCATGTCAGCATTGTGGCCATGTTTTATTTAGATATTTTTATAGAACAGATCATGGTGTACCTCAATAGTTTGATTGCCAGTTTCAGCACATAAAATAGTAACTGGTTCCCCATACAAGTTTACTGGTCTCCTTATGGTTCTCTTGTATGCTTTGATAATGAGAACCCTTTTTTAATCTGAAGTATTAAGATTACTCAGCCCAAGTTGATAAAATGTTTTTACAAACTTCAGTCCTTAATTTACCGTATATAATCACATAATGTTCCAGCAGGACAGGATCTCTGTTTGATCTACTGATTAGTCCTAGCAAACTGCATAGACACAGATCTGCTGGTGCATAACAGTCAGGCAGAATTGGGTTTGTGCAATTTGAAGTTTTATCTGACTTGTAAACAAGTAAGTTATTAGAACATGTTTTTTTTTTAGCTGCATTTTGTCACCCAAAAAATCACTTACTTGAGATGAAGGCATGGAATCAATCTGTGACTCAATCAGTCAACAATAATTTCAAATATACTTGAAAAATAGACAAACTGAGTCAGTATGACAGAAAGTTTATTTTTTCAGTGATGGTCTGTTGCTCCATTGGTTTTAGTTGCATAATATCTACATGGAATTAAAGATTGTGAGTGTTACCTGCAAAAAAAAAGGAAGTAATATGTTTGTTTATATAATTTGTGATGATGTAGATTTTTCCTTAATAGTTGGTGTTGATACCAAACCAGATGGCAGGTTGGGATCGTTTGTATGTTTTTAACTACACGCTTCACTTTATATAACATGCTATATAACACACAGTAGTCATCATATAGCTATCCAAACACGGTAAGAACCTCATCAAATTATTAAGTGAATTGCTTCCTTGTTAAATGAAGCCTTTCGCAGAAGGCAGATGAAACATGGGACAATCACTTACTCATTTTTAAATTTTTGGGTTTTTGCTTCCATCTGTAAAGAATAAGACAGACTCATGTGCCACTTAAATAATACTAGTTTTATTGCTGATTTTAGCTGGTACAAATTTAAGTCTAGAGATTGGTTTGTATTTATTTTCATTTCTTTTAAACTGATGCAGGTATAGTCATCAAGTTCGATGTTAGCATTTCAATTTTGGAGTGTTACTTACTGCTAACCAATGTATTCTACAACATTCTTTTTGAGTAAGGCTTAGGGTTAAGATTAGGTTTTGATTTAAGGATCATAAGAATGTGAAGCTTACAAAATGATGGGTTTTACAGAAATCTTGTTTTCTTGGACACTTGAGTTGATATCATTAGCAAAGGTTGTTTCTGTTTGAGACAGCACTTTATCTCTTCTTTAGAAAGCCTTTATTTTAGAAAATTGGAGTTGTGCTAGAAGATTGATCATTGCATATGTGATGAAGAATAATATTGAAATCATAATTAGACATATAAATTGAATATGCAGATTCCCTTGTTTTAGTAATAAAGTTTTCACATTGATTTTCTGTGATAACATTATTATATATGAATTCCAGGTTTGTAGTTACATGTATATGCAATAAATAATGTTCATACTTTATTTTTTGATACCTTTGATATAATTGAAAAATATTTAGACTTGAAAGAGCAGATTTGTACCTGATAAATACACAAAACTTATATATGTGTTTTGATCTGAGGCAGTGCAGAGAATGAGTTTAATGTTTGATATGGTGTAGGGATATGTGGAAGCTGTCATGTCAAGATGTATTCATAAACCATATTAAATAAGGTCTTTCTACCCAACTTGGGGCAAAACATGAATACAGTTTTGTATTTATCCCCTCTTTTATCATTTCTAAAAGTTTTTTTGCTTTATCAGTGGAATGAAATTTAAAACAAATTGTTTCTTTAAATACAAGTTCAGTACAGTACATCTAAAACTAGCGACTCACAATTGTCAGAAAACACAATTAAATGGATTCAGCTTACATGTGTGACAGTGAAATAATGATTAAACATCTGTATGGTATCAAAAATCAGATTATCATATACGATTAAATGAGTTTGCAGTAGGAAATCCTACTGTTTAAGTTGATATTCATTCAAAAAATGTAATTTTCAATTCTTTTAATATGACGATGAAAGTTAAAATGATTTTATCAGTACTTTGGATCATTTTTTAAAATTTATTCGTTCAAAAATCAGGATTGACTTTAACTATTTAAAATTCAGAATGAGGTTAGAAATTTATCACCTTAACTCACTTGTAAGTCAAGTGCAACTGCAATCTGTATAGACCCAAATCTACTTTTGCATAATCAGAAAATCTGGGTCTATGCAGCGTGTTGGGAGTAATGAGTAGAAAAAACAACATAGATCCTGATCATCTTGTGCATTATGGGATGGTAGATCAGAGTTTATGTTGTTTGCATTTGGATTCGACTTATAAGTGAGTATTAATGTTAATAGAATAGAACAGTCTTTAATTGCTAGCTCTCGCTATGAGGTTTTCTGCATTTTTAAACCACATTTTTGGTAAGAGAATTACAAAAGAAGGTATGAAACCTCCACTGGTTGTATTATAGTATTATAAAGATCTCTTTACTGTCTTTCATCAGTACATGATATTGCAGTGCTATTGTAGTTGATATGGTATCCTTGCCTATGTAATTTTTATAAATGGCATGTATTTCACAATATTTTATTAGAAAAAAATCTCACATTTTCAACAGTAATTTAAGCAGATTTATTTGTGTTAAATCTGTTTGAAAAAAGATGTTTACATTTTAATTTGATATCATATTTAGACTTTTGCAGAGTTTAGAAAACAAGTTTGTTGTTTGTTCTGTTCATGTAAATTAAAGCAGTTAACATGATAATGATTATAAATCAGACAAAACATAAAAATATTGTTTTTGAAAATGGATTAATACCCAAGCCTTTTAAGCACCCTGAAAATGTGATTCTTAATATAAAAATAGCAGTACTTTAAATTTAAGTTATGAGTATCATGTTTATCCAAATTACCAGTTTATGTGAAGCAGAAATACAGTAAACTCTGTTTACAACTAAATTGGATATTATGAAGCACATTGCAAGGTCCCATCCAGTATTTAATAAAGATTCTAATTTTTGGGACCCCTTGGGCTTCATTATATCTATAGTTTCCCATGCATGAAAGTTCCAAGACTATGTAGATTTGGTCAAGCTTAGAATCTTTCATCTAAACTCCCATGGAATTGAACATGTCTTCTGTGTCCTGAATAGCTTTGATATGTAAGATATTTCTTTGTTTTCCATCTGTTCCTTTTTTATAACTCTAATTATTCTTTGAGTTTCCAGCATGTTGAAAAATATTTGTGTAATAAGAGAAACTACAGTGGATACAATTTCTTGTCATTGCAAATCTTCATTTGTTTTTATTGTATATTCATCACACACAGTGACCAAATGGTCATAATGGAAATTTTATTACAGAATGTTTCTTCCTACTTTGACTGCATTAATAAAGTTTGGTCAGCAAATAATTGGATATCATGTAATTTACATTTAAATTTTGACCTTTGATCTGCTTATAGGGATCCCAGGGGCAGGAGCTAAGGCTGACACTCATCATGCAGATGGTTACCACAGGGAACCAAACACCTTCAAAATTTGTTTGGGTTTCTATGTACGTTAGGAAGATATATATCAATGAACAGAGGGCATCACAATATCCTAGAGTCTTTTTACAAAGCATGGTGATAAAAGAGTCTTTATTTGCTCTGTGTCTGCTGATAACTTACTGTAAAATTAGCGTCTGTTTTCAATTTCTGCATGTTTTCTTTTGAAAGATGCTCACAAGGTTTGTAGCACAGATGTAACTCATGACAAAAGTCTTTATGCAGTAACTTTCATCAAAGTTCCATGAGGAAGAGCATGTATAATCAAATCATTTTACCTGGGTAAGTTCCAGAATTGTTGGACCCAGTTCATGTCTTATTTGATCAATAAGTTTCAGGGTAATAAAAAATAATTATCATAATTATATTATAAAACTGCTCTAGTGATTTCTTTTAGATTATAGTTACTTCTGTATCATGGTTACGTAATGAGAGTTGAATTTATGCATTTATTATGCATATTTACCTGTATTTGCATTGGCCTGTTGGCTTTTATTCAGACTCCCATAGGGACCCTTATAGTTTGATGGCTCTTAAAGGTGTCCTTACTAAAATTATACTGTAACTTCAGAAAAATAAACATCATTTGGAGCACAAAATTTGTATAGTTCAGTATGTTAAAGTCACTTATCAAGCCATTATCACCAGACAGTTACTGTATTTAAGTTTCAAACATCCTTTATTATAATTGATTGAATATTGACACAATATATTAGTAGAGTGTGACATAAGTAATATTAGCAGTACAGTCAGCATTAACATTTTTAGTTCTCGAATGTTTGGTTCAGTACATCATGGTGCAGTTCGTGGTTAAGGCAGTGTATTGCTGAATTTTCCACCAGTCTATGCACAATCCATATTATTTTCATACAAATGCATGAAATTTATGTTGTATCATATTTTAGTTTGTTTTCTAAATGAACAGTGCCTTTTTGTCCTTTTTTTCCCCTCAGTTTGAGATAAGCACATTAGGTGTATAACAATGGCATTCACAAAAGTTGAATAAGCCTGTAAAGATGTTTTCTTGACTCTTTGATGTTCATTACTTGGCAGAGAGTTAAGAAAATGGCATCTTTTTGGGCGTATTCAACATTTGTGAATGCTATTGGTGTACACCTACTGTGCCTATCTTAAACTGCAGAGGACAAAAGGAACTAAGAAAGAGGATTTTCCTGTAGTGATTGTGTGCATAACAGTATAATTAATATTTACAATTATCTTTAAGGCATTAAAAAGAATAAATTCATAGGCATGAGGAAAAAAAGCTACAGTTCATTTGAAAATGTGCTGTTTCTGTTATGAACTAAAGAATTTGATTTGGTGCTTTATGTCACTTTAACACTAAGGCAGTTGAAGTCTAAAATTGCCTTGCCCAAGAACACCATGGCAGCTCACCCAGGCCAGTCTGATGGTGTGATTCAAACCCACACCCTTTCGATTTTTGAGTCCAGTATGCTAACCACTGAGACAACACAGCTACCAGAGTATAAAGAGTCAAAGAGACTAAAAGAGTAAGAGAGACTCAAAACATATTTTAGAATATATATTTAAACATTATTTTGTTGACATTTAATCATGTCAATAAACTGAGTTCATTGAAAGTTAGTTTTCCCAATTGAATGCATTTATGTTATACACTATGTTCACTTAATTTGAGTAATTTCAAAATAATAAAAGAAGCACATTATGTTTTTGTTGTTTTATCTCAGGACAACAGGTATGTCTTTACCTAAGAGGCATGCAAAAGTAAGATTTCGCACAGATAGTGGTTAATGGCCATCACTTTGATTTTATGTTGTTTAGTCAGTGTTCAATGGGCCTTCCATTAGCTTTAACACAAATTGTTTAGTGTTCAATAGGCCTTCCATTAGCTTTAACACAAATTGTTTAGTGTTCAATAGGCCTTCCATTAGCTTTAACACAAATTGTTTAGTTAGTGTTCAATAGGCCTTCCATTAGCTTTAACACAAATTGTTTAGTGTTCAATAGGCCTTCCATTAGCTTTAACACAAATTGTTTAGTTAGTGTTCAATAGGCCTTCCATTAGCTTTAACACAAATTGTTTAATTAGTGTTCAATAAGCCTTCCATTAGCTTTAACACAAATTGTTTAGTTAGTGTTCAATAAGCCTTCCATTAGCTTTAACACAAATTGTTTAGTTAGTGTTCAATAAGCCTTCCATTAGCTTTAACACAAATTGTTTAGTGTTCAATAGGCCTTCCATTAGCTTTAACACAAATTGTTTAATTAGTGTTCAATAAGCCTTCCATTAGCTTTAACACAAATTGTTTAATTAGTGTTCAATAAGCCTTCCATTAGCTTTTAGACATTTTGTTTAGATAGTGTTCAATATTCCTTCCATTAGCTTTAACACAAATTGTTTAGTCAGTGTTCAATGGGCCTTCCATTAGCTTTAACACAAATTGTTTAGTTAGTGTTCAATAAGCCTTCCATTAGCTTTCAGACACATTGTTTAGATAGTGTTCAATAGGCCTTCCATTAGCTTTAACATAAATTGTTTAGTTAGTGTTCACAAGGCCTTCCATTAGCTTTAACACAAATTGTTTAGTTAATGTTCAATAGGCCTTCCATTAGCTTTAACATAAATTGTTTAGTTAGTGTTCAATAGGCCTTCCATTAGCTTTCAGACATTGTTTAGATAGTGTTCAATAGGCCTTCCATCAGCTTTTAGACACTTTGTTTAGGTAGTGTTCAATAGGCCTTCTATTAGCATTCAGACACATTGTTTAGTTAGTGTTCAATCGGCCCTCCATCAGCTTTTAGACACTTTTTAGTTAGTGTTCAATAGGCCTTCTATTAGCATTCAGACACATTAGTTAGTGTTAAATAGGTTTTCCATCAGCTTTTAGACACTTTGTTTAGATAGTTTTCAATAGGCTTTCCATCAGCTTTTAGACACTTTTAGTTAGTGTTCAATAGGCCTTCCATCAGCTTTTAGACACTTTGTTTAGTTAGTGTTCAATAAGCTCACCATCAGCTTTTAGACACTTTGTTTAGTTAGTGTTCAGTAGGCCTTCCATTAGATTTCAGACACATTGTTTAGATGGTGTAGCTTTCAGACACATTGTTTAGTTAATGTTCAATAGGCCTTCCATCAGCTTTTAGACACACTGTTTAGTTAATGTTCAATAGGCCTTCCATTATCTTTCAGATACATTGTTTAGGTAGTGTTCAATAGGCCTTCAATAGGTTTCAGACACATAGTTTAGATGGTGTAGCTTTCAGACAAATTGTTTAGTGTTCATTTGGTCTTCCATTAGCTATTAGACACATTGTTTAGTTAGTGTTCAATAGGCCATCCATTAGCTTTCAGACACATTGTTTATATAGTGTTCAGTAGGCCTTCCATCAGCTTTTAGACACTTTTAGTTAGTGTTCAATATGCCTTCCGTTAGCTTTCAGACACATTGTTTAAATCAGTGGTCAGTAGACATCCATCAGCTTTCAGACACATTGATTAGTTTAGATAGTGGTCACGAGGAAGCCTTAAGTTTTCAGACACATTGATTAAATAGTGGCTAACAGGCATTCATCAGCTTTCAGACACATTGGTTAGTTAGTGGTCAGTGTGTATCTAGTAGCTTTCAGACACATTAGTTAGATAGTGGGCAAATAGACTTCTATTTCAAACACATTGCTCAGATAATGTTTAATGGTATACATATATTTCAGACACATTGTTTAGAGAGTGGATAATAGGACTTCATCTAATACTTAAATTGGCGTAAAATTTGTACAGAATTTATTGGTTTTGGTGTGATTAAATTTAGTACATTAATTGTATTAGATGATGTAATGAAAACATGGACAATTCCAAAAATGTCAAATGGGAAAGATAAATCCTTATGTGGATGTATCAAGAATAAAAACCTTAGTAGAGTCAAAACAAGGATGTAAAAAAATCTTATCAACTTAAGTAATTAAAGTTGATGATTATTCATTGAATAGACAGTACTCAATGTGTTTATTAATGGTTAGTTCTGCTCATTATCTACTACCTATATTTATGCCATATTGTGTTTGTTCATATAAAAAGAAGCCTTTTGACAATTTTTAAAAAATATTTACTAGTTTGCATTTTATGATGGAGAAACGTTTTTAAACCTTAATAATATAAAATTTAGCTCTGTAATGTGTCAGTTATTATTTTTTATCCATGGATATGACTGGGATTGCACTGCTTAGAGTTTCCAGAGTGCAACATCATGATGTTTAGGCACAATTACACAAACTGCAACATAATAGTTGAATTGATTTCATAAATCTAACAATCGGCAATTTCTCAATAAAATGTATTTCATGACGTAAAATAATGTTTAGTTATGAAATGAAATTTTAGTTGACTGGGTTTAATATTTATAATGCAGCTTTTATTGTTGATACATAATCTTTAACCATGTCAAAGATGGAATATGGAATTATGACATGATCTTCCATGAAACAAATTTATTTTCAAATTAACAAAATCAAACGATGAAAAAAAATACATGGTGATGCCAAAATTACATTTCATTACAATAATACAGTCGCACAAAAAGTATGCTACAGAATGGCATAAAGCTCCACACTGTTGAGAGTCTTGCACATGTGATGTCCTCATAGTAGGGCCTGACAAATCCTTCATATTCTTAAACAAATACTCTTGATAATAGCTACTCATCCCTGCACTCAGTATCAGGTCAGAACACTTGTTGAACTCAGTCTGTCCTGAGACCTTCATCATAATAATTGGGGTCTCCTTCTGATTTAATGCGCTCCTCCCAAACACCATACCTGGTGCGTGAGGAACAACTTGGAATAATGTTGTCTGCAAACACACGCATGCATGAACACATACGTAAAGAGCACATGACTATGTCCATATTTCATATGAAGTGTTTTTCTTCAGTCATTGAGAAAATTTATAGCAATAAACTTATAAACTTTTGCATAAGAGTGTAGGAAAAGAATCCCAACCTTTATTTTATCTAGTAACATTCACTTGATAATAAGTATATAGCTTTTATGATCCTTCATTATGAAATTTTGTTTGGATTATATTACATTTTGTTAATGTACAAAGAATGATAAAGTTGTATGATCAGAGAGTACCTTATAGCCTGTCTCTCCACTGTTAGGTATTATCTCCATCAGTCTGGTGATCGAGTACTGCTTCTCTCTCATCATTTAGAATTTGGCTCATGGTCATAAATTACATTGGTCCTGACTGGCAATACCATTTTCTATACCAACAAAAATCTTTTCAGATAAAATTTCCCCACTATGATTTTACTGACCTATGTTTTTTGTCTTCAATTAATGTCATCCGACTCATTATTAACAACTTTCTCCTCACTGTTGAATTCTTCGTCCTCAAGTTTTATATTTTCCACATTATGACTATTTTGCATGTCCCTCTTTGTCTATCCTATTATATGAGACACCAACATCATCTGATACCATGCAGTGAGGGAGAATGAGACGTGGATGCAAAAACGCTTCCAAATGTATCTTCCATTACATATTAAAATGCTAAACTATTTACAGTTAACACAAAAGGCTTCAACAAATAATTATTTTTTAAAAATATATAAAATCACCATGCAGTTTATGATCCTTTTATTATCCTGAAATATTGCACCCAATTACAAAATTATTTCGGTTTCCTTAAGTAAAATATTCTTTGAAATTACATCTTTCTGCATCTTATTTTCTGAATTAAACAATTATTTGCAAGTTTCCATGGACTTGAGAAACTTTCATTGCATAAAACACAGATTATAATATCAAAGATAATACATGTTTATTATATTATATTCTATTCTTTTAAAATTTTAGTTTTCTTAAACATAACATTTAGTTCAAGGAATGAGAAAAAATAGTGGGGAAAAAAGCTACATTGCCGTGTAAAATATTTATTATAAATGGTCAAATAGCTCTACCATTTAGCTACCAAACCTACACTATTGCAAATTCTTTCTTTTTGTGTAGCTGTTCCACCCACTATACAATTTCACAAAACTAAGCTTCTTGTATAGTTGGGGGTTTTTTTCCTGAAAAAGTCATAGAAAGATAAGTGGTAATAAATGTATGAAATAATTCTTGCATTAACTGGCACACAGACACATGTATACACAGACATGCATGTTGTTGCAAATACATGTACATCAAAAAAAAGCAGCAAGACCATGCCAATGGCATACCAAAAATGTGTGTATGTATGTGTCAGTGTGCCAGTTCATGCAAAACCTGTCCTTATGATGTTGAATGAGAAAAGCTGGAAAGCACACTCAAAGTATAACATCAAATGTTTTGTATGTCATGATTACACAGAAATGATTTTGCCATTTTTAAAAATGACCGATGCTGGACTATAGAAAAACATTTTTGCAAATTTTTCATGGTTTCTGGGGATGACAATGTATTTTGTGTATGTTAATCCCAAATATCAAAAATATTTTGAAACAAGGACAAAATGAAGAAATTTATAAACTATAATTATTCATGCATTTATCATAACTGATCAATTTGATTCATCTGCGATTTGAGTGTAAACATTTTGAATAAATGACATTATTTCCCATGTAAATTGGAAAATATTCAATCTAAGAATTATTTCATACATTTATTACCACTTATCTTTCTATAAAAATGGCCCTAATAGCTGACTTACTAGGCCTTCAGCATTAAGAGGTTAGTAGACATCTAGCAAAACAATACGAATGCATTTACACTTTCACATATTGCAGAAAAACAAAACTAAAAGTCAATTTGAAGGACCACTCCAGTTGCCTAAGTGGTTAAAGCATCTGCCTCAGATGTGGGAGGTTGCAGGGTTGAATTCCATCCGAGTCGTGCCAAAGGCTTATAAAAGTGCTAGCTGCTGCCTTGCTAGGTACTCTGTATATTACAAGGTTAGTGTTAGGACTGGTCAACCATGTGTCAGGACATCTGCTACATGTCTACTAACATCTTAATGCTGAAGGCCTAGTAGATCGGCTATTAGGACCATTTTTATTAGTCTTTGGCAAGACTTGGTGGGGGGTTTGAACCCACATCTTAGGCCGATGCTCTAACCACTAAGCCACCAGAGTGGTCTGATGCTTTTTGCAGAAATTCAACTGCTGTTGACTGCATCCTATAGCTGTATCACTGCATCCTTCTGCATGTCATAAGAGGTGACAGAAGAGTGGAGGCAACCCATTTGCCTTGGATTGTGCCAAATACCATTGGATGAGAGAATTCTGGTAGTTGAGTAAAAGAGATTCAAGATGTTGACGCTCCAGTCACCAAAACTGTATTGGTGGTCTGATCATTTCACTAGTCATACAAGCACAGACACCTGTGGAACACATCAATCAACTGGGCTGGAGTGTATTCCATTTACGGACACAATTTGTGTCCATTTGACCAAGTAGAACTAACCACAGTTAGGCTGTATTGTGAATGCCAAATACATTTTGGAGTGAAGTAATATATAATGGTCTGTTGTGTCAAATGCTGCAGACAAGTCATGGAGGGTGATGACTGTAATCTTTCCGCTATCCAAAATTACTTTCAGAAGAGTTGTTTGTTGCTGTTTTAGGGTTTAATGCCATTTTTCAGCATACGATAGGCTATACATGGCGGCCAGTATTACTGATGGAGGAAGAACCCAGGAAAAGCCCTGGAAAGAACCACCGACCCATGAGAAGCTACTGGTAAGCCTTCTCACACAACTACATTAGCCGAATCTTCGACTCGAACCCACGCAGACAGGTGAGATGGCAGTGATCTGTAACGGAAAGCACTTTAGACCACTCAGCCACTCTGGGCCCCTAACAGAAGAGTAGTTTCAGTACTGTGGCAAGGGTGATATGCAGACTGTAGATAGCTAAAAAGACTGTTTGAATTCAGATGAGATACAAGTTGAGTACATTCAAGTGAAATTTTCCCCACCATGCACAATCAGGTGACATTTTTTCCACCATGTACATTCAAGTGACATTTTTTCAACCATGTACATTGAAGTGATATTTTCCCCACAATGTACAATCGGGTGACATTTTTTCCACTATGTACAATCGGGTGACATTTTTTCCACCATGTACATTCAAGTGACATTTTTTCCACTATGTACATTCAAGTGATATTTTCCCCACCATGTACAATCGGGTGACATTTTTTCCACCATGTACATTCAAGTGATATTTTCCCCACCATGTACAATCGGGTGACATTTTTTCCACCATGTACATTCAAGTGACATATTTTTCCACCATGTACATTCAAGTGATATTTTTTCCACTACATCTTGTATTTTTAGGTTACCTATGTTATTCCATTTCATACCAACTATACATCATGCAAAGGGGCAATCAGAGTGATAGTTTCCTAATTTCCATGGTACATTTATCATTATTACATTCAGTTTTCTGAATGTCAGTCTATCTCTCTCATATTTATTTATTTATATCACATACATTAAAAGTATTTAATATAATAATAATGAGGACTATAAAGCAATTAGATCTACCAGAACCATTAGTATATTAAATAGTGATCTGTCCATGGTGCAATAATACACGTATATAAACATTCTAGCAACCGTCTGCAGTTTGATTCTAGATCAATGATGAATTTTCACACATTTATCATTAGTGACTAATGCAAATAATGATAAAATGTATTAATAATGTTCTTTTTATAAATTAATTTAATATGGTACACATCTTCAACAAAATCCTTTCTGATTTCTGTTCCTCCCCTCTCATGCATAACAGACAAACTATGCAGAAATGTGGAGTTAGAGAGAAAAGGAATTTGTGCTGGATTAAAACCTTGAAAAATAAATCACACCAAATAACCTACAAGAATATGGTTCACCGTAACAATATGTGTGCACGTTCCCTGGGATTTATCTAGTGTTTCTAAATGCAAACCATGTCAGCATTTATACAGTAAATTCCTCAGTTACGTGGTACACATAATGTGATGTATTGAATGTTTTATTTTTCTTGTTGCTTATTAAACATACTATAATGTTCTAATACTTGATCATTATTAATAAAATACAAAAATATCCAAAGACACACACACACACACCGCTCTCTCTCCCCCTCTGGGCCATCATAGTGAAATATGGGCTAAAATCTACGAAATGACAAACTTAGAGGATTTTCATTTGTGTCATCCAGCAACATCTCTGCAGTTAATAATGATGATAAAGTTAAGTCAAACCAACCAAAGCATGAGAAAGTGAGAGAGAAATAAAGTCAAACCGACCAGAGACAGACAGAGGGAGAGACAGACACAGACAGAATTTATGGTAGCTTGTACTGTTACTAAAGCAGAATAATGACTTAGATCAACTGTAAATATATTTAAAAAAATTAATTACTTCTTGCTGTTTCGATTAGTTTATATTCCACATTAATTTCCATTAACCTGTTAATGGCCTAGTGTTTAATGTGAATGGCGTAACTAACCAAAAATGTTTGAAGTGCTCAACTTTTATTATTAAAATCATCTTTCATGTTTAAATCATAAGTGTGTATCATATTGATTTAATCACCCTGCAGAAAAATAAAATAGAAAAATAAGAAAACAATCAACTAATCAATATGCAAAGGTGATTGTAAATAGCCACAAAAGTCATACAACTACATTTTGCAGCAGACACATTTGGAGATGTGAGGAGTTCCTTCCCTGGGTCAATACACAGCTGCCTGTAGTAAATTTTAACTTCATTCAAAAGGGAAAATATATGTATTTGTATGTAATATAAATAAAATATATGTACAGTATGTATATTGTATCAATGATATACCACTTGTATACATTTTTCATTAAAAGGAAACTCGGGTAAGCCTAGTTTTATTTTAATGAAAACTTTATAGATCTCATGGTGTATTGATAAAAAAGGAGAACACATATCTTTAAGTTGTGAGTATAAATAAATCATTACTAATAGTTTAGCTTTTGTTATTGTTGATTTAGTTGATAAATGAGTCTGCTATCTTATCTTTTAGAAAAGAAACTTGATCAAGTTTCTAGCTCCAAAGAATCTGTTTTAAAGAAAAATAGTGAGTATGATGCTTTGAAATATCAATGGTAAAATCATTGTGGATTAGTGAGAAATCCCTGGATAGAATATTATTATAGGTTTTTAATGTTTCATTTCATGGTCTTTTACCTCTATATCTCTCTTTATCTCTCTTTCTTTCTTTACCTAAAAAATTATTTCCAAATCTTTTTTTAACTATCCATTTTATTGTCCAAATCTGTGTATGGCTTTGCTCTTCTAACTGTATATGCAGTCTCTTTCTTGTCCACCTATCTATCAACATGTATTATTTATTTATACCTTTTAATAATTTTAATTATTGGCAACTGGATTAAAGTGCCAATAAAGATAAAAAGGAAACAAAAAAATAAAAGTGATTTCCTAAAAATATCCCATCATTTAATTTTTTACTTCAGTTGGGATAATATGTTTGGGGCAAGCTCAAATTTTCCCCAGGGCAAGTTCATTTAAGTCTGCAAAGTGCCATACAAAATCTGAATATCCCCAATGGCAAGTTCATTCAAGTCTGCAAAGTGCTATACAAAACCTGAATATCCCCAATGGCAAGTTCATTGAAATCTGCAAAGTGCCATACAAAACCTGAATATCCCCATGGGCAAGTTGATTCAAATCTGCAAAGTGCCATACAAAACTTGAATATCCCCAAGGGGTAGTTGATTCAAATCTGCAAGTGCTATACAAAACCTGAATATCCCCAAAGGAAGTTCATTCAAGTCTGCAAAGTGCCATACAAACCCTGAATATCCCCACGGGAAGTTCATTCAAGTCTGCAAAGTGCCATAGAAAACCAGAATATCCCCAAGGGCTAGTTGATTCAATTCTGCAAGTGCTATACAAAACCTGAATATCCCAAGGGTAGTTCTTTCAAGTCTGCAAAGTGCCATACAAAATCTGAATATCCCCAAGGGTAATTCTTTCAAGTCTGCAAAGTGCCATAGAAAACCAGAATATCCCCAAGGGTAGTTCATTCAAGTCTGCAAAGTGCCATAGAAAACCAGAATATCCCCAAGTTCATCAGAGTATGCAAAGTTGCATATAAAGCTTGAATAATCTTGAACTTTTGCATTTACAGTGGTCTCCATTAGGATTTATAGCAATTCTTATGTACAAATCAATGCCCTTCTCCCCATTCCTAGGATGCATAAATTCACTCATTCAAAGAGTCCAGATATGGCTGAATATAACATTTATAAAAGATGATCCGATACTAAAATCTATGTTTCGATTTTCCTCAATAGCCAAAGATAAAAATGAACCTTTTTAGAAACATGTTTAATGTGAATAGACCAAGCAAGATGTCATCTAAGAATACACCAGGAATTTTATCATGAGAGGTCATATTAAGGCTCACATTGCTAAAAAGAACCTGGAGTTTTTCGCTATTTAGCCTTGCTCATTTTTGTTGCATTGTGACTAGTAGGGCTTTCGTTTTTTTCTGTATTTATGATGATACTGTTTTCCTTGCACCATACTTGAAGTCTGTTGAGAGCATCTTGTAAGTTATTTTAAAGAACCATTTTGGTTTTATCCATCTCAGTGTGGTATCATCTGCATAGAGGTCAGTGGAAGAAATTGATGTTCGAATCTTAAGAGGCAAGTTGTTGATAAATAGAATGAAACAGAGGTCCAAGGACAGAATCCTGTGGTACTTCACATTTAATAATTTTACTTTGAGAATTTTGACCATTTAAAGATATGTTTTGCACTCTATCAGTTAAGTAAGAAGTAAACCAGTTTAGGGAGTTTTCCCTGCATTGATAGATTTTTAGTTTTCCAAGCAAAATTTCATGGTCTAAAAGATGTAGAATGATGTCCTACCCGGTCACATTATCCTGACATTAGGCCAACCAGTCCTAACACTAACATCTTAATGCTGAGCACCAAGCGAGGCAGCTGTTAGTACCATTTTTGTTAAGTCTATGGTATGACTCGGCTGGGGATAGAACCCACACACCCCCCACATCTGAGGTGGACGCTCCAACCACAAGGCCACTGTATGGGTCCAAGTTACATAGACATTAATACAGTAACTCATGAAAACTGCAGAAACAGATATTTGATGATGTGTATATATTCACATGACCATGATACTAAAATCTAGTACCAAGTTTCATGCAAAAACCGTGTGGCTAGTTGTGTAAATAAGATCATGTCATATACTGCATGCAGTGACATAACAAGGGGAATAACTCCAAGAAAAATGGCAAAAGCAAAATGATGTGCTATGATGACTATAGATGACAAGTTTCATGGAAATCCATCCAAAACTGCAGGACTAGTTGGATAAATGAGACTGTAGGAAGAGATGGACTGCAGGACAGATATAGACTTGCCTACCATGTCTCTATCATGGTTGGGAACATACAAAAATTACAGCAAACGCCAGACAAAACAGGTGCTTGAAACATTGTATATGTTCTAAACTCTAAAATTTAATGTTCTTTTCTTCTAAAAAACAATGACCTGTTGCAAATACATGTACCATAGTGGTCCCATGGTTTAAAAAAAAAAACTAAATATAGATTTATATTCATTTATTATTGCAACTGTGTAACAATACAGGTGATGCCCAATTTAGACCAGACATATATTCCTAAATTTACAGGATAGATACAAAATTGGCATAAATAGAAACATTTACCAGCAACAATTATTGACTTTTAATGTCATCCTTCAAAACTTGATTGATGACTTAATAAAACAAAACTGTTCTGTCAGACCTGACTGTCCAATACCTGTTAATTGTTATGCATTTTCAAGGAAGTAAGTCTGCTTGTTATCAATAAAATATTAACTTTTAAAGCAGGAGCCTGGGTTAAACTTCCAGAGTTTAGTTTTCTAAAAGGAAAAAAAAGTATGATTAAATAGTTTGCATGAAACTGAATGCAGCATAAGGTATAATTAATTACTAAATGAGAAACATCAGTAAAAAAGGAAATGAAAATGGTATGTTTTCTAATACATTTAATAATTTTATTTATTAAAATTATTTTATGTATAGCTTTTTTTTCTTTTCTTAAAACTCCATATCTTCATTGAGTTTAAATTAGATTTCACAAATATCTGCTTTCCATATAAATTTTCAAGAAAAAAGTCAATCAAAAGCCATCAGAATTATAGGATCCCTGATATGGTCAGAAAATCAACCTAATTGTTTTGCAGTTTAGTAAAGGGAGAAATCTGTTCTTTCATAGTAAATGCAATCAGTCCTTTTTTTTACCAAATTGAGTAGAAAATAGTTTTGTACAGCTTTTAGGGAAATATATACATGTATAAAAATTATTTGTTCATTTGGCAAATGTTTTTGAATGCTGGTACATGATATACAAAAATAAGATCTACAAGAATAAGTATAAATTGTGAGCAAATATAGTGTTTTAAATAATCTTTGAAAGTAAAACAAAAATCTAGCAAAACTGCAGAAACAGGAAAATAGTGAGAAAAAATGCAGTATTTTGTGCTTATAATTCTATAGATACATATCAATATTTTGAAACCATGAAAGAATCGATGCAATTTATATCAATATACATGTATAATAAAACATGAAATATCAAGACCCAGCAGTAGATGCAGATTTTGTCCAGATAACCAGTCATAGTTAGATCACTGAGGTAAAACAATAAACTGAACAAGTCTCCAAGATTTTTGATATAGGTAAACTCAGCTGACATGGATTCTATTCACACCTGTGCTGGATGGTGATTAGTTTGTTATTACCCATTAAGTCACCATGATCCTTGATTCACAATTAGTAATGTAGACTTGGACTACAGAATGTATTTGATAAGATTGAGACAAGATTTTAATCTTGCTTGATTAACTTGGGGCTTCTGTTGGGAAAAAATAAATACTGTTTGAGTGACACTTACCAACAATCAGGTAAAAATAAAATTTCTCTCTCCCTCTCTTATCATAATACTTTAAAATAGATAATTCAAAATACAATTGAGTTATGAGCGAGATCATATTTGTGTCTTTTTTTCTGTTACTCTGCTATGAGTTTTTGTCATGACATGGAAATTCACTTCTTTATAGTTATATTTATTTACATGTTAATTGTAGAAAGTAAAAATATTTGGTCGGATATTGTAGAAGCAAATTATCTGGATAATTGGCATCCAGGTAATCAATATTTTACTATATAAGTAAATTAAGGATCTAAATTCTGACAACTTTGCTAACTTATTTTACCCGAGACTAACATACAGTACAATTGAAATGACTGTACCTAATTTCAACCAATCCCATAAACTATCCCAACAAATATCACCCTTTATTATATGCTCAATTTTTCTCCATTAACTTTATAATTTAATGCAAGACCATTTCTCTATTTTAACTGTTGAGTACTGAAACCATTTCTGATGTTCTTCAGTGATAATAAGAGTTGCTGTAGTAGACACAAAAGATGTCCGATTGACACCACTTAAATTTAGGACCAACAAAGCATCAGAAAAGGTCTTGTGATGGAAACCTCATGCTGACATGACTTTCCATTTTTAAGGTGCAGCAATTAGTAAGATTTTCAAGATGATTGCCATGGTAGCCATACTTATATATATATATATATATATATATATATATATATATATATATATATATATATATATATATATATATATATATATATATATATATATATATATAGTTTTTGGCTGAAAACATGATGTCAGTATGACCAGCCATCTAAGTCAAGCAACGATTATAAATTTGTCAAGATGGTCATTGTGGTGGCAAATCTATACAATTTTCATTTATAATCAACTAGACATTAGAAGTATTTCGGTTAAATTCACCAAAAGGATATAACCATTCATAAAGTCGTGATTATTGGTTGTGCAAACAGCACTATTTTTAATCAGGATCAATTAGACATCATAAGAAGCTCGAGCTGTCTGATGGCAATACATATTACTTTTTGTTCAGATGGACAAGATTTCCCAGATGATCATTATGGAAGTCATACTAGACAACATATCAGCTCTAGTTTAATTAAGAACTTAATATTATATAAGGTATCTTTTAGTAATAAAATACCCATATATAAGAATCCATTCAGGAGTAAATGAAAACAGTTATCAAGATGGCTGCTATTTTGGCCATACTGGACACCATTTGTATTTAGGACAAATCTGACATCATAAGCAGTCTTCTGGTAAAACCACCTGACATTATGAATATCTGTTCAGTAGGAGTAATAAGATGTTTCAAGATGGCAACTGTCGTGGCCATAGTGGATGACACATAATTACCATTTTCATTTAGAATCGGCAATACAGCATAAGAAGTCTTTGAGTGAAATCCCCAAGCTGATATCACCATCCATTCAGCAGAAGTAGGAATAATGTGATGGTCACTGTGGCAGCCGCACTGGATGTCCAAGTGGCCTATTTTGATTTAGGACCAATTATATCATGGAATGAATCAGGATAATTTCATGGAAATCCTCCAAGTAGTTTAACAACAGTAGCAATAACAAACTTATGTGAATGGACAGACGGAGACTGATGATGGACAATAGACCATCCCAAAGCTCTCCTGGTCTATGACCAGTAGAACTAACAAATATATTTCCATTTTGGCAGGGTGTCTTTCTTTATCTTTGGGTAATGATATCAGGAAAAATCAAATCTTAATTTAAAACCGAAAATCTAGAAAATATAAACTGCTTTCCAACAGAACACTGTTACCCAACCTGTTATCTTGGTAAGCACAACAAGGTTTGAGCTGAAGGCTAATTTATAACTAATATGCATTGATCATCCTGTTCAACCATCTACTGGCCACTTATTTACCTATCACAATTAAACATAAGATTCCCTGCAGTTCTCTGAGATTCCAGTGTTATATACTGCTCCTGTGTTTATTATCTAAAATCTTTTAAGATTTAAAAAAATAAAACAAAAATACTATTTTTCTTACCAACATTCTTCTACATTAGATCATACAAAACTGTTTCTAAAAAATATGTCTTCTGAACCTACAAGAGTTTGTAAGATTTGAGCAATGGTTAATAATTTCATCTGAAGCTGTTTATATTAAACTCTGTTTGCAACATCAATTTACAATTTGACCAATCCATGCTAAAGCAAATACACTGATATGTGGCAATGAAAATAAAAACTCAAGTATATATATGCATTAATATATAATAACGAAAACCATCCTCTTAAATACAAAATAATGCTAACTAAAAACCATAAAAATCTCTATGCAGATATTTATACAAGGCTTCTGAATGAATATAAGCATATTTCACAAATACATTTATGAATTTTACATAAATTCATTTCTGTTACACTTTGAGGGTCTGTACCAAATGTCAAGGAAAGCAGCATAATCAATATTTACTGTGCTGTTTAAAATAATACTGCAAAGAGTTATAAAAAAAAGTAATGATTTTACAGTAAATCATTCCATATGGCATCTGATACAAACCATCTACATGTAAAATTACTTACATACATTACATACTTCAATACTTTCTTCTTCCAAATTTGCCTTTTGGCTCAAATTCTTGACTTGGGTTTTGAATTCAGCAATTCATTGTTTATCACAGCAGATATGTCAATACAAACTGTTAGATCATACTGTATATGCACACTTATATGAAGAGTCCATCCACGAACTGAACAGACCCAAATCTGCTATATAATCTATAAATCTGGGGACTGAGGATTTTGTTTTTCTAGACAATCGATCTCTCACTGCAGTGGTCTTTCAAGACAGGTTTTACTATACCAATCAATGCCTGATAAGGCACATTTCAATAATACAATCTTTTTTCATGTATATTAATTACATACGATTACTTACAATATATAAAACAAGGATAAATTTGTACACTTTTCTGATTACTAACATATTTTGTTATTCAACACATACAAGATGAAGCCTACATTCTGATTTTTAAAAAAAAAAAAAAAATTCTGAGAATCTGCAATATATGTTTATTATTAATATAAAATATTAATTAAAATAAGATATTAATTCATAAATCACCAAAAAAATTGCATAGTATAATAATATATAAACATACAAACATACATTCAAATTTACTGTTTATGAATTGAACAAAGACATCTGATCTTTGCCAGTAATTGCTCATACAAAATAAATTTGCCATCACATTAAGAGATAATGCTGAAATGACATACTGATATATTGTACAAAGCATAATACAGGAGGTAATTTAAGATGATAACATTAGGGTTGACAACAACATGATCAATTTTACCATAGTGTGTGATGAGTTAAACAACAGTGTAGGACAATTTAGCAACAGTGCATGACAAATTTAACAATAGTTTCTCAGGTTTTGATAGAAAAAACAACATCAATCCATGAACATAACCTTAAAATCAAACAATAAATTTGGAAAATATTTTAATGATGGTATGAAAATGTAGTAAGTTTTTTCTATCCTAAAAAACTTGTGCTTGACTTGTGAAATATAAAAGTGTATTTGTTGTAAAAACATATAAAATATGTTTAATTCGATCAAAAAAAAGCAAATAAGAATGTCAGATTTTTAAAAGATCCACCCATTACCTATCATAGTTTAGTTTCAATGTTAAATACACAAAGTTTTCTCAGGCTCTTCATTAACCAGCTTTACTAGCTACCATATATAGCCCATCGTGTACTGAAAAATGGTGGTAAACCCATAACAATAACAAAGGTATATGCAAATTAGTTAGCCACTGTGAGTTTAACATAATTTTTCAGGACATTAAAGGTTATATGTGTGGTGACATGTATATTTGGTGGAAGAAGAACCTGGAAAGAAACTCCAATCCCCAATTGGCTACTGGCAAGCTTTCTCATAAACCCATTTAAGTTGAGCTGAGACCTGGAACCATGTGGACTGAGGTGAAATGTAAGTGATCTATAACACTTGCCACCCAGATTATCCACAAAACGGTTGTACATTAGTAACAGCAAACAATTTTGCTATGTTCCAGAATAACCCCTGTGTTAAGTATAAGTATGAATTTCCAATCTGAATCACAGTATACAACTTCCAAAACATAACTGTTTATTACATTTCCCAATGAAAGTAGCTTTTTCAAAATGTATAATTAGCAATTTATCTTTTACAAGCTCAACTGTATGCACGCTTTATTTAGTCTAATCCTTATCAAACTTGCTAGAAACCCTAGAATTCTATATATACAAAGGTTGGTGAATAAATAAAATAATTTTAAAAAACCCACACTTTTATTCAAAATAATAGAAAAGTGTTAGGAAAATAAAAATAATTAAATCTTCATTTGAAGGAGTTAATATAATGTAGTCAATATTTGACCTGGCAGTAATACAGCAAACACTATAAAATAATTATATTGCACACTGTTGAGTACTATATTTACTCATAACAGTCCTATCCAACTGTAAATGGCATACATCTGCTATCACACTGATTACATGACTTTGAAATTTGTTGTATTCCAATTGGTTATATTATTTTAGCACATGCAAGGGTGCTTTAAGATTCCATTGGTTCATATACTGACTTATTACCACTGTAGCTTGTGAAAAACTGTGCGCCATGCATTATTAATCATTGACAGAATGCTTGTTCTCTCCATTAATTTATCAATCTTCAATCTTTCATCTGTCCATATTTTCAGTTTAAATGAAAGCCTAAAGACTACAATGGATGGAGAAAAAGTAAAGTAGAATTTATTTTCCAAACTCAAATGGATAACGATTTAATATTGAATTTATGAAACGAGTTGAATAATGTCCAGCTTTTGCAAGACTTGGCAGGCAAAAGTGGGACATCATTTAAAGAGTTTCATAATCTAAAAATAAAACTACCCATTTGAGATTCTTTTTATCACAGAGTTTAATTTCAGTAGAAATTATTTAGATAAAATGAAGAATGAATAATTTTGCTCACTCTGACACACACTGTACCTTTCATTTGTTGTGCATAACAAATAATCCCAAACAAAGTCAAAGTAGTAAAAGTATATTATGCTTTTTTGCTAACTTTAAAGAATAAGCATCTATCCAAATAAACAGAACATTGTACAAAAGAAAAAAACATTTGTCAACACAAAATGTCCAATGTGTGTGATGTCGCACTGCTTGATACGGTGCACAGTACTGGTTTGAGTTTGTTAGCACAACACAGTGACAGTGTTTACATCGAAATTTGTGACCGAATATTTGCAGTATTTGATTTGGAACATTAAATTATACAGATGACATAACCAAATATTGCATCACATATTATCGTGTAAATATGCTGTGGTTGGATAACGTTCTGTTAGTTCGGGAGACTGGTTTATGTCTACATTCTTCTGTGAACAAAGTGGAGTTTATTTACTTCAGTAAGTTCACATTTAAACCAAGCTTTGTTTATAGGGTAGATTCCTTGCAACAGATGTATTGCTGATCCATCCCACCCATGTTATCACCTAAGCAATAACAGTAGCTTTACTTGTCCTTGTTTTTAAACAATTTTCATGTTGTGATATGTTATACATGACATAACAAACCCCTTGGGTGGGTTGTAAATTGGCAATATTGAAACTGATGAGACTTTTTTCCCCCATTTCTTTTCATGAGTCGATTAAAAAATGGCGACCAAAAAATGTTCAATAAAAACAAAATATTCCAGAAAGCAGAGTTAAAGAAGTTTCCCATGAACATAGCCAATCAGTAAAGAGAATACAGCACAATAATTTCATGATCTTATTGGGACCAATCATAATCACAAAAAGTGATTATGTTCACATGTATAATATCAACATTAAACTGCACACACTATTGGTAAAGTATACAGACTTTAATTATTTTTATGATACTTGTGATTGGCATTAAGTTCCCCTTTTGCCCTTGTTAACTGAAAAGCCTATTTTTGTAGTATCATTAAATATTAGGTCATGTAGACTCTAGTCAGCAATTCTCTAAAGGATATTCACCAACGTTTCGCACAGAATATACGATATCAGAGAATCAGTCATTTCTGAAAATGAGATCAGATTTAGTACTGACCAAGAGTGATTTATATCTAATGGCAGGGAGGAAAATGGGGGTGGAAATAATCCCCTTCTCTCTTTTGTCCTTAGTGATTCTTGAGAAAAAAAATTTTCCTGGTAAAATGTTTCTTTAAAAATACTTAACCAATCATAATACCTTATGCGAACTAATACAACCTTGCAAATCCAGCTCTCCCAGATACTACTATTAGTTAAAAGTTGCCTGCTGGCCTATGTGGTGGCTGGGCAGAGTGATCCTCCCATTATGTATAAGACTTGGTGGCAAAGTCCAAAAATATGTCAGTTACTACTCGATTGGAAGGCACGGTCTCTATGGAATAACTGTATGGACGCTGGGAGGGTTTATGTGTGTTACGATTGAGTAAGTATTCACTAAGAAACATTTTATAAGGATAAATTGGTTTCTTCTTCAAATACATTACCCAATCATAATACCTTTAGAGAATATGCAAGAGGTGGAGGGAGGTATATCCCCTTACCCCAGAGAGAGCATCTTTGGTCCCCCCCAAGGTATTTAAGACAGCTTCTAGGTAATCTGACTGGAGGGCACTCCATCTGTTGGGGTGTGGCTTCTAAAGGGAAAAATCCACCACCACCCCTGCAAATCCAGTGGAAGTCATGAAGCTATGTCTTAAGAAGCTGTCGATAAATCTGGAATGGTGACCTATTGAACTCCTAAACAGGTCCTATCAGATCAAAATGGGTCTTCTGGGATGATAGATATTGAAGATAATAGCTAGAGAATGTGCACTCTGATCTCAATCCCACAGCCTGAATGATGTCAGTTAGTGAACAGTTCTGGTCTGATACTAGGCTGGTGGCAAACACTTGAACCATGTGAGCTTAAGTGGATAAAAAAATCATTGAACAAGGGTTATTTCCCTATATGCCAAGTTAATAACCCACTTACTCCAGGACATGATAGTCTGTTCTGATTGATCCTTCTGTCCTTTTTTTGAAAAACAGAAAAAGGCATATCTCCCTCAAGGCAATGGCTGTTCTTTTAAAAGTATCACCTGAAAGCCCAGACTGGTTCCTGTATGTGGCCTTTAGTTGTCCAGAAGAGACATAGGGTTTAGTTACCCATTAAAGGGAAATGTTTCTTGGCAATGAAAGAGGATGCCATCATGAATAAACGGCTTCACTCAGTACTAGAGCCATTCTAGAGACAGGCTCCCATGCATGCCCTGATGTATTCAGAGAGGTAGAAGATAAGCCATATTCCATTGGAGCTAGGGAGAATGAAAGTCCAACAATGAAATCATGGCAACAATATTGCTCACTAACTGCCAAGTGTCAACAAAGGCCATTCGATCCATATGTATTGAGTTTGGCTGTGTCATCCTCAAAGCAGCAAAATCACTGTCAATTGCTGTGGTTCTAAAGAAAAGATGGTGGGGTGCAAAGGTAGAACCACTGATGAACAGATGATGAAGGAGTATTTGTCGTCAGACTTGTTTGTTCCATTGTAATCAAAATATGCCAAAGTGCTGGTTCATGTTGTTGATGGTTAGAAAACATCTTCAATGGAAGCTCGGAAGGCTGAATCTTCCCATGCCATCAAATAGAAGAGATGGCAGCACAGGAGAATAAGCAACATAATCTTGGTTGTGTGAGGTGAGGTTAAGGTTCCCTGTAACATTTGAGATCAAGCTGTCAAAGAGTGATGAGGTCTGTAACTCACTAAACTCATTGAATGCGGTCTGTTACTCACTAAACTCATTGAATGAGGTCTGTTACTCACTAAACTCATTGAATGCCCTAAATTAGAAACCATGACAGTTGCTGGGTAAAGAGTCTCTTCTCATGTAGCGAAATTAAAAAGTTACATCTGCTGATGTGTGAGGAACTATTCATGGCATCATGCTGAATGTCTTGATGTGGTATGAGAGTTAGATTGGTCCCTGTACATGTCTGCAAAAGAGGGTTCTACATACAGGAAGCCAAGCTGTTGTTGATTAAGCCCAGAATAATGATGTCTTGCCCTTTACGATCTCTAGTAAATGGCCAACCATGTGAAGAATATTTCTAGGATCATCAGTTGGGACAGGTTATGGTGTATTTGATCTATTCTGATAGATCATTCTGAACAGGTCCTTACAGATCAAATTGGGTCTTCTGGGATGACAGATGTTCAGCAGAATATCTCTAGGACCATCAGTTGGGTCAGGTTATGTTATATTTGATCCATGCACCCTGTCCGTATGTCTGTTGAATCAGGGGGAACTTGGCTGTTTGTAAGCCCTGTCCCTTGATGTTTCACAACAGGAATCAAGTAGAACCCAAGGAGGCAAGGTAGAGAGAGTTCCAAAATGCTGAGCCCTGTGGTGGTGACATGGGTGAAGAGCTATTACAGAATGTGTTACTGTAAGGCACTTCATGGCTGATGGGTAGGTTGAATGATCTCCCTTATCCTCATTAAGTTTCAAATTGAGGAAATATCAAAATACAGACTGGTTACATCTTCCAGAGATGTGTTGTTTGCGAATTGCCTAGAGTTCTAATCTGTAAGACAAAATAGAGCAAAACATATAAAACTGTAGCCATGCACCTGTTTTTCAAAATGCAATGTTTGTGCAGAACTAAATCATTAAAAGGGCTACCAAGAAATTGACCATGGGCGACCAAGAAATTGATAACAGACTGTCAAGTAAAGCAAAGAAGCATACAGGTAATAACACCTGTTTATAGACCAATGAGCCTGCAATGTGATGTTTGAACAGTGTGCATGTCCTGGGCTATACCAAATAATGGATACCTGGAAAAAAGTGATAGCATATGATCTCAATTACAATGTTACCAGTAGGGAAGGTCAAGATGGCCTGTACAAATAAAATCATTGATGCATGCTGTTCCAAGCTAAAGATACTGTGGTAAAATATATATATATATATATATATATATATATATATATATATATATATATATATATATATATATATATATATATATATATATATATATATATATATATATATATATATATATATATTTCAAGAGTTTCTTACAACCCTAAAGCACACATATAAATAAATGTAGCCCAAACCTAACTTTGCACCAATTCCTATATCATTGGGAGATATATCAGACTGCCACACATGGCCTGACAATATTTAGCTCAGTGAGCAAAAATCTGAGCCTGGGATGACTGGTTCTGTGAGGTATTATGATCAGGTATCAGAATAAAAATAGTGTAAATACCCAGTCTGACCAAACAGTTTTCTCTAAGTTAGAGACTGGCCCAGGAGGATGTGATTATCTTTTATAAAAAGGTACTTTAGATATCTATAACATGATCCTAACACTGTTGTTGTTTTATGTGTTATTTTTAATATTATTATTAATTAATTCATTGACTGTAATTTTTATAACACAGCAAAATCTAATCTAAACAAGAAGGCTTACACTTGCAAGCTGAGCCCATGACAAAAGAATTTGAAGAATTGCTATTGAGCTATTGAGCTTGACCCCAAGGTCAAAAGGTTGTGCATATATGCTACAGAATAAATTATCCTATCTTCATAATGATTCATCTAGATCATGGAATACAATACATCAAAGGGTTTACAAAATAAAATTAAAAATGAAAGTGCTTGAACCAAAATCTCAATGAATATTTGTATGACTGACCTTGACCCCTAGGTCAAAGGGGTAAGCAAGCATGTCACTGAAGTAAGGGTCTTAAGCAAATCAAAATAACCTCAATAAAAAAGTTAAATGCAAATTTGTATGACTAGGACCATGACATCATGGTAAAAGATGAAAGCAAACATATCATAGAATGTAATGTCTTAAGCTTACAATTGATTCAATCTAAGTATGATGATAATCTATTAAGGAGTTTAGTAAGTATATGCAAATGAAAAACTTGAATCAAAACCTTAAATTATTGAAAGTGACTGTTGTATCTCACTTCTCTATCATGTGTGCTTTTCTCGTACAAACCTTTATTAAGTGCTGCATATATCGGTATGCTGCTTCAGCCATGTTAAAACTGCTGTTTTTCATTCATATAGTAATTCAACTTTACTGCAGTCAACAATGTAATATAATCTTAACAGGCTCAAGACTGCAGTAATAAAACATTTACATGCACTCCTACTGAACCCAGTATAATTCCTCAAGCTAACATTTATCAAGTTGGTGAATAAACATGATGACTTTTATTTTTGACATGTATTTGAACCTAAATGACAGGTTTCATATCTTTATGACAGATTTCATATTGTTATGACAGACTTTATATCATTATGACAGATTTCATATCTTTATTTCATATCTTTATGACAGATTTCATATCTTTATGATAGATTTCATATCTTTAGTTAAAGCAAAAAAAGAAGACATGCCAAAGATCTTTCATAATGGTACAATTTTCTTCGCTTAACTATGTGCATGGTCTCCATAGAAACAATAGTTACTTCTCAGACTCAATTATCCACACTTGTACTCAGATGCAATATGAATCTATGTTCTGAGACTTAATTATCCGCACCTGTGCTAAGCTGCAGTTCTCCAAAACGCATTTGATATCTATGAAGTTGATTCTGTAGAGTTATTATTTTCTCCACTGCTTCTGCTTTAGCATTCTTTTCCTCATGAAGTTTACGGAGCAAGTCATCTATCATTAGTTTATGGTGATTAATCTGACTATCGTAGTTCTTAATAGCTTCCTCATATGTTGACTTCGTCTTCACCAGATCATCCTGCAATTTCTTAAAATTTGCATCACTTTTAGATTTAGATTTGGAAACATCGGCTAATTTGTTCTTAGTGAACTGCAGTTCAGATGTAAGCTGTATAACTTGCTCTTTCAATTCACTGACTGTACCAATATCACTTGCTGCAGATTGTAATCTACCATTAAAATCATTATTTTCTGACTGAATACTTTCTGGTACTGTTTCATTTCTTTCTTCAGCACTAGATGAAACAGAACCAGTTTCTGGCTTGCCTCGTATTTCTGCATGTTCTTCATTAGAAGGAGATTCCAGCTCACGCATTGTTGGAGAACTAGTTGTGTCTGCCTCATTAGTTGAACTTTTAGTCCTTTCTGCAGGTTCTGGCCTTAGCTGCTTGATAATTACATTGCCAATTTGCCCTTCTATTTTTTCTACTTGAAATGCATGGCAAATTCTTCTCCTACTCTTCCTTTCAGGTGGTATAGGTTTGCCATTCCTTTTGCTCTCGTAAAATATTTCACCAGCATCAGTATCATTTTCAAGTGGAATAAATTTGCTACATCTTTTAGAGTCAAAAGATGTCAGACTGGAGTAAGTGTCATTTTCTGGACCTGAACTCTGATTAGGGGGTGACTTTCTGAAGATGTCCTCCAGCTCGATCTGAGACCTTGAGAGAATCTCAGGTTTTAAAAGCGAGCCATTTTCTTGGGGTAAATACTGTCCAGTGTCAATGTCAAGACTTAACAGGTCATCTACTGCTACAACCTCGTTGTCAAACTCAAAAGTGAAAATATGATCACAGTAATTGATAAACATGAACATCAATTGCTGATTGAGGTCTGCCATTGTCAACATGAACAATTCTGGACTATCTTCCATGTTAGGATGTCGGGCAACATTTGGGCCAAATACTGTGGCTAAATTTGTAGCATCCATCTTGTTAACTGAGCTTTTTTCTGCAACTTTAAAGAGAAACTGACAGAGACATTTCAGCATATTGTAATTATCGGCAGGGACCTCTTTCATAAGTTGCTGAACTTGTTGAACCTCTTCATCTTTTTCAGGCTGCTCTTTCTTGCTCTGAAAGCGCATGGCACAGTTCATCAGTTGTTGGTAAAGGTTGCCGGGAATAAGGGGTTCAGGAAGCTCACGTATATACTGTTTTAAAAGGGAGGCAGCTGTGTGAATATCAATGGTTGCTTCATCAAATATTACTTTCTCACCTTGGTCAAACCTGTCCTTCATTTCACGAATCAGCACAGTTCGACCAGGTAATCTGAAAATTAATGACATGTTTGTGAGTCTTGCATGCATGATAAAAAACTTAATATGACAGGACTATAATTCATAGTTTCTGTATTTTACAAGATAATGCCATTTATTATATATTTCATAATGAAATACTGAAATATGATAGTGAAAGAAAAATTATAATACCACAGTGGCAATACCATTGTTATCACTGCACTGGAATTATCACCTTTGAAACTAAGTTCGTTTTCATTAGGAAAAAAGTCAGCCATTAAGTATGATATTATAGCCTTTATTTCCATATATAACCCATTCATTTTTCCTCACTCTTCTTCCATTTCTCTCTCCATCAGGATGGACATTTAAAATGTATCAAGTGTGTAAACCCTCTATTATACATTTTTGTAATCAATAATAATAATAATAATGATGAGGACATTGTATAGTGCCTAACCTTTAGAAGCTCTAAGCGCTTTACAACATCTATAATGATATGACTAAAAAAAAACAAACAAACAACATGAAATCAGAAAACAAAAAAAACCCTGAAAATATTTAAGGTAGGAAACATTATTTGATCTTTAATTTTGTTCTTGCAGTCGAAAAAGATGAGTTTTAAGATCACTCTTAAAAGGGAATGCTGTGCCTTTGTGTCTAATTGCAATGGGCAATTTGGTTTATATTGCTGGGCTCTGTTATGCAAAAGAACGCTGTCCATATGACTTTGTTTTCATAATGGGAATAATGAGTATATGATTGTCAGGAGAGGAGCTTAAGTATCTTGCTGGTATGTACACATTGGTGAGGCCAGATAGGTATGTTGAACTGGAGGTGTGCTCTGATCATGGTACTCTAAGGATGACCTGAGCAGCTGTGTTTTGAACTTTTTGAAGTTTCTGAGTAGATATTGAAACGAATCAGACATTACAGCCCATCTTGTGCTGAAAAAGTGCATTAAAACATACAACAACTACTACCCTCTCCTTCCAGTGATAAGTCAAAGTCATTTGGCCTTCTTCCTTTCTTTTGGTTGTCACTTTTTACTTTATATAGTCTGATTAAATTTTATCCAGCTCCACACTTTATCATGCAGCTGGAAGGTATTTAGACATTGAGGTCATTGGTAGAGCACAAGATGGGCATGTAATGTGCAGAGTGGTACTCGTTACTTAAAGCATTGAGCTTGTCACATCTTGTTGATTTGGTGCCATCTTTAAGATCAAAGTTGTAGACTTTTAGAGGGTTTTTCTACAGGCTTTAACCATTAACTCAGGCAAGCCCTATTTCTGAGAAACTGCTGAAGCTATTTTAATGAAACCTGCCCATGTGAGGGTATAACATCTGAACCAGTGACAATTTTGTCATGCAAATACTACTAATATGAAAACCATAGCACCAATAAAATTCCATGGTAACCAGGTAGAAAATAAATTCTTTGGCATCTTCCTCAAATAGACTGGTAAATGGATGAAATATTTATCATGTCATAATCTAAAGCAAAGGTGTATGTTTTGGTCCCTATAACAGCCATGTCCAAAACACTTTTCACATTTCCTCAAAAGGAAGAGCAGAGCACTTTGTACTTTCTTTCACACCAGAATTGTATTTTATCACCTCAAGATAGTTCTTTTAAACTAACATAACTGTATAAAACAAGTTTTTTTCCCAAAAATGAAAGCAAGATTTTTTCAAACTATCTCAAGGCTTTAGAATATGAAGTTTTGAGAGCATAAAATTTCAGCACCCTCCACCCCCAACAAAAATCTCAGAATCAAGTTTAACCTGCAGATTATTTCAATCTAAGCCTAGTGAGCCATACTTGATTCTATTAATGAGGTTTCATTGATCATTCCCTTCATTTTCTCAAAATGAGACAGAGTAAGGACTTGTTAAAAATATATCCATTTATACTTTTATGCCATTAAATGTGTGGTACTGTATATGGGATTTACCATGTCCATCTAAATCTGTGGATCCATTTGTCTTACTTGCTAAAACTAATGTACAGCTTCACTTATCAACATTAAACTTGCACTAATGGTCAATTTTGGTTGATTTTTGTTGCTGTTGTCGTCGTTGTAGGATTTAACAAAAATTTTCAGCACATAATAGGATATACATGGTGGCCAGTATTAATGGTGAAGGAAGAACCTGGAAAAATCCCCAGAAAGAACCACTGTCCCATGAGAAGCTACTGGAAAGCTTTCTCACATACCCACATTGGATGTCCATTTTGTTGAGTATGTGTGTACCATATAAAGGAACATATAGAGGGCTCATCCAATTGTTCTATGACAGAGATAGAGATGTCATAATGTAAACTTTGAATTAATACAACTTTGAGACCTGCATGATAGCATTACACAACAACAAAAAAAATTACTTGCTTTATCTATTGTTCTAAAATTGAATATAAATACTACTTTACTTCAAGGACAATACATTACTATGGATTAAAACTATTTCATCCTATCAGTGACATCATTACACAGGCTTTTATTGTCACATAAAAAAAGCATAAACATTCACCCTCATGTCTTAGATTGCTATTCTAAACTGACATCTGACCACATTACATATAGTCAGGCTCAATTTTCTTAGCCTTATATACACTGATGTTTAATCATCTTTAAGTGCAGTTTTCTGCCTTTTAAATTGAACAAGCTTAATTTCAAAGTTTCTCCATATTTCAATCAGAAAAAAAGCAAAGTAACATTTTGGATATGCAGTAGTTCTACCTTAAAGTATTTACTTTTTAATCATTGTTCTTCTGCATGAATCATGCAACATGTCAGTGATTTAACTTAAATGAACTGTTGCTATTCAGTATTTTGTCACTCGTAAAGTATTGCATACATATTACGCTCAACGACAAATGGTACATTTTTTTAGATTAAATCTTGATTAAATATAGTAACAAATTTGTTTACGTGGTGATTTTATCTCTCATCACAATCATAATTATGTCTGAAAACGATGAAGAATGAGTACTGACAGCAAACAAAACTTAATGAATCTGTGTGCGTGAAACTGATTTTTATCATATCTTTAATAATTTTTCAATCATATCGCTATGATATTTACATTGTGACAGTTTATAGTGATGTCTAGCCCTAGGGTATCATGCCACTGACACATAGCACATGTCCCACTCAGTATCATTATCCTGACACCAGACCAATCAGTCCTTACACTAACTTCTTAATGCTGAGCAACAAGCAAGGCAACTGCTAGTACCATTTTCCAAAATTAAATGACAATCAAAATTTGAGTGCAGTGTCTGTTACCATTTCAGAAATAAACTGCAAGCCTGCCATGACCAGAAAAAAATTCATGTTTGAATGCAGAAATAAAGAAAATAGAAAACCAAAACTCCTGCAAGTTAACTCAAAAGCATTCCAATCCAGGTTAAATGATCATACACTAGAAATGACAATTTCTGCAGTATCCCAGCCCCAGCAATGTTTATTGCATCAATCACTGAAAGAAATAGGTTAAATGATCATACACTCTGAAGTATGTTTGAGAAGACAGTATCCCAACCCTAACAACATTCATCACATCAATCATTGCAAGAAACAAAAATCTCTTCACAAAAAGTCATTCACAAAATACACAATTTGATGATTTATATGAACAAGGTCAACTTCCAAAAAGTTGTCCTAAATTAATGCGAAAGGGCAAGGTTCGATAAGGTCCAATTTTTGTACCAAATCAGATTCTTATAAAACTTATGATGATAAAGAGGTTTCCTTTTGCTTTCCAAAAATGTATTTAATTATTATCTAAGATTGCTTTTAATAGAAAAAATGAACAATTAAAAATCAAATGGCTTTCTCCTTTGTTATGGAACCTATTTTCATGGATCATAAAGTCCTTATAAAGCTGCCTGACAAAAAATTCTGAGAAAACTTTCATTCATATTGCTACGATGTCTGCAGTGAGGCAGTTTGTAGTGATATCTAGCACTGAGGCATCATGCTGCAGACATGAAGCATGATGTCCCACCCAGTCACATTATCCTGACACCAATCTGACCAGTCCAAACACTAACCTCTTAATGCTGAGCGCCAAGCGAGGCAGCTGTTAGTACCATTTTTGTAAGTCTTAAGGACAGAGAGGATGTCTTCATTCTTTACTCACTGGTGAGAGGCAGGCCAAAACAATGCAATGTCCTGTTTTTTTTACTGGAGGTAATACATAATTCATTACATGATGCTAATGGACTGTCCCTGGTAGTATGCTCAGCAGGTTGGGGGAGAGAGAGACAGAAACTATAGGTATATTTCATGAAGTTGTGAGGAAAAAATAGACATATATAACCTATATCTCATGTGAAGGTACTGATAAGTCACTCACTTACTGCACTTCACCCAGATGAAGGTTAAAACAGTGCATTCTGAGAACAAAATTTGAGTTATATCCCTTTTCCTTCATCACCATGGTTTGCAAATCATTTCACACTTCTGTCATTTCTTATATCTGTGTGTCGCATGAATGCTGTCATACAAGTAGTTGTCAGATTTTCACTTAATTTCATGACCTGAATCGCCTGTTTATGAGCTACTAATATTCAACATATTACTCAAGGTTAATGTTCTGACATTTGTATTTCCAAGTGTGAAAGAATTTTCTTTTTCAATTTACACACAAACTGCAAAGCATCTCCTTTTATCAATTGTTTCCAGCCAGGTTTGATTTTTTTTAAAAGTATAAACTCAAAGAGTACATTTATATATTTAAAGTTGGATTTAGTTTCAGTTATGGCACTGCCATAGTACAGATATCATCATTGAATATATTGTCCCCATGAACTAGCATTAAGCATGTGCTCTTCTGACCTTTCTTTGCAACCAATCAAAACTGAACATCTGACACAGGAAATTTAACTTGATTCACAACTTCACAAGGACAACATATCCACTGAGAGTGACAACTGGGATTTTTATATGAAGGAAAAAAATTCATTAAAATATAACACATTCTTCACAATATATATATCAACATTTTGTAGTTATCTGACATGCCTAAGAGCAACAAATACAGAAACAATAATTACTGTTTTTTAATATACATAACTTCAATAAGGATTTAATGTTTGCACCTAGAACATATTATAAATCTTCTCTGACAATCCATAAAGCAATATGAACATAAGTGTCATGGATGGTCATTTTATGTTTTACAGTAAACTCAGTGGATATGATCCTATTAACACCTGTGTCAGAAGATACAAAATATGTCTATCACCATTTAAGTCACCAATGATCAATGATAAGAAGTAAATTATAGACTTAAGAATGTCTATGACCAGTCTACTGTTAGTTTTATATCATGATTGACTAACTTGGGATTTTTTATGTGACATCTTAATAATTAGTCGTATTAATTAAGAATTGTCATGAAGTGAAATTAATCATGTGAAATTATACAACAAAATTAATTATAATAGGATCAATGACCATGCCCAAATTAGTGGCTGTAATATACTTTATAATGAGGGAATGCTTATATTACTATATTTTATTCTCCCATTCATCATATGAATCGAATACCTGAACAGGCCTTCAGTTTCCAGTCCATACATCATAAGAAATTCAATGCTTTGTTCCACCAGGTAAGGCACTTTCCTCTTTCCAATACTACGTTCATATTTCATGGTCTCTGAAATGCTTTGTCCAAATATAGCTGAAAATTAAACATATAGTAAATAATGATTAACATCGTTGAATCTGCCCCTGCAAATAAAACAAAATATATCCTGGAAAAAAAACTTATTTTACCAAAATCTACTGCCCAAGTTTTTCTTCTTTTTCAGATTAAATGCAATAACAAACTTAAAGCAATCCAAAACTGGTCCTTTTGAAGCAAAAAAAAGTAACAGCAGTAAATCATATATGCCAAAAATCACTTTGGAATTTTTTTAAAAAATGAATAAGATGTTGCCACTAACATAATTGATCACCACTAACAGGATGATTCACTTGGAACCAGGTGAATATGGGCCGATAACTACTTAAAATATGTCCAAATTCTTGCATGAAATTGATATATTACAGGTCATGCTGTGTGTGTGTGTGTGTGTGTGTGTGTGTGTGTGTGTGTGTGTGTTTGTTTGTTTGTTTAATTAGGATTTTTAATGTAGCTGTAATAATCTTTTAGTCATATCGCTATGATGTCTGCACTGAGGCAGTTTATAGTGATGTCTAGCACTGGAGCATCATGCCGCAGACATTTAGAATCATGTCCCACCCAGTCATATTATCCTGACACCAGGTCAACCAGTCCAAACACTAACCTCTTAATGCTGAGCATCAAGCGAGGCAGCTGTTAGTACAATTTTTGTAAGTCTTTGGTATGACTCGGCTGGGGAACCCATGACCTCCCTTTTCCACGGCAGATGCTCTAACCACTAGGCCACTGGAGCAGTGCGTGTGAGTGTGTGTATGTGCATGCATATGTGTAGTTTAACAATATATCAGCACAATCCTGGGTATATAATGTAGTTAAATGTTTAGGACTACAAAAGGACTTCTAAATAAATGTCAAGATAAAATACACAGATCTTAAAAAGGTTGTAAACATAAAGATTCAGAGTTGGTAAAATGTTCAAGAAAATAAACTCTTCAAAGCAAAAGAATATATTTTATCTCATAAGATAAATATGAAAGGTAAATGATGCCAGTGTTCTTTAAAAAGTATATAAAAGAAAAAGAAACAATAGAAGGATAAAGTCCTTAAAAGAGATATCAAAAATTGTTACACAAACTATAATTACTTCAAAAGTCAATGACAAAAACGGTGATAAATAAACAACTGAAAATAGTCAAAGATGTATCTCAATGGAGTAGTCAAACAATCTCACACTTGACAATGTATCTCAATGGAGTAGTCAAACAATCTCACACCTGACAATGTATCTCAATGGAGTAGTCAAACAATCTCACACTTGACAATCTAGCAGAAATGTCTCAAACAGATTTTAAAAATATAATGAACATTTAAGAAAATAATCCAAAAAAGCAAATTTTAGTAAATTATGTTTCTCCTAGAATACTTACCAGAATCACATTAATGTAAGGAACATACACTCAACTACCTCCCGAATGTAGTCCAGCCCTCTCAAAAATGAAAATAAAATTCATCATTTCTGTCTATAATTTACAAAGGATAATAACTCTTGCCCATTATCTCCCTGATTGCCTACAGGTGGTGCTATTTTAAGCTGGCCAGAAAATTGTGTACTGGGATGCTCACACTGTGGGAATAATGGGAAGGTATTATAATAGTAATATGATTGGGTATTCTAGGAGAAATATAATTCACTGAAAAATTGGCTTTCTCTTTTGAATACGTTCAAATTCATATTTGGAGAATAGATACTAGGTGGAGGGAATGCTGAACATCCAACTTATATCCCAGGTAACCTCTGAGGGAAGAATACTGGATTCTCATATGAAGGTTAACCCACTCTCCTAAATACAAGAAGCACAACCTCAGGTAATGTGACTTACATCTGGGAAGAAGAAATAATGAAATCTTCTTTACTGCATAATATTTCTGGGCAAATCCAGTGAAAGCTATGCAGGGTGCTCATCCAGTTTGTGCTGATATCAGCTGGTGTGTGCTTGTGCAACACAGGCAACCAGACCCAGAGTTTGTTATTGTGGAGCCAAGATTCGAGGAAAAAACTTAAAGTTGAATGGGCATGTCAACCTATGGCCTCAACATTGATAACGATATAATAACCACAGTAAAGCTTGGAAGGAATACTCTTATCTCATGAGCAGATATCTTCATGAGGAGACCGTTCCAGGTCAGAATATGCCTTAAGGGGTTATATTCCCTTTCCATGGTCTGACTGGGAGAAAGAGGTATCTATCAATTTGCTACAAATAAAGTGTGAGCGCATGTACTGGGTCCTTTTCGAAAATCTCTTAGGTTTTGTTAATACAGGAGAATGTGTGTGTGTGTGGTTGGGATTTTTAACGTAGCTTTAACAATTTTTCAGTCGTATCGCTACAATGTCTGCCGTGTGGCAGTTTATAGTGATATCTAGCACTGGGGCATCAAACCGCATACATGTAGCATGATGTCACACCCAGTCACATTATCCTGACACCTGACCAACCAGTCCAAACAGTAACCTCTTAATGCTGAGCACCAAGTGAGGTAGCTGTTAGATACCACTTTTTTAAGTTTTGGGTATGACTCAGCCAGGGCTCAAACCCACCACTTCCCACTTCCAAGGTAGATGCTCTAACCACTAGGTCACCAGAGCGGTAATAAAGGAGAGAGGTTGTATGATAACTTTTGATTGCCCACTGATGGTAACCGATTCCACCATGTGTGGGTTGTGTCAAAAAGACCACCATGAATTTGATGAAAACTGTAGGTTAGTTGGATCAAAAGAGAGGGCATTAATCCTGTATGCCAAACTAACAATATCAGAAAACAGATTTTGTACAAAAGAAGCTTCATTTAAGTCCTGGCTAAAGGCTCAAATTTGTATCTGTACACAGAAAATATTGCACTTATAAAAATAATGTGAGTGATTTTGGCCTGTGCAAGTCAAAGTTGGGCAATAAGTAAGAGCAGTCTTTGTTATGACCTAGATAATGGAATGTGCTATTAATAGTAATCAGAATCAGGTACTTTTGGGACAGAGGCATTCACTGGGATGATATTTGTTTTTAGTTTGCATAAGTCCATGAAAATGTGCCTCTTCCCTTTAAAGTGTAGAGACTTTCTAGCTTATGCAATTAGTTCCATGATCAAAAGGTTAAAATGTTTCCATTACAAAGCTCTCCAGACAAGAGCAAAGTATGAAGGAGAAAAAGGTCTGGGCATATTGGCCAGGAGGCACTTGATGGGATATTTTTTTATAGTTTGCACTAGGATCTTTCTTGATAGATCTATAACTTAATTGAGAAGATCAAAGATCCAGGATTTGTTGCAGAAGAGACAGGCAATCAGAATCAGTCTGAACTCTTGGCCCTAAATTCTGTATAATCTTGGAACAAAGATCATTGAGGGTAGCAGAGGGTCACAAACCCTCTCAAATGAGAGAAAAAGCATCAACAGACCAAGCCTCATGATATGGTACTGGGAAAATGAAGGTGGACAGTTTGTGATTACACCTGGTTGTTAAACGATCAATCATCAGATGTCCCATAGCTGACAAATTTGATGAAAGACCAACTGATGGAAGGACAGTATTGAGAATCTGTTCACTCCTTGACCGAGAATCGGTGAAGACTTTGAGTCTGCTGGGAATATGTCTGATATGGATGCCAGTGTTGTACTGTGTGCAACAATAACAGAAGGCCAAAACCAGACTGTATAGTGATATTATTTGATACTGCCCTGTGTGAGAACTTATGTCACCACTGTCGAAATGTCTGACATGATGAGCTCCATCTTGTTCTGAAGATGGTTGCTACAAAATGAAAGACTTTGATGATTTTCAAAAGATCAATGTGGAGACATGTATCATCCAGACTCCATTGGTTGTTGACAGTGCAGAAGTCTGGTAAAGATGGGTTGCTCAACCAAAGGTGTTTGTGTTTCAAGATACAGACACATCCAAGTGCATCTGTTTGAGAGGTATTTTTGTTATAAGCCAACTTTACGTTGCATTATTGTTCAGGATGATGCTATCTCATTTGTTATGCTAATACTGTAAGTGAAGGGCATGGCAGTTTCAGAAACTCACTGGTTGTGATCCATTTATTTTGGGGAATGGATTCTGTGAGGAAAAAGATTCAGACCAACCAAAGGTGGGGAAGACATGCCTGGTTAAGGTGGGTGTGAAAATATGTACCCAGATGGACGAACTGATGGGACTTCCAAATTGATCAGAAAACCAAGAATATATAAAAGGAAAGTAAGAAAGTTCTTTCTGTTGATGTTGCCCAAATACACTCCTGTGCAAATTGATGAAGTTGTACAGCACAGGGATAAATACAGAAGAGTAGTTTCATCAAGGTCCAAGGACTTACATTCAAACTGGGAGAAAACACAAAACTGATAATTTCTTCAGTATGTAAATAGCTGGAGTTTCCAAGAATGGAACATGATAATACGCAAATTGATCAAGACAAATGGCAAATTAGTTCAGTTGGATGGAGAGGCATACTGATTTTGCTGTCTCCATCTTGACTGACATTGCTAAATGTAAATAGAAAAGGCTTGGAGGAAAAATCTGGAGAACGTGGATGAGGAAAAATCTCCAACGAGAATCTGGATCTCTTGCTACTACAGTATGTCCTTTACCAAGTCTGATGGTACTTCTGTCAAGAATGATGAGGACAAAAGAGGAGGGGTTTAGCAAAATGAGAACCGAAGTACCTCTGAGACAATTTGGATCACCCACTCAATTGGTGGAAAGACACAGATCCAACGTTGTTTGAAAAACAAATAATGTCTGGTGTCTAGGACACAAGTCAATGGCATGAGAGTGGAGGTGTAGGGTTAGAGAAACTTTATTTGTTATCCTCTTGACACAATTGCCTCCAAACCTGATTAGCAGATTATCCTTATTCATAGGATTGGAATAACCTCTGGCTGTTGAGTTGTGCACTGAATGATCTCTTATCTCCTTGTCTCCAGTCATCACATCATTGAGGATGAAACAGAGATGATGTACAAGGTGATGATTGCTGCACAGAGATGATGGGACTGTTCTTCAGCTGTCTGCCTCAACAAGTCCTCTGTCTTGCCACAAAACAGCAGAGGCAATAACACAGCAGGTTTACAATGCAAGACAGGATGTGCATTAGCAACCTTTTCTGCAGGCATGACAAACTGCCTGAGATTCCAAGTCCAACAACAAAGATGTGGCAACTATGTTATGAATGAGTTTCAAAGTGGTATGCAAAATGTCTTTATGCCCAGAATAGATGTAGGCAAAGTCAGACTGATTACAGCATAGTTCCTATCTAACACCAGGTGATCTTTAATTAAGGCATTGGAATATTCTTTGACCAGTTAAAGACCAAATCATGTACAAGGCAGACTCAGATTTTTAAAAAATGCTTTGAAATTACTTAGGCAACTCAATGGCCTTGGTAGATACTCTCTTGTCCAATTTATATATGTTTCCCAACTGTATTGACAGATGTGAAGAAATGACTTCATTTTCATCAAAAACAACTGCGGTCTCAACCAGTGTATCATGTTTTGTATCTTATATGTTTTCAGCATGTTTGTTATGTTTTCCAATTTCATTGTTTTTGTCTTTTGTTGTTCTGTAGTGTAGTCATATCATTATTGATGGTGTAAAGCGCTTAGAGCTTCGAAAGATTAGGTGCTATACAAAGTCCTCATTATTATTATTTTGCTACTGTAGAAGAGTGGGTGGCAGACATTTTTAAAGCTAAACTTAGTCCACTCTATGATGGGAGCTGAGCCTGAATTGTCATTATGTTTATTCCAACATTCAGTGTGTGGACTTTCTTGGATGGGACAAGATCAATATCAGTAACTACATTGCCAGAGGCACTGATGTCAATATTCTCTAATACTGTCTGGACACCATCCAAGAAGGTAAGCAGTGAGTAAATCACTAGCCGTATCTGCAGGATGTAGTCATCAAATTAAAATGAATGGCCAGAAAACATGGCTCAACTTGATGAGACATACGGCAATATATAATGGAATCCATGCAGTCAGTAAATGGTATGGATTGAGAGCTGATTGCTGGATGGTAGTGTCAGCAGTCAACATGGCATCAAAACTGAGGTACAGTCAGCAGCCAAGCCAGCCAGTGATGCATTGCCAGATGGTATGGATTGAGAGTTGTATGGCTGGATGGTGCAGCTTGCAGCCGAGACAGCATCAAAACTGAGGTGTGGCTAGATAGCATGGCTCATTCAAACCATTTATAAACCCCATGAGCCAGGAGTGTCAGGCACAATAGCCAACCTTAGACATGCAGGGGGACTTGGGATGCCTAGACCTAAGTAGAAATTTCCCCAAAGTGTGTCAAACATCTCACCTATAAGAGATGAAGACTGAGAACCTAGAAATCATCATTCAAAACATTTATAAATCCCATGCACCTGGACTTACAGGACCTAAAGCCATGCTCCGACATGCAGGCAGACATATGCCAACTGGGCTGCCTAGAATTGGGCTGAAATTCCACCAAACTAATGAAATTCTCCAGATGTAATAGCATCAGGCTAAAACATCTGTACTCGTCCTCTGATTAAAACATCAGAACTCTCAGTCCTTTGATTTCTCATCCACACATTCAAAGACAATGTAGCCCTGTAGAGCCATGTGGTCAGAAAATTCACATAATTATAACGTGTAGAATAATCCTTGATTCATCTGAAAATAACAAAATCCTCAATGGGTGGAATGAAAATAGCACAAATATTCACTTAGGTTCAGGAGACAAAGTGAAAGTGTCTTGTCAGTTCACAAGTGAAAGCTTAAACTAGCGACACCTGTAGGTGACAAGGTGTCAGATGGTTCTACTGCTAGAGTACTGGTTAATGGGCAATAGTTATTTTTATTTGTCTATATATTACTGACAGAAAAGAAATTTTAAACTTTTGGAGGACTGGATTTGGGAGGCAGTAGGGCATAATTTATTAATATTATTATCACTATTTTGATTTGTAATTTTATTTTGTTGTTGTTCAGTTATCATTCGTACCTCCCCCAATCGCAGAATACATGTTGTGTCTAATGGCTCGAATCCATTCTTGCCTATCTGCCTCACTGTTGGCCCATAATGTCACACCTAAGGATTCTGCAGTTGTTTTATTTTGTTGTCTACCTGCAAAAATGTAAATGAATTTATTACAGAATCTTCAGTTTCACTACATGATTTAAGAGCAATTTAGGCCATTTAGTGATAAAAGTTTTTGATAACTGGCATAAACTAGGGAATCATTCAATAAAGTGTCTCACCTGCAACAATTGCTTTGATGCATGTTGTATGACTCTCACAAATCAAAACATGGATGATGCTGCTGCCAGTGATGCCACATATTTATAGTTACTGTGTGGCATTTTATATCTCTGGTAACAAAAATCTGGCAGTTATTTAATCTGGAACAATTGACAAAAACAATATTAGCGAGATACATGTCTTTAGAATTAAAAAAATTTAAACCAACTTTTAGAATCTATGATTCCAGCAATAAGGGTTTTCTATTTTAATACAGCTAAAATCACATCAACATCAAATAAATGAATAACACAATATTTCTCCTTAATCTGCTGACATGTTTAACTTTTCAGGTTTTAAATTTATCTTCCAAATCAAAAAATGACTAAAACTATATGAACTTAAAGCAAGTTTTCTAGAGTATAATAATACATGTTTGTATTTAAGAAAATGGGGGTATGGATGGGTGGGTGGGTGAGTGGAGGAAGGGTAATATCATGTGTATGTACATGTATTAAAATGGCAACACGCATTCATGTACATGCATTTGGGGACAAAGCATACAATGCCCTGCTGAGAAGGAAAAACATGTACCATTGTTTTCTTGAATTAAAATTATTAGGTAAAAGTCCAGTTTAAATTTACTGAGTAGTAATAGGAAGTACGAGATCTAATCACTGTAAAGCAAGAGACCCGAGCAGTCTGAGACAGCTGATCTGGCAAGTAGAAATCCAATTTAAAGTACTTCCTGTTGAGTTTAGTCAACAGTAATCAAGCCTTGATGCTTAAATGCTATTTAGATACTGTGTGAAAAAAATATTCCAGTACATGTAATCTAGGTAATTGTCTCAGAAGCTGAAAACTGGCTGGATGCAATTTGAGTAAAGCACATCCTAAGAAACATTCTCACCAAGTCTAAAAAATGTTCTGAAATTAAAAGGCTTTACACCTAGTTGCTATGGAAACCTGTGAAGCCACCCAAGATATAACTTTGGTAAAGTATGTCTCAATGTCTTAAGAAACAATCCTTCTAATTTTGTTCAAAAACAGTCAAGCTTTTCTGGAGAAAAAGTCAACAGGTTTTCCACCTGCTTTCCTCTGTGAGGAAGCCACCCTATATACAAGCTAAACACAGTTTGTTTGCTCATATAATTCTGGCAAATTAGTCTAACATAGAAAGTAGAAATCCCAACCACTTGGTTGCAATGAAAATCACAATATTGCCAGATTTTATAAATTAAAACAGACCAATCCATTGTTGAGAGGTACAAAATAGGTTTTCTACATGGAAACCACTCCATTCTGAGTGAATTCAACTTAGACAAAATTTGGATTGAAGATCTACTAAGAAAATTCCTATCCATGATTGATACAAATTTGCTCAGCCATTCTGAAGAAGTAAACAAGAAACCCTCAAATGGTACTGAAACTCTACTGGCTGTAAGTAATTTCTTGGAATCCAGAAAAATACTGTACTGGTTATCTTCTGTCCACCCAATCTTTTCCACTGCTGAATACTGAAGCTATCTCTGATTCTTGAAAAACTCCAACATACCAAATTTAGTAACAAAACTACTTTGTTTACATGCTGGAGTTGTCATGTTGACATGATACTTGTAAGTACAGTAAAGCATTCCTTAAAATGGCCTTTAACCTTGAACCTTATATCAAAGAAAGCTGGTAAACAAAATTGTCTCAGATAATTTTAAGATGTACATAAATGCTTAATTTGCTTAAATCCAAATTTGGTTCCCTGAAATGTTTTTTGTCAAATTAGCACTTTTACAAGATAATTTCTATATCATGGCCTTTTACCTTAAACATTGAACTTAATGACCTCAAACAATGTCAAGATATACCCAAATATCACATTGGAAGTCTAATCATCACCATTTTCATCTGGAACCAACCAGACATAATATGAGGAAACACCATGTTAGTACGATTATCTAATCAGAAGAAGTTTTGTTTGTTTTTTTTGGTTTAACACCATTTTTCAGCACAATATAGGCTATACTTGGCGGCCAGTATTAATAGTGGAGGAAGAACCTGGAAAAACCCCTGGAAAGAACCACCGACCCACGAGAAGCTACTGGCAAGCTTTCTCACTTACCCACATTTGCCGAATCTTAGACTCGAACCTACGCAGACAGAGGTGAGATGGCAGTGATCCATAATGGACAGCGCTTTAGACCACTCGGCCACTTGGGGCCCCCAGGTGAAGGATTAGGGACTGATATGTCGAGATGGCATATAATGCAGAAGAAGAAGCAAAGACAAGATTTTTTAATATGTCTGCCATAAAATTCATGTTAGAGGTCAGAGTGGCACCATTTTCATTCACTACAAACTAGAAATAAGATTTTTTTAATAGTGAAAACCTCTGTTAATTCAAACATCTTTTCATCAGAAATGGCAATAACAAGACCTTTAAGATAGCCACTGTAGTGGCCATATTGGATGTCAGAGGGGCATACATTCATTTAGGACATGGTGAACCTTGAAATAACACAAGCTTAAATTTTCAAGGCAATTCTCCTAGTAGTTTAGTAAGAGTAGTGATAGGCCATCACTGTATTCAGATTTATGATCAGCAGAAAATATGTTTTCCACCCACTTGTTGTGAAAGCCACATCACTGCAAGAACAGATGCACTGGACAAAATATTTTATTTAAATTGTTATAGCTTTTCTGGACAAGATGATTGAAAACAGTGTTGCTATATAATCCATACCATTGTCAGCAAAGCCACCCTAGACAAAACTGTTAATAAGTATGTACTAAAGCAAGGGTCTCCAACTCAAAGCCACCCTGAGGGCTGTAGGAGGGCATTTTTCATAGCCTAAGAGCCATACCACCTTTGTTATCTTGCATGACATTTTGTGGGATATGGCTTGGTAGGCTGCATATGGCCCATGGGCAATGTGTTTGAGACCCTTTTCCTACAGGAATATTTCTGCCAAGTTATACTCAAATTGACATTGTTGTCCTGGAGAAGAAGAAAAAAAATGAAAAATAGTTTTTTCACACAGTTACAATGGAAGCCACAATATTGCTAAAGGAGCTATTTCAGAAAAATATTTGACTGAAGTTCCAAAAGAATATTTCTGTAAAGTTTGATTTAAAACGTTTCAGTCATTCTGGAAAACAGAGTTGAAAAGAGGCTTTACAACTGGTTACTGTGGAACTGCATAGTTGCTAATGTTGAACAACTGATTTATTGAGCATGTCAAAAAAATACTTTTGGTAAGTGTGATTCAGCTGGCTTCACTGTTTAGGAAAAAATTAAAATATAGAAAATGTTGATGTACACTAGGTCATGTCTTTGGCAAGATAAACAATAAAACATTTTTTAAAAAGTCAAAAACACCAATAAATAAACATGTTTAGATGTTAGAGATTGATGTCATTAGTGTCATTAATAACTGCCTTCTTTAAAGCTTTGTTTCAATTATAAATTCACATCAAAAAAATATTAGTCTTTGGTAAGATTATTTACATCCCAAAAATGTTCATGACATGAATAAGGTTTCAGTTAAGGCTCAAAAATAATTTTTTTTTACAATACTGTATGGCAAAAGGAAATTATTTATATGTAATGGCACATAATATTATAATTAACTGTTTAATACTAAGATGTTGGGTTACTTAATCAGATAGATATTATATTTTATTAAATAAATATCAGATGCAGAAAATATGACACATGCTTTAATGTTATATTTGTCAAACAATACATATATCAATCTGTTTTTCTATTTATGTACAATTCATTCTCTATATACGCAAAGCAATACATCAAAATGCAATTAAATGTAACTTATCTATCTAGACTAATTTATATAAAAAATGTTTACTAATGAAATACATGTCTGTTGATGGGCTGGAAAAATCCCTTGTCTAACAACCTCAGACAAGTTATACATTTTGTTAGATAAGTAACAGTATTAAAAAAGACAAGAAAAAAGCAGGAATTTGTTTTCAATGTCTTGAAATTCTTTCACATGGGTAAAAAAACCAAGCACACTTTTTCAGTACTGTTTGTGACAATTCTTAAAAATTGTGTGAAATTTTAATATTAAAATGTTGATAATTAATGACATCTTTCCCGTAAACATGCCAAAACTAGATAATAGAATATACATAAAAATTAGCATGCAAAAATAATTCCCAATTCATTTCATCACAAGTGACCTTTTCAAATAATGAACAATTGAAAAATGAAAAATAAAACCATCAAATGACATGCTAAAACTTTGCCAAAAATAAATAAATTGGGAATTCAAGAAAAGTTGATTAAAACTGAACCTTCCCTACTTAAAACACAAATATATTTTGTTTTAATGCAGAATACAATTAAACCTGCCTAAATGAGCACCTACATATCAAGGATACCTTCATCATTAAAGACAGATTTGTTTGGTCCCTTAATTGTTTACAGACAAGTAATAAATACTAAGTACATAATAATTAAGAGATATTTTTTTTATGATTCTTACCAGTCGGGTATAGTGCATTAAAAACTTCAATGCACAGTATTTTTGCTTTTGATTTTGTTTTAGTGTTTGGATCAGGTCTATTACATATTCTAGGGAGAGCAGGTTTAGTGCTCAGCACCAAAAAATCATGTAAACTGCGTGGCAGTAACACATCAACAAAGTAGTCATGAAAGATTTATCTGAGTGTAAGACTGACGAGCTCCTTCATGGCTTAATCATCCAACATGGTGGTTGCCAATATATCATATTTTGTTTGCAATTATTCAGTAACTCCATCATTTATGGGTCATTTCAGTAAGACTTGTAGTAAAATCAGAAGGGTTGGCAGGTCTAGCACTGGCATACAGTTGATCCCAACTCAAATGTCTACACTACCTATGCTCTCAGGTCTGGCACTGCAGAGACTAATGAGGGTGCTTGTAGTTCAGCCTTATTGCAACAAATGTAATATAACCTAACTTCCCCAACAATGAAAAAAATTCTTAGCTTCTGATTTTTGTATAGACCATTCTATGAGGTCTGCTCACCCATGTTTGAACATTCTGTCTGCCAGAATAAGAGAATTTCCCAAGAAGTGCAGACTCTCAGAGTAATCTCCTTCAAAACTGTACAATGAAAAGGTTAGAAACTTCCATGCAGAGACAAAAGGCATATGAGCGATTTTTGCATCTGAGGTTCACTAAAATGATAAGCTGTCTGCAGCAAACATGATCTCCTGATTGCGGATTAGGGACAGCAGATCCCTCTGAATGGCAAGTCTGAGGATGCTGAATGTGAGCCCCTAATGACCTTAAATGGGCTACTATTACACCCACCATCCTAATGAAGGATTGGGCTATAAAAGCTAGCCCAAATTGAAGACCCTAAAACCGAAAGATCTCCTGTCCAATATGTGTACGTAAATATAAGCAACCATACCTGACATTTCCCAAAATCTAACTCTATTGATTAACTGTTAACATGATGTCAATAAATAATCCAAATCTGATAATCAATTCTGACAACACTGGCATCATAGCCCATATGTGACTTGTTGAAGCCTTCACAGTCACAACTTCAATCATCCACACTCAAGAAAATGTTGAACAATATCAATGGACTCCATTTTGGATAGTGAAGAATCCAATCCAGTCACTTTAAACAGCATATCACAACAAAATCTTAGCTAGCAATCACATGATGTAACATAATGGCAATTTACCTCAAAGCCTGTAGTTTTCAATAGGTTGTTTTCCCTAGAGGTGGTGCTATAAAAAATAGCTCAAAATTGCAGGTGTCAAAACTTGGTTTCATGTGGATGGTGCACAGGCATTCAAATACACTTGTATGTGAATCTAATAAAGCCATCCAATGTGGTAGAGAAATGAAAAAGCCATTGAATGAGGTAATGGATTATTTAAAAACCTATGGAGGGGAAGACCTTAATTGTCTAAGATAGGGTGTTACTTCTCTTGTTGAACCAGCCTGTGTAACACAGACAGGGCCTGGTTTTTCTGATCCCTTTATCCCACTATGTCACTATAGGAATTAGCCCTCCAAATAGAATATCTGCATCACGAATGGCAGTCCACAATCCATGTAACCAAGGCCAAATCCCTCTCAATGTGATAAGTGAGGAGAGCAAATAAACATTGCCTTGGCGACAGCCTTTAACAGTCCCTGCAAAGCTGATGGAGGCAATTATTCCTTCTTCAAGAGACTGAAGTCACTGTGGCAGCCAACATTTGACTAGCACACACAAGGCAATAGTTGTGCTCACACCTTCAGTTCTAAGGCCTTTTGAACCTTAAAATGGAGATAGGCCCAGGTCCCTGTAAAAATCCCAAACTAGGAGACACAGTGCTCAGATAGAGGGAGTTACAGGACAAGTGGGTGAATGGATCATGTGGGATTAGTAGTAGTAAAAAGTTTTTCAAAATGGCTGCAATGGTGGTCAGATTGGATATCTGAGGAGTTCCAGTTTCATTTAGGCCCAACCAGACCTAAACATATCTTTGTTCTTGTATGCAGATCCACTTGGTAGTTTAGGAAAGGCAATAACAAATTTGTGTTGATGCATGCTAGATAAAAGAAAGATGCAAAAGCTCTTCTTAAAAATGGTACTAAAGGCACTCAGCATTAAGAGTTAGTTTAAGGACTAACTGGCTTGGTGTCAGGATAATGCAACTATGTGGGGCATGTCCCAGTGCTAGACAACACAATAAAAGTCAACATTAGCAACATCATTGTAATATGACTAAAATTGTTAAAGCTATGTTAAAAATCCAAATCACACATGCACACTAAGCGCTTCTTGTCTCTGGTAATCAGCATTAAGGGTAATGAAAAGACTGATAAAACAGCCAAGCAGTAATGATGTCAACCATTTCTGGATGAAAGATTCCATATTCTGACCTCAAATACAATATAAATCAAAATGTTCATCATAATTGGCAAAATTCATGTATAGGCCAATTCCCCGAGGAGGTACTGTGCCCTTTACATACAGGGCACACATACTTGTCTCGTGTATACCTTTTAAGGGTGAACCTCGGTTAGAGTGCATTTCATGCCAGTGTCCACTGACAGTGTAATACATTCTTGCAGAGTGTGTTGATATCCCAATTGTGAGACAGCAGTGAACTCAGTTTAGAAACTGATAACCAACTCAAGACAATCTCTGGATTTTTAGAAAGAATGTGGTTAATTATATACCATATGATTACATGATTTCATTCTTAACATTGCTTGATACAGTCTGTTCTTGTGTCTGTATATTTGTACACAAGATAGTTTTGGTCCTTTATGTTTAAAATACTTTTGTTTTATATTTATTTTAATTCAGATGTATGAACTATGCAGTCTGAAAAAATGATTTTCGTATCTTCTTACATTCTGACATTTTTTTCATTAGGATTTTACATGATACCTCTATCTTTATTTTGTTGATGTTTAATAAAGAATTTTAATATGTGTACTTTTATCTTGCTGTGCTTCATTATTCCATTTATTTGGATGGGTTTATATTCCTAAAGTGTTTTACTATTCTTCACTTTACTTTTAATTTGCACCATATTGCATATTTGTGTGCTGATTTACCATTAAATGTGAATACATTCATAATATGACCATTAAAACTAATACAACTTTTAAAAAAACAACTAGTAAAAACTTAAACTAAATTTAGAAGTAAAAGTATTTTTGCCATAATATTATGCACTAAATTATTATGATTAAGATTTATGAATTAGTTATTTCCATAAATAATTTGTTGCTAACATGCTGAATTCAGTGCAACTGCAAACATTTCATAACACTTTTGTGATTTATTTTAATGCAGACAAGTCATAAATAGTAAACTCATTATTAAATCTAATTTTAGATACATTTACCCTAGTAAACTCATTATTAAATTTAATTTTAAATACATTTACCCTACTACCCAAATTGAAAGATTGAGGTTAGGGTATAAATGGAAAATATGAATATAAATTATGAAGGGTGAAGTTTGGACTGGTACATGCACTAATTATAATGGTTAAAAAAATTATTGGTTCCCATACTTGTAGGCAAGGTTCTCCTGTAGGAAATTTGAAGAGATTCTGAAAATGGTACAAAAATACAGTTGTACATAAATCAGCTTGTAGTACTACATTTACAGTTACAAAAATGTACTATGACTTTTGGGCAGATACAATGAAGAACTAAATGTATAATATATATGGTACATTATGAAGTGGAAATAAAACATCTGCAATCAAATCAAACCCACAGCTGTGAAATGTTGGGGCATATTTACAGAACAATAAACTTTTAAAAAACTACAAAGTGTACAAGCTCATTTTTCTTACAATAAGTTGTTTGTGTTGGTCAATCCATGAAAACCAAAACTCCTGACTGACTATGATAACAATGCATTCGGTATATTTAGGTCACAGCTGCCTATTATTGTATGATGGTGTAGTACTGTTCAGGTTTATGAACATAAGAAGTCTCATGCCATGTTGAAGAAACTGACCTAAACAGTAACACTGTACATGGTCACTAAAAACAGGCCACATTGATCTAATTTGAAATGCAAGTGTAGTAATTATTAAGAAGTACATGTACTGCATACACAACTGTCGAATTCCATTCCTGTACAACTAAGTGTAAAGAAACTAATCTAAATATAAACTGTGTACAGTTGCTATGCAGTCACTGATGTATCATATGCAGTCTTGCAATATTTGCACCAATGACAGAAGGCAGCAAACTATAAATTATAGATACAGACAGACATGTGTATCAAGTATCTGATACACAATTTAGTCACATGTTCCACAGAATGCTGACTCTAACCTGTAAATAGTAAAATAATATATGTGTATCAAGCATTTGATGCACACAGTTAAGTCACATGTTCTGCGTCTTCCTGCAAATAGTAGATACAAATATACATGTGTGAATGAAGTATGAAAAAACCCAAATTAGTCCAATGTTCCATGGAATGTGGCATCTTGCCTGTAAATAGTAAAGATACAAATATACATGTGTGAATGAAGTATGACAAAACCCAAATTAGTCCCATGTTCCATGGAATGTGGCATCTTGCCTTCCTGTAAATAGTAAAGATAAAAATATATGTGTGAAGTATGATAAAATAAAACACAATTTAGTCCCATGTTCCATGGAATGTGGTATCTTGCCTGTAAATAGTAAAGATCAACATACATGTGTATCAAGCATTACAAAAACAAAAACATATACATGTATGAAGCATGACAAAACACAGTTTATTTATGTTCCATGAAATGTAGAATCTTGCCTGTAAATGATAAAAATACATACATGTGTTTCAAGCATGACAAAACACACAACTTATTCATATGTTACATGGAATGTAGAATCTTGCCTGTAAATGGTATAGCTAAAAACATGTATCAAGCATGACCAATCACACAATTTTTAGTTGTGTGTTACAATGAAAGTGGTGCCTTTAAATAATGTTACTAGGTAGCCTTCTGCTCACACAAACAAGGCAATGGGATTCTGGCAAATCCAGGAACAAACTTTATGCATATATTATTTTAACAAAGTTTTAGTTAAATACTACAACTGATGCAGAAGAGCTGATTTTCAAAACCTGAAACATGTCCATATATGCCCTGGATGCTTAAACTAATATGATGATACTTGTTGTTGTTGTAGGGTTTAACGCCATTTTTCAGCACATGATACGCTATACATGGCGGCCAGTATTACTGGTAGAGGAAGAACCCAGGAAAACCCCCGGAAAGAACCACCGACCTATGTGAAGCTACTGGCAAGCTTTCTCACATACCCACATTGGCCGAATCTGAGACTCAAACCCACGCAGATAGAGGTGAGATGGCAGTGATCCGTAATGGAGATCACTTTAGACTACTCGGCCACTCAGGGTCCCGAATATGATGATACTAAAGGCAAATTCAAAGTCAAACGGATAAGTGTCATATGGTGGGGAGTATAATTCCATAAAAATTTTGTCAGGAAACTTTCTTGGATCTTCTACAAAGCCTCATAAAAATTTGGTTTAAAATCAAAACGTCCCGTAAAAGGTATCTAATGGAAACTGACATGAAAATTCTAAGCTCAATAGAACCTGAAATTTTGCAGGAAAACAGTGAAAACTGAATTTACCTTAGGTCTTCATAATGTAAAGCCTTAAACCAAATAAAACACTATGTCCTTCAAATGTAACTTAGTAGAAATGAAAGTGAAGTTTTCAGTTTTAAACCTGGGGCCACAACTCCATAAAATTATTCCAGAAAACAGTGAAAATCAAACCTGATAAGGTCATCTTAAAGCTGAGCCTTATATCAACTTGAAATGAAACCAACTGAAACTTTTCAAAATTTATTAATTAAGCAATAACAAAATTGAAAAGAAATGTTTTAAATCAAACAGGGCCCATAACTCCAAAAGAGTTTGTCAGAAAACAGTGAAAATTGATTGTGACCTAGGAACTGTTCATGTAAAGCTTTGTATCAAATTTGATTTCAATTCATTAGGTCCTTCAAAAGTTACTGAGTAGAAACAACACCACTGGGTAAAATTTGAAGTCAAACAGCAGCCATCAACTTGGAAATATTTTTGTTGGAAAATGGTGAAAACATGTCCTAGGGCTTCTTAATATAAAGCCCAATACAAAATTTTATTTTCATCCATAAAGTTCTTTAAAAGTTGATGAGCAGAAACCAAATGTGTAATGGACATCATGTGACAGGATATATTTATATGCCCCTCATTAGACTGGCTTTAGATATGACAGGAATACAAATTAATATCTGACCTAAACAGTGTTGATCCAATAATAATAATAATAATAATAATAATAATAATAATAACAATAATAATAATAATAATAATAATAATAATAATAATAATAATAGTAATGTTTTATTTATAGAGGGTGACTCATTAGTCAAGGTCTATTCTCCCTTGCGTCCCTCTTATGGAGAGTATAACAATGCACATTATATGAAGATAGCAATATTTACTGTTTATTTAAACATGTTTAGTATTAAAATACAATGTACTGGCAATTAAAATATTATAATTTTGTGATAGTTTGCCATGTTGCAATGTGAAGTGACATACTGTACTTTGATGTTAAAGTCATGCTATGGCAAGGAAGATTTAATTTATTTTGAGGTTGACAAATGTGACTATATTTATGCAAAGACAAAATTTGTTATAAAATTAATGATTTTCTGGTCTCAAAAGAAAGTTAACTTGAAAAATGGGTATTTATTATATAAATTCCATAATGCACCTTATTTCAGGCTATATATAGCCAGATGTTTTTCGTAACTTATTTGAACAAGGAAAATATGACAGTACAGTGCAGATCACAAAGATAACATTGTAAAACTGTTAAAGAAAGAAAGATTATCTTGTTCTTTTATAACACTATCTGTGCATTATGTACAATTATTTTAGTTTATCCCTTGTGATTCTCAGATTTGGATATCAGATTGGCACCATATTTACTCAGAAACAACCGGACATCATAAGATATATTTTATTGAAAACCCCAATATCAATATGACATTTTGTTGCGGATAAGTAATAAGATTTTTACAATGACTACCATAGCAGCCAAAATGGACATTAGGTTGGCACCATTTTCATTTAAAAGCAACAAGACTATGCGATTCAAGTTTGTGTACATTTTTTGGGAAATCCTCCAACAAATTTTAACTTTGGAGTGTGCTGATGGACAGATGATTAAAGAAAGTCCTCCAAACATTAATACTGGAACCTATTGGCAACCTTATTTCCATGAACTGAATCTTTTAATATACATCAATAAGTAACAGAACAAATGATCTAAACCTGTCAATCACCATCTTCCTGCTGACACTACTGCAGGTTAAGTGTGGCCATATGTGCATAATGATACTGTATTTACTAGATACAATAAAATCTGCCTTGAATGACCCTTGCTATGAGATTTACCTGTCTTAAGAAATTAGTCCTCAATCACATACATGTATCTATTTGTTACATGAGACCACCTGTCTAAAAAGAGTAAGGCATGTGGATCTTCTCCTACCCACAACTGTCCCCTAAATTTAACAAATCCTTCTATCTTTATTATTACAGGGGTACATAAAATGTCCCTCTGACAGCTCAGCACTAATTAATTTATTAAGATGCAGATAAATTGTTTTAAATTAGCAAGAACTTTACGCCTGAAAGCATGAAAACAATTAGTCAATAGAAATCAGATATAAATAGTTTACTAGTAAAAAGCTTTCTACCGTGTGAGAATTTAAACATACTCATCTCTATGTTTTCTTGTCACTAAAACTAAATTGAGTTCATAAGTAATAATAGATAAGTAATAAATAGATAAGTAATAAATAGATAATATTCCAATCTAAATAAAAATACATCTATTGATACTCCATTAAACAATTATCTTACACATTATCTCACAATTCCATGATTTGCTTCATAACTAACAAAATCTCTTGGAGGCAAATTTGTCAACAAACACAAAACTTTCCCAAAATCTCCCTGGGAATGGTACATCAAAAATTTAACATCAACTTCAACAAAAGCTGTTCAACTATAAACCACTTGGAATGATTCAATTTACAATTTGAAAGTGAAAACTGAATGAGAACAGTTAATTGTCAGTATGAGATATCCCTATAAAAGATTAAACAATTCAGCAAATCATTAATAATTTTGCCATGAGGATAAAAGATGTGAAAAATCAAAACAAAACATGTATGGTTACTTTAATCTTCAAGACTCCAGAAATCATTTGCCTTGTTTATTCTTAAATAAAAATTATTCCGAAATCATTTGCCTTGTTTATCCATAAATTAAAAATTAATCAGAAATTATTTGCCTTATTTTTTTTCTTAAATTAAAAATTAATCTAAAATCATTTGCCTAATTTATTCATAAAGTAAAAATTAATCAGAAACAATTTGCCTTGTTTATTCTTAGATTAAAAATTATTCAGAAATAATTTGCCTAGTTTATTCGTAAATTAAAAATTAATCAGTAATCATTTGCCTTGTTTATTCTTAAATTAAAAATTCATCAGATGAAGCCATTAACAAGACTATGTGCTCATTTTAGTCGTAAAAGGAACAACTACTGGTAAGACCGACTCACATCTATAAACTAAGACAAGATTCTCAAAGTGTATATCAATGAATTTATGGATCTTAAATAAAATACTGGTTTTATTTGATAATACTTATAGTTTAATCAAAGTTGATTCATTCCTGGTTGTTGAATGATCCGCATGTTATCTTCACAAAACAATCAAGATCAAATTATCGATTCCGATGGACAGGCATTTAAGGAGTCAAGAGAATGAAACATTTAAACATTATGAACATTTCTCAAATTACAAAGCAAGTTCTAGTAATATCATAGCATCACATTCAATCTAGTTTACTCTAGAACATACCTCTTGCTTCACTGCATCCAAAATGTACTTAAACATTGATTTTGGTACATGAATGTTATTAGATGTATTATGCTCTTTCAAGTACCCCGTAATACTGATCAACAAGTAAATAACAGTCATGAAAAGGTATGTGGAATCCAATGTCACCCATTGATGAAATACAATTCTATTAATTGTTCCAGCACTAATCATTGTAAAGCTCACACTAAACTTAACTGATACCACCACCTCAATGAACATAGAATGCAAACATTTTCTGTATACCACTTACATTTGTAATATTTCTGGATATGATTCTTCATTTATCAAATATAAATATATTAATAAATTTTTTAACTTATTAGTACCTTTTTATATAATACAGGATTTGGTCTTTTAAAAGCTAAAAATAATCCATTGAAAAATGCAATAATAATAATAATAATAATAATAATAATAATAATAATAATAATAATAATAATAATAATAATAAAAATAATGAGAAAATACAGACTGACAGACAGTTTAAATGCAACAGTGAATGTAATAGATCATTTTAAATCAAGTCTAGTCTAGGTGGCCATGAACTATATAAAGCGTGTCACAGTGACCTTCCTTCACTGTGAGCATGTATTACTAACAAAGTTGGATCCAATTTGGAGCTTTCATGATTCAAATATATACAAAACTCTGTAAATTAACTGAAACAAAAAATGTCAACAAAGTCATGAAATTAAGGACACTGATAAATCAAAATGTATCCCTTCACATTTAGGACTGGTTGGCCTGCTGTCAAGGAGATCATGCTACATGTCTGCAGCATGATGCCCCAGCGCTAGACATCACTATAAATTGCCACACTGCAGACATCATAGCGATATGACTGAAAATTCTTAAAGGACACACAATACTAATGATATGAAAAAATGAGAACCAGCCTGGAAATGGGTGAACATAAAATTTATATGGGTTTGGTCGACCAGGATTGGTTAATAATGTAAGTTATGTTTTCGGAAAAAGAATTTTGAGTGCTTATCCAAGTTGTAAGTGAGCATTTTTTAGAGACATTGTTTTATTGATGGAATTTCAGTCCTTGAACAGTCTTGAGTTTGGAACATTCATTACTAAAATTAGCACCTGTGTCTTTAGTGTGGAATTGAAACCACATATTCAAACACATGCAGGTTCAGAAAATGCCATGGCTCATATCATTTCCTATACAGAGAAGCTGACATCCAGTTTAATTTACACCAGTCTGATAAATATAGTTTTGATCATAAGCACTCAAAAATTAACCTCTTGTATTGGTGTGTTTGTAAAAGAGATGCATATAATTATCTAGTTCAATGATTCCAGGTTCAACAGTTAAAACATAGAATTTAAATCAATGATGCATTAAATATGGGTCACTGTGACCAATTTTTGTGATCAAGTACTCACCATGTTATGTAATGTACAAGTTGAAATCTGTGTAACTTCAATCTATGTTTTCCAATTGTAAAGAAAGTTTCATCACATACTTAAAGTCCTCTGTTGCTAACCATAATTTTATTTCAAGGACAGAAACAGTTTTAAGGAATTAAATATAATCTTTCTGTCAAAAAGAAGTTCACAGGGCAAAAGGTTAAAAGGACAGCTATGATTAATGACTACTGTAGAAATCTTCTACATTTACATAACATGGAAACTGCAAAAATGCCAGTGCTGCAATATGTAACAAGGTTAACATGAATGGCACATAATACATCTGCATGCTTAATAGTCCCATGCAGATTACTCAAATGTGCACAGCCACTTTTTTTTTCCTTCAGTCAAAGTGACAGTGACCTTGGACCTTTTGACTCGGAATTGATGGCTACCACAACTATAAACATCAACAAAGTTTGATCCCCCTCTGACATGCAGAACTTTTGATATGCAGAACTAGCATTATACAAAAACAACCATTTCGCTTCTTTCAGTCACTGCGACATTGACCACTTACTCTTTCATCTGAAATTGATAGGGTTCTTCCTTACCTCAATGCAGTCTATCACACAATAACTGAAACTACAGAATTCAAAATATTGTAAAGAAACCATTTTCTTCTTTCATTATGGATGTCCTTTCTCTTAAATCATTTCATCACAAAACTGAAAGGGATTTTCCTTACTCCAAGTACAAACAGGATGTGAACTCAATAAAGGAATGGTATGCTGATATACCATCTATAAAAATCTTGTAATACTTCATGTTTGCATTTATTGGAAGTATTTATCTTTGTAAAGTGTTTTAAGCAGTGTTTCATTAATATATTTCTGGAACATCACTATTACTGGCACAATACAGCCATTAATGTGCTGATGTGCCATTACATGCATGCACGCATGCGTACGTACGTACATATGTACGTACATACATACGTACATACATACATACTTTCCAGTATTGAAAGGCCTGAGATAGTCTGTCATCTCTGTAACAGGCAAACACTGGTGGACAAGTTTTACTACATTTTTTACCATACTTATTAAATAAAGCTCAGTTTTTACCTGTACATCTGCTTCAGTAAGCCATGCACCTGTAACTTTGAAACAATTATGAGCTACTTTTGTACTAATTGTATTAGCAAACTTTAGATCCACTGGAATCGTCAAACTTCAGATGAAGTTACTTTCTACTAGACTGTTCACACAGTTTACATTTGTATGTGTGTGTGTGTGTGATTTGGATTTTTAGCACTGGGGCATCATGTCGCAGACATGTAGTATTATGTCCCACTCAGTCACACTAATCTCTTAATGCTGTTTACATTTATACTAACATGTCCCATATTGTCACAGAATAAGGTAATATATGTCTCGGTTATGCCTTAGAACAATTTGCCCATTTCTCACTGTGAAGGGGCAAGTTTCTGGCAATCTAACAATACATTAGTTAAGACCAGAGAACCATTAATTAGGTTTTAGGAGTACAGGTGTGTATCAATCGTCATACTGCAATGTTCAGAATGTCCTTTTGAGGGGAGAATGTTAGTCTTAGTTAAGCATTTGTTTATAAAGCAGCCAGGTGAACTATTGGGTTACGGCATACTTTATTTGCATGGTAAAGCTCTCACAATTGAAAACTCTGTAACTATCAAACTACCAGGTCAAGCTGACCCTGAGATTTTGGCGCCTCTGAGAAGGGCAGCAAATAGATTTGACTCTGATTGGTTACACTAAACAAAGGTAGTGTGACAATTCCATGTAATTTGTTGATGCCATATATAATGCTTTGCTGAATTATTTATTTGTATTTGCATGAATTCTTTTTTCTACATTCATATAATAATTTGCTTTGTGAAGTATAACTGTGTTGAATTTATACATAGGAAGTTGTACATTAATTTTTAGATAAGTCTGATGAATTGTTTGATAATGTCATCTTGTTTGCATAAAAATAGGTTCTAAGAATTTAGTGCATTACATGAACTTAATATGACTATGAGAAGCCAGATGACTTCACCGAATTTAGAAGATTTCACGTATGATTAAGAGTGAGTGTGAAATGACTGACATGACGTAGTAACTGATGTAATGTATCTCATTTTCTTGCTGTGTACACAGAGGCTGGCTCAGAGCTGCTAGGCCTCGTGTTGTGTGTGGTAATGTGATGTTAATGCGTGACAAATTAGCCATTTGACTAACAAGGGTCATTATAGGACATGTGGAGTCAACTGATAGCCTTAAGCCTGTTTAACACAGTTAGGAAGATCTGATAACGAGGTGGTGATAATGCAAAATACCCTGTCTCATAAATAACAGAAAATTTAGGTTCTCTCCATTTATATTTATTTAAAAGGGAGAAAATAGCTCCTGAGACATGTAATCCTGTGGCATATCAATTATAAGATGTATACTGAGAAGTATAGAGAGATGTGTAACCAAACATACAATCCTGTGACATCAATTCTGAGATGTACTCGGAGAGTATCCTGAGACAGATTATTAAAAGTAGCATCCTGAGATCCAAGGGTCTGAACAGCTACAGTGGAAGTAGAGCAAACCAAAGAAACAGGTTATGCTATCGTACAAGATGTTGACTTTAATTGTTCACTCGATCCTATGATAAACTAAATCTATCAGTAAACAGAGTTTTGTTTTCTAATTGCAAAGTATATTCCTGATGTAATGACTTCTCACAGTTGTTTTATATAATTGATTACCTGTATGGGTGCTCGTATTGGTTTATTCTATATATATATATATATATATATATATATATATATATATATATATATATATATATATATATATATATATATATATATATCTGTTCAGATCTCTATTTCACCCATTAAGTTTCACCACTTATATTTATATTTACTCGAACCGGGCAAGAACATCAAGGGCTGTCAACTTCTAGATAACAAAAACCAATCAGTAAAACCCACATCACCTACACTTGTATATGCATACAATATTACCTTGGGTGAATAACTGTGTTTCTAGTTAAGCAACTGAACTAGCATGTATCTCGTCGTAGATCGCTTGCAGAGAGAGACACTAAAAACACGGTATACATGGGTATTTCACCTTGACTAATACTCACTCTCCTGTAGATTTAAGGCAATTCTTCTGTTTAACTGACACACTGGTCTTTGGATCTTGTCAAGGATTGAATGTTCTCCATTTATTTCTCCAGCCAAAAGGGTAAGTGTTACATTTGTATTTTCTTTTATATGTGTAGCATATTCAGTTTTTAATGTCGCCTTGTGAAATGACGCCTTTACTATTATGCAGACTTGAACTGCTGTGAACTTTTTGCTATAGATTTTAATTCTGTAATTGCCATTATGACCAGTTTGGTTTCATTGTAGCTGTCTGTAGCTGTCCATGTACGTATGTCTATATGTATGTCTGTACTCATGGCCAATACAAGTGTGCTAACCAAACTTAGGAGATCTGTATGCTGTCTGAATGTATGTGTGCGCAGGTTTAATAGACTGTCTGGCCATCTGTGCATCTATGTGGATATGGAAGATGTAACCATCAAGGCCATACAAAGACGAAACTGCTAAATTTGTAAACTTGGGCAAGGTTGATCTATGAAGGGTGTGAGCAGCTGATACAAGTGTCGGCCAACCCAAGAATTTGGGATAATTGTGTGGTTTGTCAGTGAACACATTTGCAAGTTTTAACAAATATTTATGAATCATACAGCTGTACAAATGACCAAGTCATGCTTGTTCATAAATCATACAGCTGTACAAATGACTGAGTCATGTTTATTCCAACTGACTGTTGTTTCAATTGAGTACAATTTGGGTTATTTTGATTAGATGAGATTATTTGAATCTTGCTTTCATCACAGAAGATTATTTTAATCTTATTTTCATTTCATGAGATTATTTGAATTGCACTTTCATTGTAAGAAATTATATGCGGTTACCTGAATCTCACTTTCATTGTAAGAAATTATGTTTGATTATAGGAATCATACTGTCATACATTTGTATATGAACCATTTTTTTGTTTTCTTATTTGTGAATGTCTGGATAGAGTTCTTGAGTGATATGTATGTTTTAAAGCATGAAAGACTCACTGTATTTGTAGTATATATTTTTAATTATTAATCCAATTCATAAAAAAATTTTCATCACATTGTGTTATGTCGTCATTTGATCTAAGTATCCATTCAGGTATATCCTGTTACACATAAATGGCCTTTATTTGAAACAAAATCTTTCAAAGCTCCCACTAGTTAGAAAATAGAGAATCCTCACAAATATGAGAGGTTAATGCCATATTTTCTGAACTCTGATTCTATTTAAATATTACTAGAACCTCACCCAACAGTGTAAAGTTATTTGACACAAGAAAGAGTAAAAGCGAATGCTGGTCATTAATTTATACAAACACAATTTCAAGATGTAAGCATTATATTAAAATGAGTCAAACTGTTCTTAGGAAGCAGTGGTTATTCAGTGGTTAAGGTGTTGTACCCATGATCAGAAGGGTATGAGTTCAATTCTCACCATCAGATCAGTTCAGAGAGGCTTACATAGTGTGTTTTTGGGCAAGGCACTTAGGACTACAAGCCAAGACTGAGCATGGCACCATCTTCAACGTATTTCTGTGTTACCACCTTTAAGGTAATTCTGTGCATTACCAAACCATATGTAGTAATGGCAAATTAGTTGGACTTGACGAGATTCTACTTAACAGGAAATATCTGGACTGTTTTTCTGGTCACCAAACATGCAAAACAATGAGATGCAAAAAGGAATTTGTTTTAGACATTAACACATTATTACCTAAATCTTTACCTTTAGGGAAGGGTTTCAACAATTTGTTGTCTGCAAACAAAATGTGATTTATTTCAGTAAATGAATTTATATGAAAAAAGCATCAATTTGAAATATATGCAACTGAATATCTACATTTATAACAAACAAATTTTCAATACCAATTATAATCTTGTACTTTAAATAAGTCTTGTTCATTAAATCATTATTTCATAATCAATGCTTTTCTTAAAATCTTCAAATAACATATTTTTTTATATAGTACAAAAAATGTGCAAACCCACCCTTTAAAAAAATTTAGTCTTGTGCAGTTTTACCAACTATAAAAAACAAAGACCCTGATTACCATTGCACAGTGTGCTCCTTTTTAATGAATTATAAATTACAGATTCAAAAAAGAGAAATGTTCATGAAATAGTCCTTGTTACAAATAAAAACAGCATATGAAATAAATGACTTTATTTAAATGGACCCAAATCCCTGATTTTGTCTGTTAGCTCTATAACTTAACATACCTTTATAATACATCCAATCTACATACTAAAAATTTCCTTTTTCCTACTGTATAATCACAATCACTATTATCCTTTTTAAGCCTGCCATACCATACATGGCATGAAATGTTGGACATAAATATCAAATGTGGTTTCCTTAATTCTATTCATAAACTAAATAACTTTAAAATATTTTACTATTTGCCTTTAAGCCTCTACCTGCCCTATCTGCAGAAGGAATTCTAAGGCTATTTCAATAGGGCAGGCTCAATTAAAATCACTATGTTAGAAGCGGAGTTTACTTTTTCATGGGTGTACCAATTTTCACGATCTTCACGGCTGCCACAAGCCTATTTTAAAGTGATCTTTATGTAAAAACAATAGGATACCATTCTTCAACTTCCAAATTTAAATAACAATGAGAAAGTCATATTTCCCAAGTCATAAAAATTACCCATGAAAAATAAATAAAAAGACACTTGGTGAAGAGTGCTAATGTAGATAGTTTACCTGGGAAAATAAATAAAAAGACACTAGGTGAAGAGTGCTATAGTTTACCTGGGACAATCTCAAACAAAAACTTGTCTGGTTCATCGAGGCTGGTAGGAATTTCATAGACCTTGTTTCCGGGTAAAAAAATTGCACCTAAGGACTTGACTTCATCCTCTTTTTGAAAGTAGAAGAGGCAGTCACCATTCAAGATGAACCAACGTTGTTGCCATGTCTTCATGAGACTCTTGGCACTTGACTTTTTGAGCCATCCCCGCAACTGGCCCTTTTCACTGCTTCGCATATTACTCATTGTCACAGTGCCATCTGTGAGAGGCTTGTAACTAGAAAGAGAGAAAATATCAGATGGTTAATTAACGTAAGAAGAATTTTCCTGAAATTCTATCCAAAGCATTATTAAAAATCAAGATGTAATCTCAATGGTCAGGAAAATAAGAATAAGAATTTTATTTAAGACAAAGGTCTGAACTAGATAAACTGGACAGAAAATATTTATGTAGTATCCCATATTATTCAACTTATAGCTGCATTATAAAAATGTCAAGCAACCTAAATCTTTAAAGGATGACAGCTAATCATTTTGTGCAAGAAATGTAAACAATTTTATGTGGATTTCATTTTAAAATCATTTAAATTAGCATAGAAATCTATGATAATAACTCTTCTCTTGTATAGAAACATAATGAATGAAACAGGTCATTACCTGTGACATAAAGAGTATGGTGAATTGTACAGTATATGCTGGATATATGTTTAATGTACTCTTTGGTTGTTACTATTATCATGTGTTTAATGTATATTTTCAGTCAATGGTACACATGGTAGCCAATATAACTGGAGGAGCAAGAAACTAAGTAAACCCCTGTTAAGAACCACCAACCCACAGGAAGTAGCTGGTATTAGCTATCTCACATACCCACATTAGCAAAGCCTGAGTCCCAAAACCTATGTGGATAGAGTGAGACACAGTAAAGACTGGTATAACTTTGAGTTAAAAAAATGGGTGAAGAGTTACATCAAGTTGAATATAACAGTGCTCTGTGAAAGCATATTAATCCCCTACAAATCAAAGCAATTTTTCTTGGAAGAAAGCAAAGATTATCTGTGAACGGAAATCAAAATCCTGAGCTGTACATCTCCAATAATGAAACTGAAAAATGTTGACAAAGAAAAACTTTTGAAATTCACGTAGATAAGAATCAAGACTTGTGTAATCATGTGAAACACATTTGTTTTGTATAAACTCTAGAGTCTGCCTTTAGAGAGAATAAACTCAACTAGTCAAAATTATTTTACAATGAATTCATTCTCCTTATTTTGGACTACGACATCCATAATGTGAGAGACTTGTAACTGGAAAGAGAGAAAATATCAACTGAGAATAATATTAAAAATCTGAATAGTATGTTTCATTATAAGTCAGAAAAACAATACCAAGGACCTGAGATCAAGTACATTACAAATAATCATCGCAAAACATCATTTCCCAACACAAATATTTTAAAATCATTTGGTTACTACTGTGATATTCTAGAGAATGAACTCCACAAAGAAATTAGATCGAAATAAACCTAAAGGTGCTCAAAACAACAAAAACATGCCTACAATCTCCAAACAGTTTTCATTGTAAATATGGAAATATGTGCACTCCAATTTGTTCTGTTAATGTATTTCATAGATACTTTGTGCCTTAATACTTAATTTATTTAAGCATGCTTTTATTATTATTTTCTCTCTCTTGTATTTACAATAACTTGTTCATCCCAAGGACCTCAGTGGAACATAGTTTCTTATATTAAATCAGCTACCCCGATCAAATAAAGTATTTATTATTATTATTATTATTATTATTATTATTATGCCACCCCGTCAAAAGAGCGCACGACAAAAGAGCGCAGACATAAGAGTGCCGACATAAGAGCGCAGACAAAAGAGCACACTAATTTGCCAACAAAAGAGCGCCGACATAAGAGCACCGACATAAGAGGGCACTAATTTGCCGACAAAAGAGCGCCGACATAAGAGCGCAAACTAAAGATCGAAGAAAAAAAAATATTTAAAAAATAGAAACAAGAAAGTTAACTCAGATCAGACGCCATCGTTTGATGGTAACTCTTTATTCAAAACGCAATCTAATAACACATAAAAAGATTCTACATGTTAGGCCCATTTTCGTATAGCCGACACCACTTTAGCTGCTTCATTTTTAGCTGGATCAGGAGCGTGATTGTGTTCCGATGATGACAAAACATCGTTCAGCATTTTCATCCGTCCTCGGCAACCATCTTTCTTGCAGCATCTCCATGTCGTACTTCCATCAGCATTTGCCCTGTCCTTCCGATATCTGTAGCCTTCGACCAATATCATAGTCTTCCCTTTTTGTGATTCGATCTTCTCCATGTTACTTGGGTAAGAAATATTTTCAAACTGCATTTATAATAACGCCTTTTCTATATTATATATTGTACTGCATTCGGGCATTCGGCAGAAGCCATATAAACAGCGTATAAATAAATACAAATAGGTGCGATGTCGTTTGATCGTACCTCTCATTGTTTCATTCTAAACAATTATTCATTTATTCGTACCTCAAGTATTTGTTTAAGTGCGCCCAATTGTCGGCGCTCTTATGACTGCGCTCTTATGACTGCGCTCTTATGTTGGTGCTCTTATGTTGGCGCTCTTATGTCTGTGCTCTTATGTCTGCGCTCTTTTGTTGTGCGCTCTTTTGACGGGTCACCTATTATTATTATTATTATTATTATTATTGATATTATTATTATTGACTTGTGTTCAATTTCTTACATGTTATGATTTTATCACCAATAGTGTCCATTTTCTGAAAAATTTAAGCAGATTTGCTGCCTCATTTTCTGGATTCAAAGTACTTTTCTGCACTCTTTTAGAATGTCTCTACTGTTACAATAGTGCCCATATCAAAATCATTCATAATTAAGTATTAATTATTATGGCACTACAATGATTTGGCAACTCAAACTCTAAGAAAGCATTGATTACTTTTATGATTTATATACCCATCATCACCAACTTAAACTGTGTTAAAATAAACATTATGAATCTGCTGAACAAGATACCAGTTTGACAGAACAACATACAAGCTTGACAGAACAAGATACAAGCTTGATAGAACAAGAAACAAGCTTGACAGAACAAGATACAAGCTTGACAGAACAACATACTTGACAGAACAACATACAAGCTTCACAAAAGCTTGACAGAACAAGATACATGCTTGACAGAACATGGTTTTGCTGAAGTCACATCAGAGAAGGATTAAACTGTTAATTAGTCACAATGGCTTCATACCAGATTACATAAATCTAATCATTAACTATTCCACAGATCAATCATGGCTAACCAAAATATAAACATGGCAATGTCAGTAGGGAAAATGAGATGTGCCAACGAGATACACTACATGGAGAAAATGTTAGATATCACTCATATCTCACATGGAACCTGCGTCTCAAACAACCCTGTATCTCTATTGTATTCTGATTATGTTTTACTTGAAACCTTGCTACTCTTACGTAAATTAAAAACAAACAAGTCAAATTGAAATAGTGTAAAATGGGGGGGGGGGAGAATAAATATTTATACCCTGATAACAAATGAATTAATGGTATGCAAGATCAATGTCTTGTCACTTTTGAATAAGAATCCATACAGTATATCCTAATTATATATGACACATCCTGTTTTCATGGTTTTACAAAAATGATATACATTTATAAAAGCAAAATTGGACATGCCATCTTTAGGTGAGTAGGAGTACAATAAAAAAATTTGTCAAGAATATTTTTTTTATGCCATTACAAATATTTTTTACAAATCATAAAAGAATGAATGGTAATCATACATCTGCCATGATCATAACATGACTTTATAAAGATGGAAGTTACAAAAATAATCTGGAAAAAAATCATGCTAAAATGAAAACACACACACATTAGGTTTTTGCCCCATCTCATTTTCTGCCATTTTCTTTCTAAAGTGATAAAACTGCAAAGGTCTGTGCCATGAGTAAATGTCCCAACTCACCAAGAATGGACAAGTGACTGGAAATATTTTCCTAGAGTCCTGAAAACCGTACACATTGATGTATCACACTCAACTATTTTTTGATTTTTCTTCTGAAATGGGTTTCAATTAGAAGAGCATGATAAAAGAAAAGTCTTAATCTAGAATCATCTGATTACTGTACACTTTCTGGACTACACATTTCATGTTCCTTTCTGGTACCTGCTCTGCCTCCATCTTTAAAATCCCAAAACATTAAATTAGTCATTACTATATGCATACATTTAAAATATTGTATATACTCACATATAAGTTGAGTCCAATTGCAAAAAATGTAGAACCTGATCAGCCAATACATAATGAACTAGCAGATCCAAGTTTATGTTGTTTGTTCTACTGATTACTCTTAACAAATTGCCAAATCCCAGATCTTTAGGTGAGATATGCAAAGCATTCCTTGGTCTGTGCAGTTTGCAGTTGGACTTGACTTATAAGCATGCATATATGGTACTTCCCTGTTTAACTGAAACTCCCAATTACAATACATTACAGCAGTGAACGAACCGTGTTTCAGCAAGAGACATTTTTCCAATGTTTTCTCCCTTCTTCTGAAAGTGTAACTTTAAACCTGCGGACAGTCCTGCAAATTTGTCTGACACTTTTTGCACTTCTATTGGTCCTGATATTTCCATATTGTACAATCAAAATGGATACTTCAGGTTTTATTTGCATCCCTTTGCTTAGAGATGCCACCCACTTGAGTGCATGCGGATTTATATTAGAACTATTGCCATACTAATACACATAAAATACCACTGAATATGTCATACAAAACGCACTGGTAATGCATGTCATATACTTTGTGCTTTAATACTTAATGTAACTTGATGGCATACATGTGAACAGTAAGTACGGAGTCAAACTGCAAATAAAACTGAATCTTATCTGCCATACCATAATGTGCCTGCATATCAGAGTCTATGTTATTTGTTCTATTGATTATTCCCAACAAACTGTACAGACTCATATCTGCAAGTTCATTATGTGACAGCAGAACTTGGTCTGTGCATTTTGCAATTGACTCATATGTTAGTATATATGGTATATTATATTAATGGAGATGCACTCAAAATACAGTTTACTATTGTTACTACATCATTATTTCAGATATTTTATAATAAAAACTGGGTATCAACAATTTTTCCTGTTTTTTCTCTTTTTTTTTTTTTTAAGGAATCCCAAGAAAATACTTTTGTTCTGTTGTGTAATTAGGTTCTTATATTAGTATGAAACAAGAGCAATTATTTGGATTTTGCTAATGTTGGACTGGAAATCCCAATAAGATTTAGCGATTACAACTCTTATACCTTGTAACTGTACAATAACTGCCACAGATGTTACAAGATTTGAGCTACCATAGTATTGGTATGTAAGGTAAAATTGTATTGGTGTGACTAGTCATTTTGCAAAGTGCCTCTTTCCGCTTCCTTGTCATGCTGAGTGCCAGTGGGGAGTTATTTACAAGACAGAAACACACAGTAGCCATATTGCCTTGAATATGATATGTTGGCTGTAGATACTATGGAATCCATTACAAGTTGAAGTTCCTCCGAGCCCATGAAATTTTAAATTCTTCTACTGTTTTTAACCCTGTTGAAAAGTGGTTTCAGCATCACAGACTTTACACTGAAGCAAAGTTTCTCGAAATTATCATCTACACAGCAATGAAGTAAACGGAACAAATGCTTCCTTAAATGTGGCCACAGACTTAGGACTGAAAGGTTTCTTTATGACTTTAGTTTAATTGTCATTTAGTGTTCAAAGTTCTTTATTTCCTACAGTAAGCACATGATATGATGTCACTGTATGAACAAAGCCTATGATTATGTACAGGGGAAATCCACAATCTATTTGTTTGGTTTACCACTCTTACTAAGCATTTTACCATAATGCAATCATATGAAAACCCCATGTTGATAAGTTCAGTCCCTTCATTAGTAGTGCTTACAATATTCTTAAAATGGCCACATTTATCTGATTTATCAGCAAATAGATATATTAAGATCAATATGACGACCTACTCAGGATGAGTTGCAAGAACAGAAATTTCAATGTGGTCACCAGTGACCATTTCTGGCTTAACCAATGTGAATTATTTTCATTTACAGACAACTAGATATCATAAGAAGTCTTTCAGTGAAAACCTCATCTCAATAAAACCATCCATTCAAGAGTAGAGGTAATAACAAGATTTTAAAATCAGATATACTGGACATAATGATTGGCACTGTTTTCATTTAGAACCAAATACACTTCATAAATATTTTAGTAAAACCCTGTGTATACGAGACCATCCAAAAGGAAAAATATCAATAATGAGACTTTCACGATGGCTGACATGGCAAAAATGACTGATCAGTGATTAGCATAATTTTCAGTATCAACATACATTCATGTTGAATAGTGATAACAAGATTCAAAAAGCAGTGGTGGCAATACAGGATGTCAAATCAGCACAATTTTCATTTAGGCCAACCAGACAAGTAGAAATCTTTTATGAGAACTTCTTGTTAATATGACAATTCCAGGAGTAATGATACAGACAAGGCCATACTGGCTGCCATATTGGTATCATTTTTATTTAGGAATGACACCAAAATAAATCTTTTAGTGAAAACCCTATGTCATCATGACTTTCCATTAAGGAGCAAGGATAAGAAATTTAAAATGGTTATCATTTGGACCATAACAGATGACATATCAGCACTAGATTTCATTTAAAACCAACAAGAGTCTTCTGGTGGAATCCCATGTTCATATAAGCATCTATTCAGAAGGAGGAACAATGATAATTTTAAGATGACCACCTTGTGGGTAAAGCTCTGAAAAATGCTTAAGCCAAACGTTCATAGGACTTTTAATGCGAGGCCAAAAGACAAGTGAAATTCATCTTAGGCATTAGTGAGAGACACCTTGGTCTTGGCAATTCAAAATACATGAACAGGTCTCCTATGTTATAATTAATCATTGCATCAGCCATTGTGCTCAGACACACTTCCTACTGCACTAATCACAAAGATTCTCCACCTTGCATCATAGTCATTAGATGCAGAAAAACCTCTGGACTGAACAATACACATGGCAACTCTCCTCAAAAACTTTTCCTGGCAGAGTAATTGAGATGAGTAAAGAGCAAAGGTAGAGACTGTGTAAGTTGTTGTGACCTTGTGCTGTGACAAACTAACACCTCAGGGATAGTGTCCTGGGATGGTCTACCATCAACCATAATTGACCAGTGTTGGGTCCACAAAGGGGCTATCAAAACAAGCTGAGAAATGAAGTTCTTAACTTTGAAAACTACTTGTGGGATCATCTTGAAGGGAGGAAAAGCACAAGCGAACAGATAATCCCACTTCAGGCTGAAAGCATCTATTGCCCATACTTTTTCAGGATGTCTGGCCACTAAAAGACATCAGCTCAGAGTTGCACGATGGCATCCAAAAGTGATGGTAAATATTACATAATTAAAAATTGGAAAACTGTAGTTCAAGAATCAACTGCTCTTTATGCAGCAGTAGTCTGGGTCGCTGATTAGGCAGAGAATATGTCGCCAGACATCCTGAAAAAGTATGGGGATATACTATAGTGCACAGGCTAGGTCAGATTGGAACGATGTACCTGTTTAAAACTATGAAGTTGGTGCATCTAGCACAGTCATGATATTTCCATTCATAGTAGTGACAGTTAAGTATTACATAAATAAAGTTATTCCCCCTCCCCCCTTACATACTTGCAGACATTCCTACCCTTCCTTCACTACTGAGCTTTTATTAAGGATAATTTAAGTGTCCATCATCTCCAGCACAGTTGTGACTGGCACTAGGGATTTCAGGAAATTTTGATGGAAGTGGGTTTATTGCAAGGACACCTGGCTAACATAACAAGGAAACCAAAAGGTAATTCACACTGAAGTCTAAACATCCCTACTAACTTGATAAAGCATGTAGTTCACCTCTTCTCTCAGCTGATGCATCAGCCAGAAAAAAATTAGTTTCAAGTGGAGCTTTTCAAAAGACTCACTCAAAGGTTCACATGGTGTTTTTGTCAGTCCACACAAAACACATGAAGGGTTCCATTCTGGTACCAAGACACTGTTCTCATAGCTGGAAGTTATTAATAAGATCCAATAAGTGAGGATCTTAACCAATGGACTGACTTTTGAAAAATGTACATGTGTTTGAAATAGCAGCCTTATAAACTTTTATTGTAGAGGTTGAACAAGATCTCTCCTTAAAGATGTAGTTAAAATAATCTGCTACTGCAACAAATGAGGGTCTGCAAAGATTAATACATAATTCATCTTGGATGAAGAAACTCTCCTGGCATGAATGATGCAACTGGCAACCCGGTCCAAATCTTGTTCAGGCCAAGAGATCAACTGAGATAAACCAAGCATGATGGCTGAAAACACGTGGGAGGCTGTGTAGGGATCCCATGTGTTAAAACAGATGATTGCTCTTGTGATGTAGAGGTTTTCACCAATACATCAACTGGTCTTGAAGGTTAATGAACCACAATCACCAGGGCCATAATGGAGCAAAAAGGAATGATAGTGGAACTTCTAAGTTTTAGCAGAAATTGAGGTATCAAATGGAATTGTGGGAAGGCATATGCAAATAGTCATTGCCTTTAAAGAATGAATGTAGCCACTGCACACACTCCAAATTTGAGACAGGAGAAACATAAAAGGAATGTCTGTTATTGAGCCTGGTTGCAAACAGGCCCACCAGGAATCTTCTACACTGTGTGCAAAGTTGTAAAGTGGCGAAGAAGCCATGTTTGTAATGATGGTTCTGCCATTCCTGGAAAGACTGCTTTTCTTCTCCTCTGGAATGTTTTTCAAGGTATCCCAGCAGATGAGGTTCCAGACATCCATGAAAAGAAATGAGGCATGTGTTGCTCTTTGATGTTGCAGATAGGCTAAGACAGATGTTGTTTGCAGAGACCATGACATATTGACCTTTTACTTTTTTTGATGCACTCTTGCAACATTCTATATACTGTTTTCATTTCAAGGTTGTAATCTGAAGAAATGATTTCGCAGAAGCCGAAAAACCTTGGAGAATTATACTTTCTAGCTCTAAATGAGCACTTCCACCAGAATCTGATGCATCAGCAAACAGGTTGGCGTGGGGCTAATGTGTATTAATGTGGACCCATGTAATAAGTAAAGGCAAGCATACAAAGATGTGCTTGCTCACAAGACATCTAATATTGCTAGAATTTGATCTATCCAATCCAGTGGAACCTGGAATAAGTTCATGTGCATCAGGAAGTTTATCCCTCCATAAATGGAGACCATTATCCATATATGATGTCTTGTGATGGATGACGTTCTAAATTCTCAAGGTTGGCTAGAAGACCCAACCAAGCAATTTGAAAAAAAATAATGAAACAGATCCTGAATCTGAATATTGTGGATCAGCCAAATTAATCAGTCTTCCCAGTAATCAGAGGTAGGCTGCTAATACTCCCATAACTTCGGTGATGACTCTGGGTGCGGATGAGACTCCAAATGGCAGAATCATGAATCGAAAAACTTCATAGTTCAAGAAAAACCAGATATATCTGCAGTATGGAAGAAATATCAGAATGTGCAAATAGGCATCCTAAATATTTTTAAAAACCAACAAATCTCAAAACAGTGCAATCAGGATTGAGGAGGGAGTCTCTATCTAGGAAGAATTCTCTAGAATAAAATTGTTTAAAGGGAAGAGATTAATTATACTGCAAAACTTTCTACCATTCTTGGTAACCAGGAAGATACTGGAATAGAATATGGGAGATAGATCATTTAGGATACTCTCAATTGCACCTTTCTGCAAAAAGGAATGCACCTCCTCCCAATAACTTCACCTGATTGGATTGGTGAAAGAACATTGAGATCCATCATGGAGAGGGTTGCTCCTGAAATGGAGTTGGTAACCCTTACTCATAATGAAATGGGACCAACTAGTACCTTTGATGCTTGTCCAAGCCTCTTAAAAGAGGTTTCAACAACCACCTATAGGAATGTTTGGGAGACTGATGCATAGCAGGAGTGGGTTAGGGTTCTAGGGATGTGCTTCCACCTTCCTTCAGTAGGAAAAAAAGGATTGTTAGAGAACTTTACTTCTTGGAGCTCTGCCAGATCTGCACCATAACCAAACTGATGATGAAGAGGTTCAATTTGAGCTTGTACATTGGACTTGGGCTGCATCTGATGGATAAACTTGAAGAATAGCCCCTGGGGGACTGATTCATATTTGCATGCTTCCTTATGGAGTGTGATGTGCCAGTAGCAGTTGCAAAATCAGATCTCCACTGTTGTACATGGAGATCTGACTGAGAGTGCTTACAGGTCATGTTCTGGCCACCTATGTTATTACCATAACAGCTAATTTTATTAGCCAATCAGATGAAGTCATATCTTTGCATCTGAAGACTGAGCAGTGTGGATGAAGAGCATGAATGTGTACTGAACAATCTGATTCACTCAGATTTTTTAAAGCTGCATTTCCACTGGCTAATTCAAAAGGTCACCAGAACATGACCCTTAAGCGGTTGTCATCAGATCTTCTCATATTAATAGTGAATTTGGAGGTGAATGGCAGGATTGCCATTGCAGCAGCAGTGATAAACAGACTAAACCAGAGGGTATGGAACAACTCCAACCTCAACGAGAACACCAAATTGCATGTCTACCAGACTTGCATGGTCATCACATTCCTCTACAACAGCGAGACATGGACCACTTATGTGAGACACGAGAGGAAACTCAACATCTTCCACCTGGGATGCCCGCAGTGCATTCTGCACATCCAGTGACAGAACAAAGGACCAAACACAGAGAGGTTCTGGAATGCACCAACATAAAGAGCATGTCCTCCATCCTCAGCAAGAGACGACTTCATTGGCTCAGCCTCTGTCAAGAGAATTTAGAACTCAAGAGATCTGCTCAAGATCAGCAGAAATTTCACTACTAACAATGTAATGTGGCTTCAATATTTTAACAAGGAAACAATTTTTAAAATTCGAGCTTCAGCTTTGATGGTTGTTTTGCAAGATAATTGTATCAACTTTCTGAACAAAAGAAATCTTTTTTTATTGTGAAAAAAGTAGTGATGTAATGCATGCTACTTTGCAGGTACATAATGAGGAATAATTGTACATGATGAGTATGAAAACCTCTTGGAGCAATATTTTCATTATCTTTCAGAGATTGGCTACCATGAAAATAAATACAATGTACATAAAAAAGTCAGCAATTTAATTAGATAAAACTTCCCAATGAGATTATAAAACAAGTATTCAGTCTTTTCACAGTGCTGCTACCTCTACCAACCCAACACATCTTTTCATCTCTAAACAGTATGGTACACCCTTCTCCATTTTTAAGAGATCCCTCCATAACTGATGCCTTCTCTTACAGTGCTGTGCATGTTTTTGGACCCTAACATGCATGAGTTATCGAGGTGGAGGTGTACAGTGTACATACACTGTATAAATGATGGGTGAAAACTGAAGTGAGACTAAATATTATAGCAAGATCGATCTGAAACAGAAAATTCCAAGTAAGCAATTTTCATGGGGTTTGTGGATTGTAGGCATGATGCCATTTTCCAGCATAATAGGCTATATGTTACCCAGTATAATTTGGTTAAGAATGGGTCCAGCAAAGCCTAGTGAAGAACCACTAACCACTGGGAAGCTATTGGCAAGCAATCTCATGAACCCACATTGGTTGAGCCAAGACTGAAACCTATGTGAACAAAGGTGAAATTTTGATAACCTGGTGCAAATCCATTTTAAATCGTCAACCGTTGTGTAAACTGTCCTAGAGATACCACTGTGTATTGTATTATTCAACATCCAATCGGTGGAACCACCAGAAAAGCACATGGAGAAAGTTAATTTTATCAATGACCAGAATATCAACATCTTCTTCCTGACAGAAACATGGCGAAAAAACAACAAGTGATGAGCCCAAGTTGACGGATTTAACACCCACCGCTTACTCCATCAGTCATTCCCCCACCACTCTCGCAGAGGTGGAATTCTTGTCATCACCAACAATTCCATGATAAAATATCTTAAGTACAACACAACCTTCAATTTCTGCCATATATGGTTTGAACTAGTCCAAACAACATTCACACTGGATTATTGGTGGAGGGAGTCCATTTTTTCTGCTTCTACCGCCCTCCTTCTAGCAGAAAAAACAAGCTGACTGAATCTCTCTTTTTGCAGCAGTTTCTGAATCTTCTGGAGTATGGAAATTTGACAGGTGGCAACCTAATTATTCTTGGAGATTTCAACTTTCACTTTGACTGTCCTGGAAACCCATACACATCAAAACTCATAGATTCCATTCATCCTTGCAACCTTCAACAGTCAGTTAATCAACCCAACCATAAACTTGGTCACATTTTACACTAGATTCTTCATAAACCTGATGATAATATTATGTGATCCACCCTTGTATCTCACAAACTTGCATCAGATCACATATGCATTATATGCCATCTCGACATATCAATCCCTAATCCTTCACCTGGGGGCCCGAGTGGTCGAGTGGCCTAAAGCGCATTCTGTTACGGATCACTGCCATCTCACCTCTGTCTGCGTGGGTTTGAGTCTAAGATTTGGCTACCGTAGTTATGTGAGAAAGCTTGCCAGCAGCTTCTCGTGGGCCGGTGGTTCTTTCTGGGGTTTTTCCCAGGTTCTTCCTCCACCAATAATACTGGCCGCCATGTATAGTCTATGGTGTGCTGATAAATGGCATTCAACTCTAAAACAAACAAACAAAAAATCCTTCACCTTTATTTGCTACTAAGAGAAACCTTCGTATGATAAATCGAACCAATTTAATGCATGACATCCAAGAAAACCTAACAACTTACTTACATCCTACAGCAGAACAACTCGATAACTGCCTGCGGTAATTGCTGGTATAGCAGTGTTAGGGACCAGCTTTACACTGCTGAAAGACATCGCCGTAAACAAAGAGGCTTTGGGTTTCAACCAGACTCGCTATTCATAAACAAATCTATGAAGCGGCTAAGAAGAACATCACAAACAGTGTCCATTTAGCCAAATTATCCCACTACAGTACTAAAATCATGGAGAGTTCCAGTTGCAAAGAGCTCTTTGAGATAACTAATAAACTAATGTCAAGGAACAAATGTACACTACCTCCAACTGCCTTCTCTCCAGTAGACCTTGCATTCCCATCATTTTTCAAACTGCCATCATAAAGCCTCTGCTGAAGAAACCAACACTTCACCATAATGATTTAAAAAACTACTGCCCAGTTTCTAATCTCCTGTTCATACAAAAAATCTTTGAAAAAGTTGTTTTAAACCATCTGTATCTCATCTGAATTCATAGTCTTTTTAACAATGTACAGTCTGCATATCGCCCTTGCCACAGTATTAAAACTACTCTTCTGAAAATATTTAATGACATTCTCTCTGCTTTGGATAGCGAAAAGATTACCAGGGATGGTCCTGGCGTTTAAAAAGCTGTCGCCAAAAAAATAGCCAACATCAATATTTTGTCGCCAATTTTCAAAAAGTGTCGCCAGAACAAGTAGTGTACATTTTTCCAAGTGTTAATTTAGTCTATTAATGTAAAAGGCAATGAAAATGACAAAAAAATGGATTAATTAAATGAATACTTTAATTACAACAAGCATTAACAAAATGTTACAAAGTGTTACATGAAGATCCGTCACGATTTTATGGCTGCCCACTTGTTGAATGCAGTTTCAAAGTCAAAATTTTCATATCGGTACATGCTGATTCTCATTAAATTCTCGAGAGATGAGATGCCGAGTTTATTTCTGATGTCAGTTTTTATGAGGTTCATCTTACTGAATCCTCGTTCACAGTCAACAGTGCTGACAGGTGACACCAGTAGTCTCTCAGCAACCGCAGATGCGCAAGGGTATATTGTCCTGGATCTCATTGCCAACTGAATCAAATCCTTAACACCTCTTTACACCTTACCATTCCTGAGAACTTGCACCCTAGCATAAGCCACAAAGCCAGCCAAGTCCTGACTAACCTCTGACTGATTACCTAACCCACAAGTAGACAAGTAATCTGAAACAATGCCTGGAACCTCTGAAAGAATGGAACTAATAGCCTGTGAACCATACAAATAGGGATCAAACAACTTGGTTATAGTACTCAAAACTATCGAATCACCCTCCTACGTGAATCTTGCTTTTAGATTATCTATAACAATATCTATAAATTTGGCACAAAACAATGCAGCCTCTGACCTTTGCTTAGCATTATCACTAAGTGTATGGCCTTTGTACTCAAAAGTACATAAACCTGATGAATCTAAACTTGGTTCTGCTGGAATCTCAGAAAGAAACCTAGAAATGTTACTACCAGACTTTAACCTCAGATTTTCAAGAAGTTCAACAGTGGAGTGGAGAAGGAGATTAACATCGGTAAAGTCAATATCAGATCTCTGATAAGCTTGACACAGAACTGCCAAAGGCCTGAGAATGTCAGCCATATAGTGTGCTGTATAAACAAATTTGAAACAAGCAATGGGCTTATACATTACAAGAGCCTTTGCAGAGTTGTCTTCCAAGAAGATACCAACTAGAGCTTGAAAATTATCAACAACTGCCTGTACACTACCTTCAAAACTCAGCCACCTTGTGTGGAATACCTGATGCAAGCAAGTGTGAGAAGACTAACACTGACTGAATTACCTCAAGTCTACACATATTACGAGGGGAATAGGCAAAATACTTGTACATATATACCACTCTTGCAACCCAACATGACTGCAGCACCATCCGTTGTTACACCAATCAGATTGTCCAGACTAAAACCAAATGACTGAATTAAACCTAACAACTCTGAATATATAGATTCTGCATTTGCGGTTTGAAGCTGCCGAATACCTAGAAATTGAGTCACTGGTTGAACACTGCCAGCCAAACTAGTTTGGTACCTAACATAAACAATCAAATTCTGATGTACTGAAACATCTGTGCTCTCGTCAAGCATGACGCTGTAAACACGAGATTCCTTGACCTCGGTAGCCATCTCGTCAACTATTACATCAGCCAACGACTGTTGAAACTCACTGGTGCTTCTGTGACCGTCATACGATGTGTGCTTATCTACTTTGAGGTCTGAGAGTTTGGTGGCGCCCTGAAATGGAAATAATCATTAATTTTTTATGCCATAAATATTTCATTTATTATTATACATGTTCTGACCGTATATATATATATATATATATATATATATATATATATATATATATATATATATATATAACAAAAAGTGGCATTTATACAACAATCACGGTGTACTACAGTATCATCACATTGAATATATTAAGGTTATGCATGTGTTTTTTCCTTATGTTACTGTCATTTAAATCCATAGAATATTACTGTTAACAAGCTATAATATAATATTCTCAATACCTGTGTGATACACAACTGGTGCAACTTTGGGACAATTGTATTAGCCAGGTTGTAGTAAGCCGCAAAGAAAGTGTTCCGCATAGCACTAATAATAGCATTTTTGCTTTTACTAATGGCAGTGATCTTCGCTGCTTCCATGGTGCTGGCATCCCGCATCACCGTTTGTGCACATGTATGACTGTTGTTACCTGAAGAAGAAAAAAATGCATTATCAACTTTAGTTGACATTTTAATAACAATAAAACCCTATGATCGTACATTGCAATATAAGATAATTGACGCATAATGCGGCCGTCGATTGCATGCATTCCATAATTAAATGCACCCATCCCCCGCCTGCACCCCCCCTCCCGCCCCGGCCCTTTCTTTATGGCTAGCTTTCCAGAGCTTGTAGCGAATTGCTTCCTAAATCCCAAGAATGATCACTGAATGCTGTATAAATTTTCTCGACAAGCAAAATAGGATCGTATATATAAGCATAAATTCACACCCAATTTATGGATTCTTTCACTCCTGTATTTTGAGAAATAAATAATTATTTTTAATTATGCAATTATTCTGTGGGATTGATGGCAAAAGGAAAAGATCAATGAGTATAATGCAAAAATATTACTTACCCCGCCTGGATTCATGTTTGGTGACGCACTCCTTCAAAATATCACAGCCAGTTGTAAATGAATTTACAAACTTTGCCTTGATACATACATCACAGAACATCTGTTTTAACTTTCGATCATATCTGAGCCACGGACGCCCAAGTTTCCAATTGTCTTGAAATTTTCGGGACCTGTTGCCCCGTTCATCGTAATGTGGTGTTGCACTTGAAGCGCTACATGTAGATGATGTTGGACTGCAAGGTTTATTATCGGGTTCAGTGATTGTTTTGTCTGATGAATTTGCACTAAATCCAAACGCTGTTAATTTTTGTAACTTAGGATGAGATGATGAAATCGCAACGTCTAACTTACGTTTGGTCATGATAATGTTGCACTGGCGACAGATATAATTATAATTTAGATTTTTTTTTCCATTGCTTTCTATTTATACACCGTAGTCGGTACTTCAAAGGTTATCAGTTTTCTATGAAGGTTCAGAAAAACTATTGTATTAGTATATGTAAAAAAAAACAACAGAAGGATTAGCCATTCAATTAAATTGTTTCTGTTCTATTCGCGTCTTCAGAAGTCGGTCAGTTGTAGGTATAGTACAGTAGCATGATTGACTGTATCACAGCATACAGTACTCAGCCCACATGTCGGCATAAGCAGATTATGTACCAATGCACTGTAAAGATGGGATGATCAATACGAACAAAGGATCGTTTGTGTAACAAATTAATTCCAATGCATTGCTTAGTCAAGTTTGTGGCTTCCTTTCGTTCTCCCATTTAATTTATTCAGTCCAAATCCATGATTGTATGTACAAATTAAATAACCAAAAAAGTCTGTCGCCAAAAAAATTGCCAGATGGGATATTTTTGTCGCCAATAAGGGAAAAAAATCGTAATTTGCGACATTGGCGAAGCCCAGCGCGATCCCTGGATTACAATCCTCACCCTCCTTGATTTGTCTGCAGCATTTGAAACATTAATTATTATGGTGTGATTTGTTGTTATTGTTAGCAAAAGTATGGTTGCCACTGAAAGCATGCACTTGCAGAAATTTCCCTCAGGTTTCTGAAGGTTGTCCATGTAAGGCAATAAGCAAAGAAAAGGTAACTCACATAAACCATGAAAACTCTCCATTATATTACTGAAGCCTAATTATTGTTTCCAAACAAACAAAAGACAACAAAAAAAAAACAACCTGAAAAGATTGTAGCCTTCCATTTAAGGAAAGCATGTCCAGTCCATTTCATCTGATCAAGTAAAACCTGTTATAACGCGATGCGTGCTGTCCCAAAATAAAACACTGCTATATAAGATGGATCATTCTCAGAAAATGTCAAACCAGCTACATGTTAATTTCTCTAAACAGTAAAACAGTGCCGACTGTATTCACATATCTATTAACTTGTCTGAACTTAATAACTTTTCTTAATGTTTAAAAAAATAAAATACGACACTTCATTATGTTTTAGAAAATTTCTAAAGTTAAGGCAAATGCAGTTCGGGGATATAAAAAAATCTGCTAGGGATGCAAAATAAGCGGCTTTTCCAAGATCATTTTAGGATGTAAAAAGGAATGGTTACCTTAAAATAAAAAAATGGGAGCCATACTACCATCATGTTATAAATATAATCATGTTATAACAAATTGCATTATAACAGGTTTTACCTTTATGTAGATATGTCACATGGTCCTAGTCAATAATAAAGTGTAGGCAAATCTTGTCCATAGAACAGTTAAAGTTTATATGCATCAATTAACAATTAAAAATGTATATAAATATGCCTCTTTGCATATGCTTTAGTGCATTTTAGTATATATGAGTGTATCAGAGTATGTGAATAGAAAGACATGCTGAATCTACCTATAATCAGTCTGAATCAAACTGTTATTAGGTCTGAATATGCAATTGTCTGAATCAGTCAGTATTCATTAAACATCACCATTGGCAATATATATTAAACAATTCTACATTTAAGACATATCTATAAATCTATTTATCTATCTAATAGTATATATCTATCTGTTTATCTATCTATCTATCTATAAATATATGTTTTTGTCACTTCATACTCAGACCGATCTGACTACTGTAGTGGCGATGAGATATGAAACCTCAACTGTCATAGCCCTGAGAATCACTAGGTCTTACTTGTAGCTGATTAGTTCATTAGAATGTCATATTGGAAAGCTCCTGCTTGTTAAATACCAAGTCAGGAGCTTCTGCAATTATTTATGGTAATTTATTCCAAGTCCCTATTGTACAGGGGAAGAAGGTGAACATGAAACAATTTGTCATAGCCGACTTAAAATGAAACTTTTTCCTGTGGTTTGCCCTATTTTGGATATATGCCTGGGTCATATATTTGTCCGCTGGTATGCACTATGTTGTTCGCAATCTTGTACAACATGGTCTGCTGGGTTTGCCTGGACTAGAGGGATTCCCACTGGATATGGTTCAGCATTGCCCCGACGCTTCTAGTGTTACAATATTTATTTGTGGTGAATCTAGCATCCCTCCTCTGAACCATCTATATTTTATTTATTAGATCTTTATTATATGGGTTACACACAGTCGAGCAATATTCAAGACCTGGACGGAACAGAGTGAAATATGCCGCACATTTCTTTTTTTAACTTCATTGTTGATTTAGAGGTTGCAAAGCTGGAAGCAAAGATTACTGTTCTCTTTTTTTCACTATCTTGTCTAACAGTCCCCAAAAAAAGCAGTATGCACTTCGGAGAGAGCAGGACACAAACTTGGGGTGGTGGGGGTGGGGAAGGGCAGTATTAAGCGGTGTACTATAATTTACTCCTGGACAGCAATTCAGCTTGGTGCTAATTTTCGCTGTCGTGTTTTCCCGTAGTTCTAACATTTTCAATCTACATACTTATATACCTCCTGTTAATCTTTGTCTTATTATCATTACCTAGTTTACTTATACAATCAACATAAATGTTTGCGTCAATGATATCAAAACTTGCCACCTGTCATTACTTCCACAGATATCAATAATATCATGTACATTGACCCTCCTTCACTTCCGGGTGAGAGATGAGAATAACATCGAAATTAATGACGTAATAAACGAGTGCCATAACATTTTCCACCAGAAAGATAACAAATAATATTTTTCATATGTTTTTACAATAACTTTAGTCTTAATATCGAAATATATCATAGGTGCAAATTTGAGGAAATATACAAGAAATCTCGTCGAAGACGGTAATTTATAAACTGCAAAACGAATGACGTAGACAGCAGTGTTAACAATCCTGAGAGAAAGTAGGGCTGAAATTGGTAGAAATCATTTTCGTTTTGAAAGCGTTTGATTTATGTGTGATGTCAGCAGTGTATATTGCGTGTTGAGATTTAAAGTTTTCACCTGGTAAGTATATTCAGTTTATAATTTAAGAACACTGATGGCTATGATCGCGTATGTACTCGTCTGATTCTTTTTATCACTTATTAAGTCAATACATGTCATTGACTCATATCTATTGCAGAGCTGAGGAAACAATCTGAAAGATGGCGTGAGAGACCAGGGGTTGAAATTAACTTTTTACAATACTAACAGCATTTTGATGGCAATAATATTTTCAACATGGAAAAATCAACTTATTATCAATGTCCACAGAAGTACAAATCATGTCATGTAGGCATTTCGTTCCACACGGTGTCGCGAATTTTATTCCATCTGCACCTAAGCAAAATATCAGGTCAGCGTAGTACCTAGCTCGTTTCTTTCATTGGCTGTGTAATTGCGTAATGTAATCGTGATTACAACAAAAAAAGCACCATCTCAATAATTGCAGTATTAATAATCTTAATAATTGTAGTATTAATAAAAGTTACTGTGGGCAAAAGACCGTGAATGTTGACTGTTACAAAAAGTAATAATAATTGTAATCATCCCCTTGACTTTGTAATCCTAATCCTAATAATAGTTGCAGTGAAGGGTACTCATAATTTTAATCTTCAGTGCCAAGCAACCTATAATCATGTAATTGTAATCAAGTACCAGTAATAAACCCCATACTGAATTTAAGATACTGTTTGTAATACATTGTAAGACCTTGATGCAGGTATATATAAGTTTTGGGGTCTGCATCTTGCTGGCCAAAATAATGGTGCTATCTATCAGTTTCCCTCAGTTGACTGCATGGGTACGAGAGGCCACTTTTTAGGAATCTCTCACATACTTAGCCGAATATATTGATGCATTCTTAGAAACTAAAGTTATATTGTTTTAGTCATACTTTACATACTCAGATGTGTTTTCAAGTTTTGCTGACTTATATTTAAATTGTCTGGAATGCAATAGAAGAGGGAATGCTGAAATCAGATTAAGTTGAATTATGAGTCAAACCAAAGACTTATAAAAATAGTACTAGCCGCTGCCTTGCTTTCAGCTCAGCATTAGGAGGTTAGTGTTTTAACTGGTCAGCTTTATGTCAAGATAATGTGACTGGGTGGGGCATCATGCTACATATCTTTGGGATGATACCCTAATGCTAGTCATCACTATCTAACAATGCCATAATGCAATGTCGGCTTTGCTATGTAGGTGTATTAATGGGTCACTCACTGCAAATTAATATATAATTGCCTGACCTTTTGGATCCAGATCATATCCCTCATCTTTTCTACTGATCCAGGGCAATAAGTCCTTTTGAATGTTTATTAATCCCTATCAGAACAGAACACCATTGTATGTAGTGGATGTTGACCTTGAATCTGAATTGCTGCATGAAAAGCAGCATCATCCCAAGGCAAGAGCAGTGGTAGAAACTATCATTTAAAAAAAAATTTAACCCTTAAAGTGCATGTTGCAACTATAGTCACGCTGTTGTTTTTGGTCCCGTAGTGCGTGTCGCGACTATAGTCGCGCTCAAGGTGCGCAACACTGATCGCATTCTATAACTTCATCTTGCCATAAATGCCTGTAAAACTATATTTGATTGGTTCAAAAAGGCCAGGAACTAGCATTCTGCAGTACTTTACTATATTATTAATGATGTAATTTTACAAATGCTCGCTTCTAAACACGTGGTACATGTGCAAAGCTAAAATGGCCGACGCTGAATACGAAGGTGATTTCTTGCAACAAATATTCGCTTCTGATTGTGATGCTAATAGTGATTTTGAATAATTTGAGAAAAATGACATTATTGGAGCAAGCGAGGTATTCATGGAAATACGCATGAATGATTTTGAGCCAGTAATTTGCGTGGAACTGGAGTTGGATGTACATGCTCGCTTGACGTGAAAAGATGGCACGCCTGTCAACCCCCATTCACTGGTAATTCAAAATTAAATGTCGAGATGGTGAATAATGAACCTATGGAATATTGAAGACTTTTTCTTAGATGACGAGTTATTGCATCTGATAATAGATCAAACAAATCGTAATGCAGATCAGAGAGTTCATGGGGCAGACTTGAATGAAAAAAGTCACATGAAGAAATGGCGGCCTGTGTTATCTGAGCATCTAAAACGTTTTTGCATCAATTAAAACAATGGGTTTGGTACATATGTCTGTTCCCGATTCCTAATGGGCTATTGATGATGTGATATCAACCGCATACATCAGCAAAAAAATAAGTATGGGATAGATTTCAAGCTATTCCAAGCAATTTACACCTGTCAGACAATGAGAACAATTAAGGTGACTCTTCACACAAAATCAGCCCAATGATTGAACAAAAATAAAGCCGTTGCTGAGGTTTAATCACGAGATATGGACCTCGGTTCGATGATATTATAATAAATAACAGGTGATAGTTTTTCATGAACATTAATTGCTGACTGGAGGGTTTAAATCTACCTGTGACATTCATGGAGTGGATTTTTGCAAAACTGTAACCCTGCCTTTACCTGTGATTTTCACAATTTATATATAACATTGTGACAGACATATCATATGCATGGTTGGACTACTAAAGAATATAACATTTTGTTGATATATTTGAACTTTTCCATCAAAAACAAATAAAAATACTGATGAAATACAATTGTAACTTGTCATTTTACCTGTATTTACACCTGTACCTGCAAATATGTTAAACCTACACATGTGTCTTGATGCTAATCTTAAAGTATAGACACACACCATTATTTTTTATATAGGGTTTGTCTGTCAATAGTGTATATTTAATAAATACATGCAATTTAAAGACTGTGCAGTTTTCTTCTTTTCTCCCCTGAAACAATTCAGCAATGAGGGACCTTTTACTGCAAAACAATGCAGCACTTTAAGGGTTAATAGTTTTTCCATAGTTTTTTTGGGTAGTCATATTATTATATATGTTTAAAAGCGCTTTGAGCTTCTAAAGATTAAATGGTATACAAAATCCTCATTATTATTATATCATTGTGAATAGAATATTGCATAGAATGGTTACATGTTATTCTTCTTTTACTAGAAAAAAAATAACATTTTAAAGACCATCTACCCAAATAGATATGTGGCTGACTAATTTGCTTCAGATGGCTTATGATTACAACAAGTTGTTGTATTGTTGAATTGTTATTGTGTTGTTAGTAAAATATTTATGGGCAGTTTATGTGGTTTTTATCTTAAGTTCCTGTCAGTATGCTGAATCACATACTTTCTCCCAATGTTCAAGCCAATGAGAAAGCTCACCAATAGCTTCCTTAAGGTGACCGCTTAGGTGGCTTAGTGGTTAGAGCGTCCGTCACAGAAGCAGGTGGTCATGGGTTCGAGCCATAGCAGAGTCATACCAAAGACTTACACAAATGGTACAAACAGCTGCCTCGCTTGACACTCATCATTAAGAAGTTAGTGTTAGGACTGGTCAGCCTGGCGTCAAGATAATGTGACTGGGTGGGACATCATGCTACATGTCTGTGACATGATACCCCAATGCTAGACATCACTATAAACTGCTTCACTGCAGACATCATAGCGATCTGGCTGAAAAATTGTTAAAGCTACATTAAAACTCAAAAACAAAGCTTCCCTTAGGTTGATGGTTCCTCAGGGATTTCCCATGCTATTCCTCCACCAGTTATACTGGCCACCATAGATATCCTATCATGTGCTCAAAACCAAACCAAACCAATCTCTCATTGCTAAAAGCTAGTGGCTAAGAAAGTTGAGCCTCAAGAATATATCAGCAGACCAATATCATAACTATCTCCTTTCTTAACTTAAACAAAAAATATTGGAGAGCAACCTTCAAAATGAATCCCAAGGAAAATTTGAATTTCAGTTTCAGCTGAGCATGGAACTTTTGTTATTGCCATATTCAATGACTGACACAGTGATTAAAGGGAAATCTGGACCAAAAAACTATTGTGTGTGAAACGTAATAATCGCAATAATGTCAATAGCAGATGCCATACAGTGATCTCTTATGCTTGTGGATTTCATTCAAAATCTTTGCAATGAACTCTCCCACAATACTTGTGACCAGATAACAAACAGACCTATGTATTATGCAGGGTCAAATGTGGATCCCTTTTGTTTTTAAAGAAAATACTAATTTTATTGGCCCCAATTTATTGAACCTAAAGAAAATCACAATGAAAACCAATAATTAAAACTATATATAATATATATATACACACACACACACACACACACACACATATATATATAGTTCATTTTATCATCAGAAACTGCAGTTACTACTGTTCCTGGAAATTTGAATCATAATGAAATTCACATCTTAATAAGAAGTCATATATTTTACTAAATTTTCAGTACATTATAAATAATACTAATTGATGAAATTTCAATTTCTCTGTTCTGTCAAATAAATATATAAACTTTAATTTAATGAATACTCACATTCACCTGTTGCTTTTGGTTCACAGATTTAGGTGTCATGTTCAGATTGCCAGTATCCATTATGGGTGTATACCTATTGTTTTCATTGCTCCGGTGGCCTAGTGGTTAGAGCGTCCGCCTCAGATGCAGGAGGTCATGGGTTTGATCCCTAGCTGAGTCATACCAAAGACTTAAAAAAATGACTTAACAGCTGCCTTGCATGTCTCTCAGCATTAATAGGTTAATGTTAAGACTGGTAGGCCTGGTGTCAGGATTATATGACTGGGTGGGATATCATGCTACATGTCTGTGGCATGATGTCCCAATGCTGGACATCACTATAAGCTGCCCCATTGTTGACATCGTAGCAATATGACTGATGTTTTTTTTTAAAGCTACATGAAGAATCCAAATCACAAACACACACTGTTGTTTTCAAGTATATATTTATTGACAGAAAACTTAATTTCATTCAGCCTATTTATTATCTTCATAGTAAACTAATGTTCTGATCCCAGATTGAGCTGTCGATTGTTGAAATTGATTATGCACTTAACAAATAATTTATCTTTACATTATCTTGTCATTAAATTAAGAGTATTATGAAAGAAATATGAACTACCATAGTTTCTGGCCTATAAGTCGATTCGGAGTACAAGTCGAATTCACCAATTTTGAAAATTTTCCATCCTTTGTCCAGGGTTTGAAAGTAACATATCTGTTAGTCCGCAACTAATAGTTTTCCTCACGAAAAAATATGTTCCAATACAAGTCTGCCTGACTAATAAGCAATGAATGCATGTAATTATTTTAAAGTTTGCTTTCCTGGTATTTTTTAATGAATTTCATAACAGCAATGCGAGCAAATAACTTAATATTTTTTCTGAATTAGTTGTAAATCCCGTATATAAATCCAGATCACCTAGGCGGTTTATATTAAGCATTACAAATGGTGTGCAAAGCATTATTGTCGCACTGAACAGGATCATAGTTAAACAAAGAAAGCAAACAGAATATTGTGGTGATTTGTTCAAGGTGTGGAAAATCTGGCCAAAAGACAGAAGACTGGCAATAATGAGGAAAAAAGGAACGCGACAAACAGTATGATAAAGAAAGTAGAAACCGAAATTTTCTAGAGACGTTGAAATGAGGTTGGCAGTGGCTTAACTTTAACCCTGAAGTAAATACCATGTTTTGCAGCGTCTGCAAAGAGTATTAAAAAAACGGAGGATGAAAAAAATAAGCTCATTTTTAGTTGGATGTTCTAATTTACGGACTAATGGACAAGTGTCTTTTGTTCTGCTAGTCCGCTTGACTAGTTAATAAAAAAGTTAGTTTCAAACCCTGTTTGTCTATATATAAGTCGATTCGGAGTATAAGACAAGGCCAAGTCAATATCTTGGCTTCGTATTTTACACTAGCAATGGTATCGTTGTATGATATTCCATATTACCGGCAATTGTGAAATTGCATTACCGATGCTAATATTGCTTCTGATTTTACTTATGAACAAATGACTGTTACATTCTGTTATCAATTGACACAGCTGAATAAACAGTCCATGCTTGTTTTATTATAATTGAAAGCTCATCCATGTTGTAGTTCATTTTATTACCTGTAGTTATGAACGTATATATATATATATATATATATATATATATATATATATATATATATATATATATATATATATATATATATATATATATATATATATATATATATACTTTCAATAACACAATCCATATATAAGTCGATTCGGAGTATAAGACGAAGACCTGACTTTCAAGTAAAAATATATCATCTAATAGGCCGGAAAATACAATACTGTATAAGCTGAATAATTTATTAAAAATAAAAGTCTTGAAAAAGGGGTGGGTGGCTTATCCACGAGCTATTGTCTAAACTTTAGTTTTTAGGTCTTTTTGTTGACTACTGTAAATCTTGGGACATGAAAAATAATTTTTGTCATGTTCTAAGACATAAGCATGTAAAACAAAAAAAATAAAAGCTTTCTCTGACCCAACAATTATTAAACTGTTATAAAGTACTTTGATTGGCTGTATAGGCTGTACAGCATGCATAGCGTAACTTAAATCCATATCTATTCCCAAACATAAAGTACTTTGATTGGCTGTATAGGCTGTACAGCATGCATAGCGTAACTTAAATCCATATCTATTCCCAAACATAATGCTTTATTTAATGTTTCAGCCAAATTGCAATCGTCCTGATAACATTTCAACTAGTCCTTAACTGTTTCATTTACGTTGAATCACACATTCAGAAGTTACTTGTTTTCAGTTATATAGGAGATCCTAAAAATTGAGGTAATATTTGTAAAAAGTATGTATGTTTAAGTATATAAGGCACTTAACAGCATAACTTACATGTTTACAAAAGTTTTAATAATAAAGGTTTGTGTTTTCCCTGAACAAACATCATAAAGTTTCAGACAGTGGAAAGCTTGATGTTTCGGCGTCTAAATGCCATTTTATTCCCTAATATTAGCACGATTACCATAGTTTTGTAAAACTGGGGTGTTAGGTGTACCTATGAACGTTTCACAAGCCAAGTAGGAAGACTGAATTTAAAAAAAAGAGATTGGGACCAAAAGTTGTGAGGTTTTTCGTGGCATTTTTAAAGTCTTGTTTTTACTAAATATTGATTGATCTTCCTGGTTTGCAAAATGTCTGTTTCTCCCGTTGACATGCCCTATTATCCCCCAGGACATGTTCTATTTTCATATTCTGGTCAGTTGTTTCCAAATTGCACAATAGCTAAAGATTAGTCTTAAATAAACAAGCAAAAAAGCCAGCATGACTAATTAAAAGTTTATCTATATCGATGCAACTATTTTGGGAAAATGACAGGCCCTCAGTCGCAATTCAAAGAAACCACATTCATCACTATTGTGTGTTACATAAGCACCAGCAATTGATTGGCATAAAAAGGATTCCCAATTTGTTGATCAAAAGGTACCTAAAAGAAATAGGCAACCTGATGGTAACATACACGTGGCAGCTATTTTTCCCCTTGTATATCCGTCCTTATTCCCTTATTGTCAACTCTTAAAGCATTTAGTATTGTTTACTATAAAATATGTATTCGGAATTAGTTTTTGAGGAGATATTTGCTGCGTGTTATGTATTTTCATTCCTTTTAATTTGATGATGGTAATTAACATTGGTATAGAGAAAAATGCCAGGTGTTCACTCATGTAATTTTTTTTGCATGGGAAAGGCACAATAGCATATGGAGTTACTGCAATCATAGTGATCATTCTTGGGATTGAAATTAATTGTGGACAATTTTGTTGTTGTGGTTTATTTTTGTGTTGATGTAGAGGTTTTAAAAAAATCATCAATTTATGTGAATAATCTTTAGACTTTACATTCTATTTAGTGAAGAAGTGAATTCGTTCTAGTAAATTATTTCATCACAACAATATATTCACAGGGGATACAACAGACACTTTGGACTTTTCTTGTTTAGAAGAAATGAAAATTGAAGACATAATGTAATACTCAGGAGTTCTCTGCAAAAATCGAAAGAGATTGTGAGTTCAGTTTGTAAACATGAAGTGACCCCAAAAAGCTTTTTTCTTCTCCTCCTGGCATGAAAGTTTATAGGTGTGGTGTAAGGTTGCTTACAAGAAAGCAAACTTCAACGCAGCTTTTATAGTTTTAGTATAATTTTCAAAGATTTTTTTTCTGAAACTTCATTATTGTATTTTGGAGATAACATTTAAGTTTAGCGCAATGGTGCCCATGATTCGACTGCAAGGGATGTACTTAATTCAGTGCATAATCGAACCATATTGTTGTTGTGTTGTAATTACTGGTAAACTTATATAAAATTTTAAATGCAATAATGCATAAACAAATAATAAAATGATTCAAAAGGGAGAGGTAGTGTTACAGCAACTTGCGATTTCTAAATTCTTGTCATTGTTCGATCAAATTATTTAATAAAATCTGATTAGCCAAAAACAAGAAAATTGAAAATGAACTAAATTTTTAAACAAATTTATACCATTTCTTTTTAATAATCATGCATGCCAACCTCGAAAAGTATCTATGTATTATTTTAAAATATACATTTGCCTAAATGAATGCATTTAGAACTTGCCTCATGCATCTTGGAATGCCTCAGAGTTGTGGGCCAGGCGGCTTATTTTTGGGTCATGCACCTTTTAGTGTTTATATCTGTTCATTTTGTGAGTCAGCTTTTAAAAGAATGGACTTATATGCTAGTATATATGGTAGATACATATTTCTTGGGATTCAAATTGCGTCGGTGATGTTTTTCATTAAAAGAAATCTCAATGAAGTTGTAGTCATTTGTCCTTGATCAGCAAGTAACTGGGCCACATTCATATAATCTGACATTGAAGAAAACCATTATCTTGAAACCAAGTTTCTGCCAAATAAAAAATTTAAATCATCAAATATTAATTTAATGAAAATGTCTTTCCATATTAAATAATGATGTAGTGTAAACAAATATCCAGCATTTTTTGTGTGGTGTAGGTGGGGGGTATTTTCTAATGTAGTATTCATGTGATAAAGACAGAAATTTGGAATGCAGCTGATTTATAACATCTCAGACTGGTGTACTGAACACAAGCTTCTTGACAACAACAAACGCCCAGAGAAACCACAGTTTAATATCATTCAGATGGTGATAGTGAATCATTAGTGATAGATGTTGTCCTATGAGAAGGCACATGCAAATGTATTTGTAGAAAAACTTTTCTTGACAGGTGTGCTTATAGAGAAGTGCACTTATATAGTAGGTTTTTCAGCTTACCCCTTTTGTTCAGGTAATTGGCTTTATAGCCTTCAAAAGAGAGATTTAAAGCTAACACAAGCAGACACATACAAACTTACAAATACATTTTATGACGCTTTCTTCATAAATTAACTCGTTATATTTCACAAATGTGATGAATAGTATGGTTGCATCGATCCTGAAATATGTACATGGATTTTAAGTTATTTAATTGTTTTCAGAACTGCAGAACATTATTAAATGTATCCATTTATCATTGTTTTGACGTAGCTTGTACAACCTTAAAAGCGTCTTCAATTTTGAAAATATTTTACCCTTTAAATGTTTTGAGAAACTCCTTCAGTTTGTCAGCAGCAATACAAACATTTAATAACTTTTTCTATGAAGAAATTTATTACTTACATTTTAGTTAACAGGTTCATATTTGGTGGCTGAAATGATTCAAAACATCAGTATTTTTTTTTTAAAGAAAAAAGCAGGAGGTCGTGGATTTGATCCCCGTTTTAGTCATACCGAAGACTCATAAAAATGGTACTAACAGCTGCCTCACTTGGAGCTCAGCATTAAGAGGTTAGTGTTAAGACTGGTTGGCCTGGTGTCGGGGTACTGTGACTGAGTGGGACATCATGCTACATCTGTGGCATGATTTCCCAGTGCTGGACATCACTATAAACTGCCTCACTGCAGACATCATAGTGATATGACTGAAATTTTTTTAAAGCTACATTTAAAAATCCTAATCACACACATTTAAAAAAAACTAATGCATGGAGAAGGTTGTTTCCATAAGACAGAATACTCCATGAAAACCTTTTAAGTCCCTGAACATTTTCTAAAAAGGGTGTTGATATGAACTGTGTTAAGTAACAAACTGCCTATGATAAACATGGTTAATTAGTGAATTTTAGCACTTGAAGAGAGGGAAATGATTTATTTACTTAATACACTTGCTATCAAATATGATGTACTGTTGGCTTAAAAGGGTACCAGAATTGGAATAAGTAGAAGAACATTAATGTAACAACTTTATTGCAGTAATAATGGCACCAGGCTTCTTATTGTTCCAAACCAATTTTTTAAATTATTTATTTATAAATAACCATGGCCAGGAGTCCAGTTGAAACATGGAAGACATATGTACTTCATCTTATTCATAGAGCATTGGCAACTTGTCAGGTTTGAAGACAAAATGTATGCCTTGGATATGAAGCTTAACTAAACCAGTGTTTTGCAATCAAGGTCGAAATGAAAAATATGCCTGTCAGGTGTATTTGATATGTAACCTGTTAAAAGTTTGAACATGAAAATATGTCAGTTTTTTTTCAAACATAGCAGTGAAAATTATGATGAGCCGCAAGAATTTGGTTTGTTTTAAGAGTAAAATCATTTAGTCCATGTACCACAAAGTTATGACCTTGATGTGGTATCATACTTATGAATTCTGTAATGTCAGAATCTATTATGATATGCCAAAGCAGGTAGTATTACAGAGCATGAGAGAAATGCAAATTGTATTATGATAACAGATAATGTAGACATTGTATTCACATTCAAAAATTAAAAATTTAAGTAAAAGAAACCAATCTTAAGATGTGACATTTTTAATGCCAAATATTAACAGTTTCTGAGTTTTTGTTTGGGTTTAGACTTTTTAGCCATAGATTTAAAGCAGGACAACATTAAGAGCCTAAGTGGTTAGAGCGTCTGGTTTGGAATTTTGAGGTTGTAACAGCCGAGTCATATAAACAACTTTAAAAAATGGTACTAGCAGCTGCCTCACTTGGCGCTCACCATTAAGAGGTCACATTGTGTTTAGAATCATGTGACTGGATGGGACATAATGCCACATATCTGCAGGAATATGCCTCAGTGCTAGGTATCACTATAAACTGCTACACTGCAGACATCGTAGTGATATGATTGAAAAATTGGTAAAGCTACAATAAAAATCCAAATCACACACACATACATACACACACAGATTTAAAGCAAGTCAGGTTCCAACTGCACATGGACAGATGAACATATGCAGAAACAAGAAATTTGAGTTTTGTATTTTAAAAAAGGGTACAGGACGAAAAATCTTTCTTTTTTTGTCTGCCTGAGCATGTGGCTAAGCAAAAATCCCTTTAAACAAATGCATGTGAATGCATTCAGAAATATCCCATAAAGTGCATTTTCAGTCTCCATTTAGACTTGAAGGAAGAGAATCACAGGGGACTCTGAAATAATAATGCAACAAAAACTGAGAATGAGTATACAGGTGATGAATGAAGACAACTCATTCCTAATTCAAGGATTAAGTGTAACCATACATGTTATGAATTTGACAATCTGAATGAAGTTCAACTAATTCATATTGTATAGGATTAAAGCAAAAATTTACACTAAGCACTGTATTGGATGAATTAAAACTTGTCCAATATTTTCTCCCAGATGCACAAGTGCATGAAACCATGTTAAATTTATGAAATCCCTTCTTAAATCTGAATCAGCATAATGAAATGGGTTACAGTCAATAATTCTAGTAAAAATCCAATCTGATCCTGTAAGAGCTTGATTTCGAGATCAATCAGTATAATCAGGTTATCAGTGATTTCTTGCGGCAGTGAGAGACTTTCATTACCTAGTTATTGCAAGTGTTTTACCAGCTGCACTTGGCAATGTTTTATAGTCATAAAAATGTAGTGCTACATGCTGTAACAATGTGTGTCATTGATCCATTGTTGTAGCCAATGATTGCTTTTACTTTTCTGATGATGAATATAAACAATTTTAAGTTTCATCTTTATTCATTTAACATCATTTATTGCACACACAATGAGGGTTCTTACTGACCCCATTAAAAATTGTAATCTTAAATTAACGCCAGAGGTTGAATCCCCATCATTATGAAAATCCTGGAGAAATCACTGCATCTTTCTATTTACTTTGAGTGCTATTGTCATTATATGAGATCGCTGTTGTTTTGAAGCTTGTCCCCAGTTTGGTGAGCAAGTGACTCACAATTTTCAAATGGCTTGAGTCATGTGTGTCTCAGAATTGGGTTAAATGCATAAAAAACATTGTCAGAGCTAATCAATATTGCTTATTACTTCAGTTCATAAAACCCTTTATTTTGTGAATAATGGTTTTTGTCACTTCTTCCCATGCAACAGTTGGAGGATTTTACTGAAACATTGTGGGCTAGATATGTAGTTGCTATAGATAGACAATAATCTTGAACATTCTTCCTGTCCTATTTTAGGGACATTTATTGATTTTTTAAACAAAAACAACATAAGTTGTAGTTTGAGAATTAAAGTCTGTCATTGCAGGAGAATCTTATTACAATTTTTTATTCTTGATATGGACCCTTTTACTTAGAGTCCAACTGCAAACTATGCAGACACAGATCTGCCATCACATAAGGCACTGGCAGATCTTGGTCTGTGCATTTTGTTAGGAGTAATGAATAGAACAAGCAACATACACCCAGGGTTGCAGGTGCATTATGCTATGGCAGTTTTCTTGACTTACATGTGAGTACAGATGGTAGTTAATATGGATGTACAATAAGAGCTTCTTATTGTTTCTTCTCCAAAACAGCTTGAAGGATTTTATCAAATTTTATTGGCTTGATATGTGGTTGTTGCAGATGCACAATATGGCTCAACATTTGTGATATGTATCACAGGTAATATTTTTTAAGGGGGGGGGGGAGTATTTTAAAAAGACAAACATTTTGGGAAGATTATCATTTCTGAGTCTCCTACATTGCTAGATGAAGTTTATTGAAACTTTGTTGACAGAATAAATGTTGAGTATAAAGACAAGAATATTTCTCACTTTTTCCTGTTTTGCTCTTTATCTTTAAAATTTTTTACAGAAATAATACAAGAGTTTGATTAGTAAAGTTTTACAAAGATGCTTGGCTTCAGTTCTATTATTAAGCTGCTGGATGGAAAAACAAGCTCAGATGAATATTCTTTAAATTGTGGTTTATCTAAATTCTTAAATCAAAATTCAGTCAAACCGCTCCAGTGGCCTAGTGGTTAGACTGTTTGCCTCGGATAAGGGAGGTCGTGGGTTTGATCCTCGTCTGAGCCATACCAAAAACTTACAGAAATGGTACTAACAGCTGCCTCACTAGGCTGTCAGCAGTAATAGTTAGTGATAGGACTTTTAAGCCTGGCTGAGTCATACCAAAGACTTACACAAATGGTACTAACAGCTACCTCGCTTAGCGTTCAACATTAAGAGGTTAGTGTTAGGACTGGTCAGCTTGGTGTCAGGATAATGTGATTGGGTGGGACATGATGCTACATGTGACATCAGTAGCATGATGCTCCATTGCTAGATATCACTATAAACTGTCACACTGCAGACATTGTAGCGATATGACTCAAAAAATTGTTAAAGCCAATATAAAAATCCAAATCACACACTCACACACAAAGTTCAGTCATGCATGTCCATTAAAAAAATAATTTTTCTTTCTTGCAGATGGTATATGACTACAGTACATATCATATCTTGTAGTTTGTGGCAACGTTTTGAAGTGGAAGAACTTATTGGCAAGGATTTGTCAATGGAAATATAAAATTGCAATTACTCCAGTTGTACAATGAGCAAAAACCCTGCCTTGTTCTACACAGTAGAGGTGGGGGACTCCACTTTTACTATCCTGAAGCGCTACCAGAATCTTCGTCCAATTGGATCAGGAGCTCAGGGGATTGTTTGGTAAGTATTCACATATTTTATTGGATATTAAAAATGGAAATTCTTCATTCACATTTCCTCCAGACAGGATTTTTATTGGAATGTTTTTTTTAACAAAATCAAATTATGCTCATGTATATCAAGGAGAAATATATTTGCATGTACAAAATTGTTTTTATCAACTTTCTTATTCTATCCACACTTTGTGTTAACATTGAAAGATTCTAGTGTTTCGAGTACTGGCACTTACATATTTAAAAGAGTAAATGAGACAAAACTTTAAATGGTTGTGTATTTATCTAGAAAAATCAAGGCTTTCACTGCAGGTTTTCTTTTGATAGTAACCAGTCCAGCATTATATTGGGAACCATCACTACTTTTGCCAGCTAAATTCTATCTTAAAATAGACTTTCATAACTGAACTGGAAGACTTGTAATTACCTCTTGTTCAATTATTGTTGTCACTAAAACTCATTGCTATCAGAACAGCCTTGCAACAAGACCTTTTATTGAAGAATTTATATCAATTAAGAAATTGTACTGCTCATCGGACTGGCAAGTTAATGCCCTTCATGCATATTTTATACATGATCTCCTTGAGCAGTCAAACCTCTGCTAAGTATCTTCCACTAGCTACCCATCAGATCCATAATCAAACACAAAATCTCTTTTCAATACTTCATTTCATTGACTGTGACTGTCAGCAGTTCAAAATATCTATCTGATTGCACCATTGTATTCATGGGTCTATAATTTGCACTCTTCTGAGTTCTCACAACTGTATTGCTGTTGTGCACCAGTAGCCAGAATACTTAACAAAAACAAAAATGCACAGGTTATCACTAGTTATAAAACTTTACAAAATTAAATTTTATTGAGCCCTGTTGTTTGCATCTGAATGCTGCTATTAAGCCCCCCCCCCCCCCCCTCTCTCTCTCTCTCTCTCTCTCTCTCTCTCTCTCTCTCTCTCTCTTGGTTCCTATCAGTGCCAGGATAAACCTCTTTCAGGATGCTTAATCTGGCATACCATTTGATGGCTGAATCCTTTCTATCAATAAAGATGGCTACATTCTTCACTTTCTGGATCTCCCTCCTCTATTAAGATCCCCCACTTTATTACACCAGTTAAATCTGCTACAATTAAAGAAGATGTTCATTCCCGTAATCAGAAGGCTTCAGTAGGGTGCCCAAAAAAAATAAATCTATTGCCCTGTATGTACTCCAGGATAACACTTATGATTCAAAAGAGCAGGGGACACTGTGCCCCCAACCTTATCTGGGGGATGCACCATTTTATAGGTACAAATGAAAATAATACAGAAAGCACTGACAGTGATATAAAAATTAGATAATCTTAGCTCCTTCAACATTTCTGCCACTCCAGCTTTGTGGTCTGTACTGTACTATATAAGTTGTATCATGTCCTCAAATGATTCATTCAAATGTTGCCTGGTTATTGAGCTGGAATTGTCCATTCGATCTTACTATCATTTAGCTTCAGTATACAATCATGATCTATCAACACTTTTCATAAATATATTTGTTTTCCAAATTTCTGTATTTACCATATATGTTGGGATTCTGTATTTGTATGGAGAGCATAAATTGATTTTAAAAGAAGTAATTTTTTGTGTGCACTGTATGTTCTGGCACACATTTTTTATTTGGTCATAAGTTGTGGGGCACCTTATAAATCGTTTGAAAATTATATGTTGGAAAATGCACTCCAACTGAAAGTTTATTTAAAAAATATAAAACTGTGTACATAAGATAAAATTCTTTAATCCAGCAACTCATCAACATTACCCTTCTCCTACACACATGATCCATTCTTTCAGTACATAAATACATTTTTAGCTTTCTCATACCATGAAAAATTGTTAGAGGGAACACATCACCTGAAGTGGAAACTACATGGAGAAAGTCAGAGTTTGCAATTTCCCATCTTATCGTCAATCCTTCCAGGAATGCGATTGAAGTACACGAGAGTTTGATCCATGTTAATGATCATATTGTCAGCTAAGTTATGTTTTCTTCAGGCCTTCATAAATTCATTACGTGATTTTATTTTTCTCCAATCTTCTGGGTGACGCTGGGTCTTCAGTGCTTGCATATAAAGTACTATATTTTGTCATTTTTTAAAAACTTGTCCATTTCTTCAATTTATTTTAAACATTTCCGTGAATACTGGTAAAAAGGAACTAAAGAAAGTTAGCTTCCATATCTTGGCCATCTTTGTACAGTCCTACCCATTTATGTCGACATCCTTGGGCCCGAGGAAATATTGTTGACATAGGCGGATGTCGAGATAAGTATTGGAGAGGGATGTCTGATAAAAAATACAAGTTGAAGTCATCCGTAAGGGGTGACATGTCATCGGTGAGTTGCATTTGCACTTTAAGAAAAAAATGGAAACTTTGAGTAGGTGAAGACAAAACCCGTGTGAAATACACTTGTATATTGACAAATTACATTTTGGTTACCTTTGTGTAATAAAATCCAAAATAAATTATTGAATCAGTCACATCCTGATATGAAAGACATTACAATCTTAAGATATTCAATGTCGGCATTAGCACATGGTTGCATAGTTGTTATTTACATGCTTCCAAGTACATGTACCTAAACTGGCCTAGATTTTGGAAATAAAAACCTGTCAACAAGTTGGTTTAAACTGTACTTGTATTCTTCACAAATCTTTTGTATCCGAGGTTATGATGAACTTGTTGCAGCGAAGTTCTCCACACCAAGATTTTTTTTATAAATTCTTTCACTTTTTCGTTGATCATATCACAATCTATGATAAGGTGGAATGTGCCATGCTGGTTTCATTGAACCATTTGCTGTTACTCAAATTTAGCAGTTTTCTGCTTCTTATTTGGGGAGCACAGTTACCTTCAACAGTCTTTCTTTATAGGCTCAGCAGCTTTCATCCTTTCTGACAAGATTCCATGTTTAAGCAAAAAAATTTCACCGACATCTTTGCAAGATGCTCTGCACTCGACTTCCTTAACAGCCAGTTATTTAGTTTTCGGAGACTGTAAATTTAATCTGCGTTTTACACTGCTTTTGAGTAGCCATCATAAATAGCAAGTTAAAAATGAAACTTTCACAGCACAATAAAATTCTTTTAATCACCGATCACTTTGTTAAATGCTAGAATCAATTAGATTTTGTTGCTTTTATTTAAGTTGTCATGAGAGCCCAGCTTTATAGGATCAAATAAAAAAAGCAAGTTTTTTTTGTTTTTTGTTTTTCTGTTTTTTACACCGCAACATTAAAGCCTGGTGGCAAGATCAACTAACTGTTGAACAAAGTATGGGTTGAAACTGGTGGCTTGTAAACATAAATGATTAGAAAACAAAGGATTTGTTCCAGCAGGGACCAATGGCTTCTGTCGACATGTACATTTATTTTTTATCTCAACATCAACATAAGCATGACAATTTGGCAGTAATAGAAGACCATAGGGACTGACTTTGCTTTTTTATCAAAATAGGCGGCTTGTCGACATCAGTGATGTCGATATAAGTGGGTAGGACTGTATATTCAAAATAAAATTTAAAAAATCAGCACACTTAAAAAAATCCATAGCTTCCAATGTCAGCTTGCTTTGCAATAAAATAGGCTTTGTATTAATATCTCTTTTTTTTTAATTTAAAAAAAAGTCCCAAGTCAGCTTCAGAGGTCAGTTTGCTTTGTAATAAAAATTACCTTTGATGTCCTGTTGATAGGTTCAGAGAAGTGTACTGCTGGCTGCCAGTTTTGTTTATTCACCACCAGGGATTATATATGTTTGGCATCTGTAGCTATTATTAGGAGCACTGATGTCTGTGGTTAAGTAGTAAGGATACTTTGATAACCTGAGCTGGTGAAAAGATTGACACTTGCACTCAAGTGAATTTGTTTTCAAATAATGATTTTTATTTGTGAGATACTGTCATACAGTAGACCTGGATATAATTCAGTCTGGACTATTTTGCACCTTTTAGAGGTTAAAAAGTGTTCTGTCGAAATTGCTAAAGTGCATCATTCAGATCTGTGTCTTAATTTAATTTTTGGGGATTTTTTTGATGTCGCAATATACTTGTCTCTATAGCTTTATTTGATGCTTTACCCTTAAGACAATTCTCATGCTGACTTTATTTTTCATGATACAAATGAGCAAGCTTCGTGCCCTATCAGTAGAGCCAAGATGTATTGGGTTCCATAAGAATTATGAGTTTATTTCTCTCTACTGCCAAACAGGTGTTTTTAAAGCTTCCATTGGGTGCTTACTCAGAATTTAGATCCCCAGTCTCAGCCATTTGCTTGCTGGGAATAATCAGTATAGGGTTTTATGTCCAGCTTGAGCTTTTTATGTGGTTATTTGGCTGTCTTTTAAGTAAGAAGATTTGAAAGCATCTCTATTTCCCCATTAAACTTTTAGCTGATATTTCATCTTCACTTTTTCTTGGTGGATTGTATCAATAGAGCATAGCAGTCCCCAACTGATATGGACCTATCTCATGAAAGTTAAGGCTTATGTATTTTTAAGCCATTTTTTCAACATTTTCCTATCTATATCATTTATCATTTGAGGATTGTGATGAGAGCTGCGTTTTGATACTCTTACACAACTTTTTCCTTGTACCTTCGCTTGTTGCCCACCAAAGCATGGGCAATATTTCCTTGGGTCTAATCATTATTTTTCAGAAAGTGGCCTAAGTGAATTCCATCCCAGAGTAGTCTCCTACTATTCAATGAGTATGAGTATTCCTTTTGTTTTTAATTCACTAGTTGTGTGTTAAGTAGCCATCTATCAAACTGACCAATTCAACTATGCCATTGTATTATTGATATTAAAATGTAGTTTGCTTTGGATGGAGATTTGGGGAGGAAACTAACGTTTGCCAGATTACCTACCCAACAAAGTTAGGCTGCTCCTTAGGACAAGAATAAAGGGGCCATATATATGGTAGGCATCTGAAGGTGTCCCATAGGTGATCCATTGGTCAGGGATCTTCTGGTTCAGCCTAATGTGTAGACAGCCACAGCATTTTCCACCATTAAAAGTAATAGCTATGCAATAGCAACTGGTATTATATTAAAATTAGATTTACTCCTCCCCCACAATACATACTTTTGTTTATTAATTCTTGTATACTGTCCAGCAGGAATGGTCACTTTGTAGAAAAGTAAACCAATGAAATCAATAATGTTGGTCTGGCTAGCATGCAAGATGATTCTGATGGTCATTGATATATTTCTCCAACAGGAATTTTTTTACCAATAATAATAGATCTTGTTTCTGATGTCCAACCTTGAAAGGATGATAATTTAATGACATGTTACTAAGATTATTTTATTTAAAATTGCTGTCATAAATTATGCAGTAGTCTGATCCTATAGCCACATTAGAAGCTCATCAACTGTTCTAAACTCATAGTAAACACTATGATAATGCCATGCACTAGTGTGCACTGTGAATGATGTGAGTAGAATGATGACGATGACGTAATACAGCACATCAGGTTGATTGGACATTTCTAATACATGTACATATATAATATTTCTTGTAAATATCAATAGATGACTGTTATTCAGAGTGCTGTTTTATTGTACTGCTTCTACATGTTCGAGTTTTTCAATGCAAGTAAAATTCTGTTAGAACACATATCCAGACCAGCTCTCGCCAAACACAGTCTGCTTCAAGTGTTAATGCTGTCATCAAATGATAATAATCAACATGTTCTTGATTTAACAGAAACAAATCTGAATGAATGTCTTAAAAAGGATCTGTCTACTACTTATTGATTGTTATAACATACTTAAACATATAGAGGGGGTGAAGAAGTCGTGGCTTATTTGAAAGCAAAATGGGTTAATGTCAACCAGTCAGATACAGAACCTTTCCTGGATGATGTCGTTTTTCAGATTCTTATTTGGAAAAATATTTTCAGTGATTGTTGAACAGAAATATTTTTTAAAAATCTAGGTGACTTTATTTAAACAAGATCTAATGCATGTTCACTTTCTTACACTTCATAAAACTTTTTGAAATTGCAATAAACAAAAAGCCAAATAACAAAAAAAATCACTTTAATTCAAATAGATCACAGCTGTATTATATTCTGGAGAATGTGTCAAGCATACATATTCCTGGGATAGATTTAAATACTTGACAATCACTTTAATTCAAATAGATCACAGCTGTATTATATTCTAGAGAATGTGTTAGCATACATATTCCTGGGATAGGTTTCAGTACTTGACAATCACTTTAATTCAAATAGATCACAGCTGTATTATATTCTAGAGAATGTGTCAAGCATACATATTCCTGGGATAGGTTTAAGTGCTTGCTTCCCACTCCTTATTAGGAAGTGTGATTTGAAAGCTGACAATCCGTATGCTCATAAAATCACTGCATATTGATCATTTTGGCATTTTGATGAGATCAAGTTCTATGAAGCTCTGTGTAATCATTCATGGAATATTGTAAAAATCTTTGATGAAGGCGATGGTGCTCTTGATAAATGGATTCAACTTCTTATGTAGGTTGTGGGAAACATGTACTGTTGAAAACAGAGTTCAGCAGTAAATTAATTTCACAATTATTCAATCATTTGTATGAATAGTTAAACTTCCATTTGTTCTTATATATAATATTTAGCACGTACAGTGGGACCCCGCTATAACACGGTAGTTGGGAGCCATAGAATCCGACCGGGCTATGAACCGAACCATGTTGTAAGGATTTAATGGGGGGGGGTACATAAAGACGGGTGCGAAAATGCATGGCACAATTACCATTTTTGATCAATATATATTAAATGAGAAAAACATTTGCTGTGGTAACAGAAATTACAGATATAATATATTACTTTATTCAGAGAACCATGCATTGATACATACACGTGTCTAATTTATGTATACATGTATAATCTATTGCATGAAAAACACCGTGTACTCACCAGCGAATCTTGTAACATACATTGAATCCATAATACAAATATTTCCATCGAAAATATCCACACACGGATGTAAAATATTCAATAATTTTGTCACAGATCATTATGTGACTGAATTCAATGAAAAGAAAAAAAAAAAATTATGTAACGGGTGTACGTAATGAATGATGAAATAGTACATGTCCATAGATTAAATAATGGAAGCTAAAGTGTATTCTTATAATAACTACATGTACATCTCAGGATCTCTCTGTCTCTGAATTCAGTCATTGTAAATTTCAGCACATTTTCCCACCCAAGCTGCTAGTCAAAGTCCTTTGAACTTGCCGCCCAGTTATTGCGTCATGTTCTTTTGATGTGCTCTAATAAATACAGCAGGCAGAACTGGCTTAACCACTGAATTATGTCACTGTTTAGCTCGGCAGTTCACTTTAATGATAAACAATGTACTTAAATTAATTGATTTATACATTCTGGTGAGAATCTTTTATCAACTGCCGCATTGGCTGTTGCTTAGTTGTGTATGAAATTAAGAGAACATATATCGGAGATTATTTTGAGCAACGATTGTATTCGGAATGCATTCAAGCCAAACACAAAGTAGACACGATGGCTTCATTACTCAGGAATCAGTAATTATAATATTGACACTTATGAGCTGTAATTTTTCAACAATAAACAAAGATCAAAGTTCTCAGTAGGCCCAGCAATTGGTTCGTATTTCCGACGTTTATTTTGGCACAAAACTAGAAGAAATTTGATAATACATTTTCTACACGTTTTTTTTCGCACTGTTTAGACGAATATGAGAATGATAATTAAACTCTTAATTTTTTTTTCATACCTAATTTTTTTTTTTTTTTTTTTGGGGTCTTTGAGAAAAATACCTGTAATAAATTACCCGAAATTTCGGGAGCCATGCCACGACCGGGTTATATCCGAATTCGGGTTATAGCGGGGCGGGTTATAGCGGGGTCCCACTGTATTAGTCTCATCAAATGTAACGAGTACTCAGTATGATTTAAATTTGCTAATCATTATGGGAAATAAAATTGCATTGTATTTTACTGGGAAACATCTCTATACTTAAGCCCATAAAATTGCACATGAGGGAGAAATAAATGTGTTTAACTAGTGTATATGCATGTAAAAATAAGTAAATAATTCAAGTCCACTAGATGGATCACTTCCACTAAACTAATCGTGTCCCTCTAGCCATTGTTGTTGATGTGATGATATCCCCTAGTTATTCAGCTCATGTGTTTTGTCTGGTAATGAGTATCTTGAACATTATGATATCTGAAAGGCTGCAATGTCCAAAAATAAAACTCATATCCCCTGTCTCATCCATACTTTATAGACTGGTAAAAATTCTTTATTTGAAGGGTATATAAAATGCAGTTTTCTTGTACATATCTCTGTATATTTTGGTTTGATTGTACTTAACGGTTGAATAATTTAGTCTTTTTTAAGCAACACTCCCAATAGTTGTCAGTTGTGTATTAATGAGTAAATTATACTTGAAGACTTTCTGTTTCACAAAGACCAATGAATCTAAGAATCATTGAAAGCCATACACCCACGTTGAAAATGAGATGAAATTGAATGATGCTTTCATTGATTCCATTTATCCAGTTTGGAGGTGACCTTTTTAGAATATCCAGACAACATGTTATTTCATCAATAATACAACTAATTATTTTTTCCCCAGCCAGGATTGGCTGCAGATCAGACATCGGTGGTCTTGGCTGTGAATATTGGTGTTATGGACAAACAAATGGAAGTCTTTTGTAATACAACATGGATCATTACACATGGCTGCTCTATAATTTAAAGAAGTGCCACTAAAGGCTTATACCATGGTTAATCTATTTAGATCAATGCCCTTTATTGCCATGGAAATGTGTTAGATTTAGTGAACAACTTTAATGACAATATCTGAATGAAACTTTTACAACCATGCTTGCTCTCTGACCTGTAAAGTAGTGTATGCTGTAGTCGGCTGATACAGTATGCTAAACTAGAAATTAAAAGAATGTAGCTAGTAACTAATTACTGGATACAAAAGTTTCCAAAGTACTTGCCTGTGCAGATAAATAAAGGTCTTCATTTATTCGTATAGTAAGCTTCATTCACATGTAATTTGTATGGAGAGGAAACGAAACAATAAAAGATTTTTAAAAAGCCACATGCACTCTTTATGAAAAAGTGCATTACAAAATTCAGCACCAGCACCTTCATTGATTGAGAAAAAAATATAGGATGTAATTTTTATCTGCCTTGTAGGCAAATATTAAAGAAATGATCAAGATTGTAACATGTCTTATATTGGACATATAACTAGAAAGCAACATCACAGTTACCCTCCCAGCTTATTAAAATTTACCACTACAATAAAAGATACTGCTGTCAAATGGCCTAATATTCTTTTCATTGACCCGACAGTTTCCCTTGAAACAGATAATGTGATATTCATTTTTTAAAATTTACTTTTTGTCTCGACTCCAAAATTTCATTAAAAGTATTAGATAATGCATCCATTTCTGTGTCTAAAGATCATGATATTCTATTTTCTGTTAAGGAGCCATGATTGATCAGAGATTAGCATATGCCAGACTTGCAAATTAAAGGGTGCAGGTTTGGATCAAACTATCAGATTTTCAGTCTGGGATGGATGTGATAGTTTGTCCTTACACTTGTCTCCAATATCCTTTGCACTCAATACCGGTAATCTACTTGTGTTCCTGTGCCACAAAGCAACAAAATTACATTATGCTCAATTCAGTTTTCATATATTACTTTATGCTCAATTCAGTTTTCATATATTACTTTATGCTCAATTCAGTTTTCATATATTACTTTATGCTCAATTCAGTTTTCATATATTACTTTATGCTCAATTCAGTTTTCATATATTACTTTATGCTCAATTCAGTTTTCATATCATCTAAACTTAAGCTTACTTTTTTTAAAGTCATTTTTGCAACATTTAACATACGAACACATTGAATTTGAAATTCAGTCAGCACCACAAGAAATCAATAGATATTGCATGAGAGTCATAGATGGTGTCTAGATATATGTTCAGAAGAGTTTTTCTTAGACCTGGTTGTATGTACAGTAATAAATTCAATGATACATTCAATATATATTGATTGTCATATATATGGAAATATTAAAGATTGTAATGAAAAGTGCCAAAGATCTTTGAGGCAGTGAAAGTACCATGTATACTCCTGTAGAAGTAACATTCAATTATAGATTGTAGATCAAGCTTTATGTGCTTGAAGTTGCATCCAATTATATGATAATAAATCAGGCTTTATGTCATTTGAATTTGTATCTGATTTATGCATGAGTATATACGACAAAGATTTCTTGAAGCATTAACAAGTCATACATATAAACAAGATTTGGTGTATGGAAATCTGAAGCATTAATTAAGTCATACATATAAATTGATTCGGTGTATTTCAACCTGGACCATGCAGTAACCTCGATCAGTGAATATAAATGTTGGACTTGTTATTGGTTTGTTTCTTCCAAAAGTACTGGTATATGGAGATCTCTGACTCGGCAATTCAGTCCAGAGTTTTTTGTCATTTTCCCCTGATATGCAGATAGGAAATGCGTTTTGGAGGTTAATTCTCTAAATACATCCAAACACTTGCTTTCAAAAGCTTTTCATTTATCCAGATGCCTAGTTGTGTTATTGGCTATTTTGCTTGCATGTAAGTGCAAAAGGGTACAAGTTGAACTTTTTTCTTTTCTTTTTCTCTAAGGGTAGGGGGTATTGTACCTTTGATTTTCATGTGCACTTTTTACCTCTCAAAGTTATCCAGCCTTTTTTGCAAAGGTTCACCTGTCTATGTATAGTTTGGACTGCTCTGCCTAGGATCTTGTGTCAAAAGGTCTAAAATGTGGATACCAAATCCATTTCTGACAAATGGCAAATTTTTGTTGTAAAGAAAATCTGAAAAATTACATTTCACTCTGTACTTTGTAATGCAAGCAGAAAGTCCAGATTATTTGGTATCAAAGTAGAGCTCTGGTGGCCTAAGTGGTTAGTGTCCGCCATGGATTCGTGAGGTCATGGATTCAAGCTCCAGCTCAGTAATACCAAAGTCTTGTACAAATTAAACCAGCGGATGCCTCACATGGAGTTCAGTATTAAGTGGCTATGATTGGAACTAGTTGGCCTGGTAACAGGATAATATGATTGGGTCGGACAGTTGGAAGCACAATTTCACATGGAATAAAGTTAGTCAGTGCAAGTGTGTAAGCAGAAAAAAAATACCAAAGAAATTCATATGAAGAAGGAAATGTAGAGAGCTAATTAGGCATCCAAATAAAATTATGAACTAGTGATGGATAGATGTCCCTTTTTTATTCACGCACGCACACACACACATACTTTTTCCATGGTTATTTTCAAAATCTCAAATCTTTACTTTCATCTAGTGTACTAATCAACTGAAATAGGAACTGCTGTAATTGAGTAGAAAGTCAATTCAAAAGTCATAAATTTGATATTTGCCCAGGTTAGCCTACAGTAACTGCCTCATGGGAAATGCACTTTGCTTGGGTTGGCTGGCTGATGAAAAGTGCTTACATGTCAACATAGCTACTGTTTAAATTAAGGATGCCATTTTAACTAATAAACATCCTGAGAATCATAATACCAGTATGATTATCATCCATTAGTCTATGTAGATGATGTTTAACACATTAACCGCTGGAGCTTTTTGCTGTTTTCGCATGAAATGCAAGTAGGAAACACATTTTGAGGACTATTTCTGAATACATCCTAATACATCGATTTCCAAGCATATTCCTTTAGACAAATGGCTAGTTGTGCTAAAGAAAATGTTTTTATTGGTTAGTTTGTTGGCGCATAATTTTCATATGGAGAAGACTCTTTGATCAGAATGTTCACCTTATCCTACTTTTTACACAGGTTCACCTATCTGTGTCTGCTTCAGACCAGTCTGCCATAAATCTGAGGCCATGAAGTCTAAAATTTGGACACAAATTCAGATTCTGACCATGGGCGAATTATGGGTGGAGAAAAAAAAACAGGTCCTAAAACATCGGTGTTCCCCTTAGTATTTTGTAGTGCAACAAAAATGTCCAGATTATTTGCTAACATTGTAGAGCTACATCTGTCTACCTTTCTATAATACCACCCACTTTAGTGCATCATGCATGACCTTGACGCTACAGACCTTGGAAGTAGGCTACTACCTCATGCCCCATAAAGTCGTCACTACGGGTTAACGTGTTAAGGAAAAGTTAATATTACCAATGATACTATTACATTTACCCCCACCTCACCCTCCTCCCACAAGAGAGTGCATCCTGGATCCAAAGCCTTCATTATCACCAGCTTATAGTCCTGAACATACATGTAATGCAAAATATGATCACCTCCTACAATGGAGACTTAATAGAAACTGAGTGATGTATGCATAGACAGACACACAGACAAGAGCAGCTGCAGTATACATGCAAAATCACAGATATAAAACCTTGTTTTTATGGGCATACTCAAAGTACTACCATTCTCATGATACAAAAATAATCCCCAGCCTTTTTTTTATATTAAGATTTAGCTGTTAGTCTCAAGTACACCCACATGAATATGCTCTGCTGTTCATAGGCATTACAATAAATTATAGATACAAGATGTTGACCTATGGAACTAGGCTTAAGCAGCATATAGCCTTCTTTAATATCCTAATTTTGTGCATGGAAAATATTAAAAAATATGAAATATGGTTTTAATTAAAACCGACCCAAGGCAATGCACTTCATTGACTTTACTTGGCCTGTGCATATACATGTATGATGTGTAGTAAAACACAATAATTAATCCAAACCAACCTGTTGCATCATTTAGTGTTCTCATTGTTTTTTGATAATCTTATACCTTGCTGTACAACCAGTAGGTGTAACTAAAGGTAAATGCTGTCAGCAATCAGGTTGAATCTTATGCTGTCATTTTTTGTATGTAAAAAATTTCTCCAAATATATGTGTTATCACATTAACCCCTAGCGACAACTTTACTTGGTATGAGGTTGTAACCTACTTCCAAGATCTGCAGCGTCAAGGTCATGCATGATACACTAAAGTGGGTGGTATTATATAAATGTAGACAGACGTAGCTCTACAATGATAGCAAATGATCTGGACATTTTAGTTGCACTACAAAATACTGAGGGAAAAACCTAAGTTTTCGGACCTGTTTTTTTTCACTCAAAATTCGCCCATGGTCTGAATCAGATTTTGTGTCCAGATTTTAGACTTTATGGCATCAGATCTCAGGCATACTTGTCTGAGGTGCACACAGACAGGTGAACCTGTGCAAAAAGTAGGATAAGGTGGTTATTTTGAATAAAGAGTCTTCTCCATGCAAAAATTATGGGTCTGTTAAGCAAAAACAATAATAAAAGAACTCTAACTTTTCACCTTCTGCTCATGCTCCAGCAAACTAACCAATGGAAAACATTTTTTTAGCACAACTACTCATTGGGCTTATGGAAAATTCTTTGGAGGTCGATGTATTAGGATGTATTCAGAAATAGTCCCCAAATTGTGTTTCCTACTTGCATTTCATGCGAAAACCGAAAACCGCAAAAACCTCCAGGGGTTAATGTGTTACAAACATTCAGCAGAGAACACTTGACAGTAGTGCTCATCACTGGCAAACATAGGCCACTGTAACATACTCTTTTGCTCCACCAGATTTGTTGATTGTGATAAAGTATTCTGATCCTTTCAATCAATTTGTTTTATTTGACAAAATAAATAAAAAATAAATTTATTTCAATAAACCTTGCACTCAAGTCACTGGTGCTGATTATTTCTATTTGTACTTCATGTACTTTCACAGCTGCACCATACATTTCTTGCTACCAGGTCAATAAATGTAAAACACCACAGCTGTTTACATAGATTGGAGCCTGTTTGTTCAATAGCAGATAATTTACCATATGATACAAGATGTCGGATAATATCAGTAAATTTGTATGCATGTATGTGGATAGTTTCCTAGATTCCTTTACTGTTCTTAGCCTTGATTTTAAACCTTAGAAATAGTGGTAAGGATTATAGGGGAAGGTTGGTATTTCATTCTCAGTTAATCATGCTCAATGGAAGTAAGTGCTTCAGTTGTACTATTAGTTACAGAAAAGCAAGTATGGGACTGTCTGTAGAAATATTATCAACCATATAATGCTTTTGTACAGCACAGGAAACAAAATACACATACTTTTAGTACATCTTACCCTTGTTACAAGAGGGACGTTTTACTTGCTTGCATCCTTTAAAAAAAAGCCTTTGGTTTAAGTCCTGATACACGATGTTCTCATGTATTTTTTTAATGTTTTCTAATTTCATTGTGTTTTGTTTTTCTGTAGTCATATATTATATATGTTGTAAAGCGCTTAGAGATTTTCAAGATTAGATCCTCATGTTTGATTGAATTGTAGAATTTTGAGCCATGCAAGTGACATAAAATGGAGAATGCCTGATTGAACTTGTTATTGACCAGCACATAGTTTATTGGAAGGTCTAGATATTCTCTGGTAAAAATATCTGCAGCCCATTTAGACAATGCGAACAAAAACTCAAACTTGAACAAATAAGTGATTTAATTTGAAATCCTTGTTGTCGTTTGATATTAGTGATTGAAAATTTACCATGCCATTGAATAATTTCAGCTGGTTACATGCGATTGCATGAAAATAAATATTTTGGTATAATTTTCATATAATATACAAGAAATCCAATGCAAAACTTCAAATAATTGAGTAGTCTCTTGACTGTAAATTCAAACTATATTGGCTTTAGACAAAATCATCATGTGAGACTGCCTTGATTTTCCTAATTGATAAATGGCTTAAGCACTTGATCAATCTAGAAAATATGATTTGTACTAATATATTTCATTAAAGCTTTTGACATGATGGGTCATGAAATAATTTTGAGCAAACATTCTCCAATGTGATGAAATCACAGCTTAATGGTTTACTTCATTCTTAAATGAGAGAACATGACATGTTTATATAAATGAATTCTATCTGATCCTGGGACAATTATATATGGAGTCCCAAAAGGCTCAGTGCTAGGCCCAATACTGTTTATATTATTTATTATTTGCCTACCACTTTTATTTGGCCACTTGATTTAATTAACAGATCACTATGCAGATGACCCAACATAATCAGATGTTGAACACACAAAGCATGAATTGTAAATTTGTATGAAGATTGTTACAAACTGGAAAACTGGTATACAAGCAATATCATGATACTTAAAACTAGTGCATGTGAACTGTATTTAATATGGAAGGATATCAATTTGCAAATAGATGTAGTCCATCATGATATAATATTTCATGTTTTTGTAGATAATAATTTATGATGCACTATGTTACATATATTTAATATAAGTAATTTATATTTATTTTTATTGTTTGTTTGTTAGATTTAAATTTGGCATTTTAAGTTTTAAGATTCGTTCATTGAAGGGGGGGGGGGGGTGACATGTACTTTACAGAGTAAACACCAGGTGTTGACCTCATTTCTGACCTGGCTTCAGAGTTGTAAACAAGCTTTTAAAATGATTGGTTGGTTCCAAGGACATTATGGAGCTTTATATAACATCTTTCTATTTTAGTTGGGTCATACCTTGTTTACGTGATTTCTTGAACGTAAATTTGTTCTGACAGATTCTAGAAGATCGTGACCCCTTTCTTGTTTACGTAAAAACAGGTATATAAACTATGTTTTGGAGCGAGCTATTCAGTAGTAGAAGAAATTGGGCTTTTAGAATCTTAAGTTGTGTCAGTTTGAGTTATTTTAATTACCTTGTACTGGAAATTATGTCAATTTGTTTGGATCAAGAGAAATTATTTTGTTATTTATCTGGAAAAGAATTGTGCTCATAGAAATTTTATTAACAAGAACTGACTTCATCAAGTGACATCGTCTTTCATATTGGATACTTCGCTGGGATTCGAACTTAGAATTATTTGGACATTTTATTACCAGGATTTTTGCTATTTCTCTTGTGGATAATATTTTGAATTATTTTTGGATTAATTTCGGAATTGATTTTTAAAACCGTAAGGTTTTTTTTCTTTTTTGGAAAATATTTGTGCTCAATAAATTGTTTATTAAGTTTTACACACTTATTATTATCACTCTTTCTATGTTACTGTTTATTTGAGCCTAAGAACGTAACAACTATAAATTGTATCAGTAAAAAGATTACTTCTAGTTTATGGCTTCTCAGCAGGATAAGACATTTTATCCCAGAAAGGTGTAGGAAACCATTTTATAATTGTTATGTACAACACTATTCAGATTACTGTAATAGAGTATGAGGAAATTCAAATATAATAGATAAAACCAAAGCCGGCATATCTTGAAAAAATAGCTTTCAAGCTAATATCAGACCAAACAGAAAATGGAAAACTTTGCTGACAAGTGAAAACATTTATCATTTAAAAGCATTTGCGAAAAACTATGTTAATGTACAAAATATCCACAAAAAAACTGCTTCTGTCTATTTTGTCATTATTCCAGTTTAGGCTACCTGGTATTGGGATTGGACAACTAATTCATTTCAAGAGAATTTAAGATTAATATATAATTTTTTTTAAATTTCTTTTTTTTGACTGATGTACAAACCACACCTGTTTCCATTTAATTAGAGCTTTGAGTACTTTTTTCAGCCTTCAAAAAATGGGTGTCTTGCGGCAATATATTTTGTCTTATGCTGTTAGACAGGGGACTCCGTCAGATTTACACGTAACAATATAGTGTTCATATGGAGAGTCCATATGCTATTTAGTCTGTTGGAAATTAAATATAGAATATGAAAATAAAATAAATATTTTGTTGTCATCAATAGTATATAAAATCATAATACTGTACTTGCCACATCTACCAAACAGATCTAATTTCCAAACCAAACAAGCAATTATTCAAAAGAAGTTTGCAATACTGAGAAATTCGCTCTGGTACAGTATTACAATAAAGACGAGAGATATTCACTCTATTTCCTTCTTCCAAACTCATTATATTAGCAATTTATGTGGTGCAGTTAAATGAGAATAAAATGGCTGTAGTTGTATTCTTGAATGCATCAGGGCATCACTAAATATACTATCCATCAGTTTCTAATATATATACTGTACTAATTGTATATTGCATGCATATTGTATATTGTTTTCATATGTACTAATAGTGGCCGTGTGGGGGGTAAAGAAAAGACTGTGAATGTTTGTGCGTTTGTATATAAAATGGGTCTTAAGGTAGATTAATTCTTCAGCTAATTGTGTTACCCTTGTCAGTGTTATCAAAATAATGAAATGATGATAAATTCAGTATAAGAATGTGATTCAAGTACTGATTCATGTATTGATACTTTTAAGGTCAGTTTGTAATTCAGATTGGAAGTTTAGCTGAGATGCAGACTGTACAATCTTAATAGTTTCTTTTTCAGAAATGTGGTTAATAATACTAGTAGTAGTTGGTTATCGGACATTTAACTAGGAGTGAAAACTGAGTTATTTAGCAATATAAATGTTGTTGGTGATACATGTACATTGCAAAATTTGTTGGAATGTAGATCATGAAAGGAATTCTAAAGATCAGTTTGGTTTTGTGTGGTTTATAAAAATTTTTGGGCATTATAAACTGTACATGGTGCCAAGTATGCTTTTGGTAAATGAAGAAAAATTGTACATGGTGCCAAGTATGCTTTGGGTACATGAAGAAAAACTGTACATGGTGCCAAGTATGCTTTTGGTAAATGAAGAAAAACTGTACATGGTGCCAAGTATGCATTTGGTAAATGAAGAAAAACTGTACATGGTGCCAGGTGCGCTTTTGGTACATGAAAAAGACAAGAAGACTCTAGAAAATAATACAGACCTACAGGTGAAGATTTTGACAAAGTGTTGACTTTTTTCATTTTCTTAAGTTAAATATTTGAAAATATACATTATTAAAGACAAATAAAATAGGTATTTAAAATAATCATTTATTCTTTGAAATGTATTCTAACTAGCATGACATTATCAAGGAATCTTAATTTTGTTTTTTTGGTATTATGACAAGTGAGTCATTGTAATTGAGACCTAATCTGTCACCTGTTGTATTATATGACACTCCACTTAGACTGCTATTGTATAAGCTTAATTGAATTAGGGAGCATACCATATTGGGGCAGATGGAACCAAATGTAAGTTTTGCTGCTGCCAATGCTTCAGAAAATAGTAAAAGCAAATTAATTAATTAGTAGCATTTTTTATCATCTCTTCATAGTACCACAGCACTATTTTGTTAGTGAGCATTAATGCTTCCTATTGTAATTTCTAATATTAATATGTTTTCTCAGATTTTTGTCTGGAGATCTCCTGACCAATATACCTGTATTCATTAGTAAGTATTATTAAGACCTAAACAGAAAATAAAATGTTTATTGAGTTCAGAAAGTAACATGCACTACAAATTCTGATTAATTAATTGAAATGTAAGAATTTCCAGAAAGTGCAATATAGTCTATCTAGATACATGTATTTAGAAATACTGTGTAACACAAATAAGATAGTATAGTATTAATGACCACTGAAAATTCTTTTGTTGATGAGACAGCTTTAAATCGCATAATAATTTAGGAGGTGGAGACTTAAAACCATGCTGTAACTTTCAGGCTTTGGAAGTTGGAGTATGCATTAGCTCCATTCATCTTTGCCTGTTATGCAATGGAGTGCATGCATACTGTCACTTTGGTTAAGTCAGTGATACAAAATACAGACAGAAGGGACAAAAGAGTTGAGATCAACACAAGAAACAAAATTAGCACGCAAGATAATCTTAAACCTATTTCAATGAAAAACTGCTAACCCTGAATACAACATCACCCTTGTAATAATTAAGACCATTATATTTAAACAGAAGAAGAGAGTGAAGCAGAATATGTGCATTAGATAGGCAAAGATAATGACGATATGAATTTGGTATAACAGCTTTGTCTAGTATACATTTAGTGTCCATTTGAAAAATGCAACCTGTGAATTTGAGAGGAGAGGGAAAAAATAACTGTAGCACATGGTCTGGTCTTATAAAATGATTTATGTACCACTGTCTCTGCACAGAAACATCAGCTTAGAAACTTATTTTATAATAATGTGGAGTATAAGTCAAATTCACCAATTTTGTCAATTTTCCATCCTTCGTCCATATATAAGTCGATTCGGAGTATAAGATGAGGCCAGGTCAACATCTTGGCTTCACATTTTAAACTAGTAATGGTATCATTGTATGATATTCCATATTACCGGCAATCGTGAAATTGCATTACCGATACTAACATGCTTGTGATTTTTGCTTCTGTACAATTCACTGCTATATTCTGTTATCAATTGACACAGTTGAATAAACAGTCCATGCTCGTTTTATTATAATTGAAAGCACATCCATGCTGTAGTGTAGTTCATTTTATTACCTGTAGTTACGAACGTAACTTCTATAAACTTTCAATGACACAATCCATGTATAAGTCGATTCGGAGTATAAAATGAAGCCCCGACTTTCAAGTAAAAAAGTATCGACTTATAGGCCGGAAAATACAGTACATAAAAGTATGTTGTCAAGAAAATGTCTGTACTTTCAAGCACCAGTATAAAGTATAAATTACAGGTATTTGGATGCAGATTTTTTTTTATTGGACGCAGAAAATCATTTATGCAGGATTCTTTTATATAAATGTCTACATGAAACTGCACCAGAGTATCTTCAGGACTTATCCAGGCTTTTATCAACACAATTCCAGTTGAGATCAATATCACATGGTAACCTTGAAGCACTTAAAACCAAGAAAAGAGCAATTTTATAAAAGCTTTCAATACTCTGGTACAGTTCTGTGGAACAAGCTTCCACTACATGTACAATCTGTTGAAAAAATAGTATTTAAGAAGAGATATCATGTACATATAAGTGTTTCTTATAGATAATGGAATTTAGTATTTTAATACTAAACATGTTAAAATAAACTAATTATTGCCATCTTCATATAATGTGCATTGTTATACTCTCCTTAAGAGGGAGAATAGTCCTTGACTAATGAGTCACCCTCTTTAAATAAAGCATTATTATTATTATTATTATTATTATTATTATTATTATTATTATTAAGAACATAGCATTTTCCTCTGAAAAATGAGTGATTCTTACATAATAGCTCTTGCCTCGCCTGCAATGTTGAAAATAATATGAATACCAATACATGCACATTATGAGGATTCATATAAATCAATGTTTGTGCCGTTGTGGTTTCAGTGAGTACTAAAATAGCTACTGTTTTTAATGAGTGCATGTTAAACTCTACATTCTGTAGGATAAACAAATTCAAACTTAACCACATGTCCTACATTGCAAGTGAAAGCCTAAATTAAATAATATCTCATGAATCTTGAAATTAAGAGCAGGTCTGAGAGTTTTCATCCTCACAGACTTTGCAATACATGTAATGTATTTTTTACTAAGATATTTTTGTAACTATTTCTTCATACACATTATTAGGATCGTCCCCACTCTTTAAACAGTGTCACAGAATGTGACAGTTACCCCATACAAGTTAAAACTGCATTTTCATGCCATTTCTCACACAGTTGCAGTTGAAGTTGATAGCTTTTCAGAAAGACTTGTACTTTGAAGTTGTCCCATTGCATTACAACCATATTTATTAGCTGCAAATTTTCCTTTAGAAAGAAAATCACTTGGAAATACAAGAATATAACAGGGAGCCTGGCAGAAATCAAGACTACAAGCCATGATGAAATGATTCCCAGATATAAATTGTCATATTATTACCTTAAGTGCTTTACCAGCTTGGTCACTCATGACCTCATTTATAATTTTCCCTACTAAGTGGAAAGTATAAATTGTGTTACCAAAATTCGTGCTAGCTACAGGAAAAAGACATTATGCTGTTCTGAATTCTAGAAAAAAAGTTGTTAATCAGCTTGAACATTTTGAAGCAAAGTTGTTCTAACATCCACTTGTAGAAATTGGTGCAAGTATTGTCTGCTCATGGAAAATAGTAGGTTGAAATGTATAGATTTCTTTCAAGGCAGTGACCACTACCAAGTGTATACAGTGTATTTAGGAAGATATCATTAATTTTCCCCAGACTGAGTGGAACAACTAATTTGGAAAAATGTCAAAATTCTTGTTCTATTCAAGACAAAGAACTTGTATCTCTTCCCTCTAAGCTTGTTCAATGTTATCAGAGAAGTGCAACAAAAGATACTGTCCAGCAGGGTTTTCTTGATGAACATCCATGGGGTCATGTACATCGTTGTTTTTCTTTGGGTGCAAACTTTCATCCATTTGAAAAGGCTTTGAATTGACAGAATTGATGAGAAATTCAAGGAGCTAAATGCCTGAGACAAAATAAAGCATACCATCCCGTACTTGACCATTAATTCAACTTTTTCCCTGATACAGTTTATTTTTCAGCATAAATTGGGGAACATGTAATGATGTTGATGTTATCAAAGTAGCAAGAGTGACATATAATTGTAACTATAAATACGGTCATTTCAAATTTTCTTTTTGACCGCTCGTACACAACATTATGCCTGGAATAGTTATATGCCATTACAAGTGCCATTGTCTTTTGCCAACAACTGACATTACTTGCATGCTTTGTTCTTTTTCTTGGAGCATACATTAATGTTATCAACAGTGTTTGCAGTATTTAAATCTGACATCTCATTCCGAAGGATTGAGTGATGTTATAGCATTCTTGTACTGCAAAGACATTGTTTAAATTGACCAGAATAGTGTATAAGGTCAGCTGTTTTATTAAAAATATAACAAACAGAATTAACAAGGTAAGACTCTGCAAGTTTATCCTTTATTTATATTTAAAACAGAAATTTACCAACCACAAGGTTGAAAACTCTCTTGTATACATATAGTACCAAATGTCGTTAGAGTGAAGTAATGTATGATCTCAAGTGTGGACAATGGCTTATTTATAGCAGGTGTCACATGATCTTACTGATCTTTAAAATAATGTCTCTCAACTTAACATTAAGCTGAAAATGCTAATTTATACATGTGAGGCAAAATGTTTATGAAAAAGCAGTGAGAAATTTCTTATCATATTAACTATTTTGTAATTTTGGTTTATTTTTGAAATAACTATTCTTTGATTAAGCCAATAAAAAGGATCTTCAGCTATTTATTCAATAATTCATATGGAAAGATGCAGTCTTTCAAAGAATGTTTGACAAGATAGCTGTATAAGTGTATAACCAAGTTCATCCTGATCTATTTGTGACCATTTTGCACTACCTTGTTTACTTGCCTCCAATTTGGAGTACACTTCTTTAAATGCAGTGCAAAGTAAGTTCACTTTATGCTTTGTTTAGAAGAAGCTGTGGTTTGTACATCCTCTTTCAAAATAATTGTTTTTAGAAATTGTTTCATATACCTTTATCATGTTTTTTAAAAACTATTTCTTTTATAAAAAAAATGATGTCACTGTAACTAATTTTGTTTTGTTTTTTGTAATTGTTATGTTCGATACATATTATTCGCTTTAATTTCCTTCAAGACACATTTTGATATTAACAGTTCTACCTTTTGTAATTAATTCTGGATGTACCTGGTAGTTTAGGGCAAAACAAATTGAAATTGATTAGTCCAGCATTGAACACATTGTATATTGATATCAAACTATGCATGCATACTTGTTTTTATAAACTTGGCTTCTTTTCAGGTATTTCATTTTTTGTAAAGTAATTTTCTGACACCTTTAAAAACACCAGCTGTTGCACTGAAAGTACTGTTTGAACCATAGGTTTTACATGTAATGTAATTATTATGTGTGTATGTAAACATGCTATAGATTTTACATGTAATGTAATTATTATATGTGTATGTAAACATGCTATAGGTTTTACATGTAATGTAATTATTATGTGTGTATGTAAACATGCTATAGGTTTTACATGTAATGTAATTATTATATTTGTATGTAAACATGCTATAGGTTTTACATGTAATTATTATATGTGTATGTAAACATGCATTGCAGCAAATATTGTTTTCAGCTCAATTTTGCTTTTCACACCACGGATTTTTGTAGGGGTTATCAGCAAAACATTTCCAGAAACAAAGACATACACATGAAATCTACTTAGAACATTTGTCTCTTTGCAGTTCAGAGATAATTGATTAATATTACTTCTTTTGAATATTGTTTTCTTTCTTTAACTTAATTGTTGTCCAATGCCATGAAAGGTTTTTTTCAATCAGTTATGTATTGTAGTTATAATCTGTTATTGATTCAAATTTGGCATTCAAGCTGTTCATTTTCAGTATGTTTTTTTGCTGAGATGGGTACTAAAAGTCAATAGGAAGTTCCAAGGTTGAAGTTTACTATTCTATTTGCTTAGACTCACAAGGGACCTAAAAATTGGGTTGTCATTTTGTTGAACAGGTATACTTTATATAAAGTGTGAGAAGTGTTTTCATTTATTTATATCCCTGGTTTATAAAAATTTGCTTTTATGTGGCTGTCTTTCAGTTCTATCTGCAAGCCTGGTCTCAATGATTAGAAAACAAATTGATTGTGTATCATGATATGAAGGTGTCACACAACAAAACTTAGTCCTTGTAATCTGCTGTCCAATGTTTATTGAACACTTTGACTTGACAGTACTGTCAATTAAAAAGCCTTCTTTCTACCATAGTAGCATTGGATGTGCTTCTTCACCAAAGCTTCTTTACTTATTACCTTGTGTACTATATCAGTTTGTGCTTAACAAAGGTTGTGAAGAACATTGTCTTGCTTTTTGGGACCTGAGCTGACCACATTTTTACTAACTACAAAATGAGTTACAGACCATTTTTTACAGCCACAGATCTAACTTGGAAATGCTCATTTTTCACCTGTGGCTGTTTATGACAAGATTTCAAAAATTTCTGATTAATATGCATTAAAAAGAGGGATAAAAACAATGAATGAAATTCTTAGCCAGCTGAGAAAGTGCTTGTGTATCGATCAATAAGTGTGTTTTGAAGAGTAATTTTGCACATTAAATCAGCATGAATAGCCATGGTGGGTCAACAATCTGAGAAAATGTTACTTGGATTTGTAACAGTAGCAAGTATGCATATTCATCAGAAATTAATTTTTATTGCAGACATCGATAGGTTCAAAAGATCCATGATTCTTACCCATGGCTTGTGTATTTATGATAGAGCCCTTGAACCATACATAAAATTGAGTTGATGCAACCCTTGAACCATACTTTAAATATAGTTGATGCAACCTACACCACAGGCACATATCTGCAACACAGTCTGACGCTGAAATTTTGGTGTATACAGAGAAATGGTGTTTAATTGTTTAAACTTTTTAAAACTTGTGTGATTTTTTTCTTTGTTATGAAATCTTGTTAGTGTAATTTATTGAATCATTTGAGACAAGGAATATGTGTGTATGTCTTTATGCATATCTACATTTTGGTGACCTGATTAAAATATTCATGCCATTGTAGTAATTTTTGTACATTTTTTAACTCTCGGATTTTTGGTTTCCTATGTTTATTCAAACATGAATCAAGTTTTTTCAAAATATTAGTGTTAGGTATTTGAAATCCAAACACTGTTATGTGACTGTCTTTATGATGCAACATAGTAAGTTTAAACAGCTTGATCCTATTGCTCCTGCATGCATCCAGGTAAACAGCGCATTGGGCTAATTGTTTACATCCAGATCCCTCAGGAAGGTATTTAGAAATAGGTCATTCAAATTTTTTCTGCAGATAAGCTTGAATGTTTACATTAAAACATTTCGGGTATAAATTAGGCTGAATATTATGAATGGGTTTCAACTTCATATCAATATGTTTCAATTTATAAGTAGCCATAAACAAAATTCTGCCATTTCAGTTATTATGTGTGTTGCATCAGTTTTATTATTAAATACTTTATCGAAAATAACTTTTTTTTTTCTTCCAGTGCTGCTTATGACAGAGAGACAGACCAAAATGTGGCAATAAAGAAATTAAGCCGTCCTTTCCAGAATGTGACCCATGCCAAACGAGCATATAGGGAGTTTGTCCTCATGAAATTAGTAAATCATAAAAATGTAAGTGTCAGTAAGTGTTGTTTTTAGACAAGATACACAGTGGCCAATTCTTTTGCATTGGTACTGTTAATGTCTCACAATAATGTGGAAGGTGGTAATATATGTAGCGTTTCAGTACCCATTCATGTTTATTTGTCTTACAATAACCATTGTCTTTATCATTAAAATGATTCATTTTTGGTTTATTTTTGTGTGGTCAAAACATCATGCTTGATCACAATACCATATTTGCCAACCTATAAGTTGATTCTTCTTTACCAGAAAATATGGGCATGGTCTCCAAATTTATAAATGGCTTATGCCATTCAAATCTTTGAATCTTATGCTGTCATTTTTTTTATGCAAAAAATTTCTCCAAATATATGTGTTAACACATTAACCCCTAGCGACAACTTTACTGGGTATGAGGTTGTAACCTACTTCCAAGGTCTGTAGCGTCAAGGTCATACATGATACACAAAAGTGGGTGGTATCATAGAAAGGTAGACAGATGTAGCTCTACAATGATAGCAAATGATCTGGACATTTTAATTGCACTACAAAATACTGAGGGAAAAACTGAAGTTTTTGGACCCGTTTTTTTTTTTCACCCAAAAATCGCCCATGGTCGGATTCTGAATATGTGTCAAGATTTTAGACTTTATGGCCTCATATCTATGGCAGACCGGTCTGAAACGCACACAGACAGGTGAACCTGTGCAAAAAGTAGGATAAGGTGAAAATTTTGAATAAAGAGTCTTCTCCATATGAAAAGTATTGGTCCGTTAAGCAAAGAAAAAACATAAAACAAACAACATCTCCAATTTTTGCCCTTCTGCTCATACACCAGCAAACTAAACAATGAAAAACATTTTCTTTAGCACGACTAGCCTTTTGTCTAACTGAATATTGCTTGGAAATCGATGGATTACGATGTTTTCAGAAATAGTCGCCAAAATGTGTTTCCTACTTGCATTTCATGCAAAAACAGCAAAAACCTCCAGGGGTTAATGTGTTAAAATAATTATCAATATGGGAAAAGATCGTGTATGAAAAAATATGACCTTACATTTGAGAAGGATTTTAAAATAATTTCATGTACATTAGTATATTAAATTAACATTCATCAGATGTAATTGTTTGAAAATAGCATCAACTCCAACTTTTCCACTTCTGCTCATGTGCGAAAAAAATAACCAATGGTAAACAATATTTTGAACACGACTAGGCATTAGGCTAATGGAAAAATGCTTAGAAGTCAATGTATTAGGATGAATTCAAAAATAGTCTCATAAATGTGTTTCCTACTCGCATTTAATGCGAAAACAACAAAAACCTCCAGGGGTTAATGTATTAATGCATGCTGCTATTTTATTTGGAAAAAAGGTTTGGGGTCTTTTTAGCCAATATATATATATATAATTGTTAATTTGTGGAATATTTTCCCCTTATTAAATCTAAAATGCTGAAAGCCACTGTAAACCTTTTACCTAATAGTTATCAGCATTTTACATTTTACACAAAATGTTTTGCAGGCATGCATAATATTAAAGGTGTTGCCCAGGAGGCAGTACACTAGTGCTTGATTACATGAATACCACTATTGAAATCAAAGATTGTCAAATGATTTTAGAGTTGTCATTATTTTGAAGTAGTTTCTTTTTAAAAAATATCAAGTGAATGACTTATAAAGGCATGTGAAGAATACAAGGTGCATCTCCATTTTTGGAGTTGGGGATTGCATAAATTTCAAATTGATGCCCCTGTCACCATTGATGAATGACATTGTGTCATTATGTTTTGTATTTGTCTCTTAGAAAAGCAAGATAGTGATATCATGGTGAAATTAAGGTATGGACAAGAGTGTCAAATGCATATTTTACTATCATTTTATTTTCAGATAATTGGTTTGTTGAATGCATTCACACCACAGAAGTCACTAGAAGAATTTCAAGATGTGTAAGTTTGAAACTAATTGTATGGTTCCTCTACGCTTACAAAAAGTGGTCAGGCACATTCAGTAAAATATTACCAAACTTTATAAAATAATTAAGTTTATCAATGTTTGAATATTTAAGGACTTGAAACTTGTAAACTTTTTTTTTCTTGTTTCTCTTTTCTCTTTTTTGTTTATTATTATTCTTTTTATAGAGTTTTGGCATCATGACCATAGGTTTTATGTTATTAAAAAATATACTTGTATTGGGCAGGATTTATTTATCATCCTTTTTCGAGATCATAGCATTTTATCTTAAAGGACTGCATATTTGCATTGATTTGGTAGAGTTTATCTTAGAATTATACAAGTAATCATTAATGCATAGACAAGATTATAATGTAATGTCATTAAACCCTTTACAGAATTCAGCTGGTATAATGCACTTTTGTGAAACACAATTCCAAATATAACATAGTAATGCTATGGACTCTTTATTAAAATTATTAAAATTATTTGTACTTTTTTAGGGTGAAGTTTAAAATAAGATCCATCAGCTGAAATGTTTGCTTAAAAAGATTATACACTGATGTTCATTTATTTAAGCAAAATGTTTTTAGAAGAGGTATATACATGTATGTTTTTTGTGCTCTTAATTTATAAACAAAATCACATTCTTAATATCAGAACATATTGCATCTAAGTTGAATCACATGATTTATTTTTTACAGCTGACAGGTTTTTCATGAATTTAAATCACTTTAAACTTGATGACTTTGTAACTGTCTAGATTAAATATGTGAATTGGCAAGTATATTTAGGACAGTTGGGTGTTGCATCATGACTTTAATGTTACTCACATGATCTGATGTATCAAATGTACAACAGTATTTTCAAAAGAAAGTAACATAATATTTAGTATTATACCATTATTTCCTTTCTAAATCATTATTATTGGACAAAATTTAGGTGCAAATACCTTTTTTTTATTTTAAAAAAAAAAAACCCCATCAAATTTACATTAAAATTTAAAACACTTGATGGTCATTTCCCCCACCACCACACATACATTCATATAACTTTATATCATTCTTGCTATACAGTTGCTTGGTTCATTAGGTAGTCGGCATTTATAGAATTCATGTACTGAATTATGATGGAGAGAGCTTACATATGTATTGTATTGATCAGATTGAACTGTCATGAATTTGAATCAATTTAATGAAACATTTTCATTTGAGTTCCCAAAAATTAGTTCTCAGCCAGTAGGGTTTGAATCCCTTCAAGGGACCTATGTTTAACCCTTTACCTCAGAGTGTATGGCTTTTAAGCCTTTTGATATACATGTAGCAAAGTACCCAGTGCAGTGTGCTATAAATAGAACAACTGTTTCATATTCAACCCATACACATATGCCTGCCTGTTAGCTGTTAAGCAGTGTATGTTACGTTTAACAGCAATTCTAACCATTTACATTTTTGGTGCACATCTATTATGTATGGAAAGATTTAAGAGTAAAATCTGATCGTTATAGCTGTATAATGATTTTTCAAGGCAGAATTTTTATGTGCTTTAAAATCTTTAGAGAACTTGTTGACCATCAAGTCAGTGAAGCCATGTGACCAACCGTAGCTGCCATTTCTCGTACTCCAAATTTACGTCTTTGCATCTACATCACTAAATCATCTGAATTTGATAATTTATAAAAACTAACAATTACCTAAGGTTTTGAAGGTTTCATAGTTGTGATTCTAATCCTGAAACCTAAGTAAGTACTAAACGAAATTTGTGACTTTCATTTTGGAAAGTGGAGAATACTACCCAGTTACTGTAAATAGAAGATTTCAACCAAAGCATAAACAGCAACTATGTGATCTGACATAATGGTCATTCACACCAATGGCTTTAGTATCTGATAGGGTTTTTCCCCCGAACATGGCACTATGAAAACCCACTCAAAATGGCTGGTGTTTACAGAAGGCATCAAAAGGCGCTTACATGAGAATGGTGTAGAGATATAAAAAGGCACTTATATGCATCTAATAGAGGTGTCCAAATGTGCTTTCATGCGAATGGAGTAGTGGCGTCCAAAGGTGCTTGCATGAGGTAAAGGGCTAATCTTTGTTATGTTGTGGGCCAGGTACTTGGTGATGGAGCTGATGGATGCAAACCTGTGTCAGGTGATACAGATGGATCTGGACCATGAAAGAATGTCCTACCTACTTTACCAAATGTTATGTGGTATCAAGCATCTACATTCAGCTGGGATTATCCACAGAGTAAGTACTTGTGGTAGCAAGCAACAACCCTCAGCTGGGATCATCCACAGAGTAAGTACTCAACAACATTACTATATAAGGAGATGATGGTGATGGTGTTAATGATGATGATGATGATGATCATGACAGTCCAGCACACTTGCATCACAATTTACTAATTTAAATTCATGTAGCTGAATATGCTTCTTTTTTAAATCATATGTGAAACATAACCTCATCAATTTTATATAAATCAAATAGACATTTTCAATCACTGGAATTTCTGAACTAATCAATATATCTTGACAATTTCTGAATTTGCTTTAAATTTGTCACATGAAAAAAAAGATTCCTTGTAAATGATGGGGCTTTCAAATTCTGAGATTCATAAATATAAAGCTTAGGTTTATATTTCTTCTACATTTCTATACCATTAAAAAAGCAAGTCACTTTCAAAAAGATATACATCTAAATGCTTGTAATATAGTACAACATATGTAATTGCCAAACCATATCAGACATGCAAAACATTTGTAAAGACTTGGATTTTGAATAACATTCTTTTGCTTGAAAGTTAATCAGTAATATAATAGAAAAATTTGTTAATTGTTTGAATAATTTGAAGCACTGTTGTTTGACAGTTTTTATTGTACATGTTTTTCCATGAAATGTATTTAAAGATTGTCCATAGTATCATTCCAAATGTTAAAATTCTTGTTTTTTTTTTAGGATCTGAAGCCCTCTAACATTGTGGTCAAGTCTGACTGTACATTAAAGATCCTGGACTTTGGTCTGGCAAGAACTGCGGGAACAGGGTTCATGATGACCCCATATGTAGTCACACGTTACTATAGGGCTCCAGAAGTAATTTTAGGGATGGGCTATAAAGAAAATGGTAAGTAGGAATAGTAGAGTGACTTTTGGTAAGGCCCAGCATCTATTTATTGGACACAAGATTATCACAGCCTTAATTAGGTAATCTCAGTGGTACTGGTGAAGAAATTTCTTAGTCTTTGAGATGGAGGAAAGCTGGGAATTGGATTAATGCAACTACTATGAATTGTTGATCATTTTGCCTTTTATGTGCACTGAAGGTAGAACCTGATGGTGTAAAGGTGCGAAAGAATCAGCTTCATCGCTGTATTAATCAGGTTAACAAGATCTTAAGCAATCATGGCAGTCCTGGTTTCAATCTAATTTTTAAAGAATAATACTTATCAAAGATCATTGATAATACTTTTTGACTGGATCTCAAGATGAAGGTTATGGTTTTTTGCACATTATAAATTAAATTTATTGTCATTGTTGAATAATAATATCCAGGGTGACAGTGGTCTAAAGCACTCACATTTGCCAATCACTGTCGACTCACCTGTCTCTGTGTGGGTTTGAGTTTTTGACTCAGCCAATGTGGATATGTGAGAAAGTTTACCAGTAAATACTCTGTGAATCAGTGGTCCTTGCCAGTGTTTTCCTGTAATTTACCTTAATCAAATACACTGGCTGCCATGTATAGCTTATCATGTGCTGAAAATGGTGTTAAAATAAAAATAAACAACAAATTTGGATGTAAAGCAACTTTCCAGACTTAATCAGGAAAAACAAAGAAACATATTTACTTGTGTGTATAACCAATGCTATGACTATCGCTTAACTGTTGTTCGAAATATTAAAATAAGAAAAGAGATTAACCATTATTCAGAGAGCAATCTCAGGCCTCATGAGATCTATCTTGGTTATTTTTGCAAAGAAATTAATTTTTACATTCAGGTTATGTTTGGCATCTGGATACTTTAAGTTCTTCTGCATCACTAACACTCATTAATGACCTGCAGAGATAAAGAAGAGGAATTTTTATTTTCACTCAAAACTGCCTTAAAAAAAATAAATAAGATGCATGATATATTCGTAATTTCATGCTTTTTTGATAAATATGCATTTTTTTCATTGTTTCTCTATTTCAGTTGATATATGGTCAGTGGGCTGCATTATGGCGGAGTTGATACGAGGAGGAGTGATGTTTCCGGGTAGTGACCGTATCCTTGTTCTAATGATATCTCTGATTTGTAGTATATATTTGTTTAGGGATGTTGGTGGTTTCTTGCAGCTTTACTGCAAGATTAGAGAGTGGGAAAAGAGATGTCACTCTTTTTTACTTGCATGTGCTATGATTTTACAAGTTAGATGTATTATTGACAGGGTCAAAGAGGAGATTCTGCATTCTGCAGACCTCTTGTGTTAATTTGTACATGGGATTGTTGTCTGGTGTTTTTTTCCCCATTAAAATGTGTTGCCTGATCATGTTATTGTTCGGAATCCCAAATCCAGCTCTCCCAGAGACAATAATGTTCTATCTGTATTTAGACAAAATAACTCTTGCCCATTACCCCCTTGCCACCAACAAGCATGGCTAGATGTAAGCTTTCACTGTGAACTGATAACATCATTCACATTGCTTCATGAAATCCTTTGAAAATTTGAGCTCAATTTCATACCATCTGTGGAAGATTTTGTTGTTTTCAGATGTATTAAGGATTATTGTTAATGTGGTATACATTATTGATTTACTTTTGACCTTATTTATTTGAATTTATTCACCCACACAGATTTAGTTTCTGTGTTTTCTAACTGCATGGTTTGACTGGACTACATTCTAATTTAACTTGTTGAAGTCTATATTTATCACCATGGCATAGCAGGTGTCTCTGGCATTATTGACAGTTAACATGGACCACAAAAATGAAGTTTCTGGAACTTATGGAACTTATTGTATGCAACAGCAGATCTTATCCCTCTAGGTCACCTCTACATTTCTACAACTATTCAGATTGTTTTATGCAGAACCAGATCTTTTCCTGCTGGGTCACCTCTGAATGCACCCTTTGAGATGATCTTGCAATCTCAAGGCACCTGTTTTCCATGCCACTCATATGCAGGATCAGCATAATGAGCGAGATGGTATCATTTTTGGACCAGTGGTGAATTCAAGGTTGGCTCATGACAGTAATACCTCTCGAACAGCTGCAACTGAATGTGACCATGTGACTTGGTTGGTAGTTGTGGATCCCATCTGTTAGTGGCCTGTGGGGTATGGAGGACACAGGTCTCCACATCAATCTCTTGGGATGAAAGCTAAAGGTTTATGAAGGAAGTGGTGCATTTTCATGGACTGGTGCAATGACAGAATATCATCCCTTTTAGTGCCTTTGTTCCACGAGTACCTTTTTCTTTGACTGTTCAAAGAGAAGAGGGGCCCCAAGTGGTCTAAAGCTCTCTCCGTTACAAATCACTGCCATCTCACCTGTCTGTGTGGGTTCGAGTCTCAGATTTAGCCAATGTGTGTATGTGAGAAAGCTTGCCAGTAGCTTCTTGTGGGTCGGTGGTTTTTTTTCTGTGATTAACCCCGGGTTCTTCCTCCACCATTAATACTGGCCGCCATATATAGTCTATCTTGTGCTGAAAAATGGCGTTAAACCCTACAATAACAACATCACAGAAAAGAATTTGGCTCAATTTGCTATTAAGGGCTACCACTCCTTGATATTGGACACATTTCATCATGGCCAAGAGGATCTTGGTAATAACAATGCTTTCTCTGATCCCTTCAAGATGACTTCTCTGTTCATCACTCTATACTTGCAAAGGTCTAAACTACTCACACTGTTTCCCAAGAGGAATCATTCTGGGGTTTTGACTTTGCCATTGTCAAACCAATTAATGTTTTTAGCCATTACCTCACTGAAGCTCCTTTCATACAAAACCTGTTTCCTGATAGCATTTGCTTTGGCATGCAGAGTCTAGTTACATGCACTCTCTTTTGACCCAGCTCAGCTTCAGTTTCAATCAGATGGCTTGCTGGTCCTTACGACCCAACCCAATTTCATGGATTTCGTTGCTGTCACTGGGCATTCAAAATATATTACCTCTTTTCAGTATTGACACAACACAAAAGGCTCTCAGACAAGAACTGGCTCCAACATTATCTGAAGCAGACTGAGCCAGTTTGTGGAGCTGAAAGATGGGAAAGAAAAGATAACACCTAAAGCCCTCATACCATTATTGCATGGCATACTCTGAAATCTCTAGAACAGAATTGCCTTGTGAAGATCTCTGCACATGAGATAAGAGCAGTCTCTTCGAGCTTTGCCTTTGACCTTCATGCCGCTATCAAAGATGTCATCAAAGCCAATGTTTTGTATGCACAGTAAACAGTGAGTTTTTATCTGCAAGACTTGGTTACACAATGATACACTTTGAATCCAGTAGACCAGGTCTCATTTGCACAAATGGCTACAAGACCCATTTGACATCAGATCAGCACAATCACTGGGTGGTCACCCTGTGCAGCTTTTGCTAGATTCAGCCAGACATTTTATGTGGTAAGAAGATTTCATTATTTTTTCTTCCATAACTTAGCCAAATAACTTCTGGTTGGAGTTAGGAGAGTGGGTTAACCTTCTTAGTGGGAATCCAGTCTTCTTCCCTCAGAGATAAACTGAGGTAAAGGTAGGATGCTCAACATTCTCTATTACCTCTTCTCCTAATATTAATGTAATAAGGGAATGTTTTCAAAGAAGAAAGCAAATTTCTCAAAAAGAAATGTTTGTTCTGAAAAACTTTTCAGATCACATTACTTTAATACCCTCCCATCCTCCCATAATGCAAGCATCCTGTTGCATGATGTTCCACTCGGTGACATGTGGAAGTGCTGAGCAAGAATTTTTGCCCTTTTACTATCAAATACATACAGAAAGATGCATTTTTGTCTTAGGGAGGGCTGAAATCAGGAGGTAGGTTGTAGGGCATATGAAACTAATGTTAATGTCATCAGGAATGTATTCAGGGAGAAACATACTTTACAGAAAAATTTGCTGTATAGCATGGCACAACATGTGCTGTTTAGTACCAAGGCAATTGGAGCAAAGTACCCTGCCCAAGGACACACCACAGTAGCCAACCTGGTACAATTCAAACCTGTGCTAATGTGGTGGTACAATTCAAAACTGCACTAATGTGATGGTACAATTTAGACCTGCACTAATATGATGGTACAAATCAGACCTGCGCTAATATGATGGTACAATTTAGACCTGCGCTAATATGATTGTACAAATCAAACTTGTGCTAATGTGATGGTACAATTTAGACCTGCGCTAATGTGATGGTACAATTTAGACCTGTGCTAAAGTTATGATACAATCTAGAGCTGCGCTAATGTGATGGTACAATTCAAACCTGTGCTAATGTGATGGTACAATTAAAACCTGCTCTAATGTGATGGTACAATTTAGACCTGTGCTAATGTGATGGTACAATTAAAACTTGTGCTAATGTGATGGTACAATTCAAACCTGTGTTAATGTGATGGTACAATTCAAACCTGTGCTAATGTGATGGTACAATTTAGACCTGCGCTAATGTGATGGTACAAATCTAACCTGCACTAATGATATGATACAATTCAAACCTGTGCTAATGTGATGGTACAATTTAGACCTGCGCTAATGTGATGGTACAAATCAAACCTGCACTAATGATATGGTACATTTCAAACCTGTACTAATGTGCTGGTACAATTCAAACCTACACTAATGTGATGGTACAAATCAAATCTGCAAATGGAATACGTTCCAGCCCAGGATCTATATTGTGGTATTCCATAGGGGTCTGTTCTTGGTCCTGTTCTCTTCATTCTATATACCTAGCCACTCTCAAGTGTCATAGATCATCATCCAGTGTCTCACCAATTAAGATCGTTCCAGTGGCATAATGGTTAGAGCATCCACCTCAGATGTGGGAGGTTGTGGGTTCGATCCCCAGCCAAGTCATACCAAAGACTTATAATAATACTAATGACTTTATTTAAAATAGTAATAATATAGACTTTATTTAAAGAGGGTAACACAATTAGCTAAGAACTAATCTACCTTGAGGCCCTCATACAAAGGAATTTTTATATTTTAGCAAGACTTAAAAAAATGGTAAAAACAGCTACCTCGCTTGGTGCTCAACATTAAGAGGTTAGTGTTAGGACTAGTCAGTCTGGATAATGTGACTGGGTGGGACATCATGCTTCATGTCTGCAACATGATGCCCCAGTGCTGTGCATCACTATAAACTGCAACACTGCAGACATTGTAGCGATATGATCAAATTTTTTTTAAGGATACTTTAAAAATCCAAATCACACACACACACACACACACACTCACCAATGTACACTGATGACACCCAAATATACAAAGCTACCCACCCATCCGAAGTTGATGCTACCATCCAAGGTGTAGAGAGGTGTATTTCTGATGTGAATCATGGATGACATGTAACAAGCTGCAGATAAATGATGATAAAAAAAAGACTGAAGCCATTCTGATCATAACACAAAGACCTTCTCATTGACATCCTTTACCTCAAACAATAAATATCAGCAACACCAACATTAAATTCACAGTCAATACAAAACCTAAGTGTTACACAGGACAGTACTCTCACATTGCACCAACATGTCATGAATATATGCAAGGTTGCATATCTTGAGCTGAGACACATCAGTTTCATTGGCAAATATCTTTAAGTTGAAAACACTTGTGTTCATTAGTACTTTCAAGTCTGGACTACTGTAACTCGATTCTGTCTGGTTTGTCTCAATATCTACTTTTAAAAAAAACTTCAAAAAAGTTCAAAACACAGCTGCTCGGATTATGCTTAAGAGTACACAATTAGAGCACTCCTCCCCGCTACTCTGTACTCTACACTGACTATCCATTCAATCCAGAATCAAACACAAAAATTTGTTCTCTGTGCTATGTTTCACTGACGGACTCTAGTCCAACAAACCTATCTGACCTCACCCATTTGTACACACTAGCAAGATATTTATGCTCCTCTTCTTACAATCATACATTCCTTATTCCCACTATGAAAATGAATATTTTCAGCATTTTTGTTGTTTTCTAATTCCATGTTGTTTTTTTATTTGATCATATCATTATATATGTTTATTTTATGTTGTTTGATTTTGTAAATCGCTTAGATCTTCTTTATTTTTATTATCTTAAGTCTGACATATTCATTTATGGAATTGTTCGTCTGTCCAATAACTAGGGCATAACCGACTTTTGATCCGGAAATCGGATTCCACCGGATAGTATGAACTTCTGATTAATCGGAGTCGGACAAGGCAGGAACGACCGATTCGGATAATAAAAATAATAAAGTTGAATTTCTATAGCACCGTGTCTAACACTGCGTGTCATTCGATAATGCGTTAATAAAGTTAAATAAGAAGTCAGAAAAGTCCAGTATGGTCAACACAACCACGCTGTGAAACAATCTATGTGAACTGGCGGATAAAAACCGAAAACGAAGCCGGATATGGTAAAGTACTAAGTAACATGCTAGACACGGCAAAACCAGATACCAGAAACCCGGAAACGGAAGATGAAATTTTTTAGAAAACAAAATACGGATTTAGCATTTCCGATTAATTGAATCGTATCCGGAATCGGAAAAATTTCATGCCCAAAATCCGGAATCAAAAATCGGTAGAAAAATGCTAATCGGTTATGCCCTACCAATAACATTTGTTTGTCTAGAGCAGTGCTGTCTAACCTGTGACCCACAGGCTGATTTTAAATGGCCTGCCAGAGCTCAAGCAATTTTTGGTGCAGTTATGTAAAAAAAAAAAATTAAAAAAAAATCCATGACTTACTGTAATAGTATATCATCTTAACCAGATAAAAGTTGTGAATAATTTTTATAGTCATTGATTTTAAGCTTTCTGCTGCAGCACTTTTCTTCAAGAAAAAATTTCAGCGGCCCATGGTGTCAAAAAGGTTGGATAGCACAGGTCTAGACAATCCAATGCCATTCCCCCTGCATCATTGTCAAGGTCATGGCAAGGCAAATGCTATTCTGTGACTTGTATACTTTTATGGAGTACCACTTTTTGAACTACTGATATATATAAAACTTGTACCAATTGTAAATCATGGATAGAAGGTCTGTTGCATGTAGTAAATGCACAACTTGCTTCTAGATCTAGGTTGCAGTAATAGAAAATGCAACTCTCCTGAATATTTTTGTCAAGAGTATAATGTTAGAACCATTGAAGTTATCAATGAAACTTTATATGACTTGATATATCATAGCCCAGTCTCCTACTTCAGAGTTAAGACCATAGCAAGGAAAAATATAAATCAGTGATCTCAGTCTACATATGGGTATAATTGTGAAACCAATGATGATGTTTCACTGAAACTTTTATATATATATATATATATATATATATATATATATATATATATATATATATACTAGCAAGTACCCGGCATGCGTTGCAATGCCACTGAAAAAAAGAAAGTGTTTGTGTTTTAATAGACTATTTGACTGGTTTCAGGAATGCATCTCAGATTATTTAGTGGTATTTATCGAGCCCACAATAAGTGGTTACCTTACCGAAGGTGTTTTAGGTATCGCTACCGATTATGAATTTCATACAGCTGTTGATTTACGTCATCATAGTTTCAGCCAATCCAGACCATGTTCGATCACGTGACATATCTATGGCGCCTACAGTTCACACTGAACACACGCAATTTTAGGTATCGCTACCGATTATGAATTTCATACAGCTGTTGATACTCACCAAAGTTTTATCGCAATCGGATGAACGGTATAGGAACGCATACGACACAAACGAAGAAACAAACAAACATACATTTTTTTTCATACTGTCAAATAGCCTATTCTGTTTATTGAAGTGCTTTTGGATACACAATATTTTTTGTTTTTCTGTCTGGTGCGTATATGAATAAATCAGAAGGTTTTCCAACGCGTGAACATGCCACATACAGCTGTCCATGTGAGAAGCATGGATTTTCCAAATTTAGTCCACACACTTGTAGCGATTGTCCCTGTGCTTTGTTTATGGTAATTGCAAATGCGAGTCGCACCGGAAACTGCAAACGTTTGAATTCGAATGGCATATCAGTCGGAATCATAGGGATGCGTGGCTAGAGCCCATCTTCTCCTTTAAATATATTGTAGTTCTACACGCATATTGGTCTTCAAAGTCAATTTCTGCACGTGTCGCCATAAAACTGATGATTTGAGACATGCATTTAATTCATCAGCAGCTGTTGAACGTGGTATAACTGGTAGAGTTTGTCGAAAATCACCAGATAATAAAATAAGTGCGCCACCAAAGAGCTGTTCATTTCCTCTCAAATCTTTTAGTGTACAGTGAAGCGCTTCCAAAGCCTTTTTGTGCGCCATAGTACATTCGTCCCATATAATGAGTTGACATGATTGGAGTACTTTACCCATTCCAGAATTTTTGTTGATATTGCATGTTGGTGTGTCGGTGATTTGCATATTCAACGGCAATTTTAGTACTGAATGCGCTGTTCGACCACCATCCAAAAGAGTTGCTGCAATTCCAGATGATGCGATTGCCAGTGCAATATTGTGTCGTGATCGTATAGTTGCCAAAATAAGTGAAATGAGAAAAGTTTTTTCTGTGCCTCCGGGCGCATCTAGGAAATACAATCCACCGCTTTGGCTTGTAATTGCATGCATAATTGTATCATACGCTATGCGTTGTTCTGGAACCAATTTCGGAAGATTTGTTTGAACAAATGTACCCAATTCGTCGACACCAAAGTGTGTTTCTCGTTGCAAATCACAATCGAAAAGGTCGTTTGCAGATTGTTTCGAAGCAGCCATTCCCAATTGTACCAATGCTTTGTTAGCGATTGCCATACATATCTCCTCAATCGAAACCAATGCCTCATTATACATGTTTGGTGTGAATTGAAGGTCCGGATTTTGATTTGTTGCACGCAAACGATGTAAGATGTCTTCACGCATGTAGTCTTAGTATTTTTCCCAAAGATCTTTTGGATTGGATGGGAAACACATTGTCAATATGATTGCAAATAACGTGCATATTTGCTGTGGTTGAGCAGTATTCGATGCATCAGCGAGTGAAGTGTCCCAATGTGCATCGTTTTCCAAAATATTTCATTCTTGGCAAGCTTCACGATAAATGGCACATACTTGACCGTTTACTGTTCTCAGTTCTTGGAAGGATGCCGGTCCACGTACGTTAATTAACAGTAATCGAAAGTAAAAGCATTCTGCATTGTTTGGGTGAACAGTGTATAGACGGCCTAATGTGTCATTCGAATATAAATTAGGATGTACTTCAACTGCTTGACCTTGTTTGCGACATTGAAACTTTTTCACTGATGCATTCCATGTGTAGTATGTTGGCACTTCAGAGTAAAGTAGCGTCTTTGCAAACATATCATTCCCGCACAATGAGAAAAATGCAGTTAACATTGTTGGCGGTGGTGACAATGCTCTTGCATGTGCATTTTCTGCTGTGAAGTATACGCGCTGTCCATTTTCAAGGTGCACTGCCAAATGAACAACTGTTGGATGTCGTTCATGGATTGGAAGTGAGAAAATGCGCCATACTGCTTCATTGCTACTAATGTAGCGTCCCATTTGATATTGGTAGATTTCATCGATGGATGCATTTGCATTTCCCACTCCAAAAACTGCCATATCGCTTCCTTTGTTAACATATTTGCAAATGTACTTGATAGATTTCACCGAATTGCAGTACTCGACATTGATGTGTGCTTTGTACGTTTTCGAAAGTAACGGTGAATATGGCACAACCCAATGATTATCGACTTCAACATCATTGTTTCGTACTTTTAAAGTTATGGATTTGCCACCATCTTCAGTTGATCGCCGACGATAGAGTGGATATCCGTCATTACCAGTGATAGTCTCGGCAAGTAAGTGTCTTGGGTATCGTTTCGTGCATTTCCCATCAGACATGCATGGTGAATTGTTGTTGAGTATGCCACATGGACCATGAATCATGTTTTTGGTGACGACTTCAAATAAGTCTTTATCAATATCGACATCTGATATTTCTGCTGAGATGACTTGATCAATTTGATCTGGTGTGTCTTTTTGGATGAACCATATCAAAATGTGTGCATGTAGCAAACCTCTTTTTTGCCATTCAATGGAATACATCCAACAACGTGTATTTCCAAAAACATGATGCTTGACAATGAAATCTATTAAAGATTTCAATTTTTGTTTGAACACGCGGGGAAATATCATGACGATCCGATGATGATTGTCCAGGTAACAAAAGTTCTTGTATTTCATCCCACGTCGGATTGCATGTGAAGGTAATAAACAAATCTGGACGGCCATATGCGCGAACATATGTCATTGCATCTTGTGCGTATTCATGCATGTGCCGTGGACTCCCTGTAAATGTGGCCGGTAGTATGACCATTTTTCCGAATTCATTGAGATTCACATTGCCATCATTAACAACTGCATCACGTAAATGAATGTACTCTTCGGAACGCAACATGGTTTGATTTAATCGAATGTAGAGGAGTCGTTCGGTTTCGATTTTCGCATACATATCGACAATGTATTGATGGAACAATTGTCGACATTTCAAGATATGATTTTCAGCGTTTTCACGAATCATCAATCGATATGAATAGTATTTCATGGCACTGACTTTCTTATTCGTTTCATCATTTGTTTGTGGATTTCTCATTAAGATGTTGAAATGATATCCATCTTCTCCTTGCCAAAATAAAATCGGATATTGCAATCCGTCATATGAGCGATGAGTTTCTGAGACTCGCTGAACATGACCATTTGTGCAATGAAGAATTATATCACGCGAGTTAAATTCTTCGTCAACTATAACAATCGCCACTTCATCAATTGTTGGTGCATTGTACTGTCTTTCGTGTTGGCCGACAGGTGTTTTGTCTGCTCTAACTACGACTTTGTAGTCATCAGTTGGCATTTGTTCAAGGGCAGTTCTGAACAATCAAATTAATTTGTTGTGTTGATCGAATAAAGTTTGTAATGCAGCGACTATTTCTCGTTTAGTGCCAGTATTGAATTGACAATGTTGATCGATTTGTTCATGAGTGTTTCCCATGAAATAAATTTGAAGAAATTTGTGATCTGCGTTCGGTAGTGGTAGTAGTGATCCTGCACGATGGTAAATTTGCCCTTGCTTTTTAAATGTTGGCATGTAATTCTTGCGCACGATATTTGTTGCACCGAACGATGTCATTTGGAAACATGAATTGTACTTCCATATGTTTGCCAAGAAATGTTTTGATTGGCTTGTGTCACCTGATACCAACGTTGATAATGGTTCAGGTGGATGAAGACTGTTATCATAATTTGCATTATAATGGAATGCACTAAGATTTAAATCAGCGTGCATTGTTCGTCTGGATTGAGCAGTGCGAACTCGAACGGTTTGCAACCTTGCTTCCCGTTGCTCGTCTGTTTCAGATGATCGGGTTTGAGCAGTGCAAACTCTAACGGTTTCTAATCTTGCTTTCCATTGCTCGTCTGTTTCAAATGATCGGGCTTGAGCAGTGCAAACTCGAACAGTTTCCAATCTTGCTTTCCGTTGTTCGTCTGTTTCTGAAGCTCGTAATGCCTTTATCTTTTGTGCTTGAGGTGTAGATCGACCAATAGCTTTTCGTTTAGGTGGCATAATTGATTAGACAGCGAAAGTAATGCTTTGTAACGACTATTACAAATTCACACCGCGATTGTTTGACGTAACCAAGGCACGAACCAAACGTAACTAAGTAAACATAACGTACACCAATTATGAATTTCATACAGCTGTTGATTTACGTCATCATAATTTCAGCCAATCCAGACCGTGTTCGATCACGTGACGTATTTAAGGCGCCTACTGTTCGATCACGTGACGTACAAATTCACACCACGATTGTTTGACGTAACCAAGGCGCGAACCGAACATAACTAAGTAAACATGACGTATCTAAGGTGCCTACAGTTCACACCGAAGACACGCGAAATTAGGTATCACTACAGACCGTGTTCGATCACGCGACGTATCTAAGGCGCCTACTGTTCGATCATGTGACGTATCTAAGGCGCCTACTGTTCGATCACGTGACGTATCTAAAGGCGCCTACTGTTCGATCACGTGACGTATCTAAAGGCGCCTACAGTTCACAGCGAACACACAGTAAATGTCGCAAAAACACATTTGTTAATTGTTACAATTTTAATGGTTGTACTAATTCAGAAACCTTCACGGATGTGCACTGAACAACTCACCAAAGTTTAATCGCAATCGGATGAACGGCATAGGAACGCATATGACGCAAACAAACAAACATTCATTTTTATATATATAGATATCATGACTTGAAAGTATCTCGCATATTTGCAGTTGCACCCCATGACCAGATGATCAAGCTCATAACTAGGGATAATGTAAATACTTGGCCGGTTTCCTTATCCAGGCTGTCACTTTTTAATACTGACATATTTTTATTGATACACACAAGTCCAAACCTTATCATGAAATTTTCAGGCCCCCACCTGCAGGTCAAGGATATTATTGGAGAAAAGGTCACAATATGAGCTATTTATTCTGAAATATGACTGATATGATGGAAAAATTGTTAAAGCTTCATTAAAATTCTTTGTTCTTTGTCTTTAGGTAATTAATGCTTTTGTGTATAAATCCATGCATACTTGTACCTCCAGATTTCCTTAACCACAAGAACAGATATTGATCAGTGGAATAAAATAATAGAACAACTTGGTACACCCTCTCAGGATTTTATGAAAAGGTTACAAACAACAGTACGTAACTATGTTGAAAACAGGCCCAAGTATCCAGGTTACAGCTTCGAAAAACTGTTCCCAGATGTGTTATTTCCACCTGACAGTACAGAACATCCAGGGCTGAGGTCCACAATGGCAAGAGATTTGCTGTCAAAAATGCTTGTTGTTGACCCAGAAAAGAGGATATCAGTTGATGAGGCATTGATGCATCCCTACATCAATGTGTGGTATGATGATTCAGAAGTCAATGGGGTAAGGAAATATGTTTGTTGGTTCAGTAATCTGATTTTATTTTGGTGATGATATGTGTGTGTATGTATTGTGTTTTGAAACACGTTTATTATGACCTCACCATATTCACTGGAGGGGACATTTAGTTGTAGTCATATCCTTCAATCACATATATCATAAATTTGGTTCCCACAATGAGTTTGGTTCAGCTAAGTAAGCTCTTAAGTGCCTTTGGTACACTGTTTTCTTGTCAACATTTGACAAAGATAACCAATATATCCTGTGTTATTTAAAGACTTTATGTCTTGAAAACAATTGTACATTGTTGGTCGGTTTTTAAACAACATTAAGTATGATAAGACCAAAATTAGGTTTTAATGTCATTTTTTGGGACATTGGGTGGCATAGTAGTCAAAAGCACTTTCCTTTACTGGTCACGGCCATCTCACCTCTGACCATGTAGGTTAGAGTCTCTATTTCAGCTAGTGTTGGTATGTGAGAAAGCTTGTCAGTAGTTTCCCATCAGTCGGTGGCTATTACATGGATTTTCACGGGCTCTTCCTCTACCAGTTATACTAGCCACCATATATAGCCTGTCTTGTGCCAAGAAATGGTTTTAAATTCCAAAACATTAACAACATTTCTTGTAGTATGTACATGCAGTATTGACACACATTTTGTGTTCACATATATTATCCACTCAGATGTTAGGAAAATATCTACTACTTGGCAAATCAAAATTCCCAAATAATAAATAAACGATGCTGAAAAGATCTTACTGCTTGTTTTAGCCACAGAATGGTAAATCTTCTCCTTGGTTAGAGATTCCATCATGTCAGATTCCTTCATGTGTGAGTTGCTACTTCAGTTCATCCTTTGTAAGTCTGATGTGTTAAGAATCTTTGCAAACACCTTACATTTTTGACGTTTCACAAGTTTATACAGTTCCAAGGAATTTTCTCATCACATGTTTATTCCATCAATTTCCTTTCTGAATTTCAATGTCATTACTGTTGACAAATAATTTGCTCTTAAGTTCTTTATTTTGGCATACATTAAGCAAATCGGTACAGTACATTCCAGTACTCAACCTTTAGTGAATTTTTTTGCAAGTAAATGATCTTTTTATTCTCGTCACCATTTGTTCTATTGTATTGCAGTACTTGTTATGTCTTTTCTTTGTGACCCCATACCCATCGCTGAGGAAGAGTCAACACAGTCCAAGGAGAGAAAATATTTCAGCCCAGTTTATCTTCTTACTATCCTTTATCCTGCAGTAAATGACAGCCTGTTTATGCTGCCCTTTACCATCATTCAGGTGGGAGAAAGACTTGGGTAACTCAACATAGACCCTGCTCCAGACAAGGGCAATAGAGATCATTCAGAATATTTTGGAATTCTTCTATCAGTACACACAGGCATCCAAGCCAAGAATAGAGACCCTGAAGGATACCCACAAGACTATTAAAGAGGGACCTTCTCTAGTCAGCTGAGATTTCCAAAATATGTATTCTGAATTACATGACCTGTCATAAATTTATGAGGCCCACATTCCTTACATGGTACTGTCCTTCAGGATCACATCCACTTCAATATGGACATTATCCTTTAAAATAATTTTGGAACATATATTTTTACTAGTGTACATAATCCCAAAATGAGTTCTTTTTTTATCTTGGATTCCTTTCAACAAGGACATCCAGTTTTATCTTTTTATGGCTTTTCACTAATCTATACATATATTTGAAAAGCCATCTGAATTTGTTTAATCTCTCTGTCAGTTGTGTTTGATAATTGTCATCATGGTGTCTCTTGTCCTTATGTAGTGTTAAATGGCAGCAAAGAACCCTGAATGCAGCAATGTATCTTCCCATCTTGGGCCACCTACATTTGAGACCCTTACTGACAGACATTCTTTGTTTTGTTCAATATACCAACAGTCAAATTTTAGCTTCATGAGGCTCCAACTCAGCCGATGGGAGAACCTCTTGTAACTTATAGCAAGTATTCTGTTTGCTTGAATTGTATTGATGACGATATAACTGGCAAGGATATGCATCTCTACTCTCATCATAAATGAGATAGGTTAGTTCTTTGAAGACCTCATTAACGAGCAAGAGTTAGTTCTTTGAGGACCAGTTTTTGCATGCTAATCTCCTTGAGATGAAAATCAAGGTGAGTGCCTTTTTGTCATGACAGGAAATAATCTGGATGGTGTCAGTTACCTCTAAAGGCAATGAAGGGACCAAGTCACCCAGATCTCTACCTTGGGATTTTCTCTGGTGGTGGCAGCAGTAGGGAAATGACATTGAAGTCTTAACATTCCAGTTATTTTCTTTGCCCCAGTGAATTCATCATCATGCTGGAATGAATCGTTTTACACAGGCTTGTCCATATACCCCAAGTTTTCAGTCAATTTGCAGTCAAGTTTGACCCATGGTGTACCATTTTCCAACACAAGCCATTGCCTCTTATCTCAGACTCAGAACCATTCCAGTCATTGACCTCTCTTTGATCTGGAATGGTTTTGTTGCCTTTGCCCATCCCCCAACCTTGAAATATCAAAGTCATTCAGAAGGTGATGAAATCAAAGTGCAGACTAATCCTGATTGTTTCTCATAGGCAGGAAATGTCATGGATTAAACAGTGTTGTTTTCTCACAAAAAATGGTGGTTTGTGCTCATAAATCTGCAATGAGCATCATGAAATTCACAAATTGTAGGAAGAAAACATTTTTTGTAACATTTTCTTTTAACAATAAGAGGCACTGTTATTGTGGGATTAGAAATATATGATAGTTAATTCCAGTAATGCCAGGATTCAGCCTTTGAGGCTAATGGTGCAATTTATTATGGGTGATTATTCATATGCTTTCATCAGGCATCAAGCACTATAAAATTATGTAATGAAATTGGGGTGTGTGAAGTAGATACATTTCCAGTTAAAATGGTGAAAATCAATGCAATAGGCCTTTTGAAAACAAGCTTACTTCCCATTAATTCACACAGATGCCATGCAGGCCTATTTTTAATAGTTAGTAAACGTCCAGAATGAGCAAATACTGAGAAAAAAACAATGGGTTTTTGTCTGAGATCTAAGACAGAAATCTTTAACAACCAAATTGTTTTGAAACTTAGCAGCAATATTTCAAACAGACTTTTTTCATCAAATATAAGAACCTTTTCTGTTCAGTGTTAAAAAATTCACCAAAGGACTTGGCTGACATTATTATGAAATTAGACCCAGTCTATTTTTAGAGTTTTTTTAACACATGATTTACATGGATTTGGAATGTTCAATACTGTAAGACACATATAGATAATATGATTAGGAAATGAAAGGTTGACCTAATTGTTATTAAAAAGATCTATGCATTTACATATATTCTGCATTGTTTTTCACCACAGGCCTTGAATGAAAATATCTCTTATTTAAATCCTTCATAAATTATCGCCTCTAATGTACATATTGTTATTCCAGTTTCAATTGTTACAATTTTGGAATAAACTTTAAACGAAATGTAGTAATGCTTATTTGATAGCACAGTAAACATCCACGTTTTTACAAAGTCTAACATGACAGTCCTGGAAGTGGGGTCTTTTGTCCTATATGTGCCTTGACTTGGAAGAGCTCCCAATTAGGGGAAGATAACTTTTATTCATGTTTATCATGAAATTGTAACACTTTAAATAGACCAAAGACCCTCAAAACATCACCTGACATAAACAACTGGAACATTCCTTGTTTAGTGGACTCAGTCCAACATGACTGATTGATTATTAGCTTCATTTCATATAATTGTATTAGTGTTGTTTCTTCCACACTAAGACATGTGATGAAATGGCTGAACATAATATTGGATATCACATGGTCAATCACTACAAGTTGATTCAGATCTTTTTAAAATTAAATGTTGATTGTTTCAGTAGATTATAAATAACACATTAAGTTTTACAAAACAATACTGACTTGCACTTTGCATACTTAGTACTAAAAGTTGCTGATATTCCTTGTCATGTGAATATCTTGTCCATTTTACCTTGACAGGATTAGACAAATGTTATAAAAATCAGCTTGCCTTGGAAACCTTGAATTTTTTTTGGTACATTTGAGCCTTCCCAAATATTTATGTCACATTGAAAGTAAGATAATATAAAATACTGGACGTTTTATTGAGGAATTTATTTTTTTATTTTACAAATAAACAGCTTATTTTGTTTTTCTTTTTTGGCATTTCTTGCACATTAAAATTTTATGCCAGTACCGTTAAGTAAAGTTATTTTAATTTTTTTATATTAAATAATGCTAGTAGACTAGTACATTGTATATTTATGAAACAAAAGGAAGGGTGTGAAATGATAGCTTCTGGATAGAATGCATATATAATTAGAAAGACAGATAGGTAGATGGGATGTTAGTAAGCCAGATTGTAAGTATATATCACTGTGTAATTGCTACATAAACAATTGATGATAAACACCACTTGCAGCTGGTATTTTGGGACATTGATAGAGCTTGGATAAAACTACATAGATAATCATTAGAGACAAATGCATTTTATTTCTTTTTAATACATTTAACAAATATTTCATGAGTTAAGTCATTAATAGTTATCTCAAGATGACCTTGAATTTTGACCTTGAAGTCAGCATCACCATAGAAGACTTGCATTAACTCATTCGGCCCCGATGCCGCCTGTACGCGTAATGCAGTTTCTGCATTCAACGGCCGATACCGCCTTTTCGTGAAATTTTTCGTCTGCTTTCAATGGCCGGTACCGCTGCTGAGCGGTCCGAATGTATGGTCGAAAGAAAGTCTCTGATTGGTTACAAATGGGGCTTTTCTTAGCATCAGACCCACTTGTAGCCAATCAGAAATGAATTAACGTTCGTTTGGGCAAACTTTAAATGTTCGGAAACCAAGGATTACTACTTGGGATCCGTTAAAATACACGTGTTTTATTTCTTAAAAAAATCGTAAAATGATGGCGGAAGCACGAGTGGTTTTTGATAGCAGTGAGGGCGAAAATAAGGAGTTTCTCGTGTTTGATCTCGAAAATATTGAGTAATTAGAGGAGAGATATGTTCGACAGTTGGATAATTTGCGAAATTTCGAATGGGACATTGAAGATTCTAGTCCGAGTTTCCTCTGACCCTTGCCACCCCATTTTTTATATTTGGTTTTTTATGTTGGGGTGTAGGGTCAGAGCGCATCCCCTATCAAAAAGTTGGAATTCGCCGACACCAGCTGGTGTCGGCATGGGGTACTCGCCTACTGACAGGCCTAGAAAATTTTAATGACATTTTATTGGGTCATACTTACATTAAATCGATAGGGAAATGATTTATCTTCTCAGAAATTACAAGTATAACACTGATTGTGTATTTAATCCGTTGTCGGACGAGACGAAAGTACAGCGTTGATGAATTTTGACCTCGTTCGCACCATTTGCATTGCTAGTCACGTGACTAGCCAAATCTCGCAGCCGATATGCATTATACGTCACAGGTCAAATAGTCACGTGATAACAACAAACCCGCGTTGTTGTATGGTTTTAGCGTGATCAATCTGCTTCTTTCCAGGACGATGCGACAAAGACACGTTTCCGGTTGGTGTCATCTCAATTAATATGTTGAAAAGCAAATGTTCTTTCATGTTATTCTAAACATTGATTGACTTTCATTCACTATTTTCGAGTATTTGCTTCATCAACATTCAGTCATTGGAAAATAATTGTAATGTAATAAATGTACTATGATGGAGTGTTCCTGCTGCGGCACAGAGTTTAAGAAAAAAAATAAAGGATTTAAAAGAATAGCCATTCATTCTAAATTTAAAGCTGGACCTAGTTAGGCAGAATTACTGGTTTCGAGTTTGTTGTCTTCTTTCCTCAAAGAAGATTTGGTTCATACATCTATATTGCAACATGGCAGGTAAAGACATGAAATCTCTTGCCAATGAGATACTTCTTGAAAATGGATATAATTTTAAAATTAAAGAAAAACAGTACGAGATAATAAAATCACTTATCGATGGAAGTGACACATATGCTGTCCTTCGCTCTGGGTATGGGAAAAGTGTATGTTACATTCTCCCACCAATGATGTTAGACAATGTAAGGTAAGGAGAGAGAGAGAGAGAGCCAATGTTGCATTGGATTATTTGTTTACTGTCATTTGATCTTTGAAAGGGGGCTAACACAATATAAAATATGAGCATAAATTAATCAACAACTTAAGTCTGAACTAAAGTGTAAATTAGACACAAAGACAATGATCCATTTCAAGAGTGCTCTTAAAACTACCCTTTTTCAACTGCAAAAGCAAACTTTAAAACCTAATAATGTTTCCTATCTTAAATATATTCAGCATTTTTTGTTCTCCGATTTCATGTTTTTTTTTTCTGTAGTCATTTCATTATAGATGTCAAGCGCTTAGAGCTTCTAAAGATTAGGCGCTATACAAAGTCCTCACTATTATTATTATTACATACAAACAATCTGTTTGACTGAAGTTATAGTCTAACTTAAAATGAACAATCAAACCTGTCTAAATGTATTATTTTTAAATTCTTTAAATTTCTTTACATTGATATATACTGACAGTTAACAGCAAATAGTTATTATCTTAGTGAAGCATATTCAGTTGGTCATAACATGTGTCCCTTTTAAATGTGTGTTCATAATATAGAGGTTAACAATAATTATAAATATATGATAGAGGGCTCATTAATTTTGACCATGTGGATTATATATGTTAGAGTAGGTAAATGATGCCTAAAAGAAAAGCATTTATTATTTATTACCTATAATTTGCAGAATACTGCACAAAAAATTTAATTTGTCTCAAATATGACATTATGTAACTATAATTTGCATGGTGCATGAAAATGACAGTATGTAGGCAAATGTGTATGTATATATAAAGAGAGTGAGAAGTATATACTACTAACAATTTCACTCCTGAATGCTGATTCTGTTGAATATTGATGAGGAATGGACCACACAGTGTCAAGTCCAGCATAGGCAGGAACATATGTTGTCAGAATCCTTGAGACTATAACTGCTAGCTCCTCTTTTAAGGCCATCTCGTCTTCACTGGATGGTAAGATATCTGAAATCTTTACATTCCTTATGGCCTCTGGTGAAGGGAATACATTTGACATTCCAAAGTTACCAATCCTTTCCAGTGTGGCAAATCCCTGTACCATGTTCAGCATGGTATTTCTCTTGCCCGTCACATGATGCCGGACACCAATCTTCTGGTCGATATTATCAAAAGTAATATCAAAGTATAATTTTTGGTTAGTGTTGGAAATAGGCAACATAACCGACTCAGATGTTACTTCAGTTGTAACTGAAATTTTAAATGAGAGTGCTTTGTATGATAATAATCATTAATTCCACTGTGTGGTTGTTTGACAATAACATTATGAACAATAATATGAATAAAAATACAGGATAGAGTTGTATGTTTAGTAGATATGGTGACCATTCATGACAAAATATAGTAAATAGTTGGCAATAACAATTATACAACTCAGTAACGACTTTCACTAAGAAAAAAATTGTCAACTGACCACATGGAATGGCATCATTATCCATGGAGTACTCTTAAAGATTAAATTTTACTTGGATGATTAAAGTTGACAATATGAACAAAATCATTAGCATTATAATTATTGGTCAATGTGACCTACTTTTCATTGTTGAATGCTGCAAAAATAGTAAAACTAATGTAATATTTGAAGATATAATTCTTAAATTAAGCAAGCATTGTGCTTCATTGATATCTTAAATTATAACTGACATGCATAGGCTTCAATCTGTGATCTTCAGAAAATGTTCTTGTAGTTCCAATATATCAAATATGTTATTCAGTGTCAATTTAAATTTTTCATAAGCATGTGAATTATTGGGATATCTGGTATCATTTTCCCCCATTAAACCTGATCATTATGGGCGGATATTAATGACTCGTGTCCATCTCACATACATTGTAAAATCTCAGATAACTATTTTTGATAACTTTCCCCACGTCGTAGAATTTGCATACTGTGACAGAAACCTGGAGGTATTTGATTTTTAAACTTTTTACTTTATGTATGACATTTTTTGGATTGTTTTTTCTTACTAGAAATTTAATGATGATTTTAATGATGAAATATATTATCATTATATTATTTTAAAAACAGTAATTTCAGATATGCATGTCAATGACTTGATTATTCATCTGAATATACCTTCTACACTAATCAACTCATCGCTTCCTTGGACTGAACTAGATTCATCTTCTTCTTCCTCATTCTCCTCTTCATCTTCCTCCTCTGCCTGCTCTTCCTCCTCCATCAAATCCTCATCCTCTTCATCATCCCAAACAGACTCTAACTCTGGCAGCTCATCCAAAGTTTCATCTGCTTTTTCTAAGAAAGGAAAGAATATGTATAATTTTGTCATTATGCTTGTACTTTTTAATAAAACCTACAGCTGTGTGTACCTCAAACAAAATTGTTATGCCTCACTTTTATGCTAAATTTGGATGATGTGTTGTTGAACATTATATACTTAGGTGGCCTAAAATATAAGTATCATGAAGTAAACATTTAAACAAAGAGACAAATATAGGTGTAAGAATTGACACTCAACAATTTTAATTCTTTTCACAATAACCCTTTTAAATTATCAAAACTGAAAATGAAAAAAATGAAACAATTAGTATGATTCTGATATACCACAATATATCATGGACATTACATATAGAAAATTCTATCGCGTTCACAATGGTTTATACCTCTTTCTTTTCCTGACAATTTATCTCTCCACAGCTTAACCTTACTGTCAAAATCTTGGCGTAGACCATCTATTCTTCGTCTTGTGGCATCAATACTTCGGCACTATCCAAGTCTGTTGAAACTACCAAAAACCTGTTTATAACAAAAGTACAGTTTCATTGTCTGCAAAAGTGTACATGTCAGTAGAGAAGAAATCTTCTCTATTGTTGTTAACAATCACCAGAATATATATTCATAAATACCATAATAACAATAAAAATTAACAACATATCTATGGTTTATAAAAAAAATGCATAAATGGTAATTAATTTGCATTAAAATAATTAAAATTCATGCTGCATTCTTTAAATTTATTTGTAAAGACTGGGTAAAAAAAATCTTTAGCCTTTCCTTGTAGGTTTAAAAAAAAATGCTGAATCCATAAAATTTAGATAAATTTGCTAATTATACTGGAATGATGGTGTTACCTTTCTCTTACATCCACCTAACCACATTATAATGAAAACCAGCTGTTGCAGGATAGTACATTGTCTGGTTCTGATAAAGCTGATTATACATATGTTGGAGCCAATGACAGGTACTAAAGAGATGACCTTTCTTCCGATCCTTTTTGTGGCAGAGTTGTGGTACTGCTTCTTGGCGATGCTGGCTTTGACAAGCTCAAGCAAACTGGGGCAACATTTACTGGCATCATACATCATTTTGTCCCATTCAAAATCCAAAATTGATGACAATCCAATCATTGAAACCACTTTTGGAAACCATTTTTGTAAAGCTGCAGATCTCCTGCTTCACTACATCACAAATGACTTAAACTGCAGCTTTCTTGGCAGATCTGCTTTGTTTAAATAGTTGTCGCAGACCATTTCTGTATCTTGAGTGTGACAAAAGTTGTATTGCCTTCCCAATAGGAGTGTTATTTACAGTAAGTGACACCTGGTTTAAGAAAACAGAAAGTCACAATTATTCCTAGGTATGGATCCTGTTTACAGGTTAGTTTAATCTTTTCTCATTCTATACATAGAATTATGAGCTTCAAATTTTGATTTTACATTTAATATAGTTACATATATGATATGGAACTGATGCTGAATTATAATAAGAAATGGTTATCTAGAATGCTGATAGATGTTATAGTTATCTATGTGCTTACCTTTTCTTCTGTCAAAGATTTTCTTGACATCAACATTGGTTGGTATGCTTTTCTTGGTGTTGAGATAACCTTGGCTTTCTTAGCCATTCCGCGGTGGGTTGGCGTGATTTGAATCTTACTTCCTATATACGACTCTGATTTTCGAATTTTTCTGAATTTCTCCTCTACTTCATCAAGGTTAGTCTTGCTTACATCCAGGGATTTTATTGTCGAGCTGCATTTAGTACAAATGAATGCACGTTTTTCAGGCATGAATGTTACAGAATATGTTTTTTCTACTAATTCTGCCGCACTAGGTCTACCTTTAAATTTAGAATGAATGGCTATTCTTTTAAATCCTTTATTTTTTTTCTTAAACTCTGTGCCGCAGCAGAAACACTCCATCATAGTACATGTACAATTATTTTCCAATGACTGAATGTTGATGAAGCAAACACTCGAAAATAGTGAATGAAAGTCAATCAATGTTTAGAATAACATGAAAGAACATTTGCTTTTCAACATATTAATTGAGATGACACCAACCGGAAACGTGTCTTTGTCGCATCGTCCTGGAAAGAAGCAGATTGATCACGCTAAAACCATACAACAACGCGGGTTTGTTGTTATCACGTGGCTATTTGACCTGTGACGTATAATGCATATCGGCTGCGAGATTTGGCTAGTCACGTGACTAGCAATGCAAATGGTGCGAACGAGGTCAAAATTCATCAGCGCTGTACTTTCGTCTCGTCCGACAACGGATTAAATACACAATCAGTGTTATACTTGTAATTTCTGAGAAGATAAATCATTTCCCTATCGATTTAATGTAAGTATGACCCAATAAAATGTCATTAAAATTTTCTAGGCCTGTCAGTAGGCGAGTACCCCATGCCGACACCAGCTGGTGTCGGCGAATTCCAACTTTTTGATAGGGGATGCGCTCTGACCCTACACCCCAACATAAAAAACCAAATATAAAAAATGGGGTGGCAAGGGTCAGAGGAAACTCGGACTATGAAGATTCTTGAGATTAAATAGTCAGAAAAAGCGGATGCTGATAGCGAAAATGAAAGAGTTTCTGCCGATCTAGCAGATTGGAGCGATCGTCTTCTGTCTATCCAGATCAATGATTTTAGTGGAATGAATCCTGAACCCACAACATACAATGACAAATAGACAAGGAAAAAAGAGAAATCTATCTTTTTTCACTTATTATTATTTCCGGAGAAACTACACGGGCATCGCAAACGAAACAAATCCATATGCCTAAAAATGCACATTGGTATCACCAAACGTAGTATCCAACCTGCAAAATGTGTTTATTGAACAAAGTTCTATCATCACCAAAAACTGGATGTGAACATTACCAAGTAATGTATGTACAAATTGTTTCAAACCATATCACATATTAAATTTTCCTGGTTTATTTTCATGGACTTGAGTGCTGATGATGTGATATTCCTAACAATGTTGCACATAATTTTGTAAAATAATGTATATTTGTAAAATAATGTATAAATAAATTGTGAAAGACTTGGAAAAATAGAAAGAAAAATACATCACTGTGTAGACAAATTAATTTGGATTAATTTGTGAAATTATCATGGATTAATATTGGATATAAGAAGAGAAATTAAAGTAAATGTGAAGGCATGTGTATGATTTCTACAAAATTTTCCAAACAGGTAAAACACTCTGGGGCACAAGCAGCTAGTCACAGCTTAGTGTGGCTGGGGCACAGTAACAGTGTTAATAAAAAGTTTCTTGGGGCTGAAAGAGTTAATCATTTGTTTGAAGTTGTTTATGTGGGTTTATTTTCTTAATGCTTTCATGAAATTTTTCACTTGGATATTGTAAAATAAAGCAAAGACAATTTGTTTTGCAATGCACATGCTGATTCGTGTGGGTGGGGTGAGGCAGGCTACAAGGCTTACAGCATTTCTGCAAGCATGTGTATTAACATTCGGGCACCAACCATCTTTATACATGAAAATACAGATATATTGTTCGCTGGGGTGTAGAACAAGCACAATAACTTTCAACTCAGAATGAGGGAGAAAACGTAATTTTGCTATATAACTTTAATGTGAATTTTTAAAAATATTTTGATACTATTGCACCATTTTCATAGTGTTACAACAGTAACCAAGGAAAAGTAAATTCATTGGATATTTATCACTTCCTAGACAAAGCAAATTAACTACAGGTATGTTTAGCATATCAAAGCTTTTGCCATGCATGAAATCAAGTGATACATTTTGTCTATATTTCAGCCTTCACCTGCTGCTTATGATCACACAGTAGATGAAAAAGAGCACACAGTGGAGGAGTGGAAACGTAAGTTTTACACTTATGAAAATATGTATAATAAGTGTACAATGATAACCGAGAAACATGGGGATAAGGCACCTTTGTTGAAAACATCTGGTTTGAAAAGTTTCTTGAATTACCATCTACACTTGCTTGCAAGTCAGCCTTTTCTAACTGAAAATTTAATTCATGCATTGTAGGGGTCTTATTTTAAGAGCAACATAAAAAAAAAAACTTAATCTATGGGCAATGTTGGGAATTCTACATGCTTGCACTACAGAAAAAATCTTTCAATTTAAATGTTTTATATTTTCATATCACTGTTCCTATTCAGAAATGTACATTTGGTATTCACTGTGTTTTTCATGACAGTATTTTTAACTTAATAGTTTTGTCTTCAGTAACTTGGATTTTAATATTTTGAAAATATAATGGATATATTTAATACAACCATCCACATAGTTAAGTATCCATCAATGTTGTTTACTGCTAGTACCATATACACTCATTTTTACTATATATACTCAGTTGATATGTCTATAAGTTGACACACACCATTTTAGGGTTGCAAAAAGTGAATTCCTCAATGACGCTCCTATAAATCAAGGTGATTTTGCAGGTCAGATCTGACTGTCTGCAAGGGGTGACATGTGGTAAGTGAGTGAAAAATAAACAAGTAAAACTGGACAGATGGGTTAATATAAAGATAGGACAGGTAAATACAAAACAAATGAATAAATACATTTGTATTATTGAGTTGAATATGAACAATTAAATTGACAAATTACATTATGTCTTCAGGTAATAAAATCCATAACATTTCAGAGTTTTAATCCTTTATTATTATTATTATTATTATTATTATTATTATTATTATTAGGATGTGAAATTCAGCCCTGGTCAGATATGAGTAACTACTCAAGGAATTTGACTGTATAAGAGGTTGTAAAATCCAGCCCTGGTCAGACATGAGTAGTTACTTGAGGAATTTGACTGTATGGAAGGTTGTGAAATCCAGCCCTGGTTGGATATGAATAGTTATTCAAGGAATTTGACAATGGGAGGTTGTGAAATCCAGCCTTGATCGGATATGAATAGTTACTCAAGGAATTTGACTGTATGGGAGGTTGTGAAATCCAGCCTTGATCAGATATGAGTAGTTACTCAAGGAATTTGTATGGGAGGTTGTGAAATCCAGCTTTGATTGGATATGAGTGGTTACCAGAGGAATTTGACTGTATAAGAGATTGTAAAATCCAGCCCTGGTCAGATATGAATAGTTACTCAATGAATTTGACTGTATGGAAGGTTGTAAAATCCAGCTGTGGTTGGATATAAGTAACTACTCAAGGAATTTGACTGTATAGGAGGTTGCACTTGACATGTTTTGTTTTATTCATAATAAACTATTGGAATGAAAGAACTGTATTTACATATATTAAAGCAGGTGTACATCGAATAGATAGTCTGACATTAGTTTTTCGATTTTTCAGGATTGATTTATGAAGAAGTTATGGAGTATGAAAGCAGAGGAAAGCAAAAGGCATCTATGCAAAGCCATGCAGGTAAGAATAAATAAGAAAACAATGAGATATTGAAACCAAAATGGACAATAGTATAGGTATGTTATATATCATCATACATATAATTTATTTCTCTCACACCTGTGTTGTCAAAGACAGAACATAGGCATCAAGCATATAACAGGGGAAAGGGTACATCATATCAGTAGTGGGAAGGGTACACCAACAGTAGTTCAATTTTGAATAAAGGTTTTTTGTTCTGTCAGTTTCCGCAAACTAATAAATAAGGAATGGTGTTTACAAATTTTCAACAATTCAAATCATACCAGTTAACATGTCAATTTCCAGCTATAAGCAAACTAATCCCCAACTTTCAGAAAGTGGATGTCTATTGATATTGTGAGAAAGGTTATTTGTCTTGATGTGATAACCATAATATTCACCAGGTTTCATAAGAATCAATAAAAGATTAGTTGAGATTGCTAATGGGATGGATGGTCATCAGGATTACTATATACAGCACTCTCACACTGTAAGGCTCATTCTTATAACCAATGTTTTGTATGGATTGCAATGAAACCTAATAGTATGTTCACATCACTGCAAATTTTGTTCCAGATGTTACCCATTATGTGTTATATCTTAATGCAGATTGTGACACAATCTCATAAGTGTAGCTAGTCCTTCATTTATTATGGATTGCCTTGAAACATTTTAAATATTAAAGATGACACTCAAAGCAACATATCACTTTGCTCCAAACATTTTGTTGCAGTTATTGCTTTTTTTGGTCTTTTATCTAAATGTAGATCATGACATAATTTGTTATGTTAGCACAACTAATCCTGCTGCTTTAGCTTTACTGGTCATAGACCAGACCAAATGAATGGCTTATGGGATGACCTTCTGTCTGTTAGGACATTCGTTATTACTACTCTTTCTAACCTACATGGAGGATTGCCACAAGTTTTACACATTCACATCAAGGTCTAGTTATATGACCACCACTGTGCCAATGTTGGAAGAAATCTTTTTTCTACTCAGTCTGAATGGATGCTCATATCAACATGAGTTTTTCACTGAAAGATTTGGAATGATGTCCACTTGGTCCTGTATGAAAATAGTGCTGATCTCTTATCCAGTATTGCTGCAACTGTGGCCATTTTAAAAATCTTGTTATATCTACTCCTTAATTTGACAATCATGTTGACATTCAGTCTTTAACAAATGACTTGGTGTCTTAAGCTGGTTCTGAGTGAAGATGGTGCTAACCTTACATCAACTTTGGCCTCCACAGTGTCCAACTTGAAAGTCATGTTATCACTCAAGAATATCCGAGTTAGTTTCAACACTCAGCAGTTAAAAATCTTGTAACTAATACTTCTCCTAAACAGAAGGTCATATCAGCATGAGGGTTTTACCAGATGATTTATTTTGATGTCGAATTGGCCCTAAATGAAAATAATGCTATCTGACATCCAGTATGGTCACCATGGTGACCATCTTAAAAATAGTATTGTCATTACTGCTCCTGAAATGGCTTTTCTTCAGAAGACTTCCTATCATATCTATATGTTCATAATTAAACATGGTGTCAATGTTAAATCTAGCATAATAGTTACTATTGCAATCTTGAACTTAAAATTTGAGATGATGTTTGATGTTAATCCTGTATGAAAATGGTTGTTTGTCCTTACATACATTATGGCTACCAAAATGTTACAGCTTAACACATTAAACCCTGGAGGTTTTTGCTGTTTTTGCATGAAATGCGAATAGGAAACACATTTTGGGGACTATTTCTAAATATATCCTAATACATTGACTTCCTAGCAATTTTCCATAGCCTAATGAATAAATGAAGATTAAACACCATGTTTTTCTTTGGTTATTTAACTTGCGCATGAGCAGTAGGCGAAAAGTTGGATTTTTGTAGAAACATTTTTTGCTTAACAGACCCATCATTTTCGTACGGAGACCACTCTTTATTAAAAAATGCCCACCTTATCTTATTTTTGCACAGGTTCACCAGTGTGTGCAGTTCAGACCAGTTGGCCTTAGATCTGAAGCCAAAAAGTCTAAAAATCTGGACACAAAATCAAATTCCGACCATGGGCAAAGTTTGGTTGGGGAAAAAAATTGGTCCAAAAAATTTGGTTTTTCCCTTGGTATTTTGTAGTGCAGCTAAAACGTCCAGATTATTTGGTATCATTGTAGAGCTAAATCTGTCTACCTTTCTATAATACCACCCACTTTATTGTATCTTACATGACCTTGACACTAGAGCTGGAAGTAGGCTACTCCCTTCTGCCCTGTAAATGTGGTGCCAGGAGTTAATGTGTTAAAACCTTGTTATTGCTCAAGTCCTTATCTTGGATTCTTGGAAATAACTTCAGGTTAGTAGAGTCTCAGTCCCTTAACCCTTTAGCTACTACAGCTGTTCTGCACTTTCACTACTGCTAAGTGCTATCATTTCAGTTACGGAGACTACTGAGGCTGATTGCTAGGCTGAATACTAGAGCATCATCAAGGCTGACTACATAAACTGACAATAAAAACATGGTTACATTTATATGCATTATTTCATTAGTTTTTGCTGGATTTCAGTGAAATAAAAAACAGCTTACCTTGTATAGTGTCTGTTATTCATTTATTTCCACTTTGTATACTCCTACATCCCATCATACAAGAAATCCCAGTCATGTACACTGTTTTGAATCCCACAAAATAAATACAATATTTACATATGTACATATAAAAACATGAATGAAATCCACACTCTAATTACAAAGTTGAGAGTGGTACCTCTCAAAACAGTCATTATCTGCACATAAATGATGATGTATATTCCAAGAGATTCCCACATTACTGTGATACTGATTTCATACCATTTCATGTCTTGCTTTTGGTCCCCTATTTTCATGGCAAAATCATTTGTTTCTTTCATAAGATTTTCCACCAGACATTCAGGAAGAAACGTGAGGAAAAAAATCTCTCATTGCTTAGTGGTCCAAGCTCAATTGTTGAACCAACATGAGAATCAAAACCATTGATCTTCAACAAGGTGAGATCATCACTCCATGTCCAAGTGGGACTATGTCCGCCTTGTCGTCCAATTAAAACTCACTTGCATCTGGTGTTGAAATGGGACTAACATCAACATCTGATCCATTTTCTAATAATGATCCATTAAACTCTTTGATATTGCTTACACTGGACCCATTAAAGTTGCTCATATCTGAATCAGAATCCATCTTTGTTTATCTCAACTACACGTGTTCTGTAAGGCGTGGAAAATACATTATAGTGTGTCTAAATTTAACCTCTTAGCTTTCAAACTTGTATCAAAATGTTGAGTAAAGAATCCTCTCATTGGTTATGATAATTTAAAATATGTACACATAATCTCAACCATTCAGTGTTAACATAGTGGTATTTTGCGCACATAAGTCACACTAGGGTTTCAAGTACTGCTGAACTTTTGGCACAAAAGCGACACTGGGGTAGTAAATTAGGCACTGCATATATGCATTAGTTGGGTTCAGGAGCTATTTATAGGAGATGCTTAGATACGGTAGTTGTATCTAATGGGTTAAAAGGATTCTTGTTGATGGATTATCATGTAACTTTGTACATACTATGGTTACCACCTGGAAATGCTCATATTGACAAATGATTTGGTTTCTATTTGAACATTATTGCCTATTTTTGGTGTTTTCCTTAATTCTGTGTACAACACAGTCTCATTAACCCTAGTCCTGCAGTTTTGCAGTTTTTTTAAGTATCACAGTTTGGTCATTATCTGAACATACATACATTGATAAAATGATTCTTTACATATGATAGAATGTTGCTTATGACAGAAGTTTGTGAATGCAGCTAGTGTTCTTCACAAATACAATCCAGTGAAACAGAGTTGCACATCCTTTTACAAAAGGGTTGGTAGAGAGGGTAATGAATGATCATTCACCCGCCTTCTATTCCCATATTTCCTCCTCACAAGAGATATCTCCGGATTTGCTTTAGAACAGGATATTTTTCAATTCCCGGTCCTACCATTCGGAATTTCTTCTGCATCCAGAGATTTTACCCAAGTAATGTGAATAGTGGCAAGTTACCTCTGGTTACTGGGAATACCAGTACTCCACTATTTCGACGACTGGCTGATCCACAATGTTCAAATCAAGTCCCTTTGTCAGTATATGTACCACTGTTGCTCAATGGTAACTCATTTGGACCTATTTGAATCCTAGCCCTGTTAGAGATGCCATGATCAGTAACTTTTTGTCTGTTTAACTGTACTAGTCCCTTCTGGGAACCTTGAACACTGTTGCTGACTTAGTTCTATTAGAATGCCTCTATATGCAACTTCTCCAGTTCCTCTTCGCAAGTTGGGATCCTTGCAAAGATTCTCTATCAACAATGATCTTTCTTGGACACCAGTTGCAATGGTGGATGAATCTGGATAGATTCATGCTTGAAGTGTATGCATTTGAATACCACTCCTATCTGTTTGCTGACACATCAGATTCTGGTTGGGACATTCATTTGGGACCAGAGGGTATAATTCTACAGGGATATTGAACCCGTCCAAATTATCCCTCCACATAAACAACCTAGAAATGAAGGCTGTATACATAACATTGCAAGGGTGCATCGAGAGAGTAAGGGGTCAATTTGTCATGGTCTCCTTGGACAACACATTTATTGCACACATGCCCCTTCTCTTTGTTTGAAAGTCTGGAACATCCTGTTCTGGGCCACCTCAGAGAACATAACACTCAGAGTTCAGCATATTCCTGTCAAAAAAGAATATTTTAAGTTGTCCCCAGAACTGGCAGAGTCATCTTCACACAATTGACTCTTATCGATCTGTTCCAGAGTCCATGCTGTGAGGAAGGACTCAAGTGGATCTATTTGCAACCAGGATCAACAACAGACTCCCATTTTTTCTCTCTCCCAGATCAAGGAACTTGGGCAGTGGATGCATTCAGTGGGATTGGCTGTTTTTTCCTCAAGTGCTGCCAAAAAAAATTCCACTGCTTGGGTCATTCTTATAGCCTCTATGTGGCCTCAACCCTCATGGTTTAGTGATCTTCTAGACCTGTTGTTCACTTGACCCAGGTCTCTTCCTCTCAGGAGGAATCTTCTGGCGCAACAATGTGGATTCCTCCTATACAGCAACCCACAAATTCTTCACCTTCATGCTTGGCTTATCATCAGAATTACTTTCCATGGCTCCACTACCTAAAAAAGTATCCTGTCTCAGTCGAATTTGTGCTTCGGATGATGCAGATAGGTTTTTATGTCCCGTGATTGCACTCCGTTTCTATTTTAAAGCATCCAAAGGAAAAGAAAGGGTATGAAGCATCTTTTCATCCCTCTCAAGGGCTCTGTAGACATTTGAGACACCTCTATTTCTGATCAAGATCTTTCTTTTATGAAACTTAAAGCTCATGAGGTTCGAGCCATTGCTACCTCCTTAACTACCTTAATCATTGCTCCTTGGAGCACATAAAGGCAGCATTTTGGCATTCCTATTTTACCTTTTCCTCTTTTTACCTCTGCTCATTGTCACAACAAAGCATGGGAATCTTTTCTCTGGGTCCCATTGTTACAACACATGCCGCCCTGAGATATACCATCAGCCAACCCTAATACTAACAAATTCAGCTTAATAATAGCCATTAGTATGCTATTGCTGCTATTAAAATGTAGTGGGTGGGTGGGTAAGACTAATTTTGATTAAGCAATACTTACCCAAGACTATTGTCAAATGCTCTTCTCCTCCCCCCCACTCTGATGTCCAAATGTAACAGCCATCTATGAAAAAGATGAGGTAGCTGTGCTTGTTTTGCACATAACACAGCAAGAACAAACAAACTGCACAAGAAATTGCATCATATTAACAGTTCTTCACTCTAAGGCTGGATGTATGCACATCAAACGGATGGTACATTTTCTTTCAACACAAAAAAAAGAAAGCTAAACAATAGCTGTGGGTAAGTACTGCATAATTAAAATTAGTTTTATTTCCCCCCTTCCCCAACTACACTTATGTATCATATATACAGTCAAACTGCAAACAACAAAGATCTTGATTTGTCATAGCATAATGCACCTGCAGATCAGGATATATTTTGTTCTACTGATTTCTCCTAACAAACTGTACAAACCCAGATCTGCTGATACATTATGCAGAGGCAGATCTGGGTCTGTGCAGTTTACAGTTGGGCTTATCTCATATGCAAATATATACAGTATGCCTTGACAAGAACAATGTTACACCTTTTTAAGGAGTGAAAAATTGTTTGTCATTGTATGGAATCTGATTCTTGAACATAATGCAAAATGGCTATTGACCATGGAAATTAGTTGAAAATGTTAAATATCCATAATGCTATACTTGTTACTGTTACTTCTGAACCAGAAGATTCTAAAACACTTGATCATCCCTGGGATATCCCACAGACATAAAACATATGCATACTGCCCTTTCCTGTTTTCCCAGTCACATAGCTGTAATGTCCACATTGTCTTTGTTGATGAAGATGTAAATTTATTTCTTGGATGCTTATTCTTCCTAAAGATTTGGTTACAGTTTTAATTTAAACTCTCTTGAGATGTATAAGCATGTATTCCATATACAGCTTTGCATTATATTATTCTATTTGTTCTTCACAGGACATTAGTGATTCTAATTTGGTTGTGCATTTTTCTAGCTAGGGTAGGTATTTGATTAGTTTTTCCTTACCTTGCACAAATTTCTTTCTACAGACTCATCTTGATTCATATTGTTTGTTTGTTACAAATCATTGTAATTCATATCACCTACAGTGTGAAAATGTGCTATTTTTAGCTCTGCTAGTAATCAACTACACATGAATCTTTACACATACAGTCATCACATGGTCTTTTTGGCCATTGATGATATTGATGATGCTCACACATCCAATATAGCTGCTATCTTGAAAGTCTTATGAATGGTTATATCTACATGGGTTAACACTACAAGACTTCTTATTCTGCTTAGTTGGTTTTAAATAAAAATAGTGCCAATAACCATGACAGCCATTCTGAGATTCTTATTTGCACAACTCCTTCTGAACTGAAAGTTATAGTGACAACGGGTTTTGACTTTAAGACTTTGTATGATGTTCAGTTGGTCTTAAATGAACATGGGGTCGATTGAACATCCAATATGGCCACCACACAATGGCAATATTGAAAATTGAGTTATCTTTACTCCTTGTTTGGATAGTCAATACCAACATGGGGTTTTCACTAAATGAGTTTGTTTGATGTCTACTTAGTCCAGAATATATTTCTTATTTCTTATGGTGTCTGCTTGGTCCTAAATGAAAGTGACTAACTATTGATATGGTCACTGTGTTTGCTATCTTTTTATCTCTACTCCCAAAATAATGGCTATATCCACATTGGTTTTCACCAGGAGACAAAATGATACCTAGCAGGTCCTAAAGGAATACAGTGAGGTTGTACATCCATTGTTGCTGCCATGATGACTGTCATGAAAATCTTGCTATCATTTCTTCTCCAGAATAGATCATTATGACAAGATGGAATTTTGACCAAAAGACTTAAATTTTATGATGCCAGTCATTTTGATAATGATGCCAGTCTAACATCCAATACATGTACCACAGTAGCTAATTGGAAAATATTGTTATCACTGAAGAGTATCTGAGATGATTTCTAGACTCGGCTATTGAAAGGAATAAATGGTCTTATGAATTCATTGAAATTTCTTTTGGCTAGTAGAGAATAAGTCCCTTCAGGGACTCTTGTTATGCATGGTAATGCAAGTTACACACCATTTTTTTACCAACTGATCACATGCTTAGTATTAGAACACAGATAGCTTTCCTTTATTTTGATCACTTCTTGAAATTGTTCTGACCTTATTTGGCTAGCTTTCTTTTAAACCTGATTGATTGACTATTTTGTATTTTTCTGTACTGAACTTAGCATTGCTTCCCATTTTTGCATTTAAACTATGTGAAAACACCTGTTAAGGTTACTATTAACTGACATGGTCATATAATCATAGACTAAGTTCACACATTACCTTTTTTTTTTGTTGCGTAGAAGTTTTTGTTATAAAAATTTTCTCAGTTTTCTTTTGCAAAAACTATGTCTAAGGAGGGTGTGGATAGATGTAGCAACAGGAAATTCCCCTTTAAAACACACTCCCTTGCTTATCATATAGTCTGCAAGAAGACAGATGGTTGTCTTGTTTGCAGCCCATCTTCTTATGAGGTCTGGGATCTCACCAAACATGGATGTACCTGTAAAGCAAAAACATTCTTCCTTCATCTTCTTAATGTTTAGGGTTATCATTATCCATGTCACTAATGTCTCAGAGAATTAACACCAAAATCTATTTGGAGGCTCCTAGGGTTAGTGGGCCTCCTCCCAAGAGAGATTATAAACAGGTGAAGAGTGATGAAGAACTAGCACCTTTTGTCAAGAAGGGCAGAGGGGTAAGTGGTGACTTCAGATCTAAGTCTATCAGATTTGGAAAAATATCTTGTACAGATCTGAATCACCAGACTTTCTTCATCTATGGAGACCTGGTTCACCTTTCTGTGAAAAATATGGACTTTTTATAGCAAAGGGATAGGTCCCTAGTTACTGTGGCCTTATACAGAATCAACCTTACAATAAACAAATGGGAAATAAGGGCAGTGTTTTTAGCCCTATGGGATTGTATCATTGTCTGTTCATTTATGTCATCCCATCATTCAAGATGATTCTGCAAGTACTGCACAGATTATTTTGAAAGCCCATCTGTGGTGTCAACGATAATGGTTCTAAGATCTTCTTGTCCTTTTAGTAGATAGGACACCAGAGGAGAGACCTGCTGTTACAGCACAATGCCTGTCTTCTGCACAACAACTCATTTTCTCTACCTTCGTGCTTGGCTTATAGCAAGTGATCCATCTACCAGATCAAGTTCTCGAGCAAAATCACTAATTGCATTATTCATTCCAGGCGATGCTTCTTGTCCAAGTTCTTTATGATGAATCTTTTGTACTCAACACTCATGCTTGGCTCTTATCAAAAGATCTATCTACCAGGACAAATTTTTGGGCAAAATTGTCAGTTGCACTATTCATTCCAGGAGATGCTTCATGTCCATTTCTGTGTGGAAAATCTTTTGTAATTGGTGCAGTAGGAAATGCATTATCTACTAATTAAGAGTGATAAGGCACCCCAGTCCGTTGCACTCAGGTTCTCAGAAATGCCTTGCCATTGGTTTGAATGCTCATATTTGTGACCTTTGCTGCAGAGAACTGTGTCTCACTCGCTAATGCTCAGAGGGAATCTCATGCATGTTGTGGTCTTTATCATAACCCCACTATGAACTTTTTGGGAGAAGTGTCTTTCGAGAATTCTACCATTAAAATTCTTTTCCTGTTTGCCTATTATCTGCAAGACAAAGGAGCATGTTCATACCCTATCTATTGAAAATGGTTGTTTACAATTTAGAGGCTGTTATAAGCCTGTTCTTTGCCAATCAATGTTTTAACAAAATCCTAGCTTGCTACAGTATCTCCACTCATTACAGAGATTCCCAGTAATAATCTTAACAGTGCTGGGAGATGATATGCTTAGTTTGAGCAATTCATGCCTCTTTGGTAATTTCTAAAAAGAGACAGAATTGTAAAAAGTGTCTTTTTCCCTGACAAGGCTCTGCTGATATTTCAGCATCCATTATTTCTAGGTTGTTCTAGGTTTATTATCCTAATGATCAAGAGCTGAGGGCTTATCATTTCCTTACCTTTTTTCCATAAAAATTAAAGAACATGTGGTTGCAAGCCATTTTACGTGGGCTTATCTTATTCGTCATTTGAGGATGTTAATGAAAGCTGCTTCTCTTCCTACCTTTGTATTTTCGTGCACCAGAGTGTGGGAATATTTTCTTTATGGACATCAGCCTCGTACATGCCAACCATTATGCTTTTGGAGTAACTATTACAGACTTTTACACCTAATTACGTTTTACACTAGACTATATGGATTAAGATTCTTTGATACATACAAATATAAAAATAATGCAATAAAAAGTTGTTTTGTCATCTTTGTTATCATGTATTACACTTATATAAATTTCAGAATATGCTTAAAAAGGTGACTGCTGCATAAGAATAGCAAAAGAATACTTGCCTTATATGCTTTTTATAGCAACTGTATATTTGCCATTTCCAAGAAAACAGACTGGTTCCTTCAAAAGTGAACTTTGCCTAAGATTCATTTGATTGATAAGCTAGACAGGTAGTGGACCAATCAATATTTTTAAAGAAAATGGCGCCAGACGTTAAGTGAAGTACTTTATGGTGTGAGTTGTGGATGTTATATGATGGAAAATGTAAGAGCAGATGGATCTTTTCAAACTTAAAAACATGTCAGATGAGAAACTTTACAAACTTTAAAAGTGGAGAATGAGAGTAATGTAATACAGCACTCGGAGCATATCACAATGATATTGCAGAATTCCAGTTTACAATCATTCAGTGAAAGTTACTTGTATAGACTAGTTAAAGTGAGGGCTAAATATAAATAATTTTTCAGCATATTTTGTGTTTGTATTCTGGTTCTAATCCATATAGATTTTTCCCTTTATGACAAGAATGTTTACCAGCCTCATAACCAGGTTACTAATAAAAATGAATCTTTTTCATGTGCTATAATTCTGGCATATTATATATAGATCACACTTTTGACTCCCAGATATTTTGCCACTTGTAATAGCAATAATTGCACTTATACCTCTCTGGGGGATGATATGTGTACTGCCTCCTACTGTACTGGCAAATTCAGCAATGCAGTACCAACTGGTAATGTATTACTGATATTAAAATATTGTCAGGGGAAGACTAATTATAATGATGTAATACTCAATGGCACTATTACCAGATTACCAAAATCCGTTTTCTTGCAAAAGGTATTAAATCTAGATGCATGAAATTTGATAATCTCTATCATGGTCATAAGTAGATTAGATTTGCACACCTATAGCCTTTTTTTTCAATGAAGGTATGGCCAGCTGTGATTTAAACCATTTCAATATCAGTTGTGTTTCAGCACCATCACACACAACTATTTGATGCCGAGTCGGGAAAATGTACACAGATTATGAGGGGAATATGTTGATGATCTCATTAGATTTTTTACATGCATAGCACATTTTTAAACAAAGATATGAATCTTTGTGAATGTAGCACATGTAAGTAAACACTACTGGGAGAAGACGTACAATTTAGTAAGCATGTTTGCATGTTGATGTGCTTGATTTGATTAAGATTTTCAAGCTACTACTGGCCACCTTGTATAGCCTATTGTGTGCTAAAAAAAATGGTGTTAAACCCAACAACAACAACAACAACCTATTACAGTATTGTTTTCAGTTTTATACTATACTGGTCATAGCTAAGGGGTTGCTCTTCTGTTTTATACTTCAGAACAAGTGACAGGTATAAGGTGAAGTTGTTTGCTTTTGCAACATGCACAATGGAGAGAATGTTTGCATACCTTTGTTACGTTAATGCATTATGGCGGAAATTTCTTTGAATACATGTGCTTGTGGAAATTGTACATGATTTAAGCATGTAGCTCGCCAAACTAGACAATACCAGCTTCTGATAGTGATGTTGTAGGGTTCAAAGCCATTATTCAGCACACAGTAGGCTATTCATGGCGGCAAGTATAAATGGGGGAGCAAGAACCTGGAAAACCCCCAGAAAGAACCACAGACCCACAAGAAGCTGGCTAACTTTCTCACATACCCACCTTGGCTGAGTCTGAGACTTGAACCATGCAATTAGAGGTAACATGGCAATGATCTGTAACTGTGAGCTCTTTAAACCAATCTACCATTTGGGGCCTCTCTGAAGGCGCAGTGAATGAATTAGCAAATATATTTTTTTTAAATACTTTTAAAATGTTATTGGTTTTTTAAAACAAAAACAATTTACCTCTGAAGTCCAGGAAGTGAAAATGAACAAGCAGAGCATGCATGTTTTTGACAGGTGCACATCTGAAGTTAGGCCAAGCTTTATACATCTATAACCCACAAGATACCCATCAATCATACACCAAAATAAGGGAATTGAATGTTCTTTTACCTAACATATATTGGCATGCAAGATCTTTTAAATGGTCAGAATAACAAGCAAGGAAAACCTGGAGAGAAAATAATTCTTTAAAATCTAACCCTCTACAAAATACAAAACTGAAGAGCACTGGTGGAGTGGTTAGCTTGCTAGAAGACTTTATGACCATGAAGAAGTTGTGGGATCCAATCTTATCCTGGTATCAGCTTAGCACTAATTAACAAACTTGTATTGCTGTGCCATAAAACGCCAAAACATTGTTAATCAAAATCTACTTTGACTAATTTTGTTGGCATATCTAGGCATATGTAGATGACAGTTCAGCGATCTTCTAAAATATTAAATTTGTTCGAGATTTTAGACATTTTCGACTTGGACCCTCTGGTTTGCAATGGATTGAATGGAGGGTAGAACATACATGTTTTACAATGAGAGAACAAATTATTTTTTAAATTTTCTTTTAATTTTCTGATGTCATATTGAGATTTTACAACAGCTGCCACATGGAACCAGCTGCTACACAATAGTTATTTATTTTGTAATTGTTTTTGGGTAGTATTATTGAACCTTTGTGTGTAAACTTGTTCTTCTGCAAGTTCATCTTGTTCTGTCAATAATAACCTTTTACTTACAGCACCTTGAGCAGACACTCCAGCATCCTGCCATTGCAACATGACTAATATTGCTTATGTACATTTATTCTATTTCTTTTATTTCAGTTCCAGATGGTGCAAACAACGACACACCAGCCATGGATAGTGTAGGATCTGAAAATGCCACCCAGAATCATTGTAGATAACTGAGGAAAGTTTAAGCTAGCCGGTGTTCAGCCATGTTTACACCTGATGCAATATTTTTACATGTCAAACATGGGACATGTCTGTAATGTCTGAAATGCAGAACTACAGACCCCTCACCAAAATGAAAGATCTGACCAGTTCACTACATGTACTAATGCAGTGTGCAAATACTTTTCTAAAAGACTATGTCACTTTGGTCAGACAACTCTGACCATATGTGCAGTCTCGAGATTTAGTCTGCTATAATCCATGCACACTTTTCTGAAATGATCAAGATACTGTGTTGTGGTCTACAGTTTGAAAGACCAGTTTTTACAATATGGTCCTGGTTTGTAAACAAGTATAACATTTTTATTATTGTTTTGGTTTTGGGTTAGGTCAATTATACCAACAAAGCTTGTAATTACCAGTCAATGCTCAACCAGACTAATGTTTAACTGCATCATGTTAATTTTTTTTAAAAATTATCATAAAGCTAATTTTTTCACAATTAACAATTAACTCCACGGATATAAAAAATATGTTATTCAGTTTTCTTCTGTTATAAATAATCTTGAAAAGAGCATTCAGTCTAAATTATTGCAGAAGATAACTCTTTTGGCCAAAAAGATCTTGACTTACAACGAAATTTATTAATGTGTATCATTTATGGATTGAAAATTAATATTTATCCTATTCAAAAGATTAATTGACACATATATGTACCTTGAGATGAATTATATCTGATATAGTCATTTGCACTATTAACATTTTGCACGCTTATAAGTGAAGTCCAACTGCAAATATAAACCCTGATCTGCTCTGTCAGATCAATGTCTGTGTTACTCTTATGAAATTGCATAAACCCAAATCTGCTGATGCATTATGCCTTTGTAGATCTGTGTAATTTACAGTTGGGTTTTATTTATAAGTCAGTATATGTTATTTTGAGCTCAATTCGTAAAATGACGCACATTACTGCAAAGTAATTGAAGGGCTAAATAATTGTTCCTATAATTTTATATTCAAATAAAGATCATATTTGTGAATTTTGTCATAGAATGACAGCATTCAGTCTTCTTGGCTCAGAATTTCATTCATTTCTATCAGAATATTGGTTGTGTAACATGTATCCAGAAGACATGTACTGTGTGAAGTGTCTTTTCAAAGAAGCTTTTGTTTATATTAAATCTGATGTTTCCATTATCTGTTATTAGGAATATTTTATCAGGATTTAATTGTGTTTACTAAGCTTTAATTAATTTTACCTTTTAAAAAAGATTGATGATTTCTTGTCTCCTGTACCAATAAAATGACTGGTTTCTGTAGTCAACAACACAAATTTCAGAGATAAAATCTTTATGGCAGGTTATTATTCAGTCATGTCAACAACAGATTATGTTTTTATTTGTATTATTTCAGTCATCTTTTATAATTGATTAGAAATGCTATACAAGTGGTTTTGCATTGGTCTGGTTGAATCATTCTCCAAAATCATGGAAACTGTGTTAAATGGTAATAGCAGGCATGCACCTGCTGTTATTTTATTACTATCCTTTGTAATTGGATATTTATCAGCAAAAACATGATCCTAATCTGATACCTCTGTCAACTTCTGAAAGTCAGAGTATTTTCCTTCTTTACATGGAACTTCATGTAGTTCTCATATCTCTTGGGTGCTCATTATTTACTCACCTCAAAACCAGTCAGATTTTGTGTGCAGAATCAACACTAAATTTGGTGTTGAAAACACCAAATTCTGTTGACATGAAAAAAGTGAAATAAGCTTGTTCTAAATACCAAGAAATCAGGGAAATGAAAAATTCATAAAGGCTAATGTATTTTCTGGCCTATAAGTCAATGTGGAATATAAGTTGAATTCACTAATTTTTTTAATTTTCCATCCTTCATCCATAAAATAGCCGATTTGGGGTATAAGACGAGGCCAGGTCAATAACTTGGCTTTGTATTTTACACTAGTAACTTTAGGTTTTATGAATATTAGTGGTATCACTGTATGATATTCCATATTACCAGCAATCATGAAATTGCATCACTGATGAAGACATGCTAGTGGTTTTACTCCTGTACAAGGCACTGCTATATTCAGTTATCAATTGACACAGCTGATTAAACAGTATATGCTTGTTTTATTTATGATATCCACTGCAACAAGAGTCACATGGCTGTACTTGCTATGTACATGGTAATTAAAGGTCTAAAGCTTTAACCTGATTATTCCAGTTGAAATCAGTCTTGAGTGCAAGATTCAACAGATGAGATAAACTCAGTAGGGAAATGTGGCTATCCATAGGTAAATCAGAAATGTGAAGAAAATTAAGAGACAGAAAACAGAAAAGTTACAAACACAAAATAAATGAAAATAATTCTTATTAGTCTTTAACATCTGTCAAATTTACACAAATGAACAGTTTTATAATACATATTATTAAACATGTCAATTATAACTGAAAGCATATTGATGTAATTCATTTTATTACCTGTAGTAGAACTGTTCCACATTCTAATTAAGAAAATAATGGATATACTCAAGGAAATTGTTCAATTTTTCCAGAAAGTCTACTGGTAGTTTCTGTGCTATAGTAACGTGTTGTTCTTATATTAAGTCTCCTTCTTTGCATGAACCTAAAATACCAAGACACACTTTCACTGAAACTTTTAATATAATTCAGTTGTGATTTCCTTTACCTTTAGTCGAGATCAACAGAGTTCATTCCACAACACACAGCATGCTGTGTTAAGACATATTCTTCTTATTTATCCTCAATATTAATACATCTTGCTTTGCAGCCACAATTTTTCTTTTATAGGGCATAATGTAACTTAGCTTTACACCAATCCCAGACACAGTTTTCACTTACACCCTATTTCATGTGAGCAGCCGTATTCCCACCTTTATCTTCTGTGAAGTTTACAATTTCCAGCTTAAAAGTTGCTGTGTAAGACTCGCATGATTTGACGGGAGGCATTGTGAGATAAGTTTTATGATTTGTACAGGGCTATTTATATGAATGATTTTTACTGAAATAATTGATCAAAACATACCAAACTCATTGAAATTGTGCCAGTACTATAGCAATGAAAACAATGCCCTTGGCTAAATTCGTTATTTACATCCAGAGATGGGAGTGGGCATTATTTCTTGTGGTTCTTAATCCACTTTATACTAAAAACAAGTAGCATAAATGATGCGGATTAATGATAAAGAACAATGGGGTACTGGCAATACAGTAACTAATATCGGTAGCCAATATCAGGATTAAAACAATTGTGGCACTGGATTTGATTGTTGTTGGAAACAAAAGACCAATTTATCAACTACCAATATAATTAAAGAGAGACACTGAAACGACAGCTGGTTAAGAATGTATATAGGTGATGTGTTGACATTCCAATATGCTTTTAACTAAAATGCGAAACTAAAATTGGATCATTGATGATCTATGAGTAGTCATTATTTGAGAAACTGTCAAATGCAATTATAAACATATGATTTGGGGGATTCAACAGAAAGCATAATCTATGGTATTTTATAAATAATCATAGAATGCTAAAGTTAATATGGATTACATCCCTTTATAAGCTCAATTAAATCGATGAAAAAGCTATGCCGGTAATTGCTCGTGTGTGTCCAACAGTATACTGGAAACTCAAATATCAATGGACCAGTTGCTAAAATGTGATCAGGAAGAATGAGGTATGGGTAAACAGGATGAATGAAACAAAATTATTTTATATCTTCTTTTAGGAACAAACAATATGCTTTGAATTAGTACAGTACTCTGTAGAGTATAGACCGTTAGTGTGCTGTGCGGCCCAGTGAATAATGACTGGTAAATGTTCTTTTATTTCAAGTTTGAGATATAAGAAAATGCATGCTAAATGCAAACTGAATAGTGACAAAGCTTATAAATATAAATACAGTCATATTAGTTTATAACAATTTATTGACATAGTAATTTAACAAGAATTTGTACTTCTATGTGACTGGTTTTTCATTATGCTGATTATAGAGCAATTTTATTAACATACCTGGTACCATAACCCATATATAAGTCTATGCAATTTAAGTGACATATTCCATATATGTTAATTTGGAGTATAGGATGAAGAACTGACATTCATTATTAAAAAAAATTGACTTATAGGCTCGAAAATACGGTACTTATATTTTGGTTTTATTATCTGAGGAAAAAAAAAATCTGCTGCAGGTCTACAGTAACTTTTGTATAAATTTTTGCTGGAGATATTGTATACATTGCCAATCCTCATTTTATTTATTGGCATACTTTGCATTTTGTGCTTGTGCAGAAATAGTATCATTGATCTTCAAGAAGTAAACCTTTTTTGAAAAGATTTACATGTAACCCAAGTTTAGAAGATGTATAACTCTAGTTTGTGCTTGCTTTCTGTACATTAAATAATATTTGGGGTATGTAAATAAAACAGAAATTGACCTTATTTGACAAGAACTTGATTGTCTGAGTATACTCTGTATTTTTTTTTTTTGTGCATTAGCTTCATTCATGCTTAAAGTCAGATGTTAAAGATTGGAAAAGTGTCTAATGCAAACTACAGAGTCATTGGGAGTTGTTGTTTTTTTTTTTGTCCTGTTGAAGAGAAACTTGTAAGCTTGAGGAAGAAGAGTAGCTCAATAGTGCCATGCATGTATTTCAGAGATGCTGACCATTCTGGAGTATGTGAAATTATTATTAATTTTCAATAAAATTCTGTGTTGTAATTTTAAATTGTGAAATTCTACAAAGTCATCAGTATCTGGGATTTGTTTTTGAGTATGGGACTTAATAAAGAATACATGTACAAGGTTCTCTTGTACCTTAGTAGAATTGGCAAGCTAATATCATGAGCCAGTTATTAGTAAGATCTCTGTGTCCTGTTTACATAGCCAGTGACATCAGATCACTACAACAATGGAAAATCCCCTCTGAACATATTAAAACATAGGCAGCAGAAAGTTATCTTCAACCTTGTCACCACCAGACATGTTATGTGGCAGTTGGCCAAACGTATAGAGCAGTAAAAAAAAAAAAGTAATGCTGTACAATTACGTAAACAAGAAATACTGCGGCTTTTGTTGTCTCAGATTAATACACAGACTTCATTGTATCATCAAGAAATTCAGAATGCATTCTGCAATGAACTGGATGAATAAGATGTCTGCAGGTGTAAAATGGTGGCAGAAATATAAAGAAAATAACAATATTGCCTCACAGTTATAGGGGTACAACTTTGCTTATTATCATTTGTATGGGCTTCATTGTAGAGTTGTTTTTGCTTAAACAATTAGATATGTCCAACATTTGCTGTTTTCTAGACAGGTCAATATAGCAGTTTTTTTCCATTAATTGAAATAGTGATAATTTGACAATATCTGCTTAGATCCTGGTCAATGTATGTTTTGGATTCCAGATTAGCATGCTGACAGGTTGGCTTCTTTAATATTTCAGTTGAACACTTTTCCTCAATTCAGATGTTGTACTCAACAATATAGCAAAGAGTGTTCCTTTTTAACAGTACATGAAAAGACCTAATGATTTTAAGAATCATAGGCAAATATGACAGTCAGCATTGCAAAAAAAAGGGCTACTAATTGCCCCTTAAAAATTCTTGCAGTGTTTAACTTTTTTGTGATCATACAATGTTAACTATATCAAAGTCCTAAATTTATTTAGCATTTGAGTTAAATTCACAATTGTTTTATTATGCACTCATGAATGAGAATAATATATATGGTCCCTGATTAGTAGTCTGAGAAAATGTGAAATAGTATTAAACATTTATATATATATGTTGTGTCTTCAGTTTGCAGACAAGATTTAGGATCATTTGCTCTCTATAAATATACTTCCTTTGTAAAGTAAGAGAGAATAATACTTCTGCAATACGCAATTTAAACTATACTTTTCAGAGTGATGTCCCTTGATGTTAGATAACTGTGATTGCACTTGTAGTTATCTTAAGTGACAAATTTAAATTTTGCCTGTTAAATTATGCATGGAGTTGCACCATCCTTGATAATTTTGTATTTCTGTTATTTTAAAGGCTGATGATGGCATGCTGAATTATATTGTAACTTATTTTATTAACAGTAACCTGAAATAATAAATAATCTTTACAAACACTTTTGTTTAAATATAATGACAGAAAAGTGGTACTTATTTCTATTAGAATGTACTTGCTTTAAATATTGCAATTTTCAATAATCCCCAAGCATGCCAGCATGTATTTAAAAAATTGCAACATTGAAAGCAGGTATCTATCTTTTGAAAGAGAAACCTCTTTTTGAGTCATTATTTCGTTTCCAGATAAATTCCAAGTTTAGCAACATAACCAACTGCACTCTGTCGAGATTGCATTGCAGCACCAAAGCATCTCACTCTGATGGTATCATGGTGTTGCATCATACATAAAGAGGTATCTATTGTGCAAGATAAATATCTCTTTTTCTCCATGCATTGTAATGGGGAACAAAACGGGTTGAATTTTTATTTTAGCGTCTAAAAATACTAGTCTCCATGGAAATGATAAAATTTCCAAGCTTTAGTTTGAACTTGACCTTTCGACTGATCAGGTCACAAAGGATTTTACTTTGTTGTCGCTTTTGATGGCTGTAGTGAAAATTCAATTTTAGACTTAAGACTTTGAGATGTTTCTATCTCCATGCCTAGCCCTGCATTTTCTAAACTTTTTTTAAAGCAAGAAACTCGAATCTTTAGCTCAAAACTCCAAAATCATAATGACACTTTCAATGAAGCTTTGTCATAAACATTTGGCAATATAATGGATAGACAGAAGTATGATAAATCTGACTATCCTGTTTCGTTATTCAAATTTCAGTTATAAAATAACTAAATGTCTTGACTTGCTCGAGTTTCTTGCAAAGTAAGTTTTAGAAAAGACAGACCTAGTCTCTCATTTCAGAGATCTCTTCATTCATGATCACTACTATACAATATGTTTGTAATCATTGATAAAGATGGTTTTATTTGGCTTGTAATGACTGCTTACATGTAACGGTGAAAAGAGTATTGTACATTTAATGGTTGGTGTAACATATTGTTGGATGTCTTTATTGTTAATATTAGTAAAAGAGTGTCTGAAGACTTCCCTGCTTCTTAATATCAGAACACATTATTCAATAGGCATGTATATTTGTATCCTGTAATACACTTGAGCAGCATTCACTATATACATTTTATAGGGCAGATTTTTTTAATTTTTTAGGTATCTGTTTTTATGAACTTAATGGCTGATAAAAAAACACAAATTTATCCAACAAATGATGATCCTTCAGTAGAAACAATAGGATTCCATGGTACTAAGTACTCAACAAATGTCATTTTTCAGAAAAACACAAAAAAATTATACTTAAAACAAAAATGACTTTACACATTTAGACATAACACTAAGCATTTAGACCTATACAATTCATTTACACATGCACTAAGCATTTAGACCTATACAATTCATTTACACATGCACTAAGCATTTAGATCTATACAATTCATTTACACATGCGCTAAGCATTTAGATCTATACAATTTATTTACACATGCACTGTGTCCAGAATGAACAATTGTTAGATTCCTTGTAATTTATTGCACAATAGCTGTACAGTGCTTATGAAACTGTAATACAATTCTATTTTATTTTTTAAAATAACATTTTTTGTCTATTACAGTTGATATAATAAAGTTAAGTGTGAGGGATGCTATTAAAGAATTTAAATGTATTAGTATTTTATATTGGAGGAACATTTTATGGAAAACGACCATGATTTTCACGTCAACGGTCCAACAGAAATATGACAAGACCTTTGACTTTAGAATGATGACAGGAAAGAATATTAGTTTGTGTGTAGTATGCATCCATCTGAAAGCATCAGAGATGTGGAGGTACATTATTCTTATAATGTGTCAGTAGTTCATGGTCGGCGTGGCAGACTCTATTCAAAATTCTATGCCAGCAATATAGATCCTGATCATTCTGCTGCCATATGTGATAGGAGTTATGGTTCTTTGCTGTTAACATTTGGGTTTGCATTATGTATTGATAAAAAAGCGTTATCACATGACTATTGTTATTTTTAAACTGTCATACTGACGTCATATAATACATGTATAGCTACACCTTGGAACATCATAAATGACATCAGTAGAGCTGCGTACTTGGAAATATTTTTGTATTTATGAACATACCATGGTATACCACAGTTATATTAGAGGACAAACAATTTAATGTTCTGGGATAGGAACCTTATATTATTCTGTCCGTCAAAAACTGGATATAACTTTTTCTGATTTATAGCAAATTATATTGTTATTTTACAAAAATATTATTGAGATAAAAGAAAATGTCTTGACAAATAAACAAAACAGCATATCTTATGTCCCCCATAGAATTTAAGTGGTCAGTAATTTATAATAGATGAATTTGCTCTGTGTTTATTAATTGATGGGCAAATTGTAATCTAAAAACTGTAATCTAAAGTGGGATGATTAAGTTCAGACAGTAGCTGGCACTAAAGAAGTCTTGACACTAAAGCAACCAATTAATAGCTAAGCTACTGATATGATGAGCAGGAACACCGAGTGAGTTGCCAACACCCAGGCAGTATAATTATCTAAGAAGGCCGTTAAAAAAAACCAAAAGCATCACTCAATATTTGAGAAAATATTTAGCAGACAATGGAAAATTATGTAATCAAGGCTCAAAAAGTAACTGCTGTCCTGAAAATGTTAAAATGATTCTCAGTCCTACAAAGCAATACACCTACTTAACACATTAACATATGCTAGGATAAAAAATGACCACATTTCTATTTTAATATGAAAATATTCCAAAAGTTGGATTTGGTCTGAATTCATATTTGGTGGCCATGTTAGCCTATATGACAAGTGTCAAACATGTGATTAAAGGATCATAAATATAATTAATTTTTGTAATATTCATAATTAATTTGTAACAAATACAACTGTTTTAAGAAACAAAATTTAGTTTCTTGACTTATTTAATCATGGTAAAAGAAAAAATGCTATTATTATTAATTTGATACAAGATTACTCTGTACTGATGTTAACTACCAATGTACCAGTAGTGAAAAGGTACATAGGTACTTCCTTGTGAAGAAAAAATAGAGTGGCATACTAGTATAACCATGCATCTCCAGACATCATGATTAAATCAGATGCAAAGACCTAAAATCAGAGACATCAGAATCAGTTCACTCCACTTTTATGAGATTGTATTAAATAAAATCATGTTATTTTTTAAAAAAATTTTGGTGAAAATCTTAGATTTGTGTTTTCAATTGAATAATATCAATCTTTTATTTACCATGGTTTACAAAGATGACTATCTATCTATCTATCTATCTATCTATCTATCTATCTATCTATAAAATGAGCACTTGTGTACAAACCTTTATTTGCGTGAAGTAATAAGTATAGTATTGATCTTCCAATTTTGTAGTCATTTTAGATATGTGCTTGCTGTACAGGTTTATCTCCCTTTGCTGAAGACTGCTAACCACAGCACTCGTTAAGTGTATCGGTCCAACATTTGGTTTATCAGCTTGAGATAGATAACCAACTAAATGTATTACTGCAGTCTGATGAAGCTTTGCAAGATAAATTCGCCTTGTTTATATCTCAAATAGTATTAATGAAATGCTTTTCAACAAAGAATTTATTCTTTGATCAGTTGGATCTATAATAATCATGCAACAGTAATTATGATTCTATTTTTGGATTTATAACTGAGTTTGTTACATTGTTGGCATTATGCTTGATATTTGATCTTTACTTTTTGTCTTTAAGATTTATTAGATACCATAATGTGAATCACAAGATACAATACAGCATATGGGGTCTAGAATCTCTGTGTTAAGATGGTACTTCACTTATTGTTCCGAAACTAAGTATCTTAACAAGCTAATCCAATTATATTAAGATATGATGATCATGTGATGTAATAATGTGTGGTGATAAAGTTATATTTTAACCATATACGTGTATAATGTAGACAGGGGTGAGTGTATGTACATATATATGACTGATAACAGTGAATTAATGTCATGTTTGGAACTTGTACAAACTCCATGTCAGCAATTCATTAGTTATTTTACACGATAATATATGAACATTGTGTGTTATATTGTGTGTCTATGTACTAATAATGAAAGATCATTAGCAATATTTCTTTGTTAATGTGTTGATTTAATACAGATTATGTGAATAATTGTTCACAATTCCCTCATTAGAATAAATTTGTGTATGTAATCACCACATGGTTCTGTTAACATGCTTAAGTAAATGTCTGAAAATATTCACCAATTCTAACTTGGTAACTGTGTTTGGGATTCAAGTTCATTCTGTTAACTCTTGGACATGGTGTTTACCATAGAGACCATAAAGTATGGAATTGTTGCAGTCATACTTCACTGTGTACTTGAAGAACACATATGGTAAATACCTGAATACAAGTTGCACTCAACTGCAGAGAGCATACACTCACATTTACCATCATTCAGTGTGTTGAAATACCTGGGTCTTTGCTAGGACTATTCAGTTAGACAACATAGACCCAGATCTCCCATCATGCATTGTGTTGACAGATCTGGATCTTTGCTGTTTGTTGGGACTAATCAGTTAAGCATCATAGACCCTGATATTAGTACATTATGATATGGGTATGCATTGTTTGCAATTTAATGCATCCAGTAACACATTTTTATGTTATTGTTCTGTCGCAGCGTTGTATACCTAACACTGGTAATTATTCTCTGATTATTCTTAAGTTACATTAAATAGATCTCTAAATCTGTACGTATGGATAGGTTGCACATAGTTCTGACTGTATGGATCTTTTTGGTTGTTTAGGGGTGAACATAAAAACCACCCACACTCTGTCTCGTAATGTATATACTGCCAAGTCATTTAATTTTGTATACTTTTTTTCCTTCAAATTTTGTTACAGAATAAAAGACATTTTTGTGGGTGCTTGCATTTGTAGATGGATGTACATGGAGTGTCTGTTTTCTCTCTAAAAAGAAAGAACACATTTTGTGGGATCTTTAGTCTTATGGTTTGAAGCAACCATGATACAGAAATTTTAGAAAATTTTGATGCTTGGATGGCCCATCATTTCAATTCAGGAGAAATTGCAGTTTTTTTAGTAAAAAAATAATGGATCTAACTTCCATTTTGTTCTCTGTAAACCTAAACACTTGTTCAGACAAATCAAATTTGATTGTACAATCTTATATTAATTGAAATGTCAAGGCAATATGAATTATGTCAAGGAATGTTAATGAACCTATTTTATGCATTTTGGGGTTTGTCTTAGCGTAAACTGTATTTTTTGTTCATTTGAGTTTAGCTGCATAATAAGTAGTGCTTTTTTTTAGAAAGCATTTTAAATGTATTGGGGTGGTTTTGTTGGGGTTTTTTTTTGTTTGTTTTCGTTTTGGTCCTTTCACAATGCTAGGACACAAATAACAATTTAATATAACAAAATTTACATATACAGGGATATAGATATCCTATGCAAATGTGTATCAGCTGACAGATGCAAACATGTACTTTGTGCATCGACTTAAGTATCATCTAAAGATTATATCAGGGCCCCAAGTGGTCTAAAGCGCTTTCCGTTACGGATCACTGCCGTCTCACCTCTGTCTGCATGGGTTTGAGTCTAAGATTCGGCTAATGTAGTTATGTGAGAAAGCTTGCCAGTAGCTTCTCGTGGGTGGGTGGTTCTTTCCGGGTTCTTCTTCCACCGATAATACTGGCCGCCATGTATAGCCTATCGTGTGCTGAAAAATGGCGTTAAACCCTAAAAACAAAACAAAACAAAGATTATGTCTGCATATTTAGTACTAGAGAGCTCACATCATGTTTACCATCTCTGGGTTTCTTCATTTTTTTGAATACATTAGAATCAGAATACATTACTGGCTTGCGTAAATACATACCCACAAATGGCTTGAAAACTTTCTTCATAGCACATGGTCCTTGTGCAAGACTAAATCCTGGTTCTAGGCAGGTAGTTGCTACTAGTGGCAAAGTGGGTCACATTAAATTAATTTTCATGCATGCTTTCATTTATAAGACACATGGTCAACTTGGCTTTAAACTTGTTTGATAGGACAGGAATTGATTAAGCATCAGTTTTAAATCATTTACGAAAAGCCATTACATATGTGACAATTTTCAATTCTGATTGTGATGCACCATTCATCAATTAGGTTTTGATTTCATGATTTCACTGAAATAATAGCTATTTGCATATTTACAGACTGGTGCCATAATAGATTATTTCATTGTAAAAAAGTAAATTTTGCCTTACTTTGCTCTCAGAAACCACATCTAATATGTTGCTGGTATTTTGTGCTTAGATTTGCAGTGTTGTATGTGGTACAAGGTGGTTGTGAATGATAGTATATATATATGATATGATTATCACATGCTGGAAGAAACGTGTACATTTTTATTGTGCGTCGGACAAAACGTAGGTGGCTTTATGTCTGTTAAGTTTGGAAATTTTTCTTTTGCATTTTATTTTGATCTAATTATGAATATGTTGAATATTATTTCTCTGTGTCTGTATCAATAAATGATAATCATTGTATGAGCAAATCAGTCTATTTTTTTTCCACAGTATCCCATGATTACTCCTGTGACTATCTTTTCCAGATAATCTTTACATACAGATATGTGTGTGTGCATTTGTTTGTCCTCCTAAATTTACAAATGGATGAATGAAGAGGATACATGAAGTATTTTTGGCTTGTGACCCTGACCTCACTGTGATATGTGTGAAAATATGTTGAATTGTTGTTTATATTCCAGAGTTAACTTAACCCTTACACATATAAAAGCACATATGGTCACCCAAACATCATTTCAATGCCAAGCATCTGCCTCTACTGCATCTCAGTGTAAGTGCATTTGCACATCCAGTTATATCTCTATTTCAGTGCTCAAAACATCTTTTCCTCTTTTCAATAGACAAAGGCAATAACTGTTTTCTATTACCTCCCCTTGGCACCTCCAGGTGTTTCAAGTGTTTAGCTTATCTACTGTAATGATCATATCATACAGTTTATCCTATGATAAACCAAGCCATTTTTGTGTTCTAGCTGAACCATCCAATGTTCCATTGGATCTATTATGTGGATTAAACATTCTGCTGCAGGTTACCTATATGCTTTTAATTTTGTCACCTTTAGAACTTACTTTTTTAGCTTGCTTCATTCATAATGGAGTTAGTTTTAGAGAGTTATGTACATCTTGCATTGCTCATTTATTCTTTGTTTTTCAGTAGAACAGTCAACAAAATGTGTGAAATGCACAAACTCAAAGCAGAGTTTATAAGTTTCAACCGACTTTTTTATTCTTTCACTGGAAACGGAGAACATTTAGGGTGTTGGCTCCTTCCACCCACTACCTCTATGCTAAAGAATAGATAGATCTTGACAAGAAGAAAGATATACCAGACTTCTGGCTCCTTCCCCAATCAGATAGATTTAAGGTGACAGACAAGTTCACTAGTGATCACTCAGTAGTTGACAAGAATAAAGCAGCTGTTTATATGTCCCGCTCGTCTGTTTTATAATAAACTTCACACAGTGCTGTCTTAAAAGCACAACAAAAAATATTGGACACTGGATGTTTGCAGCATATTTCAAATATTGTCAATTCATGCCACTATTATCATATGAAATGCATATATAGTATGTGCAGTTTTCATCATTTCATTATGGTATTAATTAAACAATACTGATCTTCACAATAAGATTTTAATAATTTATAAATATTAAATTGTTTACCAGCACTCACCAAATAGGGAAGATTCATTAATGTTACTTAACTGTGGGTATCTACAAGCATATTTCTTTTATTTTCGTGCAAAAGTCTGAACCAATATTTGTATTATATTTTGTGTTGCTGTATAAACAACATATGCTTGATGCAATAAAGGTTTTGCTGATTTGTATTTGCCTGTTTCATAACCTAGATCTAAGTCCCAAGTGATATTTCTAAATTTATCTGCCAGTGCATGTAAGAAAAGAAGTCCTTATCTTGTAAAGACAGCATCCTCTTTGTTTTTCCAGTTGGTAACTCCTTTCACAGAGACATATATGTGACACAAGTATCCAAATATTGAGTAATAATAATAATAATAAGAAGAAGAATAATAATAATAATAATATGATTTATTTATAGAGGGTGACTCGTTAGTCAAGGACTATTCTCCCTTGAGGCCCTCTTAATGATTATAACACGTGCCCATTGTGTGAAGAAGCAATAATTAGTGCTTATATTAGCATGTTTCGTATTAAACTACTAAATTCCATTATCTATTAGAAACACATGCATGCTCATGATATCTCTTCTTAAATACTATTAATTTTCAGCCGATTTTACATGTAGTGGAAGCTTATTCCACATAACTGTACAAGAGTACTGAAAACTCTTTTTTTGAATTGCTAGAAGGTTTCAATGTGAGATTGATCTCGACTGGTATTGTGTTGAAAAAGGCCTGAATAAGTCCTGAAGATACTCGGGTGCAGTTCCATGTAGACATTTATATAAAAGAACTGCCTTGTGAAAATCTATCCTGTCATATATTGTGATCCATTTGAGTTCTGTAAATAATGCTTTTGAGGAATGGTCAACAGATGTATCTAAAATTACACATGCTGCTCGTTTCTGGAGTTTATAAATCCTGTCAAGCTCAGATCTAGCACAGTTTCCCCATACATTAGAACAGTAATCCATTGTTGGAAGAATATACGACTTGTAGTATAGATTGCGAGTTTCCATAGGTAAATATTTCTTGATTCTGCTGAGAACGGCAATTTTGGATGACAGTATTTTACAAAGCTTATCAATATGGTCATTCCATAATAAATTATTATCTATGGACACACCTACAAGCTTTTTATGATTGACATTTTCTAATGGATGATTATTTATTGCAAGAGATAGTTTTAGGTTCCCTGACTTGTGTGGCTTTTTGTCGTCCCCAGAATCATACATTTTGTTTTACCTTCATTAATTACCATCCTATTTTGTTGTGCCCAGTTTTGGACTCTAATAAGGTCAGAGTTTAATCTTGTTTGGATAACTTCAGTATCAGAACTAGATGTATACAAGGTTGCATCATCTGCAAACAAATCTGTATTGGTGGATTCATTATTTAATGGTAGATCATTGATATAGATAAGGAAGAGAGGGGCCTTGAGGGACTCCTGAATGAATAATGCGAGTTTGAGAGCTAATATTGCCAACGCTTACTTGTTGAGACCTTTGGTTTAGGTATGATCTAAACCAGTTTAAAGAAGGATTGTAAAATCTGTAACAGTTCAACTTTTGCAACAGAATTTCATGATCAACAAGATCAAAAGCTTTCTTGAAGTCGAGGAAAACAATCCCAGTCATATGCCCAGCAAAAAATCAATTTGGTAATTTGGTAAGTTCTGTTTGGCATGAGTGGTACTTTCTAAATCCTGATTGCGCTTTATGAAATAGAGAGTTTGTTTCAAAAAATGTATAGACCTGAATGGCTACATGCTTTTCAAACAGTTTTGACAATACAGGTAAAATTGATATTGGTCTGTAATTTCCTGGTTCCTCCTTTTCTCCATTCTTAAAGATAGATGTAACCTTTGCACATTTCAGTTTTTCTGGAAAATTACTGCTCATTATACTTCAATTTATGATATGCGTTAGTGACTTTGTTATTACTGGTGCAGCAATTTTGAGAGAGTCAACAGTCGATGCTTATTTTGAGCAATATAACAATTTCTGCAAATCTGACCCTAAAGGCATCATCTATTTTGTTTTTCCAGTTAATAATCCTTTGCTCAAACCATCATTCTGACAGTACCAAGTCCTATACTAAGTTAACTGGGGTTGCTTATTTTAGCTCCCTTTGATCATGCCACACATTTGATGCAGGTTCAGTTATGGCGATCCTTTAATGAGGTTTCACTGACCAGATGATTCCAAGCCCATTCTCCACATTACTAATGGACCAATTTTCCAAATCACCAGTGTTGTTAATTACTGGGTACCTTGTCACATGGATAATGTATAAAATGAATTTCTAAACTAATGTAGTTGAGGAAAACAAAATGTACTGATCATCGTGAAGCAAAGAATTTGCAGAGAATCATAATTGTTCCCGAGAATGTGAATTTAGTTTCTTTTTCCATAGTGCAACTCTGATTCAGAGACAGTATACAGACTAGGTATAGCATCAGTCATTTAAATTCATGAATTTCCATTGAACCACTATTCATTCAGTAGCCTAACATGAGTCACATAAGATGTAATTTCCACCTACATAAGTTATGTTCATCAGATGCATCACTTCTACACACATACCAGGGAGATGTAATACATGCTCCAGCTTTATCCAGGGTAAATTGAATCCTCCAAATCTAACCTTTAAAGCTTCTACTCCAAATTTTGTTACAATCTACAGAATCCTTTTTAAAAAATATAATGACCTGAAACTAAATATGCAAGGTCCTAAGTAAACTAGGGGCCATAACCCAATACAATTTTGCTAATTAAAATTATGAAAATTGAATATGAATGGCTCTTCCAGTAAGAGTTAATACCAAATTTGGTTTCAATACTTGAATCCCTTCAAAAGTTGACGAGTGGAAACCAAAAAGCACAATTTCAAGTCAAACAGGAACTGAAACTCCACCACGTTTCTTTTCTGTCCCAAAAAATGGAAAAATTGAACTTATGTCTCCTTAATGTAAAACCTTGTAGCAAATTTTACTTCAACCCATACAGTCTTTCAAACATTACAGAGTGATGGACATAATGTCCAGTGATGGTTGGATATGGTTAATACTATAGATAATGAAAGAGGCTTATTAGGACCTGATGTGATTCAATTTGTTAGACATGGGCAGCACTATATGCCATATCATGGATCTGGTTGGGGCATACCAAGTGAGGACTCAATGTGACAGGGCAACACTATTACTAACTTGTAGATTTGGCAGGGACATACCAAGTAAGGACATGATGTGATGCAATGTGACCTAGACATGGGCAGCACTATATACCATCTGATAGATTTAGCATTGGCATACAAAGTCGGGGCCACTTGTTTCAGGGGCCCCCGAGTGGCCAAGTGGTTTAAAGTGCTTTCCGTTACAGATCACTGCCATCTCACCTCTGTCTGCGTGGGTTCGAGTCTAAGATTCAGCTAATGTAGTTATGTGCGAAAGCTTGCCAGTAGCTTCTCGTGGGTCGATGGTTCTTTACAGGGTTTTTCCCAGGTTCTTCCTCCACTAATAATACTGGCCATCATGTATAGCCTATCATGTGCTGAAAAATGGCGTTAAAACCCTACAACAACAAAGTCAGGGCCACTTGTTTCAACAGCTAAATCAAAATAAGCATGTTTCATATAATTAGTTCTACTTTACTTGCTTGAATATATGTATGCATTTCCATGCACAAATCCAATTATTTACTTATTGTGTGCATTATATTTACACACCAATATTTTCTTGCATGACTAGGAAATTTCCACCTTTGGTAATTGATTTATTAAACACAAGTTTCTGCCAACATGAATTTGAACCTGCAATATACTATCATTGGATACAAATCACACTTTAATAAACCTTAGCAATTCAATCAATTAGTTCTATAATAACACTTTAACCATAGCAATTATGTCTCAACAATTGCAACATGAGACTTAATATGCATTTCAATAATAAAGCTTAAAATTGAACTGATGTTTCAAAAAGCATAATGGAAGTGTAAAACATTACAAAACTTTAAAAAAATGAAGATAATTCTTATGTACAAATAAACGTTTGTAGCATAAGTAAAAATACAAATGCATCAAGGTTCTGGCATAAAATTACAGAACAAGTCTTGCTAATCTGAACAGGAAATTAAAACAAGAAACTAAGGAATGATGACAAAGAAAATTTCCATCAACATCTTAATTGTTTAGAATGCTCATTTTTATCATTTAATCAACTAATTATTCATATTAATAGATTTCATTACATATCTAACTTTTCTTACTTAAAGTGATATATAAAATAGCTTTCTTGTTAACTTTGCAGTGGTCAGGTTTGCACAAAAACTTGCAAATCCCTACAACTGGAGTAATCACCAATAAAGTCCTTTTTATACTTTGAGGAAGTTGAGAATTTCCTCAAATCTGAAAAGTTACACAACTCTGTTCTAAAGTAAATACAATTTGGATTAGGTTATGCACAAGGTCCACTCATTTAATGTTATCCTGTATCAACTTTTACATTACTGTATCATGTACCTCAACGATCTATACCTGTTATAATGTACCTTAACTATCTATACCAGTTATCTGTTTATATATTTATATAATATTATCAATATATTCAAGATATTGTACAGACAAATAGAATCCAATGTATATATGAGTTATCTTGAATAGTTCTGAATATGTAAGTGGTTCTTTGCTCGATTATTTGAATACATCAATAAATTTAACACCAGTCAAAATGATCTACAGCTGCCAAAGCTGGATGTGGGACATAACAAAAGGTAAATGAACAATAACAATTCTGCTACTGATCAAAGAGTAGACTTTAAAATCTTAGTAGAGTCTCCGAGTGGCCGAATGGTCTAAAGCGCTGTCCCTTACAGATCACTGCTATCTCACCTGTCTGCGTGGGTCCGAGTCTAGAATTTGGCCAATGTGGGTATATGAGAAAGCTTGCCAGTAGCTTCTCATTGGTCGGTGGTTCTTTCTGGGGGTTTTCCCCCATGTTCGTCCTCCACCATTAATACTGGCCACCATGTATAGCCTATCGTGTGCTGAAAATGGCATTAAACCCCACAACAACAACAACAACAACAACAAATCTTAGTAATATTAATCTTATGCTACTCTCAGCCTACTTGTATAAAGTAATTCCACTCTCAGATATCAAGGCCTACTTGTATAAAATAATTCTTTATCATCTGTACAATTCTCAACTCTTTTCATTGTGGGTGACAAATCTTTGGAAGCTGATCCATGCTCTAGAATATTTCTCTGTAGTGAGCAAGTGAGAAGTGGCTTCTGTGAAGAGAACATTTGATAAAGATGCTTGAAATCAGTTTTAAGCTTACAAAGGTTTGTGCAAGACGGGTTTGAATGAGATTAGTACTAATGTTGAAACATGGATTTACTTTGTTGATTTCAACTCAAGAGAAATAATATTTCTGAGTTGGAGAAAACAAGCGGACCTTAAATTACATTTTTGTAGTTTGACAGTCAACACTGTTTAACCCATGATTTTTCCATGCAAAAGGCCCAGTCATCAAGGTAATTGTGCCTGACTCTGCTAGTGCCAGTGATCGTTTTGATGCCTAAAATGTTGTAACAAATTACCCATGTGCACAGGAATAATGTGAGTTATCCATTTACTCTTTTTACAATGCAATGGAGCATAAAATCTGCCCTAATGGCAGTCTTCCTGATGGAGCACAGCATCCAAAACTTTGCCATGTCCTCTGTCCTTCATTAGACCCCTGTTTTAGCAACAACTGATTTTAACTGATTTCATTATAAAAAATTCGACGAGGGGCTGACAATCTGAAAGCTGTGATGCAGCTGAAGTGTATGAAAAACATAAAAAAGGTGAATACATAGAAGATTATAATACATTGATAATCAGATTGAGAAAGTGTGTAGAGATGCATGGGAATTACTTTGAGGCAATTTACTGATATACTGTTCACTAATAAAGAACTTTGTTGTAAAGTACCTTAAATACAGAATTGTTAAAATACCCTTGTATTGGAATTTCCTCTTGACAATGAATGTTTTATCATACACGAATGTTTTAACAAAGAATATTGTTAAGTACACTAAAAATGAAATATGATACATGTCCAATACCATCCAGAACAGAAAAATGCTTACATAAAAACAAAAGCACACAAAAGATGTATTTTACTAAGTGTTACATTGAGAAAAATACATCACCAACCAAATATGGCTGAAAGATGCAATGAATAAAATCTAATATGTTGAATTGCACCACAGATTTTAAAAAATACTTCACATTTTGAATTAAACAATTTCACAATACTGTCTCATCAAAAAAAAAAGAAAAACAACACACAAATTATCTATAAAAAAAATTGCAAAACAAAAGAAAATTCTTTAAACTGTAAAACAAAATATACAGTGTTAATCTGCATGCCATTCTTGTCCTTTAACTTTTAACAGATATTCTGTGTACTGACCATGTCTCTTTAATATAATATTTCAAACAGTATGAGATTGGAAACATGTTTTTAAAAAAAACAGGCATACATTTTGCCTGAAAAGGCTTACATGCTTTATTATATACAGTACATCTTTCTGTGCAAATGGATCTTTTGTTGTTGTTGTAACTGTAGCCAAATGCCACTACAAATAAAAATATTTGATACATGAAATTCTCAGTAGTATATCCATCAGACATGACATTTCAAGTCAGGAGATAAGTCTACAAACATAATAATGATATGAAAGTGGTAGCTTGAGAAACATGAGGCCCAGGTGGGCCTGATATCACATACCTGATGTAACATTGATCTAAAAGACAAATGTTATAGCAAATAGGCTGGTACCATGGGTTGAAAGACAGTCATGTTAAGATAATTTCAGCTATTTGGTTGAAATTGGTCATATCTGATATGTTGTTTAACAGAGTTTTTACTTGGAGTAACTTTTGCTAGACCAAATGGTGTACTAACGGTTATTGTATGAATGTTATCAGCTCTTTTTAAAAAATACAATTTACCTCTGAAGTCCAGGAAGTGAAAATGACCAAGCAGGGCCAGAGAGGTGCACATTTGAAGTAAAGCCAAGCTGTACACTCTATAACCCATATCACACCCATCAATCATATACCAAAATAAAGGGAATTAAAGGTTCTTTGATTTATACCTAAGATATACAAGGTCCTTTTTAAATATCTACTATAACCAGTGAGGACACCCATGGAAATTCATTTTCTTCAAAATTATAACCCTATGCAAAATATGAAACTGGTGAGTGCCACCCAGGCAAGATTTTATATATATTGGTAACAACAGCAATGCTTAATAAGAGTGGAGTATATTCTTGCCAAATCTATCCTAATTGTCTGAGCCATTAGGAAGAAGTCAAGAACAGGTTTTCTACCTATTTATTATGGAAGCCAAACCACTGTTTGGGAGCCACCCCCACATAAATCTGAAAAAAAAACATAATCTAAAAACATTCATATAAAGTTTGATTAAAAGGGCTCAGCAGTTATAGAAAAGCAAAACTTCTAGCTTTTGTCTTCCATGTTAAGAATGCATTACAATTTAGGCACATTCGAACATGTACAATTTTTATTAGTCGACTTGAGGCATGAGAATCTTCAGGATTAGCTGAATGCTTCAAATAATGAACAAACAAGAAACATCAAGCAAAATTTGATCTAGGGTACAAATGCTTTCTGCTGTACTTACCTAAGACTAACACTTCAGTCAAAGGTAACTGATAATTCTACATCTACTCTTACAACTAGTGATAGGCCAAATACATAAAAAAAATTAAGATACTATGGCATATCAGGGTTTATTTTGTTTGTAGTTGGACTTGACTTGTACACAAGAACGTATGGTAATTATACGTGGTAAGGTTGTTTGAATTTGTCATCATCCTTCAAAGTATGGTAATTATACATGGTAAGGTTGTTTGAATTTGTCATCATCCTTCAATATATGGTAATTATACATGGTAAGGTTGTTTGAATTTGTCATCATCCTTAAAAGTAGAATAAAAGGTTTAGAAATTTGTCACTGTCAATCAAACAAAATTTTGACATCTGAATATGAATTTTACACCAAGCAAGACTACAACAAACAGCATATAATAGTCAACCAACAAACTTAGTCTTTGTCCAAAAATGAAATGCAAAGACCAAATCAACTCTTAGCAAATGTTTACTTTGACTTTCACACTATAAGCTCTAAATTCCAGAGGTTTCCATCTCTGGCCAAAGAAAAACAATGTATGAAATTTCCAGAAACAAAAAAAAGGGCCATATCTATTCTACTTACAATAACCTTGTGCTTCAAGCCACTGAATCCAAAAGCAAAAGAGATATATTTTTGGTAAAATTATTATAATACATGTACTGAGTTTCATTGAAATAATTCAAGCCAACTTAATTAAGTTCTGGTTCAGTTTGAAATGCAATGGTCAGATTTTTTTTATAGATAGTAATTGTTACACTGACCAAGAAAAGCTATACACCTAAATCTTCTTTGGATGAAGAGAACATATTGTGGACATTTTATGTTAACATCTAGAACCAAATGAAGAGGAAAAATCTATCTTGAGTACATGGCCTTGATATTTGAGTTACTGACACACACACACACACACAAACAATTTTTTTAAAATAAGGAATATACATGTAATGAGGTTCATGGAAATCTACTCATTTAAACATAAATTATCATATCAAAGTAAAATACACAGATAAAATCGTTTTAAGCAACAGTGACCTCCCCTTGAAGCTTCTGCTTTAAAAATTAATGGGGCTCTTTCTGAACTAAAGAACCTAAAAGTACCAAGTAATGTTGGTATCTGCTCACAAGAACTTCAGTAACAATCCAGAAATGAAATGCAAAAGAATCATCTATTTTTAAATCAGTGACCTTGACCAAGAAGTTCCAAATAAAAAAAATCAACAGGTTTCTCCTCCTCGGGTTAGGGAAACACATGTACACAATTGGATTTAAATATTGTAACTAAAACATACTTTATCATTTGACAATCAACACAGATACTCACTTGCCTGCCTACCCTGATGACCATCACAGAGCAACTTTCGTTCATGAGGTTATTGTTGTTATTGTAGTGTTTAATGCCATTTTTCAGCGCTATACATGGCAGCCAGTGTTAAAATGGTGGAGGAAGAACCCAGGAAACCCCCAGAAAGAACCACCAACCCACCAGAAGCTACTGGCAAGCTTTCTCACATACCCACATTGGCCGAATCTGAGAATAAAACCCCTGCAGAGGTGAGATGGCAGTGATCCATAACAGAGAGTGCTTTAGGTCACTTGGGGCCCCTGTTCATGGAGTAAATAAAACTGCTTATCTACTACAAAAATATTAAACATATCTGTAAATATTTATTACTGTAGTATCATCAATATTCATGGAGGATCAATTTTCGTGGTTTTCGTGGTTGCCACAAACCACGAATTTAAATCCCCAACGAAAAATGAGCCACATAGGTTGATGCCCACCCCCCCACTCCCCCAATTCCCGACCCGTTTTCTTTTTTTGGTAAGCGAGAGCCTGTACCGGGCTCTCAGCTTCTGATGGGTTAGGAAGTCCAGGAACCGAGGGTGATCTAAGTTGAATTTTACCACTCTTAAGCCACTGTGTTAACGCCATGATAGTCATAGAGTACTGATATTGCAACTTTATGGACAGTGGTTTAAGTAAGAGATCATTCAAATGTACTTTAGTAACTGATTGGTCTGGTTTTGTTGGCGGCGTCGGCTTCCTTAGATCTTGAACACTCAAACGAAAACATGGCGAAACTGATTAATCCTGACGGGTGTTTGATATGTGCTCACATAGGTGGAAGTATTGTCTTAGTGTTTTTGGCTGAGTCTGCTTTGACAGATGTTAATCACTTGGTCAAAAACACGTTGTAAGTAATGAACTTGCCGGGTCTTAGATATGTACTCATACAGGTTGTAGTATTGTTTTAAACATTAATGTGACCGCCGTTTGCGTTGGCATCGTTTTTTTCTTTTGTATTCTTTATTTGGGGTACTTGTAGAGGTTAAACCATGAAATTAACTACCTTATAATATGCAAAATTTGACAGGCAAAACCACGAATTTACGTCCCCACGAAAATGCCTTTTTTTTACAAAACCACAAAAATTGAGCCCAACGAAAATAAATGATACTACAGTATTTGAATATGTAGATAATAGTATTCAAATTCCAGATACTGGTGATCTTGATCATAATACACAACTTCCTGATTCAAAAGCAAGAGGCCCATGTGGCTGAGATCACTCACATGCCTGGTATTTGCCTAACAAGTCATATAAGATGTTTTATTCAGCATCAGTTGTACAACTATGTCCCTCATACCATGATGCTTTCTGTCAAAAGATGTTTCATTCAGCATCATTTATACAACTACGTACCTCATACCATTAAGCTTTCTGTTAAATGTTGTTTTATTCAGCATCATTTGTACAACTAAGTCCCTCATACCATGATGCTTTCTGTCAAATGTTGTCACATTCTACTGACCACTTCTTTTGCCACATCTAATGACAGATCAGCATAATTTGCATCATCTTCAAAGGTATTCATGCTTAGATACTTTCTGGCAAATTTAGTTAAATTCTGTTCAACAGTTTTTGTTAAACTTTTAAAGCTAATTTGGTCTACTTTTAGCAATGGCCATTTTTAATAACAGCATCATCTGTATAAATTTCAAAGGATTTTAAGCCATGATTCTGTCAAATTCTGTTGTGAAGATGTTTTAATCATTTGTTTTCCAGTTTATTAAACTATAGTAAAAACTGAGCACAACAGACAGAATGAGGGTACATGAGAAAAGATTGCCAGTATCTTCTTGTGGGTTGGTGGTTCTTTCTCTGGTTTTTCCAGGTTCTGCCTTCACCATTGATACTGGCCACCATGTATAGCCTATCTTGCGCTGAATAATAGCGTTAAACCCTACAACAACAACAACAACAACAACAACCCTTTAACTGTTGATTTTATGAATATGGTACAGGTACACTTTTACCATTGATTTTACCTATGTGTCTAACCAGAATACCTGTATACTCAATGGTCACTTGGGAATGAAGAAAACCAAAGAAAAGACAAAACAGAAATTTTACTGGTTAAAAATGAAAAAAGACATTAATAACTGGATAATGAAATGTGATAAATGTATGTGCACTAAAACAAAACTCCCATATAAAACACCATATGCGTTATTGGGGTATATGCAAGTTGGCACACCAATTGACAGGATGGTGGTGAACATATTAGGGTCTTACATTAGAAGTAAAAGAGGAAATCATTACATTTTAGCAGTAACAGACCAAATGGGTTGAATTTTTTCCCATACCAGATCAAAATGACGAAATGTGTGCTTAGACGATACTGAATGAGACTGCTGCAAGACACATGTGTCTGATATCCATACACTCATATAAAAGAGAACTGTTAGAATGGAAATTTTTCAAAGATATGCAGAATGTTGGAAATTTAAAAAATGAGAAAACCGGCAAGAAACAGCAGAGTTTTAACCAAAACAATTCTTTTGATGATGAACCTGTCCTAATTTACAGCTGACATAGCAGGGTCCTTCTGCTGTGGTAAAAAGATTAAATGATCTGAATTATATACTCCAGAAGAATCAACATGGAAAAAAGAAAACAGTCAATCACAAGATGAAACCTTACCCTGGTGAAAAGAAGATAAATAAACAGTATCAGAAATCAGATTCATAGTTTAAAACAATAATACTTTTTGCAAAGAAGAACCAGGGTTTATCACTTTCTTTCAGTCAATGTGACTTGACATTAAAATCTACATTTCATGTTTCCCCCCACCTACCCCCTCCATCTTATTACATCATAATAAATTATCATTTATACTTGTGTTCCTGATTGGATCATTGAGTAACATGAGAGCCTACACAGAAGGTTTCTATGTTGATTCTATATTTCCATGTTGATTCTTCTGGAGTATATAGTTCAGATCATTTAATCTTTTCACCACAACAAAATGTGAATTGGCCAATCAACTGAAAGCAAGTCTGAAAATAAGTAGACACATGACTTTCAATCCAAGAAGAAAAACAGGCAGTTTTACAGCTCACTACCTGGTGCCCTTTTTGTACCACCTCTGTGACTATGGGACTACCACCTTTAAAGATCCTTGGGATCACAACTGTCATTTAGGGGAATCATCATTGGAGAGTATAAGAAGAATGGTATGATAAACGATGAGAAGAAATGCTATGCAATAAGTAACAAGCGATATTTTCCACTGGAAGGAAGGGGTACTTCAAAATAAGACTGGAAGACATCAGCAAAATATTGGGTTGATAGAAAATGTTCCTATTGCAGGTGCCACCTCAGATATGTCTCTTCCATCCCAGCCAATGACTCAACACACAGCACAACTGGGAGTGACTGAGGATAGTACCACAACTCAGAGTTTGCAAGATCATGCCGATAAAGATATAATTCCTCAACTTCTACTCCTGGAAGACAACTAAGTAGACAATACAAGCAGAAAACTGTATTAATCACTCACAGACATCTAAATTTTGTTGTGGCCTTGCTGGGCAGTGTATCATCAAAGACATACAAGAGACATTGGACTTATTGATACTTCATAATATCACCAAAAACAAGGTGCTGAAAATAATCAACACTTTCTTGTATTAACAGGCAAAATTATACATGACCTCATCAAGTCTATAAGGATGTAAGGCTAGAATGACTATCATTAACCAGACATGGAGGTAGTCAAGGTTCAGTTGTTGTAAGTCACATCTCATACAAGCACCAGGACTGTAGAAGAACTTAAGACTAGAATGACTGTCACTAACCAGACACTGAGGCAATCAAGGCTCAGGTCACCACAAGTCAAACCTCATTCAAGCAACAGGACTGTACAAGAACTTATGGCTAGAATGACTGTCAATAACCAGAAGTGGAGGCAGTCAATGTCCAGGTCGCCGTGTGTTGTACCTCGCAACAAGAACTTAAGGCCTGAATGACCATCATTAACCACACATAGAGGCAGACAAGGTCCAGGTTGCCATGAGATGTACCTCACAACATGACCTTAAGGCCTGAATGACTATCATTAACCACACAGAGGCAGACAAGGCCCAGGTCACCATGAGATGTACCTCACAACATGGCCTTATGGCCTGAATGACTATCATTAACCACACACAGAGGCGGACCAGGTCACTGCAAGTTGTACCTCGCAACATGACCTCAAGGCCTGAATGACCATCATTAACCACACACAGAGGCAGACAAGGTCCAGGTTGCCATGAGTTATACCTTGTAACATGACCTTAAGGCCTGAATGACCATCATTAACCACACATAGAGGGAGACAAGGCCCAGGTTGCCATGAGTTGTACCTGGCACAAGCACCATTGAGATCAATAACAGTCACAAAAGAGAAAGAAAAAGCATTAAGATGAGCAGATAGTACAAATATGTAAAGCAGACAGTTTTACTTATATTCTGGTTGCTACAGTATTACAAATAAATAAAGTAATAAAATTTGAAAATAAAAAGATATTTTTTATTACTAAAGTTAAGTATTTGTGAGGATGCTACACATCAAGCAGAGGGTAATGTAACAGAAGGAATTTTACTGATCTTTATGGTATTTGATGAAACACTATAATCTACTATGTTTACGGTCACCACAATTACTACAACACACACAAGACTTTTTTCATTTTCTTTTCATACTTATAATGAAAAATCAGATAGGAAGAAAAAATTACAGTTAAGACTGAAGGTTGCAGGAACTGTCAGCTAATTACACACAATATGAGTACATGTGTGTGTGATTTAATGACAATTTCGAAGGATGTATTTGCAAGTTTTACACAATAAGAAATTTTCATAGCCAATTGCAGTGACCATATTTAATTACCAGAGATGACATTTAATACATTTCATTAATTCTTATGGGCTTCACTTGACTGTGCTTAGCCTTCATGGGTCAATGCCATTACCATTTATAGATCACTGAGCATGCGAAGGATAGGACCAGTATAGAACACCTTTACGGATGGCCACACAAGTTATCAAACTGCAGTTTAGAGACAGCTTTTTGATAAAATTTTAATAAAGCGTTTTTCTCTGATGATAATTTGTCCAAATATATCTCTTTACTTGCAAATAGTTATCAAGTTTGCAAAGATTTGTAGTCTCAAGACAAGTTACGATTTTCCAACAATTTTTCAAGTTATGAAAAAATAATACACTTTACATCATGATCATAAGCAAAATTAGAAAATATCACAGAAATTAGCGCTTAAGCAGTGAGTAACGTTTTAAAAAGCTTAGTCTTCAAATATAAGCATTGTATCCTTCACTAAATGTGTGCATATCAAACAGTATTTTTTTTCTGCATCATGCAATGAAAATTAAGTCACAAGATAGATGTATTAAGTTTGCACCATTGTCAATCAACTGGCAAGGGTCCCATTCAGGCCAGCATTCACTGTTAATGGCCAATACTGATGTCCAGGATTTTCATGGAACAAGAATTTCAAATCAATTCCATATCAAGCATGGTATATTCTTGTAACTCAGGATGGTCAAACATTTTCAATGCCATAGGCCATATGGAGCAAAAATGTAAAGTTTGTGGACCATACATAAATATACAAATAATTATAGAACCAATTTTTTTTAGATGCATGAGCCACACAAAAATGACTTGTTGGCCACTTTTGGCCCCGCAGTTGGACCACTTGGACATAACTTAAAAACATGCTTTATCCGCAGTACTTTCCCCACTAAATGCATTTACTACAAAAGCACCTTTGATCATTGCACTTTTGTTCATTCTCTCTTCAAGCTCCTAGACTAATATTATCACATATGTTCATTGTCTTACAGTTTACATTCACTGACAACAGCTCAAACTCTGAAGATATGACCAATTTCATTATTATATAAACATATAAAAGTAGATCAATTAAACACCCGTTTTGTGGTGTCAAGCAATACCTCCATGACACTGTCATAGTATTTTCTCTTGGAATCCATTAAATCAAGACAGAGTTCATAGTGGTCACACATAGGAATGATCCTAACACTAACATCAGCAAATATATCCGTTAGAGCATCACCAAACTTGGTCGTTGATGTAAGGGGAACAACATAATCCTCTGTTCCATGTAGCAAAACAAATTTGGGTAAACTGAAAAAGAAAAGAAAACATGAAACTTAAGCATCTCTGGTACTGGGGAAGTCAAGTCTCACTATGTATTATCAGTTGGTGATGGTTTGCAATAAAATGTATTTTCAATATAAAAAAGTAAGCCTCTTTATTAACATGAATGGTTAAGACCAATTACTATCCTTTTTACGTGTATGGCTGCAAAATACATTAATTGTATGACTGACTATAATGGATTTCATCACATAAAAAAATAAACAAGTTTTTTTTGCAGAATTTAATCATTTGATCATAATCGTTTGTTGAAATCTTTCACATGGTCAATACCACAAATAGATGTACCACAAATAGATGTACTTTTATTAAAGTCTATTTGTACTTAACTGGTCCGATGTTCAGCAGCACAGTGCCTCGATGACCACACTAGGTCAAGAGACTGATGATAATGATAGTTAACTACAAACATGTTTAAATAATTTTGAACTTTGTGTTCGGTTATGAACACACAAGTGTTTTGATGGCATCAACTGAAAGACGTTTGCGAATGGAACTGATGCGTCTCAGCTCAAGATATGCAGCCTTGTATATGTTCATGACATGTTTATGCAATGTGAGAGTACTGTCTAGAGTAACACCCAGGTTTCGTACTGACTGTGAATTTAATGTTGATATTGTCTGAAGTAAAGAATGTGAATGAGAAAGTCAATGTCGTCATTATATATGGAGAAAACATCTTCCAATAATTATACCATGTAAAACTGTACTACATATAAAATGGTACAACTGTACCATGAAATAAAGGCAATATAAGACCGTGCAGTTAACCAGAGTGTGCAGTTAACCGGAGTACGGTACAGTACATTTTTAAGCATTGGGAAAAATCGGGACCAGCATGATTACATGCAGTTATCCGGAGTGTGCAGTTAACCAATGTGCAGTTAAGTGGAGTCGACTGTATATATAATCATTACAAATGTACCATCTAAGAACTGTACTGTAACCATTTCACATGTATGAACTATAATGTAAACACTTTATAACACTTCTCATTTTGTCTAAATTGTCTGTTATTTAAAAAAAGCCAAATGTGGTGAGATGGCAGTTATTGATAAAGGCAAACTCTTAGACCACTTGGCCATCTGGGATCCCCACCTAAATATGCAGACAAGCATGTCTACCAAATTTTCTTTGTCTACATTACAAGGTTGTTTGCTAAAATTGTGCTCATAAAGTTTTCATAATTAAAAACAGTCCAACACATTTTTAAATGATTTTAAAAAATTGATAAACTTCATTAGTTGCATGAAGGACTAAATCAAAATGGCCACAAAAGGACAGAAAAAAGATGGTAAAAAAATAGAAAGGAGCCAAACGAATAAGACAAGAGAGTAGACAGTGATCAAAATGATAACTGTGATACTGATGAAGATGATAATGCAAATGAAGAAAATAAAAACATGTATGACTGAATATTTTAGATAGCTCTACCTGACACTTCTAGACAGGTTCTTAACAATGTAGGATGGGGAGAATCTATCAAAGTGCTCCTGTCCATACATTGCCCGAGTCATGCTGGATACATCTTCCAAGCCTCTTCCACTCTCATGAAGGAAGTGATCAGCAATATTATAAACCCCAGCAAGCCCTAAAGAAAATAAAAATTCATTATCCTGCTATCCTGTTTTAATGCAATGTATTTTCTTCGAATTAAAATCAGTTTTTCTCTTTTTCTTGTCTGAATGCTGTTCTAATTATCTACATAATATTCCTATGTAGTTGCACATTACTCCTCCACAGCAATTCCAAAATGTAATGATTCATGCAGGATATTTGTCATTAAAAGTAATACAGCCATATATTTGTGAATTTTAAAATAAAATCATTCCAAGGTGACACTATGACTGGAAAGAACAGTGATATTCCTATGTTACTGCATTTTTATGGGAAAGTATGAGTTTTTCGGATGGAAATATTGCATGACCTTGTGAATGCAGTATATCCATCAAACAAAACAAAGTTAATATTTTCCAAAACAAATAAAACAACCATTATATTATATGCTCATTTTCGAATTCTACCTAAGGCTTACTTACATAAACAAAATACACTACAAGAAACATGGTAGCTGAATGTATGCCATATTCCAAACAAAATACAAAAGCACAGAATCATCATTACTCAACAATTAATGTGCACATAACTATGCTAGAGCTGTACCGGTCACTTTTTGTAGATTATGAGACCGATTATTTCATTATCACAGTATATATACTCGCGTATAAGCTTAATAATTTAGGGAAAAATAAAGGCCTGGAAGAAGGGGGGGGGGGGAGGTCAGCTTATCTGCTGGCCAATGTCTAAACTTTACCGTTTTAAGGTCTTTTTGTTGACTACTGTAACGGCTATAAATCTTGGAACATGAAACAATAATTTTTTCCATGTCTTAGGCATGTTAAAAAAGTAACTTTCGGTGGCCCGACAATTATTAAACTGTTATAAAATACTATCATTGATTTTGTTATTATTTTGTATGTGCATATTTTCTGATTTCTCCAACACGAAATTAAATAAAGGTAAATACAGACTTCATAATTCGTGGGCCGGGGAGACCATGTACTATAATGTACATTACTTACACAGTGCAAAGCGTGCATAGCATCACTTCAATCCATATTTATTCCCAAACATATTGGATGCAGATTTTGCTTTATTCGTTGTTTCGACCAAATTGCATTCTTTTAGATAACATTTCAGCTAGTCATTAATAGGAAGTTTGTATGGTAACTATACCAATACATTGATGCAGAGGCGTAGCTATAGTGTTTGGAGCCCCAGGACAAGATTCATTTTTACGTTCCCAGATTCTTCCTCCACCAATAATACTGGCCGCCATGTATAGCCTATCTTGTGCTGAAAAATGGCGTTAAACTCTACAACAACAGCTACAACAACAACATTTAATGATGATAATTAACATTGGTATATACGGTCTAAAAATGCCAGATGTTAACTTGTGTAAGTTTCTTTCGTGGGAATGGTGCTGTAGCATTGGAGTTAAGCATTTGTAGTGATCATTCTTGGGATTTAAATTAATTGTGGATGATTTTATTGTTATGGCTTATGTTTTTGTTCTGGTTTATTTTTTATTTCTGTATTGTTGCATAGGTAAAAAAAAATCATTAAATTATGTGAATAATGTTTAAACTTCACATTCTATTTAGTGCAGATGCGAATTCTTTATAGAAAAGTAATATTTTGTCACAACAATAATTCACAGGTGATACAACAGAACATGTAGGACTTTCTTGTTTAGAAGAAAATGAAAATCGAAGACATAATGTTATAATTGGGAGTTCTCAGCAAAAATCAGCGGTAGTTTACAGCAAGTGTGTTAAAACAGTAGTTACTTTTAAGAATATATTGTCTTTCAATTAATCCCCAAATCAAATGTTTATTCCTTAGTTTCCACTATTTAATTCTGTTTTAAAATTCAAGCCATATCAAGATGAATGTTATGATGGAATTTATATTTTGGACATTTTTTTGCATCGGCACCGATTATTTCTGCCGATACCGATTATACCGATTGTTCTAATAATCGGCCCGATTATGAGTACGGGCGATTAATCGGTACAACTCTAAACTACACCCAGATAAAGCAAATTTTTTAGTAAATTATGTTTCTCCGAGAATACTTACCCAATCACATTAATTTAGGGATATTAGCCTGCTACCTCGCGAATCCAGCCCTACCAAAAGACGAAAATTCGTCTTTCCTGTCTATGTCATATAGACAAAGGGCAATAACTCTTGCCCATTACCTCCCCTTGCCGCCCGTTAGGTGTCGCTTCTTTAGTTTTTAAGCTGAGCGATATATAAAACACGAGGATGCTCGCATGGCGGGGTGGTTGGGAGGGTTTCTTAGTAATGTGATTGGGTAAGTATTCTCGGAGAAACATAATTTACTACAAAATTTGCTTTCTCCTTTGAATACGTTCCCCAATCACATTACTTTAGGAGAATAAGTAATAGGAGGAGGGAATGCGGAGCATCCGACCTCCACCCCGGGTATCCTCTAGGGAATGATGGTTGGATTCCCCATGTGAATGATAACCCGGTCTCCTAATTTTCAATCAGCAACACAGCCCAGGGTCACGTGATATGTGACCCTTTTATGCGGTTAAGAAGATAGTTATTGAAATCTTCTTACCTACGAAAATTTATCTGGCGAATCCAGCGAAGCTAATAGGCTGTGCTGATTGTTGCACATGGGTCTGGTGGGCGTCTGGGCTGCCCAACACCGGACCTACTAGAATCAATGTTTGCCTCTGCGAGTACAAACTTGAAGATAAAACTGTAGAAGGTTGACTCTGCAACAGCTTCTATAAGGTGACTGATTTGCGAATTCTCAGAGTACGCCGAGCGTATAACCCACTACAGCCATGAAGCAAGGGCTTGAATGGTGATATCTCATATCCCAGCTATCACCAGAAGAAAGAGGTGCTAGTATGTGACCTGACTCACCTCTATGCATTGAAATGGTGCTAGAGTGCCCAAACAGGATCTTACATGGCTGTTGATCCTGACTTATCTATAAAGAAAGCGAGCTAATGACGACTCGTTGATCGCAATGTATGGTAATCTATTTTGGACTACGAAGCCTGGCTGCGTCAAGAGGACCATCAAACCCTCTGATCGAAACGAAAGAGAGTTCGGGTCACTAGAAAGGACATGTAACTCGCTCACCCTGCATGCTGAAGCTAAGGCTATCAAGAAACCCAATTTGTATGATAGTAGCTTTAACTAATCGTGGGTTAAAGACTCAATACTGTCTGAATTGAGTCATGTTAAAACCCAGGACAGATTCCATTTGAAAACAGGGTGAGGGATATAAGTCGATTAAATTTTTTTTTTTTTTTTTTTTTTTTTTTAAATGTCTAAAGATCTGACAAATCTTTGTCATGGCTGATAGCACATGTACCAGAATGGCGGAATGTGTCTGATATCATGGAGCGGTAACATTTGAGAATAACTGGAGCCAGATGTTTCTCCTCGAAAAGCCAGAGAAAAGTTGGCCAGTTGAGGGATTGTGACACTCAGAGGAACAATGTGAATGATACGGTACCAGTCTCTGAAAACATGCCACTTGCCCTCGTAAACCTTCAGAGTAGAGGGCCTTCTTGCTCTCGAGATTCTCTCCGCAATCAAAGATTTAAATTGTTTGTCTTGCAAGGCTGTCTGGACAAGAGCCAAGCTTGAACATAAAGACGGTCCGGACAGGGGTGGAACACCCCTGGCCGCGGTTGCTTGTGAATACTTGTGCTGACTGTAATCTTCCTGGGTAGATCTATCGCCTAGATTGAGTAGATCGGAGACCCAGGAGTTGTTCCATCTGAGAGGGGTAATCAGAACCATCTGACCATTCTGACCCCTTAACTTCTGGATTAATTCCAGTACCAAGACCGTGGGAGGGTAGGAGAATGCCCACAACCCTTCCCAGGTGATTGATCGAGCATCCACGACCCAAGCTTCTGGGTCTGGAACCTGTGAGATGAAAGGTGGAGAACTTGCGATTCCATCTTGTTGCAAAAGATCAATCATCGGACGTCTCCAAAGTGTGTCAATTGGAAGAAAGTCCGATTGATGGAGTGACCATTCTGTGTGAATGACTAGATAGAGTGTCAGCCAAGACATTGAGTCTGCCAAGAATGTGTCTGAATTGTACATTGAGGTGGAGATTGTCGAACCAATGTAGAAATTGCCAGTTCAGATTGCACAGGTCTGGTGATTGGTGTCCCCTTGTTTTGAGGCAAGGCACCACCACAATGTTGTCTGACATAATGAGGGCAGTTTGTAATAAGAGTTGATCCTGCCCGAAATGAAAGGCATTGATGACAGCCGTTATTTCTGAAAGGTTGATGTGGAAAGGGCTCGCCCCTGGCACCCACGTGCCGTTGACAGTATCGAAGTTCGGCAACAGGTGGGCACCCCAACCGTAGGTATTAGTGGCGGAACATACCGTTATCCCCTTGGGGTATCTCCAGAGTAATCCCTGTGGACAGCCTACAGGGGTTGTGCCATTGACTCAAGAATGATTGTATCTCTGGCGTGAGCATGACTGTTTTCTGGGATCGAAGGGACTTGAAAAGAGCGCAATTACGCTAGCAACGTCCTTTGTAAAGGGCGCATAAAAGGACGGCTGATCGGGATCAAGTCTGCTGCCGCATTGAATAATCCGAGGATCTGCAACTCTCTCGCTAAAATGCGCATCCTGTCGGAAACGGACTCTACGAGTGCAATTATCTGGATAATCGCAAACTCGAGGAAGCCTTACCAGATTCAGATCGGGAGAAACTCCACACCCAGATGGACCAAAATCCGGATTGGACAGAGATCAAACTTTATCCAGTTCACGAGAAAGCCTATATGACGTAAAGTGATATAAGATCGTTTCTGCCTTTGAGCAGAATAGAACTTGACAGATGTTTCTGGAGGATGTCATCCAAATATACTGCCGACGCAATAGATGAAGTCGAGCGGAACAGGGTGACGACGTAACCCATAACCTTGGTACTAGCCCAAGTGCTTAAATTTAGGCCAAAAGGTATGACATGGAACTGATAAGCCTAGTCCCGACAAGCACAACGGAGAATGTCCGCTACTCGTGGGATAGGGACGTGAACTGTGCGTCGGTCATATCTAGCCAGCTTATGATGGGGTTTAAGCGACGTGCCCTTCAGACATGCGTCACGACGTATCAGGTCTAGGTTGGCAGAAGCAGTCAGCGCATTGGCCATGGAATGGTGAGCTGCCCTGTTAAGAACCCTAGCTAACCGGGCCGTCGAATCCCAAGCATGTTCATTGCCAGATTTTTCAGCGATCCTGAAAATGGCTAGGGAGGCTAGGTCTAACAGTGAAGACGTAGCGACTACATTCGAACCAGCTTGGACGTGGCATTGAACACAGTTTTGTCCACTTTATAAGACAATGCCGCAGACATATGGACTGCTGCCCTATTTTATCCCGAGCCAGGACCTCAGTATTGAACGCATCGGAGTGAGTTTTGTACCATCGACCTGAAAACGACGCTGGTACTTGGCTTTCAGAAAAGAACGCCTTAGCATTTCCTGGATCCCCTATACGTGTCGACAGACGGTCATTAATTTCCTTAATTTTGTCGACTGGGGAAGGAGGCGGAAGGATAGAATCTCTTCACCTTCATCTAGATCGACCGACGCACTAACCCTATAGTCGGTAATTGCAGCAGGAGGTGGAGGGCATTCTGAAGGGGCCTTAACACCCTAAAAATTTCCTCCACTGCGGCTTTGAAGCTGAACTCAGTCCGTTCCATAGTTGGATCTGCATACAGCTGATTTGCCTGTGATTCATCGCACTCACTATGTGCATAATCTTGCTCTGGTAAAGCATCCATATCGGGGTAATGCATACCAGGTGGCATAGATGACTCGATTCCGTCATCTGTAAAAAAGGCATTCACTCTCCCTTGTGGATGAGTTGATAGCCTATGGACGGCTGGCAATGCCGAATGAATTGATTGGTATATGTTTGGCCTGAACGCCTGCGACGGGCCGGCTATGACCGGCACCGACCGCTCGAATGGTCGGGTTGGATCGAGAGATTCATCGCCAACATCAGAGTCATGGTAGTGATATGTAACCGGTAGTACGGATTGACAGACGGAAACATCACTAGAATCTTCGTCAATCCAATTTGTGCGGATTGCGGTATGATAAAAGTCCCCGTGCTGGTACAGCGGTACAGTCGGACAGACTGGTATATGACTAAAATCTCCATACGGTTGGACGACCGGTGCCTGTTGGGCTGGACGGCCGGAGCCGGATGGACTGTCAGTGCCAGCAAGTGTCGGCTGGAAGCTTGGCTGGACAACCGGTGCCATTTGGGTTGAACGGTCATTGCCGGATCGACGCCCGGTGCCGGTTAGTGCCGGCTGGATGACCGGTGCCATATGGCTGAACGGTCATTGCCGGATGGACGCCCGGTGCCGGTTGGTGCCGGCTAGAAGGTAATAATAATTACATAATGCTTATGTAGTGCGGCCAGCACTGTGCACCCATCTACCATTCGCTCAGAGGGAATGTTGGTTCTGGTATAGCTTGCATATCTGTACAGCATACCAGGTGACCTAGATGACGCAATTCTGTCATAATTGACACTTTCACTAAATCTCCCTTGTGGAGAAGCCGTGAACATATGGACGGCCGGCACTAACGGCTGATTGAACTGACGAATGGTCGGCCTGAAAGTCCTGTTCTGGTAAAGCTGCCATATCTGGGTAGCGCATACCAAGTGGCATAGATAACTCAATTCCGTCATTTCTGATAATGTCACTAATTCTCCCTTCTTTTAAAATCACACCGACCCGTATTTGACGTGACGGGAGGTGTACACCGGCGATACCGACTGATTTGTCTGGTATATGGTCGGCCGGAATGTCGGCGAAGGTCCGGCTATGACCGGCACCTGCCTCTCGAATGGTCTGATTGGACGGAGATACATCTATAACATCTCTCTCATGGTAGTGATATGTAACCAGTAGTACAGATTGACTGACGGGTACATCACTATAATCTCCGTAAATCAAATGTACAGCCGGTGCAGGTTGATGTTGGCTGGAAGACCTGTGCCATTTGGGCTGAACGGTCGTTGCCGGATGGACGGCCGGTGCAGGTTGATGCCGGCTGGAAGGTCGGTTGCACGACCGGTACCATTTGGGCTGAACGGTCGTTGCCGGATGGATGGCCGGTGCAGGTTGATGCCGGCTGGAAGGTCGGCTGGACGACCGGTGCCATTTGGGCTGGACGGTCGTTGCCGGATGGACGGCCTGCATAGGTTGATGCCGGCTGGAAGGTCGGCTGGACGACCGGTGCCATTTGGGCTGAACGGTCGTTGCCGGATGGACGGCCGGTGCCGGTTGATGCCGGCTGGAAGGTCGACTGGACGACCGGTACCATTTGGTCTGAACGGTCGTTGCCGGGTGGACGGCCGGTGCCTGTTGATGCAGGCTGGAAGGTCGGCTGGACGACCGGTGCCATTTGGGCTGAACGGTCGTTGTCGGATGGACAGCCGGTGCCGGTTGATGCCGGCTGGAAGGTCGGCTGGACGACCGGTGCCATTTGGGCTGAACGGTCGTTGCCGGGTGGACGGCCGGTGCCTGTTGATGCAGGCTGGAAGGTCGGCTGGCCGGCCGGTGCCATTTGGGCTGAACGGACGGTGCCGGATGTATGGCTAGTGCCGGTTGGTGCCTGCTGAAGTGCCGGCTGAACTGACGGTGTCGGCTGGACGGACGGCTGGACGGCCGGCGAAAGTGCATAATAAAATGGATCCAATTGATCCAGCCTAGACTCCATGCGTCCGGACTTACAGGCCCGAAAGCCATGCACGGACCTGCGGTGAAATTTACATCCACTGGGCAGCCTAAACCATGTCAACATAATTTCCTCCATTTCCACATTGCCAACACCCATTTTGCCATTCATGCCTTCGTTGTCGACTTTGCTACTGAAACGACAAAAGAAGAGAACAAAGCACAGATTAAAAAAAATTCAGCATATTATTAATTCGATAATACTATAACCGTTATTAACGGAGTAGTCAAATTATTCCGTGCCATGTTAACTCTTAATGACCACACTAGTTATCACCGTGAGCATGTTGCAATAGCTCGTTCAAGACGAAGTCTACTGAAACGAAAAGATGATAAACAAAGCACAAATTAACAATTCAGTACGCTATTAAGTCGCTATTCCATAACCGTAACTAACGAAGGAAGCGAAATGATTAAGTGTCGCGTGAATTCGTGACTACAACATGAAATTCCGCCATTAAATAGTCGCAACTGGTCGTTCAGAGACGAAGTCTACTGAAACGGAAAGAAGATAAACAAAGCACAAATTAACAATCAGTACGCTATTAAGTCGCTATTCCATAACCGTAACTAACGGAGGAAGCGAAATGATTAAGTGTCGTGTGAATTCGTGACTACAACACGAAATTCCGCCATTAAATAGTCGCAACTGGTCGTTCAGAGACGAAGTCTACTGAAACGGAAAGAAGATAAACAAAGCACAAATTAACAATTCAGTACGCTATTAAGTCGCTATTCCATAACCGTAACTAACGGAGGAAGCGAAATGATTAAGTGTCGCGTGAATTCGTGACTACAACACGAAGTCCACCATTAAATAGTCGCAATTGGTCATTCAAAGACTTTTTTGAAGTCTACTGAAACGTCAAAGAAGATAAATACAGCACACATTATCAATGCAGCACGTTATTAGTCGCTAATATCGTAAACGTTACATACGGAATAAGCGAAATTATTGAGTGCTACATGTATTACATGCTTTGACCACGTTGCAACCTGGTCCGAAGTCTAGAAAAGGTGACAAAGTCACTCAAATTGGAAAATATTGTAAAATAATGTATACGACCTGTAGAGGAATGATTATCCAACACAGTAATTCCAAATTTAACTTCGGATGGTCAGAATTTACACTAAGATGGCTTGGATTCATTGGAGGTCTAATTGTACGTGTTTTCGCGTAAGCGAAGCTAAAAAACTAAAGAAGCGACACCTAACGGGCGGCAAGGGGAGGTAATGGGCAAGAGTTATTGCCCTTTGTCTATATGACATAGACAGGAAAGACGAATTTTCGTCTTTTGGTAGGGCTGGATTCGCGAGGTAGCAGGCTAATATCCCTAAAGTAATGTGATTGGGGAACGTATTCAAAGGAGAAACTTGAAGTTAGTCGCTCGCTAAACATAACTTTTGAAAGAAAATGGCATTTTGGTCTACTTAAAATTAAAAATTGGAGTCAAATTGTGAGTGAATGCACACTGCAACAACTTGTTCATTTGATCAAAATTAATACATTTTGGTATTTTTGTCAATTCTATGAAACTTTGTGCTTATGGACTGAATTTATCTGTGACAATTCTACATGAAATACATTGGATTGAAGCAGCTAGGGATTAGCATATTAGCATCTGCGAGTGTGTTTCTGTTCGGTCATGAATGTTTTAAATCATAATGTGGGGAAAATATGAAGTCTTTAAATTGCAATTATCAAAAGGACGCAATGGAATTTAATGTTTATTTCATATTGAGTGTAGTGAGAAGGATGTAATTGCACTTGGAATATAGTTGAAATTACAGTACAATTTCAAATTGTGTAATCAAGTTTGAGAACTCATTACATGGCTCATGTAATTCAGATTTGCAGAATGAAGAAAGTACATTTTGAGGAAATTGGGGATGTAAAATTTTAAGTATATTTTATGCCATTCTTATTGCCAGCTAAAGAAGATAATGCTTTGTCACTTGCATGTTGGGACCCAGCAATGTTATAAAATCTGGCGTTAATCATCCACCTAAATCCAAAACATTGTATAAAAATAAATTAACGTGCAATGTAGCAAAGCAGCTGGTATGTGGTAGTCCACGAATCACGATTCATCTGCTTTAGTTATTCAGAAACATATTTAATCAACTAAACTGTAATCCACCTACTATGTGAGTGTACATAATTTGTTTACAAATCAAAAGTGCCAACGTCTGTGTCCATTGTTTACAATATAAACTAGTTCCTTTATGAGTGCAATATGAAGTTGAATGCAAGTTCAATATTGTAAAATACTGAATTATTCTGAAAATGCAAAGTTAAAGGTGAAACAATTAGCATATAATAAACCTAAATACTGATAAATTAACCATTTTCAATTCTGTATTTGCTGATGCTTTCGTATTATCATTAAACTCTACTGATTCAATGGTTTCAAATGAAACTAATTATTTATTAAACATATATTTGCTTTAAAGACACTATCCAAACATGACCAAACAACATTTTTTATTGCACTCTTATGTTTTTGAAAGTTAATTATTGAAAACCAGGAGAAAGGCTACCTTGACAATCTGCATCACCTAACTGACAAGCATTTCCAGTAAAATCTTATGGTGAAGTTTCACCTGGTCAACAAATAAATCTTGGAAGATGATAATAAAAGTTAGTTGTTGCCGGTACTGGTTTTCTTTCATTTGGGCCTAGGCTTCACACAAACCAGGGTGATGTGTTAAATCCGATGAAGACTGCTGTAGGAGCCCCCATTATGATAATTTGCAACTTTAAATTTCACAAAGTGGAACTACCCAATGTGTCTGAAGTATTGGCAAGTCACTGAGATGCATGTTGAAGAACAAAAGCTAGTACACATCAATTGCATGAATTAAAATGCTTAAGCCATCTGTGTTCAAGATTATTGACTAGTTTGTGAACAGCAACAATGTTTCATCATACATAATACACAAAATATGATAATTTTTGTTGGAATAGTGTGGTTCATTTTTTAAGAGAAAATGTCATAACAAAGCAGTGTTTCACAAAACACTGAGCCATCAACAAAGCAAGTCAAGTCAAGCAAAACTAAATTTCAGAACTCCTGGCTAACAGAGTCTGTGAAGCACAGCAGCAAGGGAGAGTATTTAATTCTTTGCACACACTGCAAACCCCATAAAGACAGAGTTATTCTGGAATGTATGACATCTTCAACATGGCAGCAACACTTGTAACATTTGGAAAAGCCAGCAGATATTCAATACACAGAAATAAACATCCAAAACAGTTCTTCTTATTATAAATCAACATCTTAATGTTGTTCAAATAAAATCTATAATCAACAAATGCTCCTGAGGCTGATTTTAGCAATGAAATAGACTGATTGAAAGACAATAATTAGCAAATTCAACCAACACACACATCACCTTAAACCCCACCCCACCTTCTCCACCACCACTGAGCTACTGACTGCAGCAAAGACTGTCTAATTAGGACTATATTCTACTATCCAATATATCTTAAAGATATAAACTTTGTGTAATTGGTGTAATGACAGAAATTTGATGTAAATGTTTTATTCAAGGTCAGTGTGGTTTTGATTATACAAATATTTGCACATGTGTTTACGTGTCAATAATATTTGACAATATTAGCCACTGGATTGGCACCATTTTCATTTAGGACTAATAAAGCATTGAAAGAAGTTTTTTTTTAGTGAAACCCTATGTTCAAAATACCATCTATTCATGAGGAGTACTAAAAACATGAATTTAAAGATGGTCACTGTGGTGCCATGTTGGATATCTGTGTTGCAGTATTTTCTTTAGGATCAACTAGGCCTTGGGGTATCAAGTGTAATGGTAATTCTCAGAGTATTTTTAAAAGAGTAAAGGTGAAGTTTGATAACAACAGATGACAGACATTGGACAACTGCCTTCAGACAAATTTCTTCTGGTCCAGTAAATCTTAAAATAAAAAATCTGGATAATTAATGCAGACACATCAGAAAAAGATATTTACCTATAACAGCTCTAATACATTTACATAGATCTGCTAATGTTGGAGGAGGATCTGATCCTTTCCGCTGAACAGTAACTACAGAGTCATTATCATCATCATCTTCTTCCTCCCTTTCCTCCTGTTCTTTATGCCCCTCCTCCGAACACCCATCAGACTTGAGTAACTCTCCACCTGCAGTAGTGTCAACTTCTACAGCCTCTTGCTCACCATTGTTCTGCAAATTTAAAACTTCAAACATGCTTGCAGCATTATTAAAATCAGTACTGGCTACTCCCTTTTCATCAGTGTCATTGACAACACAAAATGATCCAGAAGAGGCAGAACTTACTTCCAATGTGTCAAGTTTCTCCTGTCTGGAGTTGTCTCCACTTGCATGTCTGCCAGTGAAGTGTTGTTCCTCAAAACGGAGAGATCTGGCTAGGACTGGTTGTTTCTGGGATGATCCAGTTTGAATCAGTTCATCATGCAGTAACTCAAGGACTGTCATTGCACACAGATGAGCACCAGACGAATGACCAACAAGCATGATTTTGTTCTGAAATACAATGTTATACAAATACCTTTTCTTCATCTCATTTTGCTTCCCAAATTATGTAACCAGTGTTACATCATTCATTTAACTGTATGGAAATTAAATGATCAAAATACAGGTTGTTATGGATGCAAATCAAAATATAGATAAGAATATTATCTGTAAACCTTTACAGACCATGATAATACTTCAATATACAGCCTTGCACCATTAATCCAATTGTGTTCTGACATTAAAATGTTAACCCTGGTTGAGTTGGCTTGTTACTGCAAGTCACTTATACTAATTATGGAGTCAACATCTGTCAGTCAAACCCTAAAATATGCCAATACCTATAGACCACAAATCAATACTATCAATAGCAATGGTATGATCATTCACTAGATTTGTTTATCCACTGGAAACTTGTTGGATATTTTGGCCAATTGTCTATCACTATGCTGGTTTAACAATTGCAACATATCAACCAGTCATGCTAGGGGCCCATTAAAAAATGAATTCATAATAAATGTATCTGTCATACATTTCATGCAAACTGACATCAGCCCATCCAAGGGAGATGAATGAGTAGGGTCTAAAGCAAACGTATTCATGTTTGGAATTTTTAAAAAAGAATGAGCATTCTGGGGCCATAAATGCTATAAATGACATTAAATGCTGGAAATGCAAATCAAATCATTCAAGGTCACATAAATATAATAATGCAAGTCAAGTATGATACAAATCCAAAAATCCTTGTTTTAGTAATGCTGCAGAAACCAAAGCCAGGAGGACAATCAGACCTCTAAATGGTAATATGGAATGCTAGAAATGAAATTAAGTTATGGGTCTCATCTATACAAGGCTGCATGCCAAAATCCAGCCATCTTTATCAAAGTTGTTGTTGATGTTGTTGTTGTAGGGTTTAACACCATTTTTCAGCACAAAATAGGCTATACATGTTGGCCAGTATAAATGGTGGAGGAAGAAAACAGGAAAACCCACCGACCCATGAGAAGCTACTGGCAAGCTTTCTCACATACCCACGTTGGCCGAAACTGAGACTCGAGCCCTTGCTGACAAAGGTGAGCACTTTAGACCACTCTGCCACTCGGGGTCCCCTTTATTAAAGTAAAACTAATAACCAAATTCATAAAGGCAGACAAAAAGAATGCAATAATTCCTGTACAAGTCAAGGAATGGTGAAAATTAAACTAATTCTAGGTCTTATAAATACAAAGGTTCATGTTGAATTTTGTTTGACTTTTAAAAAAGTCCTTATTTAAGTTTTGCTACAGAAACAAAAGTTAGGAGGATGGCAAATCAAATCCAGACCTCCTCAAAATTGATCTTTTTGGATTGATGAAAATCAAATTCATTCAAGGTCTCATAAGCATAAAGTTACATACTAAATTTGATTGAAATCCAGCAATCCTTGATAAAGTTATGGTGAAGAAACCAAAATGTACTTGGACAAGCAATCATGTGGCATAGCTCCTGTAAATGATGTGAAATGCAGAAAAATTAACTCATCTGAGGCTTGATGAATACAAAGCCACAAACCAAATTTAGACCATAATACATCAATCTTCTGTAAAGTTGTGCTATGATGATCAAAATTTGGGGACAGGGGTGCATACTTACTGTAAATGACTATATGGAATGCTACAAGTAAAATTATTCAAGGTCTCATCAAGCCAAATAAAATCCAATAAATCTTGGTCATATTATACTGCAGAAACCCAAGGCAGGCAATTTGAGGACATAAGTCTTGTAAATGACAAGACAAAATAATGGAAATTGAATTCATTCAATGTCTCAATTATACAGCTGTGTAGGAAATTTGAATGAAATCCAATGACCCTTCTTAAAAGTTCATTGCTGCCACAAATGTTATCACAGGCAACAGGTGTAACAGCTCTTCTTAATGATGCCAAAGAATGCTAGGAATCAAACTATTCTGAGGTGGGACCAATAACAAGTTGCATGCCAGTAATGTCAAAACCAAACTATTGATATATAGATGAATGGACATGATGATCAGAGGGCCCTAACAAGTTTGTCAAGTGGAACTAAAGCTGTCAGAATTTTAGGAAACATCTACTGGCACCAGTCAATCCTAACGATTGGTTACCCAATTATAGGGAAGTTATATTAAATGTGTACCTGAACTGCTTTTTTGTAGGTTCATACATGCCAACCCCCAGAAAGATATAAATGTAATTATTACTACTATAAGTGGCAAAAAGCATAATCTGAGCATAAACATAGTAATCTATATATTACATGCTATAATTTTAAAAAAATATGGAAAAACATACATCTGTTTGCTACTTACATGGATCTGCAGTTAGTTAAAATTCTTGTCACAAATCGGCTAAATCAATGTGGATTAGTATTAGATTGCAGACACAAATAAACAGGTACCCTATGGCTATTTTTATTACCTGGGTAATTATGAATGGGCTGGTTTCTGAGTACCCAAGTACCCACTGACAGCTTTAAATGGTACCCTAATAAAATTACTGAAACAAAAGATAAGACCCAACTATGAACTCCAAATTCTCAAAGCATGGTCTCTTACTGGCAAGCTCTTTCCATAATAGTACAAAGTTTCACACATATCAGAAATTGTTATACAACATTGATTTAATAATTTAAGAACTTTATAGCAATACTTACCCTATTTCCTCTATGACCATGGATATTGTCAAATGCCCAGGAGACAGAGTCCACTACATCTTGTATCATATCATCCACATAGCCCTAAAAAGATAATTACCAGTAATACAGTTCTTTTATGATATACCATCTGTACTACCATATATTATCGCGTTTAAGCCAAATAATTTAGGAAAAAAATAAAACCCATAAGAAGGGAGGGATTGGCTTACCTGCAAGCTTAGGTCTTTTTTAAAAACTTTTAAATCTTTCCAGAAGTTTATATTCAATCTGATAAAGTGAATAATGTTGGAAGTAAAAGAAATCATGCAGCTTATGATGCAACATTCAAATTTAAAGTTATTAAATATGCAGAAGCAAATAACAACTGTGCTGCAGCACACAAATTTTGTGTGAATGAGAAGCAAGTACAGGAATGGTGGAAGAGCAAAGAAGAATTAGAACAAATGCAAAGAATCAAGAAGGCTCATCAAACTGGGAACGCCTCGCTTCCCTGAATTGAAGAAAGAACTCAGTGATTTTGTAAATGATTGTCAACACAATATGGATACATTGTCACACAAACTGCAATTGGTATGCATGCTATGCAGATGGCAAAAGATGACAAATATAAGATGGCAGATTCAAAATTTGTTGCATCAGCAAGTTGGTGTTCTCATTTTATGAACCAGTACGGTTTCTGTCTCAGGCAGAGAATGAAAATAGCACAAAAGCTAACAAAAGACCTGGAAGAAAAAAATGTAATCATTTCAGCAGTTCATCATTAAACATAAAAAGGAATGCTCATTCAAACTATCACAAACCGGAAATACAGATGAGACACCCATGACCTTTGACTCATCAAGTAATAAAACAGTCAATGCTTTTGGTGAGAAAACTATTCTGATAAAAATAACAGCCCATGAAAAAATGCATTTCACAGTTGTTTTGACCTGTTTAGCTGATGGATCAAAGCAGCCTCCTGTTAGCATTTTTAAAAAGAAGACACTGCCAAAAAGCATGAAATTTCCTGCTAGTGTCACTGTTCGTGCACATGAAAAGGGATAGATGGACGAAAGCGGAATGATTGAATGGCTGGAGAAAGTCTGGAACAAGAGACCAGATTCTTTATAAACCTTCTATGCTTGTCTGGACATGTTTTGAACACACAAGAGAGATGAAGTCAAAAACGCCGCAAATACAATGAAAACAACATACCACTGATATCATGTTAAACATCAGTGTGACAACCTCTTGATGTCTGCCTTAACAAACCGTTTAAGGATAACTTACAAAAGATGTGGTCTGAATGGGTTTGTTCAGGCACTGTGAAGATGACAAAAGGTGGGAATTCAATGGCATGAAGAGTAACCCCATTCTTCAGCCAGCCATGAAAAAACAAGACTTGAAGCTTCTTCTGACTGGTAGCCAGATATAACATGCATAGAGTTCAGTGGATGCTGGACAAAAATCTGATAATAACTCCATGAGGGAGTTAGCTATAAAGAGAAGTGACCATTATTTTCTTCTAATTATTAAGATTTAAAACAGATGGCATTTTACTCCTTTTATGTAAACTGGTCCTTCATGTGTCAATCAAAATACGCTAAATCTAGAGCAGTGTTTAAAACAAGAAAACAAGAGCATATAATTCCTCTAAACCAAAAATTTTAACAAATCTAATTTGGACCTGCAGGAATAAGGCAATAAGAGGTTTCAATATATTTACAAATTAAAATAATTCTCAAATTTTTTATTATTATTTCCATCTGAAAATCACACAGGATTTGTAAAATATAAAAAAATAGATGGGCCATACTTAATGATGGAAATAGATATCCTGAAAAAAATTTAGCACTCCATAAATTGAGAAAGAATGAGTGGATTGTTATGGAATAAATGTATAAAGTTTCCTACCTGTGGATAGTTGGATAGGTTAGGACAGCATACAATTACATTCAGCTTGTTGGACACATTGTGACAAAGAAGACCATACATATCTTTGTCTCCACTACCCCAAGCTCCTCCATACACAAATAAGACCACTGGATATGAGCCCTTCTCATTCAAGGAATGGGAGTATGGAAAGTAGATGTCCAACATGTTGTCATTTCTGCCATAGGGTATATCCTGGAAGGATTAAAATTAGCAAGAATTTACAAGATACATTTAGTTAATTAATAAACTGATAAATAAAATAAGTGGAACTGATTGTCAATTTTATTCATAGATGTAAACAACATAGAAATATACTGAATTTAGTTTTGTTATCTATCAAGTAAAATAAGAGTACCATAGATAGTCCTCAACATAGGCATTAATGGCAGGTATACAGCTGACTAGAGGTCTCAGTCATCTCAACCTCTGGTCAACATATGGTGTCTTGAACCAAATTTAATATGCAGGAACCATTAAATTCTTATTTAGACATACCATGAACATAACCTCTGATCCCAGAATCAATAGGTTTCTTTACTACACTAAGTGCAAGTCCTCCATAAAGTCTAGTCAAGGAACCTACTCTAAAACCATTATTCTGCGAAATCCAGTTTTCCTTGAGCCAAATAATCTGAACTTGTTCATTTTGATTCCAAAATCAAAAGGTTATTTCCGTACCTCAGGTGCTAGCCCATTACAAACCTTGGTCATGGTATTTGTGTTATAGAACTACATGTAGTTACATATTATGCTTAAATTATTTTACCTTTTTCAGCCCCTTTAAACAAAAGAAAGCCATCAGCTAAATTTGTCTAGTTCTATGATATAGAATTGTCATTATGCAAAAACCCTATTTCCTAATTCAGTCAGCGACCATGACACTGACACACTTTCCCAACTGCAGAACTATTTATCTTGCAACTTAACTCTGCAAAAGAGACATCTGAAAATTAAATGATGAGGCAGATTGATATTTCCTCCACCCTTTACAAGTACATGTACATCTTGAATCATCCAGAATTCTGTGGTGTACAATTATACTATAACATGATTGTTGGAAATCAAAAAAGGGGAACATGCTATGTACTAACCAACTAGGTCAACTAGCTGCAGAGAATGATGCATTACCCCACCCCACCCCCAAAAAATTTTCCACAAATTAAGGGGGTAATAGTTTTTGCAATACTACGGATTCAATGACATGGCTATCAGTTTATTCCAGATTAAACAAGAAACACCAAAACAAAATATATGTTTATTACTTATGTTACGAATACGAAATATGCAACATGAGTATAAGTAGGCGAGTATGTTTTCTCATCAGTTAAATCTGTTTTTATCCATAATAATTCCATAAATAAATGTGCATAAAGAAGCTTTATTTATATAATAAAAAATATTGGCTGGATCTATTTGAATCCTAACATTTAATTTCTCGCTAATACTTTCACATAAACTAATGAAATGGGTGTTTTTTTTCTCCAACATTCATATTTGCTGGATGTGTTCAATTGGTGATTCTTGGCCAACAATAAATTGCACAATTCAGACATTTTGAGTCTCAAAAATTAATCCTATATTTAGCTTAAAATGCACATGTACATGGGTGAAAATTAAAAAATAAGATCCAGGTATTGTCCTTGTTTGTGTGTGATTATGAGTTTAACGTAGCTTTAACAATTTTTCAGTCATATCGCCAAGATGTCTGCAGTAAGGCAGTTTTATAGTGATGTCTAGCACTAAGGCATCATGACGCAGACATGTAGCATGATGTTTAACCAAGTCACAATATCCTGAAACCTGGCCGCTGTTAGTACCATTTTTGTAAATCTTTGGTACGACTCAGCCAGGGATTGAACCACGACCACCTGCTTTCGCGGCGGATGCTCTAACCATTAGGCCACCAGAGCGGTGGTAATGTCCTTGTAATGCTTTGTGATGAGAATTCAGCAGCGGTGGGTACACTGTACATGTAACCTGCCTAAATCCAGTTTAGGAGTAAACCATTCAGCTGTGTTAGTTTTGAGCAAGTTACTTAATAATGTTCAGTCATTCTCTGAAAAACAGCAGGAAAACTTTTTTACAAAATAAAAAAATAAAATAAAACAAAGTAATCAATTAATTTTATTTTCAAACAAAAAGTAGGGAACATCATGTTTGATTTGTTAGCCAATCCCTCCACCCCTATACCTTAAATGGTTTTGTTCAAGGCAGAGTTTACACTAGAGAAATAGAAAATAAAAAGGGTTATGATGGGCAGGGGTTGACATGCTTGACAATGACCAAAACTGCTGACAATTAGGTCCATAAACTTGTTTAAGTGGGTATGCATGACAGGTGATTGAGCAGACATCAAAAATTAATCAATTGTATTCCCTTAAAATGGTAGGCAAATTAATCAATTTTATCAATTATGGTAATTAGCTTGTTACAACACACACTAACACACTGTTTGCTTGATTTTGTGAACACTACTCTCTAAGTTAATTGCATTTAACTCCAGACTTAGTCTTGTATGGGGCTTCGAACTTAAAGTTTTACATTCTGTATCCCATTATCCATTTTAAATACCCACTAATTAGCACTTTGTGGTCTGTTTGAACTAATATGGCAAGAACAATTGTTAAGGAACAATTGGTCATTTTTATATTGATTAAACCACAAAGCCAACTGTGCCTATCAGCAATTTTCTTGTTTTTTGCTGGGTTTTTATGTTGTTTTTTTTAAAATCATAATCTCATAATTTAAACAACCTTTAGTAGTGAGATTAACTTTGACGATTAGCAGTTACTGAAATTATTTCATTTATAAATTTGGATAAGAATCTTTTCTTTCATTAAAGCAAAAAATATACACAATGCATTGAAGACAAATGGAGAAGACCTGCAATCATAGTTTATTAATAAAATCATCCTTTCAATCAGCTAACTTTTTTTCATTTTGGTACCAAACCAAAATTTAACTTCTTCAAGAAACTGGTGAAATTATTGTTAAAGTTTGTGAAAGATACTATGATGTTAGTATATCGGAATTCGTAAATTATATCTTCCTCAAAATGATAATTAACTTTTTACTAATTAGTTTTCTTACTATGAACAAAAATGTTTACAAAAGAACAAAAATATAAAAAAAATCAGGAGGCACACCATAATTTTCTTATATTCAATATGTGATAATAAACTTTTCATACATTATTTATTGTACTCTCCAACAAAAATTCCAGACTCTTCCAACAATGTTCTCTGAAGAAAACAAAAAAGATCTCAAAGAGAACAGTACTTAATGACAATATTGTATTATGTCACAGGTGAATTGTTTGAATACAGTGTTGGGCCTATGTTGCATCATTTCTTAGCACACAATATTTATCTGTAATCAGTGGTATACTGATAAGAAGAGGAGTGTACCCAAACCCCCCAAATGGTGGGATACAACATGGTTACCTAACTCCATCCACTTTGATGGTCAGTACTACATTATATAATATTCCAGAAATAATGCCAAAACATATTTACACTGATTACATGTCGAAATTTATTTGCAGCCAGTTTTACTGATATACACAAATTCACGTTATTTGTCATGATATGATGCTATGGCAGTCTTGAACTTTCTCCATCAGGCTCTGGTAAAATTTGTTTTCAAAACAGTTTAGGCTTCATGCCTGATGACTAATCTTGGTGACTAAAATTATTGCAAATTTTCAGCATCGAAGTTGGCACTAAAATTTGTCTTATTTTCCCACATAATAGAAAATAATTTTTCCTTGCTGGTAAAAACAGTTTAACTGCAGTGTAGCTTAATTACAAAATGATATTCTGAAGATGACACGTCAAATAGTGAACGATTAAGTGGTGTTGGTGCATGCGTGGAAATCTGAACTCAAGCAAATTATGATACATGCTAATCTTTCAATACCTAACAAATTCTAACACAAAAAAATGCTATCTTCATGTAGTGTTTGTTATATATATATATATATATATATATATATATATATATATATATATATATATATATATATATATATATAATAAAGGTTACATCTGTTACAATTATACTCTCTGTCTTCTAAAATTTAATTGCAAATGATTGTATTTCATAATATTTCTGTCCTTGGACAAGATTTTATTGATTCAATACAGTCAAACCCGGTTATCTCGATTACGTCGGGGTGTAAAGAAATCGTCGAGATAACCGGGTCCCGAGATATCCGGGTTCATAAAAACCGGTAATTTTAAAAATGTCCTTGAGCATTACTCCTGTCTCTTGCTGGTGTTTACTGGAATCCCCTCCCACTGCATGTTACAATAAAATAAACAAAACGCTTAATTGATAATAAAATGAAATGAACTAACCTGGTGTTGTTATCATTTATTCCTTTTTTATCATCATAAGTAATTTATTAAAGAAAAAATATATCTATGAACTCCTTATATCACATGTAGTGTATGCATCCATTACTGTAGTGTGCATCACTTATGTCAGATAACACACGACGCATTTTTATAATTGATGTGAATATTGAAAAACAAATCATGTTTGGTTGTACTCAGAGGTTTGAATATGTTATCAGATTGAAAAATGGATCAAAGAAAATCACAAACGAGAGAGTGAGAGAGAAACATCCACCGATTGCTTTCAGGCACCCGCCATTCACGCATAAAGCGGTGTTAGGTGCAAAATAACCAAGATTGTATTATATCCAGGTTAATATATGACAGTATCTCGCAGATAAAGATCAATAAATGTTTTTGAAAATACATGTACATGTACATTGACTGTGAGTGCAAATGACACTCCTTTCGCTAGCATGGGTTACAAAGAGTATTTATTAAAGCAAGTTAATGCTGAGTAGACTACTTACCCCGCAGGCATCAATGCGAGTTTGTATCAATTATGATTCCAGATGGCAAATAAATAGATGCACGGGTGGTGTATAAACACATCCGGTAGCGAGCAGTAAACTAATTCTTTGAACTTACCGGCAGGATATCAAATACAAAGGTTATTTTATTGCAAAGTAAACTGACCCTGGAAACTGACTTTTGATTCTTTCAAGTGTGCCGATTCATATTTTCTTTTCTGTTTTGTTTTTTTTTTGCCGACTTGGGTTCCCCTTTACACAGGAATTTTGAAAATAAATTAAAACAATGGAAGCCAATTTTTCTACCAGACCTAAATAAGATATATTACAAATAAGAAAACAAAACAAAATTAAGAAGACCTCAAGCATGAGAACTAAATTATGGGGCCTCGACTGCCATTGTATAGAAGCCAAGTGCCCGAGTTTATCCATTCGCGTGCATATATACGAGCATATATATAGGGTGATATTCTGCCTAGAAATATATCTGTTCTGTTTATTTTCTGTTGACAAGTACATGTACAGTATATGCTGTTTCATGAGAGAGAAAAAAATGTTCCAAAAGAGAAAGATTTCAAACCAAAACATTGAACTGAAGTATGAAATTTTGCTACAACTTGAAAAACCCAAAAAGTGTGCTGATTTGGCAAAAAAGTACAACATTCCATCAAACACTATTTCAGGCTGGAAGAAAAATGCTGATAAAATCAAAACTACTTATGAACTTGGACAATTTGGTCCCGATAGAAAGAAAATGTGTTCCGCAAAGTTCGATGATGTCGACGAGGCAACACTAAAATGGTTTAAAAAACGAAGCAATTTCATGACCTGAATATTCAGCCGATCAGCACTTTTCCGTCTGCACATTGATTATTAATGTGTACATGTACATAATATTTCATTACTTGTATCTCCTTGATTGTTGTTTCTTGTATACATGTACTTCGGAACATAATTCATATCTGAAATGTACCTTAAGAAATAAAAGGGAAATGATAAAATACACATGTAGCTGACATCTAAGATTCCGCGTTTTCGTAAAATAAAGTTACATTGTAATTTGTGCACACTCTTGTCTTTGTGAATCCTTGAATATTTTATGTAGTGAACATGATATATTCTTAATAAACTAATCGATTAAGCTACTCTTATGAAGCAAAAATAGAAACAATATGAAATAAACATGTAACTACTGCCGTAACGGACCAAAATTGTGCCTGAAAATCGATCGCTTTTGCTGACTATTTCTTGTACAATTTCTGTGAGATTGACATTAAAAAGTTGCATTTCGTCGAATTAAGCGGGTCCACATGTTACTTCGGACCGAAACTTATGCCCGACATAACCGGGTTATCGACTTAACAGAGGTCGAGATAAGCGGGTAAAAAATAGCATAACAAAGAAGAATTTTTTCGGGACCGGACCAAAACGCTCGACATAAGTGGGTTGTCGAGATAACCGAGGTCGAGATAAGTGGGTTTGACTGTATTATATTTAAGCCACTTTCCTGATAATTTATGGCTTTTGAAACAATAAAATATTAACCATGAAAACGACCCTACCTTGACTACTATATGTGGTCCTGCTTTTTTGTAGAACCTCCTCCACTGGAAATAAAGCGGTGCATATTTCAGATATATCATCAACTTTTGTAAAAGCGCATAGTTCAGGCTATACACTTTACGTGGGTTGAATGCCCTTCGAAAACGGTTCTTGGTCTGAGGCCAGCCTCCTATGAAATTGCAGACAAATGCTGATGCATATGGTATGGCCACAGACAATGTTGCCAATATGGCAAGACTCTTCACCAGGCTGCGAAACATGGTGATAGCTATCAGTTCAGCCTGGAAGAAAAGAAAAACAACAATAAATGACTCATTTCAACAAATAAAATAGAACACAAAGGATTCACAGAACATCTGACATTTTCCAGCCTCAGCCTATCACCTTTAAACTGTTATAAAAAGAATTAAACAGTCTTGCCAAGAAAGTGTGTGTACGATTAGAGTTGGGGATCTATTTAATTTCCAAAAGACAGACTAGAACCAAAACCCGAGCTCATAGTTCCAACTGCTATCAAATTTAAAACACTCAACCTTATGGTAGAGGTGTAAACTAAGTTTGCAGGAAATTGAGCTCGCTCTTCTCACAGATGGAAATAAGGGCTGGAAGAGATTTTGAATAATACGGTTCTTTAAGGAAGTTTCACCCTGCAGTTCATAAGGTTTTTTTGACAAGCCCACAAAATGCACAAGATTCCATTCAGGTATTAATGTGTGAAATGCTGGTCTATACAGCTCAAAATACCTGATAAAATCTGAAAGATGTGGGTCCAGACCAATGGTCAGATGCTTCAAGCACTTGAACATGTACGACTGGGCTTCCCTATGGCTCTTAACAGTATGAACTGAATATTCTGTTTTCAAACATTAAAACATAACATACTTATTAGCTGATTCTCAATTTTACATTGCTGACTTTGGATGTAGTCTGTCTCCTGGCCTGGATATGAAGTTGACACTTGCTAAATGCAGACTTTAGACGTAGACTGTCTCCTGGCCTGGATATGAAGTTAAACACTTGCTAAATACAGATTTTGGATGTAGACTGTCTCCTGGCCTGGATATAAAGTTGACACTTGCTAAAAAAAAACATGTCATACAGTACCAGACATATTGATCTTTCAAGAATAAAGGTGGAGAATCTGACTGTCCACTGTCCAGGCTCTCTGATCTGGGATTCAAAAGGCTATAATTACAAACAAGTCCACCCTCAGTCTGAACTGGTACTAAAGGTCATTCACTGTCGACTAATTTGTATAACCCGCCCAGTTATAACACGAATTCGGATATAACCCGGTCGTGGCATGGCTCCCGAAATTTCGGGTAATTTATTACAGGTATTTTTCTCAAAGACAAAAAAAAAAAAAAAAAATTTAAGTATGAAAAAAAAAATACGCCAAGACTTTAATTATCATTCTCATATTCGTCTAAACAGTGCGAAAAAGAATGTGTAGAAAATGTATTATCAAATTTCTTCTAGTTTTGTGCCAAAATAAACGTCGGAAATACGAACCAATTGCTGGGCCTACTGAAAACTTTGATCTTTGTTTATTGTTGAAAAATTACAGCTCATAAGTGTCAATTTTATAATTACTGATTCCTGAGTAATGAAGCCATCATGTCTACTTTGTGTTTGGCTTGAATGCATTCCGAATACAATTGTTGCTCTAATAATCTCCGATATATGTTCTCTTAATTTCGTACATAACTAAGCAACAGCCAATGCGGCGGTTGATAAAAGATTCTCACCAGAATATATAAATCAATTAATTTAAGTACATTGTTTATCATCAAAGTGAACTGCCGAGCTAAACTTGTTCAAATCAGGGGGGGGGAAACGATCAAAGAAACAAAAGCCGCCAACATGTGTACATGACTTGGCGGTGTTGTTTTTTGCAATCTGTTGACTAGTAAATTCAAATTGTGCAACTGAGAACTATAATTGACTTTGCCAAGAGCAAACGTGACATTAGCAGAAAGCAGCTAAAAATCAGAATTTTTCAAAACAAATAATAACTATTGACAGATGAGAAATGTAATGGTATAAAATGTATATGACACAGAGGTCTCGGAAAAGCTTAATTACGCATATTTGAATGCAAATATTTGATCTGGGACACATAAATCACTCCATGAAGGCGATCTCCGTACGCATGAGTAGTGTTGTTCCGATTATCGATTATAATCGATAATCAGTTGGTTGAGTGAACCAATTCGCCAATCGATTGTGAAACGCCATAATCGATTGCATGGTAAGGGAGACAACTGTGAAGCGCTTGGCACAGACTAGTTCAATCCCTTTGTTTGTTGGGAAGAAAACCGAGGATTCCGAACAAAATGTTAAAACCCCGCTAAATATCATACACGTGAAATGGATGAAAACGATCGCAAAATAATTTATCCATATCCTGGAGGAAAAGCTCGTTCTCGTGTATGGACATATTTTGGATTTTACAAAATACAGGAGGGTCCACCGACAAAGGAGAATTTAGATACAACGAAGGTCATATGCAAACTCTGCAGAAAGGAATATGCAAACAAAGGTAGGTCCAGCTATTCTCATTGAAATCAACGCGGGGATACATTTATTTTTGGCAAACACATTCTCCAATACATAGTGCAAAAAATGAACAATATTCTAATTTTTTGTGGTGCTACACGAAAACAAAATTATCATGTGATACGCTTTACATTTTAGGACTGTGGAACCATGATATTAGCCTTCCGATCCACAACAGTAAAGCTTAATTATTTATTCCCTTCATAACTTCCAAATATATAAACATACACCATAGTTAGATTTTTTGGGATAATTTGGAAACAAATAATGTCGTCAACGACGAATGCAATTATTAGGAGACAGAACAACCTCGTATAAAATAAATGAGTTGCACGCACGCACACGGAAAAACGTTTCATGGCATTCCAGTATCAAATATTTTAAATCAAGAATTTTATTTTCATTAAATCATTTGTGTACTTTGTGCTTTCCTCTAATATAGCATGTGTTGTTGTTAAAATACTTCAAATTTCTTTTCATAATAAAGCTCCATGTCATGATTATGATTGAAATACATAAATAATCACAAGATTATCCTGCTATTTAGGCATATATGATAATGACGGAAAAGTGATCTCTGAGGTTTGTTACAGATATTCCCTGAGACATGTGACTATTTAAAAACATAAAATAACTTTTTAAAATGTTGCAGATTAATTTTAAAATATATGTACAAATTTAATATTAATTTTAATCCTGATTTTCTTTAAATAATTTCATTCCATTCATTTAAGATACTTGTGCATAAAGAATTTGTTGTTTGCTCTTTTTTCTTCTCAATATAAAAACATTTATTTCAAATACATTCCAGGCAATACTACAAATTTGGCCTTTCAACTTGATCATGACCATAAGGAAATGGGATCAGCGACAGCAAGAGGTGCTGATGTTTCCCCCCAGCCACCCAAACAGACTAAGATTGATGAACAATTTAAGAAGCCAACAGAGAGGATGTCAGCTACAAAGCAGAAAGAAATTGATGATGCACTCTTGAAACTTATTGTTGGCAAAGTTCTTCCGCTAAGCCTTGTTGACCATACATATTTTAGAAACTTTGTGATGCTTCTTAATCCAAGGTAAGTTTTAAATGATAACATTAAAAATTAGTAATATTTATTTAAACTGACAGTGAGAAAAGAAAAAAAGTGTGAATCCATTTGATTCTAGATGTCAACACTGTTGAATTTTGAATTTTCATACCTAAATTAAGCAGTATTTAATTAAATATAATGCTGTCCTGTCTAAATAAACATTAAATAAATTCATTGTTTTCACTATATTTAGACACAGTAAATATTCCAAATACATGTCTTGTTTGACTACCATGACTAAATGTTTCAAACTTTACATTTTCAGGTATGAAATTCCAGGTCGTAAATTAGTGTCCTCCAAACTAGCTGAGAAGAAAGACCAGGCTGAGAAAAAAGTAAAAGAGGAACTACATGATGTTCTTGATATAGCTGTTACTCACGATGCATGGACTTCATTAAATACAGAAAGTTATAGTACAGTGACTGCACATTTTATTTCCAAAGATTGGGAATTGAAAAGTGTTGTCTTAGAAACACGAAAAGTTGAAGGCAGTCACACTGGGGAAAACATAAAAGAAAGCCTGTTGGCCACTCAGAGGCGATGGAATCTTCCAACACCAACTGGAGTAACTGATAATGCAGCCAATGAGATCAAGGCTTTTGATTTACTTCAATGGACTCGATTTGGTTGTTATGGTCACAGATTTAACCTTATTGTGAAAAAAACTTTAGCTGTACCAGAACCGTCACGAATCATTGCAAAGGGGCGCAAACTGGTGACTTTTTTCCATCAAAGCACGAGCATAAATGATTTGTTAATGAGAAAGCAGCAGTTACTACTTCACATAGGTGCTAGAGGACACAAGCTCAAGATGGATGTTCCAACTAGATGGAATAGCACTCATGACATGCTTGAACAACTGCTTGAGCAAACACCTGCTATTATGGCTGTTATCAGTGACCCAAACATAAGCAAGTCAGCAGCCGCAACATTGAAAAATTATGTCTATACATTTGACGAACAAGCATTGGTTGAAAAACTTGTTAGAGTTCTCTCACCGTTCCTGAATGCAACAAACGGTGTTTGCAGAGACAAATCACCAACCCTTCATAAAGTTATCCCAATACTTCTTAAACTTACCAAATGTATAGAAACAAATGCTGATGATCTACCTTCAATTGCTAAACTTAAAGATGTAATGAGACAAGAATTTGACAATAGAACACAGGACAAAGATCTAGTTCTGTTGGGCTGTTTATTGAATCATACTATGAAGGATCTGGAGTTTCTATCTGACAGTGAGCGAGCAGATGGACATGCTCTGCTTTTGAAGGTTGCTCTTGATATGGCTGATGTTAAAGTGAATGTCCAAGTGGAGCCAGGGACTAGTGATGAAAAACCTTCAGACTCATTGCCACCTCTACCAATTGCACCATCACTACTAAATGTCAGAGATGACAACACTAAAACTGTGGTTACACTTAGTCCACCAAACAAGAAAGCAAAGGTCAATGTTGACATGGATGATTGGTTGCAAGATGTTGTTTGCCTTGGTGAAAGTCAACAGCCAATAACAGATGTCATCCACCAGGAGGTTTCTAGATATCTAGTTGCTGCTCCATATGATACCAATCTCACAATGTTACAGTGGTGGAAACAAAACTGCCAGTTCTACCTCCATCTTAGCTTACTAGCTCGGAAGTACCTAAGTATTCCGGCATCATCAGTATCCAGTGAGAGGGTATTTAGTCTGGCTGGACATCTTGTCAGCAAGAAATGGGCTCGTTTAAGTTGTGACAATGTGGACCTGATAATATTCTTAAACAAAAACATTAACTATTGGTAGTGTCAGTGTAACAAGCACAAGAAGAAACAGTATTCTGAAAAATGATTTTTGTGTTCAGCATTGCTCAAACATTACATGATTTTGCTGATAAATAGTTCAGTTAGTTTGAAAGTTTTTGTAATTGGTGTTTATTTGTTTTGTTTAAACTGCTTTGATTGTAGTATTAGTAACTAATGACAAGCAAGAAAAACATTTCTTTCTATACTTTAAACAATTGAAAAATCACATATGAATAAAAGTGTTCTGGGGGATTGTTAAGTCTTTCAGCTGCATAAAACTGATAAGCCAAAGAAAGTTGCTTTTGAGGTTAAAGTATATATATATATATATATATAGATATAGAGAGAGAGAGAGAGATTAACTCCTATACATTTTAAACTTTTGAACAAAGATATAACTCTGTAACAACAAAAATTAAAACTTACTTGTAGAAAGTTAGCAACCGATTATAATCGATTATCAGTAAGTTGTGTGCAACCGATGATCGATTATGAACTTCTAACCGATTCCCATCACTACGCATGAGACAAAGTTAGTGTTCATTACTTTATCATTTTACATGTGCTGATATTTACAGTGACATAATTTAGTGGTTAAAATACACCCAGTTCTGCCTGCTGTATTTATTAGAGTACATCAAAAGAACATAATGCAATAGCTGGGCGGCAAGTTCAAAGGACTTTGACTAGCAGCTTGGGTGGGAAAATGTGCTAAAATTTACAATGACTGAATTCAGAGACAGAAAGATCCTGAGATGTACATGTAGTTATTATAAGAATACACTTTAGCTTCCATTATTTAATCTACGGACATGTACTATTTCATCATTCATTATGTACACCCGTTGTCACAGAATTGTATACGACTATGTTCAATATGTATATGTGGTCAAAAATCTAGTCTTGATTTCGTTACTGCGTACAGCCTTACCGAGGGTAGTTTATTATTTTTTCGGCTTTTTAGTTATTTCGGCATAATGAGCGAACACTCAGCTCATGCTGCATGTACGAAATTGCATGCAGTTTAAAGTACCTAGCTGCGCATATCTGTCACAGCTAGGGGTATATAAGGACGAAATTATAAGACAGAAATCACATTACGATCCAGTCTTGTCGGAAACGCTTCCATCCTAAACGGAGCAATCTATCAGCTAAAAGAGCTGAGTGGTGGCCGTTGGTGCCCGGGTGCGGTGCCATGTTGTGGTGTCCGTGGGGTGACCGTGGGTGACTGTGGTCCGGAGCTGAGTGGGGCCTGTTGGTGCCCGGGTGCGGTGCCATGTTGTGGTGTCCGTGGGGTGACCGTAGGTGACTGTGGTCCGGAGCTGAGTGGGGGCCGTTGGTGCCCGGGTGCGGTGCCATGTTGTGGTGTCCGTGGGGTGACCGTGGTCCGGAGCTGAGTGGGGGCCGTTGGTGCCCGGGTGCGGTGCCATGTTGTGGTGTCCGTGGGGTGACCGTGGGTGACTGTGGTCCGGAGCTGACCTTGAGGTCCGGTGGTGCCAGTGTGCGGTGCCATGTTGGAGTGACCGTAGGGTCATGGAGTGACCGTGGGGCTTCTCTATGCTGCCCGTGTGTGGTGCCTGTGTATGGTGCTTAAGTATGCTGCATATATCTCGTCATATGGTCGACGTATTATTTAGTTAATATCTTCTTTGCAGTCTCGTTATATGAACGACACCTGCATAATTTCATTCTACACAAATCTCGTTCCATGAACGAGAACTTCAGAATTTAGGATTCACGATTGCATATATCTCGTCATATGGACGACGTATTATTTATTTAATATCTTCTTTGCAGTCTCGTTATATGAACGACACCTGCATAATTCCATTCTACTCAAATCTCGTCCCATGAACGAGAACTTCAGAATTTAGGGTTCACGATTGCATATGTCTCGTCATATGGACGACGTATTAATTATTTAATATCTTCATTCTAGTCTCGTCATATTGACGACGCATTCTTTGCATATTTGCATCTATCTCGTTATACGAGCCTTTTATATATATTCATATTTGTAAATTCATTCATATACTTTTTTGTCATTACGTTACTAAAATTCATAGTTCCATGTTAGGAACATTTATTTAAATAGATTTTTTCTTATATTTTGTAAAATATTGGTGTCAGAGTTGATTTTTAAAATTGCGTTTATAAAATAAACATCTTATTAACGCAGTTGCTTCCCGTGTCTTCACTAATCCAGTCCCGACTCGGTCTATCTTGTGACAAATGGTGTCAGAAGTGGGATTATAATTGGATTAGGCGAAGCACGGATTTTAAATTGCATAGGTCCTGATTGTGGTAAGTTTTGTTTTAAAGATATGTTTCAGATCAGAAGCTTCCTGACAAGACAAATCAGGCTGGTGAGTTAATACCTCACTCATATTCTGTTTTATATATACATATATACATATTGAATACATTGGGAGGAGTAATATACGGTTCGTTCACGTAATCCCAGGAATTGTATGAGTTATATGATAGTGCATTTAGGATTGGTTATCTTAACAACAGCATTCACCATGTCGTCACTCAAAGATCTAGTGGAGTTGGGCAAACAGTTTGGGTATGGGGGGGAGATCCTTAGAAATTTTGTTCAGGAGGAGCAGGCTCGGGAAAGGGATCAAAGGGTAAAGGAAAGGGATATAGAGAAGGAAAAGGTCGAAATACAAATCGCCTTTGAAAGGGAAAAGATGGTATTTAAGGAAAAAAAGATAGAGTTAGAAAAACAGGCAGAAAGGGAAAAGATGGTATTTAAGGAAAAAAGGATAGAGTTAGAAAAACAGGCAGAGAAGGAAAGGATAGGATGGGTAAGGGATGCAGAAAGGGAAAGAATAGAACAAGTATGAGAACTTGAGGAAAGAAAGTCAGAGGGGGAGAAACTAGCAAAGTTAGAAGCTATTGAGTTAGAAGATAGGAATATGGAAAAGGAACACAAAAGGAAATTTGAATTATTAGAGGCTAAGAAGGATGGGCAACACGATTCTAAGTTAAAAGGCCCTAAATTACCCCCTTTTGATGATGACAAGGATAATTTAGATAGTTATCTGCATAGGTTCGAGCGATATGCCACCATCCAGAAATGGCAAAGGGAAAATTGGGCGCTCCATCTCAGCGCATTGCTTAAAGGTAAAGCGCTAGATGTGTATTCGCGTCTACCCGTAAATGACGCACTGAACTACGACACATTAAAAGAGGCACTCCTTAAAAGATATGAGCTGACGGAACAAGGGTTCCGTAAAACGTTTAAATCAAGTAAGCCCGAAAAAGGTGAGACATTCGCCCAGTTTATATGTAGGACCGGAAATTATTTCCAACGGTGGATTGAATGTGGCAAGGTACAAAAAACATTCGAGGGTCTTACCGATTTTTTACTTAGGGACCAGTTGTTAGACATTTGTGGTAGGGAATTGTATTTATTCCTGAGGGAAAAGTCTTTAAGTAATGTATCCGATATGGCTACCCAAGCAGACTATTTTGCCGAAGCCCGAGGAGGAACCCAGAGTGTAATTTTAAGGGATAACAAGGGAGGTTATCAAGATCAGAGACTCAGAGAACCCGAGAAACTTGGAACCTATAAAGGTGGAAATTTTCAATCTGGGAAGGGTTCCTATCGTAGTGATAAACAATGTTTCACTTGCAAGGAATTCGGCCACATCACCCCCGATTGTCCGAAGAGGAAGAGTTTCGTCCCGAAAGTTGCGGTTGCTATCGAAAGCAGAGCGCGGTCAGGAGGCGGCAAGCGCGATGGTCTTTCTCGCGAAGGGTCTGAATCTAATAACGCGAGTAAGGTCTACAATTCCAGATCGCGTGTGCAGGTCGGTCATGACGTTATCCAGTCCATCGGCACGTGCTTTTTCCCAGAGGCGAGGGTGCCGACTGCTACAGGTACCGCCAACGGACAAACAGTCACTGTCTTACGCGACACCGGGTGCACGGGTGTTGTGGTAAAGCGAAGTCTCGTTAGGGAAGACCAAATGCTTGGTTGGAAATCCCATTGTATGTTGTTAAATAGAACAATCGATCACGTCCCCGTTGCCAGAATAGAAATAGAGACGCCCTTTCTGAATGGGACTGTGGAAGCACTGTGCATGGAAAACCCTATATATGATTTAACCATAGGAAATGTCGAGGGATCCAGACTCCCAACCCTCTCTGATTTCCGGTTTCACATCGTGCAAGCCGTCGAAACTAGAGCGCAGGCGGATAAAAAGCCGCTACTAAAATTGAAAGTTCCGGAAGCCGTAACAGATATCTCACGTGATGAGTTTACACGTGAGCAAAGTCAGGACGAGTCTTTATGCGCACTCGCAGAGAGAATCTTGTCGGGTACCGCGAAATGTTGTAAGGGCGGTGGGAGCTCTAAATTCGTACGTACCAAGAGTTTAATGTACAGAGAATTTAGCACGCGAGAGGGGGGAAAGTATCTTCAATTAGTTGTCCCTCAGAAATTCAGGTCACATGTATTGAGAGTAGCGTATGAGTCTAGTATGGCAGGTCATTTAGGCATGAGAAAAACAACAGACAGAGTTTTAAGAGAGTTTTATTGGCCTGGAGTAAACGGTGACGTAGCACGATTTTGTCAGTCGTGAGACGTTTGCCAAAAGACTGTGACAAAGGGAAGAAATACCAGAGTACCTTTAGGTAAAATGCCTCTTATAGATACCCCATTTAAAAGGGTAGCCGTTGATATTGTGGGACCCATATTTCCTATTACAGATAGGAAAAACCGATATATCCTCACTCTAGTGGATTATGCTACTAGATACCCAGAAGCGATAGCATTACCATCAATTGAAACTGAACGCGTGGCTGAGGCACTTGTCGACATGTTCAGTAGGGTAGGGGTACCTGAGGAAATCCTCACAGATTGCGGAGCCCAGTTTACCTCTGAACTAATGTCAGAAATTAGTAGGTTGTTGTCAATTAAACAGTTGCGCACTACACCGTATCACCCCATGTGTAATGGATTGGTAGAGAGATTTAACGGCACATTAAAACAAATGCTCCGTCGAATGTGCGCGGAGAAACCGCGAGATTGGGACAGATATTTAAACGCGATTTTGTTCGCGTATCGCGAGGTACCGCACGAGAGTTTGGGTTTCTCGCCGTTTGAATTGCTATACGGTAGGGCAATTCGGGGTCCTATGCGGATTCTGCGCGAACTATGGTCAGGTGATGTCGCAGACGGAGAGGTTAAAACCACCTACCAGTACGTCGTAGACTTGCGCGAGAGATTGGAAAGCACGTGTCGGATGGCACATGACGAGCTTGTGAAATCTGGTCGCAAGTACGCGAAATATTACAACCGGGGAACGCGAAGTAGGAAATTCGACGTGGGTGATCGTGTGTTGGTGCTACTCCCTACTAGTAGAAACAAATTATTGGTCCAATGGAAAGGGCCGTATGAGGTTAAACAGGTCATGGGTGAAATGGATTACCGAATTGACATTGGAGGTAGGATGAGAATATTTCATGCCAATATGTTAAAGAGTTATGTGGAGAGACCTAGTCAAATTACTGAAAAGGGTGTTTTGAACGTTGTGTGCATTGCGGTCGTAGAAGACGAATCAAGCGACGAAACGCAATTGGATTTTAACACAGACATTCCTCTTGAGTACCCTATGGATGTAGGGAAAGAGGGAATAGATATGGTCACCGCATGTCCGGATTTACCTAACTGTAAGCGTCGCCAGATAGTAGAAATTTTGAATAAATACCCCGACGTATTTACAGATAGACCAGGAAATACCGGATTAATAACGCACGAGATAAGTTTGAACACCATGGAGCCAATCAGAATTAAGGGATATCCGATACCCTTTAATACACGGGATAAAATCGATGTGGAAGTGGGTAAAATGTTAGACCTGGGAGTAATTGAACCCTCAAACTCCCCTTATTCTTCCCCCGTGGTATTGGTTAGTAAAAAAGATGGAACAACTAGATTCTGTATAGATTTTCGACAACTAAATAAAGTCACTGTGTTTGATGCTGAACCGATGCCAGACATGGAGGGCTTGTTTTCGAAATTAGCAGGGCACCAGTACATTTCTAAAATAGATTTAACAAAAGGATATTGGCAGGTGCCCATCGCTGAAAAATCCCGTGTATTAACTGCATTCGCGACCCCTAAAGGTCTTTACCAGTTTAAGGTGATGCCTTTTGGCCTAGTAAATGCCGGTGCGTCGTGCGTGCGTCTTATGCGGAAATTGTTGAAAGGCATGAATAACGTAGATAGTTTTGTCGATGATATTCTTGTGTATACACATACCTGGGAAGAACATGTTAGGATATTAGTTGTTCTGTTCGAAAGGCTCCGTAAGGCAAATCTCACCGCGAGACCCTCCAAGTGTAGTATAGCGTATTCTAACTTGGAATGCTTGGGACATTTAGTAAGTGGGTCAGGGCAGTTAAAACCTCACCCCGACAAAGTTGGGGCTATCAAAGATGCTCCTAGACCCGAAACCAAGAAACAAATACGATCGTTTCTTGGGTTGATAGGTTTTTATAGGGAATTTGTTCCGAATTTCGCCGCCATAGCTAGTCCATTGACGGATTTAACTAGGAAGGGGCAGCCAAATAAGATTTCTTGGGGTTCTTGCCAAGAAAGAGCTTTTAACGCTCTTAAGGAAAATTTGATCAGTGCACCAATCTTAAAGTTGCCGGAATTAAATAAGTCGTTCATTTTGAGGTCTGATGCGTGTGAGACCGGGTTAGGTGCAGTTTTGCTACAAGAGCAAGAGGGGGTAAAATTACCCATAGCCTATGCTAGTAGAAAATTGCTGCCTAGGGAGCAAAATTACTCTGTGATCGAAAAGGAGTGCTTGGCACTGGTGTGGGGTATAGTTAAATTCCACACGTACCTTTTCGGAAGGGAATTCGTACTTGAAACGGACCATCAGCCTCTCATATATTTGAAAAAGGCAAAAGTTGCCAACGCAAGATTGATGCGTTGGGCACTGACTCTACAGCCATATCGTTTTCGGATTGAAGCAATCAGAGGGTCGGAAAATGTAGGAGCTGATTACTTAAGCAGACTGTGATTTGCAAGGTTTTTTTTTTTAAATTCCTTCATTGTATCATGATATTACTGTAATGTAAATAACGTCTCATTTCGTATTTTTGTGTGTGCCAATTCCGTGTTTTCTAAAAGTGTTTCCACTTTTTTTTGAAGGGGGGAGGTATGTCACGGAATTGTATACGACTATGTTCAATATGTATATGTGGTCAAAAATCTAGTCTTGATTTCGTTACTGCGTACAGCCTTACCGAGGGTAGTTTATTATTTTTTCGGCTTTTTAGTTATTTCGGCATAATGAGCAAACACTCAGCTCATGCTGCATGTACGAAATTGCATGCAGTTTAAAGTACCTAGCTGCGCATATCTGTCACAGCTAGGGGTATATAAGGACGAAATTATAAGACAGAAATCACATTACGATCCAGTCTTGTCGGAAACGCTTCCATCCTAAACGGAGCAATCTATCAGCTAAAAGAGCTGAGTGGTGGCCGTTGGTGCCCGGGTGCGGTGCCATGTTGTGGTGTCCGTGGGGTGACCGTGGGTGACTGTGGTCCGGAGCTGAGTGGGGCCTGTTGGTGCCCGGGTGCGGTGCCATGTTGTGGTGTCCGTGGGGTGACCGTAGGTGACTGTGGTCCGGAGCTGAGTGGGGGCCGTTGGTGCCCGGGTGCGGTGCCATGTTGTGGTGTCCGTGGGGTGACCGTGGGTGACTGTGGTCCGGAGCTGAGTGGGGGCCGTTGGTGCCCGGGTGCGGTGCCATGTTGTGGTGTCCGTGGGGTGACCGTGGGTGACTGTGGTCCGGAGCTGACCTTGAGGTCCGGTGGTGCCAGTGTGCGGTGCCATGTTGGAGTGACCGTAGGGTCATGGAGTGAACGTGGGGCTTCTCTATGCTGCCCGTGTGTGGTGCCTGTGTATGGTGCTTAAGTATGCTGCATATATCTCGTCATATGGTCGACGTATTATTTAGTTAATATCTTCTTTGCAGTCTCGTTATATGAACGACACCTGCATAATTTCATTCTACACAAATCTCGTTCCATGAACGAGAACTTCAGAATTTAGGATTCACGATTGCATATATCTCGTCATATGGACAACGTATTATTTATTTAATATCTTCTTTGCAGTCTCGTTATATGAACGACACCTGCATAATTCCATTCTACTCAAATCTCGTCCCATGAACGAGAACTTCAGAATTTAGGGTTCACGATTGCATATGTCTCGTCATATGGACGACGTATTAATTATTTAATATCTTCATTCTAGTCTCGTCATATTGACGACGCATTCTTTGCATATTTGCATCTATCTCGTTATACGAGCCTTTTATATATATTCATATTTGTAAATTCATTCATATACTTTTTTGTCATTACGTTACTAAAATTCATAGTTCCATGTTAGGAACATTTATTTAAATAGATTTTTTCTTATATTTTGTAAAATATTGGTGTCAGAGTTGATTTTTAAAATTGCGTTTATAAAATAAACATCTTATTAACGCAGTTGCTTCCCGTGTCTTCACTAATCCAGTCCCGACTCGGTCTATCTTGTGACACCCGTTACATAATTTTTGTTATTTTCTTTTCATTGAATTCAGTCACATAATGATCTGTGACAAAATTATTGAATATTTTACATCCGTGTGTGGATATTTTTTATGGAAATATTTGTATTATGGATTCAATGTATGTTACAAGATTCACTGGTGAGTACACGATGTTGATACTCTTTTCATGCAATTGATTATACATGTATATATAAGACACATGTATGTACCAATGCATGGTTCTCTGAATATAGTAATATAATATATCTGCAATTTCTGTTACCACGGCAAATGTTTTTCTCATTTAATATATATTGAGCAAAAATGGTAATTGTGCCATGCATTTTCGCACCCGTCTTTATGTAACCCCTCCCCCACCAATTAAATCCAAAAATGTGTTGGTATTGTACATGGTTGCTTATAACACGGTTCGGTTCATAACACGGTCGGATTCTATGGCTCCCAACTACCGTGTTATAGCGGGGTCCCACTGTATGTATATATGTATATATATATATATATATATATATATATATATATATATATATATATATATATATATATATATATATATAAATGCAATAAACTGACAAGCAACAGTGCAAAAACTATTATCACTCTAGCCTGAGCACTTTCGACTCTCAATGAGTCTTTATCAAAGGCAAATACAAAACATAGACAAGACAGACTGTTAAAATACAAAAACCGTGTTTACAGAACTTTACATGCCTGTTTCTACAGGAATTAAGCCTTGAAATTTATTATGTCTTATGTCTAAATATATTATGTCTTTGATAAAGACTCATTGAGAGTCGAAAGCACTCAGGCTAGAGTGATACTAGTTTTTGCACTGTTGCTTGTCAGTTTATTGCATTTATCTTATTCAATCCCTGACACACGTGATCCCTTGCTGGATCTAGTGCATTTGAAAGGACTGTTATATGCCATATGATTTGTATTCTTTATATATATATATATATATATATATATATATATATATATATATATATATATATATATATATATACACACTCACAGAGGTATTCTGAAATTTGACGTTTACTATAGACATAAGATAAAGACAAAAAAAAACAAACGAAATTTGAGCAACTAAGTAAAATATGTTGACTATTGCCAGAACCAAAGAAATTAAGTCCAAGTAAAAGAGCAGATGCAGAGGTGTGCAATTTTATATCTGATCCCAAAAAGATGGAATCTTGTCAGAGGAAAACTCCTTGTATGCAATGCAGTTTTGTCTGAAACAAAGGCGGTAAAGCAGTCACGATCTATTAAATGACGCCGTGTTCTATATCTGATTATTTATGGGTTGAATATTCAAAATGTCTGATGTCAAAATGGAATTAATTAACAATGAAAATAACAATGCATTTGCTTTACGTTAGTGAAATACACACGTTACCTAAACAGTACACGTGAGAGGACTCCTCGCTTTCATCAGCTAAAAATATAGTTTTCTATATGTGAGACTATATAAGTTCAGGCCATTTTAATTGCACACAAAAGTGTACATTTAAATTGTTTGAACTTTAAAATATATCCATGTTTTACATTACGACACATACGTTACCATTCTACGTTACAAAACATTTTAAAAAATACGTTATTGTTCTTTTTAAATTTCGTGAAAGCACTTAATTAAGTATAAAAATGTTATTCATTTCATCTTATTATAAAATATAAAATAAGTCATAATGATTATATCAGAAATGATCATGTGAATAATGATGTTCAGCTGTCACTTACAGGAGAAATAACTACAATGAAGAATGTACGTGTTTAATATGGTTAATCAATCATATTTGAAATAATTTCATGCTATATTTTCATGATCAAAAGGGAAATAAGAAAACTGAGTGAAAATGATTACAGATTTAATGAGCAGTCTCTTGTCGTATGTATCTGATACATACATTATATGTTTGGAGTGACTACAAAGGCATACACATTGTAAGCTTTCACACTAATATTTTGAATCGGAAACTGTTATGATTAGAATGGTATTAATTTGACAACTTCAAATGTTTTTGGTGTTTTGAATATTCATGATCAATTTAAATGAAATTTGAAATACAAGAAATTTTGGTAACGATTCATCTTTCGTTGTGCACATTTCTCTGTCTTTTTCGTAACTTATAATAGCAAAACGCAATAATCCTGAATTCAGTTTATGTCAAATTATCGCAAAATACCTAATTATGCAATTTTCAACCATTTTCCCTGTATAATTTTATTTGTAATAAATACGTTCAAATACGAGAAGATCTCTTGTAAAGTATGTATTTTGCTTGAGAATTAAGTTTTTGAGACCACGTAGGCAAGTGCCTAACAAAATCGACCTTCTTCCATAGGAGATTCTTAACACCCTGACAATCAACTGTCTTATCATCATAACCTATAAACACACACACACACACATATATATATATATATATATATATATATATATATATATATATATATATATATATATATATATATATATATATATATATAAACATTGGTTATGATGTTAAGATAGTTGATATATATCACAAATGCCAGCAAATACTTTTGATACTTTGATATTTACCCCTTTTACGCTGTGTATGTATTACTATGATATGCCACATATAATCAGGTCTGTCGAATCAAGTACGACCAAGTGACGTCATTACATGAATTGTGATATTAACAAGAAAAAAGTAAATAATTCTTATAAAAATATAATAAATCATTTTTTTTTGCTTTATATTATTATTCAAACAAAAACCAATATATACAGAGAGAACATGTAAATACATGTGTATTTCGGTGTATTTCGGTTTTTTCAATGTATTTCGGTGTTTCTAGGAACCGTTTAAGCAGTATTATTGTTGGTGTTATTATTATTATTATTATATGACTTAAGAAAAAAAATACAAGTGGAATCTAGCTAATGATTAAAATATTCTAATAATTCAGAAAAAAAATATAATAAAGTATAAAAAAAAAGTAAAATGATTAAATATTTTTTTAATGGATATTTATTCATGATAATTTTAACATTAAGAGATTTAATTAAATCAACAAAAATGTCGCACCCAGAAATTTATACATCAGTGGACGTCTTATACTGTAGGACTAAATAGGACCCGATTTACAGTTTGACCATTACATGGGAAGTATTCTATTTTGAGTGTTGCACTTGCATACTAAGCGGGAGCGATCATGGCCATGTCCAACGGTAGCGTCCGAAAATGGTCTTGCATTCCTATAAGGCATGACAGTAAGTCAAACTTTGCGTACGCAAATAATGTCGAATGCTTGAGCTAAACATTCACATTGTTACCAAATTTGCACGAGAGAGAGAGAGAGAGAGAGAGAGAGATTCCACTTTGTAGCATTATATAGGACAGGTATGAATGATAGATAAGCTATAAACAACAATACGAGCCCCTAAGTATTCGCAGAGCATGGTAGGAAGAAAACAAAGGTCCAACATTTACTTGTGCACCGTTTCGAGGTCAGGCGCTCAGCTCAAATTATATCTCTATAAAATCTAATAAGAGAATGCAATCAATATGTTCACCAGAAATATGAAATTAGCTGTAAAATTAGGTGTGCATCGATAATCATTATACCCTTTCAATAAACACTCACGCTGAGATATTACCGCTATCCCCCGCAAGCATTAGGTCGAAATCTGATATGCACCGATTATAATAAAAACCTGTATTCAGCGTGCGATCCCGAGTAAAATTTTATGGTTCTTTGTGCCAGAACTAAAGGGATAAAACGGTTTAGCTTTATATGAGGAAAAAAGAAAAAAAGGTGATAAAACAATAGGAGTAAGCAGTAAATTCAAATTTTTTAAATAAAGACTAAAGCTGCCCAAAGTCTGACCAAGTTGCACGAAAACTTAACGCGGCAAGTATCCGAAGTTTGGAAAACATCATCAATATGACTTATAGATAATTCGGCAAAACTTGCACCGAAAATAAGACAATTCGGTCCAACTTAAAAGTCATTTCAGCCCAACTTTGCGATAGTTGAATAAAGACATTATATATGCATATATGTTATGCCAAAAATATATGCATCTGCACAGCAATATTCAGATATTTAAGTCGTCTGGTCAAATTATCTATATTGATTTATCAAATAATAATACTTAACGGATAATATATTTACTTTTCATACGTCACATATTAGAATATGTTTCCCAAGTCGTGTCAATCCTTTACTGAAGATACATGCAGATTGGAAAAACGCATTAAAATTGAAGCTGCATCGATTAATTGCTTTTGACACCCAAATTCACTAATGAGGCATAAATCAATGTCGCTGACACGTTATCACTAAAATTAACAAGCGAAAATGTTTTCAGATGATCAGGCGTAGAGCTCTTGCACGTGCCCACAAAAAATATAGATATTCTGAAATCTGACGTTTCAAACCTGAGACGTAAGATAAAGATAAAAATTAAGAAATTTGAGCAACTAATTAAAATACCATAACTGTTGCCAGAACCTAAGGAATTAACACGAATGTTAAAGAGCCGGTGCATAGGTGTACAAATGTATATCTGATCCCAAGAAGACGGGATCTTGTAAGACCTAAACTCCTTGTATACAATGCAGTTTTGTCTGAAACAAAGGCGTCAAAGCAGTATCGTTCTCTAAAATGACGCCGTGTTCTACATCAGATAATGTATGGGTTGAATATTTAAAATGTCTGATGCTGAAATCGAATTAATTAACAATGCATTTGCTTCACGTTGGTGAAATACATACGTTACCTAAACAGTACACGTGAGGGGACTCCTCATTTTTATCGGTTACAAAATGTTGTTTTCTATATGTGGGACTGTACATAAGTTCATGTATTTTTAACTGCACACAAAAGTGTACATCTAAGTTGTTTGAACTTTAAAACTATATCCGTTTTACACGACGACACATACGTTACCATTCTACGTTACAAAGTATTTTATAAAATACATGTTCTTTTTTTTTATTTCGTGAAAGCACTTAATTTAAGTATTAATTTTTTTTATTCATTTTATCTTCTTACAAAATATAAAATAAGTCATAATGATTATATCAGATCAATGATCTTGTGAATAATGATGATGTTCAGCTGTCACATACAGGCGAAATAATTACAATGACGAATGTGTTTAATATGTTTAATCAAACATATTTGCATAATTTCATGCCATATTTTCATGATCAAAAGGGAACCAAGAAAGCTTAGTGAAAACGATTACAGATTGAATGAAAAGTCTTTTGTCGTATATATCTGATACATACGTTATATTTTTAAGTGACTAAAAAGGCATACAAATTGTAAACTTTCGTTCTTATATTTTGAATCGGAAACTGTTATCATTAGAATGGTAGTAATTTGACAACTTAAAATGTTTTTGGTGTTTTGAATATTCATTATTATCAATTGAAATGAAATTTAAATTACGAGAAATTTTTGTCAAGATGCGTCTGACGTTGTGCACATTTATCTGTCTTTTTCGTAACTCACGATTAAAAAACGTAATAATGTTCTGAATCAAATTTATGTGAAATTATCGCAAAATACCTAATTATGCAATTTTTCAACCGATTATATAATTTTATTTTTAAATCATAACAAATAAGTTAAAATACGAGAAGATCTCTTGTAACCTGTTGTATTTTGCTTGAGAATTAAGGTTTTGAAACCAAGTGGGCAAGTACCTAACAAAATCGACCTACTTCCATAGGATATATGCATCATATTGTTATCTACGTAACTCCCAAAGCATCACGTCCATCTCTACTATAATTCCCTTTTTTCAGACGTATTTTCTCCACAGTAACATTTGACTTTGGGACGGTTTTCCTAAATATATCAGAACGCTCCTAACCATTATAACTTCGGTAAACATTTATCTAGTTTACCAAATGTTTCAAATTTTATTCTCAATCTATTCTATTTTACAAACTAATTAAAACGAGAATGAATAATTAAGCTACCTAACGCAATGATTTTGAATAATACGGTAAAAACATCTTATATAAGCATTTTCTAAAGATATGTTAAAAATAAATACTTGTTAAAACTATTTTCAGTTGTATTATAAAATTGGGCCGAATTGTCTTTTGAGTTTAGAGAATACTTGTTTTTTCGGTCCATGTTGGGTCGAATTGACCTATATACCATCAATATATACTATGCAGCTAGCAAACTCAGTATCAACCAAACATCCTGTTAAAATACGCAAGTGACCATGCAGTTAGAAAAGAGGGACTCGTGATTTACCAGTTCTGAGGACAAAAAAAAACATTTTAAAAAAAATCATCAAAAATTAAAACATATAATTATACAAACCACAACAACATAAACTACACTGCTATGGTATCGCGAGTCTTAAAGCTATTGATCGGCGAATGAGGAAATAAATATACTGATATTCAATATATTAAATATATTAAATGTCTCTATGTTGTTGTGTTTTTTTTTACTTTTAAAACAAATTTAATTTCCAGTTTACTTCATTTAAATGTGGGAAATCATAAAAAACATGCCATGTAGATTTCAGGTTATGCAAATGGAGTTATTCTGATATCGTGGTAAATACCGAGAAGAAGAAAAATACTTTTTTGACGAAGGCAAATACTTTTCTTAATGTTAGGATCTCAATATTTGTGCTGCACAAATTGTAGATCAATTTAAAAATCGGATACTACTTCAATGGCTTTCTCTGTTGCCTGAACCCTTCAACAACAGAAACTTATCGGAGAAAATTAAAACAATGCAGATTGAATCAATTGTGAAGGAGTAGGGGGAAGCCAGGAATTTTGGTGAGAATCGGCGCACACTATGAGCATGAACGTTCACGGCGACCTCAGACTGTTTAAACAAAACCAGATGTTGTAAAAACAAGTAATACATTTTGTACAACAAAGTTTTTAAATCAATACTTGTCACCAGAGAACAGCATTAACATTCTTCATATTTTGACTCTTATTTGCTGCCCTAGATTCGATCTTTTGCCTCATGACAAATATTGCAATCATGTGATGTGACTCTAGAGAAAAATCATTGTCAGACGACAAACTAGTTAACTGATTCGTTAGTGTGATATCGATTTTAAGAAGATATATATTTTATTTGAGAAGATGGGTTATGGTAATGTCTTGAAAAAGTAAAATTCATAAGTACATTTTTAAAATAGTTTACACACTAGCAGTTTTGACGTTTACCAGAAATAAAACTGATGATTTAGAACTAGTAACGTATGGTTATCCAGTGTACATAACATACGAGCACGATAAGTGGCAATATCATATACCACGATACACAAGAACCCTCGACATCGTGGGAAGCTACCAAAAATTACAATGTAAATGGTCCAGTTGTAGTATTTAAGAATATATTTGCAAAAGTATAAACAAAAATGTGTGACCATCTTACGTGTTTAGGTTCTAATAAACAGTAACACAGAAAACGTTAAAACAACAAGCTTGATAACATTTAACAAATAACTTTTTTCGCTGGAAAAAAATTGTACAAAATTTAGATAAATTTTGATAATCTGTCTTTGGCCAAGATTTCTGTATGAGCACATCGAATAATACTAGGGATACGAATTAATCCCTTAAAATATAACTGCTCTGAAGAAAAGTTAACATGGATTTAAAAACTGGCTACAACAATAGAAAATGACTTTACGTCAGATGTAAAAGCCCACAACTAACTATATTTCACTAAAACAATTATTATATCGTATTCTAATACGTTGGTTTAAAAAAAAAATCGCCTAATTGCGAAATCACGAAGGTTTGGAGATGAGACACGTGATCATTTATATCACGTACTCCTAACATGACCCTGACGAGAACCAATCATTTTAAAATTAAAATAAAAAGTTGTTTACTTCTAAATTCACAACTTCTTTCTTGAACTTGATCACAACCAATCATTTTAAAGTAAACATAAAACCGATTTACGTGGGTGCCACTAACATTGAATCCAGGTCAGAATCTAGGTGAACATTACTTATTTACTAAAGAAAATTCAGTTCAACCTATTTTATGAAAACACATCATCTCTAGTGAATACATTTACATTACAACATGATGTAATTAAAAAAAAAAAGAATTTAAAACTGACAAACAAACAATTAAAATTATATTAAATATGTTTAATCAGATATACATAACACACACACACACACACACACACACACACACACACACACAAAAGAAAGATTTATATGATAAAGCGTTTTTTAAACCATATATTAATTTGACATGAGGGTTAAGAAAAACATACGACAGACTTTTATGATTTACAAACAGTGTACATGAAAAAATACAAAATACCTTTATACGCACGGGAAAATGAATTCCATATTAAACTATCTTTTCACATGATCTGCCTGACAACAACATTATATTCCTGTAACAATAAACTCCACCTGGGGATAGACCAGAAATGGAAGAACAAAACTTCCGTTTACTGTCTTTAAATATTAATGGCCTCAATCAAGAAAAAGTTAATAAGCTACTACAAATAGAGGATTTTGATTTACTTTTTATTCAAGAGACACATAACAGACTAACAGACGAATTTAAAGAACAACTTGAAAGAAAGCTGGATTGTATTATAATTCAAAATGACCCTGGAGGGAGGGATAAATGGGGAGGGGTAGCAATTATGGTTAAAAATAGAGTTGGAATTAAATGGGAAAGAATAGAGGAAGGGGATTTTTTTAAAGGTAGATTAATTCATTTAAAAATAGAGAATTGTAATTTTTTAAATATATATATGCCAGCCTCTGATAATATGAAACGGGCCTTTGCAACACAATTCAAGGAGTACTTGGACAACTATATTGGGGAAAATTTGATAATAGGTGGGGATTTTAACTGGGTTGAGGACGAAATAGACAGAACGACAAATACATTAACAAGTAACGATTTAGAGATTAGGGACATAATGAAACTTATCATGGAATCATTAGATTTGGTTGACATATATCGACGTTTAAATTTACTAAGGGTGGGATATACTTATACAAGAGGAAATACATCAAGTAGATTAGATAAATTTTGGGGTACATGTTTTGGCACAAATAAATATATAAAATCAGGGATATTAGATTATCAAGTTTCGGACCATAAATTAATTAATTTAGAAGTAGGGATATCTAAAAGAACTAAATGGGGTCGCGGATCATGAAAGTTAAATACTAAAATATTAAATATAAGGGAATTTACAGAAGAAATAAAAAGGGAAATAGAAGATTTTAAAAATATAGAAAATACAAACATTATAGAAGAATGGGACAAATTAAAAGTTAAATTCAAAAAAATAGCAATACATCATTCAAAATTAAGGGTTAGGAACTTTAAATTAGAAATAGAAGCTATTGAAAATTTAATAAAAACAACAACAACACAGAACACAAAAGAAACATTAGTATTAAGATTAGAAAATTTAAAGAAAGATTATTATAAAGGGAGGGAAATAAAAGCAGGTATATTTACAAACCTATATGAAAATGCAGAGGGATTATATAAAAGGGAAGAATTAAGAAGGGGGGGGGGGAGGAAAAACATTAGAGAGATTAAACACGGGAAGGGAAATACTAGAAGACAAAAATCAAATACTGGAATACATACGAAATTACTATAAGGACCTATATACTTCACAGAGAATAGCGGACGAAGATATAGAAACATACTTACGAGAGACAAATTGTGAGAAAATTACCTCAGAACATAGAAACAAATGTGAGGAATTTATCTCACAAGACGAAATAGTAGAGACAATAGGGAAATTAGGTAAAAATAAATCACCAATGGAGAGATGGACTCTCTGCGGAATTCTACCAAAAATTTTGCAGGGAGTTGTCGCCAATTTTAGAATGGTTATACAACAATATTGCACTTATGAATAGTAAAATGTCTAAAACAATGAGGGAGGGTATGATAACAATAATATATAAGGGAAAGGGAAATAGGGATGAAATAAAAAACTGGAGACCCATCTCACTCCTTAATGTTGATTATAAAATTATTAGTAAAATCTTAACGGAAAGGGTCAAAAAGTGTCTTGACCCAATTATAAATATAAATCAAACAAGTGGGCCAAAAGGAAGAGATATACAAAATAACATTTTAAACATTAAAACTATAATTGATCATATAAATATAAATGGTACTACTAGTGCCATGGTACTAATTGATCAAGAAAAAGCCTTTGATCGACTTGAACAAAACTATATAAATAAGACACTAGAAAAATTTGGATTTGTAGAAAATTTCCAAAATTGGACCAAAATTCTGTATAATGATATAAACTCGATTGTACAGGTAAATGGAGCAAAAACGGAAAAATTTGAAATTCAAAGATCAGTGAGGCAAGGTTGCCCACTATCTATGCTATTATATGTAATAGCAATAGAAATTCTAAGTACCAAAGTTAGGAATAACCCAAAGATTGTAGGGATCAAAGTTCCAAACATTAAAGAAGAAGTTAAGATGCTACAACATGCGGATGATTGCACAAACTTTATCCAAGATGGAAATTCCTATAATGAACTAATAAAGGAATTTGACAAATTTGGGAAAGTTTCAGGTTCTAAGATAAATCCTGAGAAAACTGAAATCTTATTAATAGGAAACTGGAGGGGTAAGAAACATGGTCTGCCTGCTCTTCTTATTAAAGACAATATAAAAACATTAGGAATAAATTTTGGAAAGGATGAAATGAAAAATAATCTAAAAGAAATAAAAGAAAAGATTAAGACAAATTTAGCAATCTGGGCACCATTGCCAATATGCTTAATGGAACGAGCACAAGTTGCCAAGAATTACATGTATGTGCACTTAAATTACAAATTAAAAACAGTAGACATCAAAAATGATAAACTAAAAAAATAGATAACGATATTATTAAATATTTATGGGCTTTTAAAATACACTACACAAACAAAAATACTCTATATAGGGAAGGAATGAGAGGAGGTTTAAGTCTCCCCCACCCCACCCTAATTAAATACACCAACATTTTAAATAGATTTAAGGAGATTAAAGCGGAGCCAAAAATACCTTGGCAAGGGCTTTATATATATTATTTTGGTTTCTCTATGAAGCAGAGAAACGATATATATATATAGGAACAAAAAATTAATAAAAATCTTAGAAGTGCCAAGAAAATTAAGATCAATAAAAGATTTATTATTCAAATATAGGGATGTAAAAGAATTCTGGGACACTGATACAAAATGCACATACAGATGGCTAGCACAAAACACAATAAATAAGGAAAAAAATAAGATAGAACAAAAACACATAAATATTCAGTGGGATAGGGCATGGGGGAACTGGGTCAAAATCAGATCCATTAAAATCAAAAGTACCTTGTTCAAATACATGCATGATGCATGGTTGACAGGGGAAATAGCAGTGCGACGGCATATGATCGCAGTGTCGCCAAAATGTCCACTATGCAAAAATTTCCTTTTTACCAAAAAACATGTTATAACAGAATGTCTAACTAATCAAAATGATAGAAATAAAATTGTCATTAATATCACAAAAAAACAATTATATGACAATATACAAATTTTATATTTAGATGGAAACTTTACAAATACACTTCTTTAAGAAATAACATCCTTTATTATTAAGAATATGATAGCATGCGGTCCAATACAATATTATGGGGAAAATTTTAGATAAGGAGGGGTCAGGGAACTCAGGAGGAGAAAAGTACGAGCAATGAGAGCACGGGGCTATATCACATGGCGCTACGCGAAGTGGACAGGCCCGTGAAAGAGTTTGGAATAAAGCTCACCTAGAGACATATACACAACCAAAACAACTCACGGATTAGATAGGTTTTTAGCTAAGAACTGTCCTTTTTTCCTACAAAGCATGCTATCATACAAAATCACTGGTTAAATGTTTTTACTCTGTGGAGATTTGTGAAAATCTACACAGAAAGCCCGTTTAAAGGGAAATATAAAATAATCTTTTGGAACGGAATAAGGAATTAATAATAAATAAATAAAGATCACAAAAAAGATCGAGAAGGGTGAGGTGCAAATAATAATAAAAAAATTGTACGAATCCCATTTCGATCCAAGTGATCTAGTATATAAATAAGGAAATTACAAAACATGGAACATAATAGAGCAAACAGTAAAACAATAGATTGGTTTCAACCAATTTAAATTAAAACTAAGACACCATGGTTTGTACCAAATTCAAAATTATTAAAACATATATTTATTAAATGAAACTAAAATATATATATTGAAATAAATACCGTTTAGAGGTATTTATATGGTTAGAAAACTGGGAAATTTGACAAGAATGGCTATCCTTACAAAAAATACAGTATTCATACGAATACATATAGCAACACACATATAGCACAACACAAATAGCATACACAGGATACAGGAAACCCCTAGCCAGGGTTAACTTAAAGAGATTAAGACAGAAACCCATGATGGACCTTTTGGTTCGGGTAAAACTGTCATAGAAAAACACTAAGGACCAAAATATCCTCCTATTATCATATAATCCCGATGGGAAAAAATTAAGGTTAGATTAAAATTAAATGGAATTTCATTAAAAACACCAAACTACATATCGGGGGGAACACACACATACATAAAAACTTTTTCTTAGTTTTTTCAATAGGGGGAGGGGGCATCTGTCTGGTGCCCCCCCCCCCCCAAAAAAAAAACCACCTTAGTGGCTGAAATTTGGAGTAGTAGTTCAGAAGTCTACATAGTCACAATCACAAAAATGGCAAGGACCAAGCAAACCGCACGCAAATCTACTGGAGGGAGAAATTACCATGGTATGATGTAATTGCGGTTTGTTTGGGAAAAACATAGATAACTATGACAAGAAATTAAAAGGAGAAAGGAAAGACAAACAGAAAAAGGATAAAGAGATAAACTCAGAGGGAACTCACACGAAGAGCACGAGAAACAATGGCGGAACAAAGACGAACAATGACAGATTTGCAAAAGTATTTCCGAACAAGGCGTGTTGTACAAGAAGACGGAGGTTATATTGAATGTAAATTTAAAACGGGGACACAGCAAATATTTTTTTCCAGATCTAAATGGCAGAGAAATACTAAGAACAGAATCAATTTGATAGAACTAAAGACCAAAGATGCGGAACTACTAACCAAGCTATATTCTATCAACTATACAAAAGGAGGCTACAACATCAGATATAGAGGAAATACACCGGCCCTAGAATATGGAGAAACAATGTTATGTGGACAAAGAGCAGTAAGAAGAAGCCCGGAACCCATCATGAGGAAAATTAGGAAACAAATGGGAGATCTGCACATAACATGAATACTTATGGAAGTACCACTAGAAACTGTCGTCAAATGAGTCGAAGAAAAATTTGGGATAAAAGTACAAAAGTCAAGTTTGGGAACAGACCAGGCTTCAACATTTACAATCAAACTAGAATTCTAGAAATAGAAAAAACAAGACTCCAAACAATCAAAAGAGCATGTTTTCTGCATGGCTTCCTTATTACAACGTGGTATAAGGAATGCATCTACCACAGAAAATGTAATAAATGTGGAGAAGTAGGACACAAACCAAACAAATGCAGGAAAGAAAGTACAAACGAGATACAAATTCCAGAAAGTCAAATTAATCTAGAGACAAACAAAACGACATCAGGGAAGAAAGATGAAATAAAACAAAAGCCCATCCCACGAAAACGTCTTCAGCAAATCACAAGTAATGAGAAAAACACGGCAAACAGTCAAAGTCAGGAAAGACAAAATAATCCGGAGAAAATACAAACGACATCAGGGAACAAAGACGCAATAAAACAAATCCCACGAAAAAGAATGACTAGTCCTCTGCAAACAACAAGTAAGGCTGAGGAAATAACTGAGCAGCAGGAAAAGTCTAATGAGAAAAACATGACAAACAACCAAAGTCAAGGACAACAACTTGAACAATATACAACAATTAGACAACTGGCGGATAATATGATAAAGAGTCCAAATAGAGAAAATCAAAATAAGCCTGAACAACAAGAAGTCAGTATACAAGAAGGAAATACAAAGAAATCAAAGAGGGAAAAGATAAGAGAAAGAGAAGAAGAAAGAAAATCAAGGATAAATGCACCGTATAACGATGAATGGCTAACAGGTATACAAGAAGAACATGTAAAGAAACCACCGACAGCAGAAGAACAATTCCAAAAAGATAGGATCAAGACAAGGAAAGAGAAAAGAAGGAAAGAAAGAGAAGCATAAAGAGAGTCACGAGACTATGCATTATATAATGATGAATGTTTGGAATGAAACATTTTTAAAAAAATATACTTCAAATTGTACTAAAAAAAATTTAAAAAAATAAAAGATATATATATTCAATGATACTATAGCACACATCTTATTAAAACACAGGAGGGGCTTCCCTTAAAATGGTCTGAGAAGATCAGCGGGAAGATAACCCTTCCCCCCCCCCCACAAAAAAAAAAAAAAGAAATTTGGAGCCGTAATAATTGGGGCGCTTTTATGTGTGGCTTTTAACTTATCAATAGCCTACTGACATTTTTTTCATTCCAAAGGAACTTAATTTTCTTGCTAAATAAATTTGTGAAGGGTTCAGCTATATAAAAATTGGAACAAAATTTCCGTACTTAACCACACCTAAAAATCGCATGAGTTTATGTATATATATATATATATATATATATATATATATATATATATATATATATATATATATATATATATATATATATATATATATATATATATATATATATATATATATATATATATATATATATATATATATATATATATATATATATATATATATATATATATATATATATATAGGCACATGTAATTCAGAGATAGCCTTGACCTTAGCATATATAGGTTTACCTTGTCCATGTCCCACATATGTCATAGAAAAGTTAACACTAGCAAAGCAAAACTCACTTTTAGATAAATTGTCAAATTTGTATTAGTGAGTCGTCTGTCAACTGTCAAAGAATTTCCGAATTGCTGCTAAATGTTCTTTCCAGGTGTCTTTGTGGATGGTGACATCATCGATATATGCATCACAATTGACTAGACCAGAATTATCATATTCATTAAACGTTGAAAGGTACTTAGCGACCCAAACAGAATTACTTTATATTGGTAAAGTCCATCTGGAGTCACGAATGCCGAAATTTCCTTCGCTCCTTCCTTTCAGAGAGTCGAATGTGGTGAAATACTTGGCATTTCCGAATTTATCAATACAGTCACCTATTCTTGGTAATGGAAATGAATCTGTTTTTGTCACAAACTATTCACCTTCCTATAATCAGCACACATACGGAAAGTTTAACATGGTTTTGGAACAAGTATGCATGGTGAAATCCAGTCACTTTTAACGAGATGTATGCAATTATTCTCCAGCAAATATTGAATTTGTTTTTCAAGTAGTCCTATTTGAGAGGGTACATTCCGTACGGGTGTTGTTTCACAGGTTTGGAATCTACATTTTCAACGTCATGGAAAATTGTTTCTCCTTGTATGAACATCTGGAAATATGTGCACATATTCAACTAATAACTGTTTGAGTTCATTTCTTGTTTGCTTTTGCAAATGTAAACGTTTCTGGTCCAGATCTTTTATAATTTCTGATATCCGAAGATTTGTCACTCCAATATTAGTAGAATTTGATGGTATTCCTTCACATAAATGTCTTTGTGTGGGACATGCACAACCAAATTAATTGTAAGTTTAACCTGGCTATCTCTTTCAATATAATGGCACTGTTAAGTATATTTGATTTAAATCATTTAATTTTGTTTGTCAGATTCAAATTCGACATTTTGTGTTTAAAATTCGTTAGTTGGGAGAGATTTTCTAGAAATGGATGACCTATATACTTTACAAGTAAACACCAGATGTTAACTTCATTTCTGACCTGGTATCAGAGTTGTAAACAAGATTTTAAAATGATTGGGTGATTCCAAGGACAAAATGGAGTAAAGTATAAACATCTTTCTAATTTAGTCGGGTCATACGATGTTTGCGTGATTTCTTGAAAGTGATATTGTTCTGAGAGATTCTGTAAGGTCATGACCCCTTTCTTGTTTACGTATCACCAGGGAGAGATGGACTTTCTGCGGAATTCTATCAAAAATTCCATGGGGAGTTGTCACCAATTTTAGAGTGGTTATATAATAATATCGCACTTAGAAATAGTAAAATGTCTAACACAATGAGGGAGGGTATGATAACACTAATATATAAGGGAAAGGGAAATAGGGATGAAATAAAAAACTGGAGACCCATCTCACTCCTTAATGTAGATTATAAAATTGTTAGTAAAATCTTAACGGAAAGGGTCAAAAAGTGTCTTGACCCAATTATAAATATAAATCAAACAAGTGGGCCAAAAGGAAGAGATATACAAAATAACATTTTAAACATTAAAACTATAATCGATCACATTAATATAAATGGTACTACTAGTGCTATGGTACTAATTGATCAAGAGAAAGCCTTTGATCGACTTGAGCAGAACTATATATATAAGACACTAGAAAAATTTGGATTTGGAGAAAATTTCCAAAATTGGACCAAAATTCTGTATAATGATATAAACTCGATTGTACAGGTAAATGGAGCAAAAACGGAAAAATTTGAAATTCAAAGATCAGTGAGGCAAGGTTGCCCACTATCTATGCTATTATACGTAATAGCAATAGAAATTCTTAGTACCAAAGTTAGGAATAACTCAAAAATAGTAGGGATAAAAGTTCCAAACATCAAAGAAGAAGTTAAGATGTTACAACATGCTGATGATTGCACAAACTTTATCCAAGATGGAAAATCCTATATTGAACTAATAAAGGAATTTGAAAAATTTGGGAAAGTTTCAGGATCTAAGATAAATCCTGATAAAACTGAAATTTTATTAATAGGGAACTGGAGAGGTAAGAAACATGATCTGCCTGCTCTTCTTATTAAAGACAATATAAAAACATTAGGTATAAATTTTGGAAAAGACGAACTGAAAAACAATCTAAGAGAAATAAAAGAAAGTTTTAAGAAAAATTTGACAATCTGGGCACCATTGCCAATATGCTTAATGGAACGAGCACAGGTTGCAAAGAATTACATGTATGTGCACTTAAATTACAAATTAAAAACAGTAGACATAAAAAATGCAACACTAAAAAAAATAGATAACGATATTATTAAATACTTATGGGCTTTTAAAATACATTACACAAACAAAGATACTCTATACAGGGAGGGGAAGAGGGGAGGTCTAGGTCTCCCCCACCCCACCCTAATTAAATACACCAACATTTTAAATAGATTTAAGGAGATTCAAGTGGAGCCAAAAATAGCTTGGCAAGGGCTCTACATATATTATTTTGGTTTCTCTATGAAGCAGAGAAATGACATATATAGGAATAATAAATTAACAAAAATCTTAGATGTGCCAAGAAAATTAAGATCAATAAAAGATTTATTGTTTAAATATAGGGATGTTAAAGAATTTTGGGATACTGATACAAAATGCACATACAGATGGCTAGCACAAAACACAATAAATAAGGACAAAAATAAGGTAGAACAAAAAAACATGAATATTAACTGGGATAGGGCATGGGGAAACTGGGTCAAAATTCGATCCATTAAAATGAAAAGTACCTTGTTCAAATACATGCATGATGCATGGTTGACAGGGGAAATAGCAGTGCGACGGCATATGATCGTAGTGTCGCCAAAATGTCCACTATGCAAAAACTTTTCTTTTTCCAAAAAACATGTTATGACAGAATGTCTAACAAATATAACTGATAGAAACAAAATTGTGAATAACATTATACAAAATCAATTATATAGCAATATACAAATATTATATTTAGATGGCAAATTTCAAAAGATACTGTTAGACGAAATAACCTCATTTATAATTAGGAATATGATAGCATGCGGACCAATAAAAAATTATGGGGAAAATTTTAGATAAGAAGGGTTCAGGGAACTCAGGAGGAGAAAAGTACGAGCAATGAGAGCACGGGGCTATATCACATGGCGCTACGCGAAGTGGACAGGCCCGTGACAGAGTTTGGAATAAAGCTCACCTAGAGACATATCCACTATCAAAACAACTCACGGATTAGATAGGCTGTATAGTTTAGAATTGTTTCTTTTCCCAACAAAGCATGCTATCATATGAAATCACTGGTGATTTAATTGTTTACTCTGTGGAGATTTGTGAAAATCTACACAGAAAGCCCGTTTAAAGGGAAATATAAAATAATCTTTTGGAATGGAATAAGGAATTAATAATAAATAAATAAAGATCACAAAACAGATCGAAACGGGTGAAGTACAAACAATAATAAAAAAAATTGTACGAATCCCATTTCGATCCAAGTGATCTAGTATATAAATAAGGAACTTACCAAACATGGAACATAATAGAACTAACATTAAAACAATAGATTGGTTTCAACCATTTTAAATTAAAACTAAGACACCATGTTTAGTACCAAATTCAAAATTTTTAAAGTAATTAAATACAACTTAAATATATATATTGAAATAAATACCGTTTAGTGGTATTTATATGGTTAGAAAAACTGGGAAATATTTGACAAGAATGGCTATCCTTACAAAAACATACAGTATTCATATGAATACATATAGCAACATACACATAGCACAACACAAATAGCATACACAGGATACAGGAAAACCCCTAGCCAAGGTTAACTTTAAAAAATAAAGACAGACACCCATGATGGACCTTTAGGTTCGGGTGGAAATGTCATAGGAAAACACTAAGGACCAAAATATCCTCCTATTATCATATAATCCCGATGGGAAAAAATTAAGGATAGGTTTAAATTAAATGGAATTTATTAAAAAACACAAAACTACATATCGGGGGGAACACACTCACACATGAAACTTTTTTATTAGTTTTTTCAATAGGGGGAGGGGGCATCTGTCTGGTGCCCCCCCCAAAAAAAAAAATGTGTGTTATGGTTTGAGTGTACATTATTTCAAATTCGTTTGGGATCAAGAGGAATTTATTGTGTTATTTTTCTAGAAATTACTTGTGCTCATTTGGATTATTATAAAACTAAAACTGACTTCATCACGTGACATCGTCGTCCAGATTACATCTTCAAGATTCGAACCGGGAACTATTATGACATTTTATTATCAGGTCTCTTGCAATTCCACTAGTGGATTATATTGTGAATTCTTTTTGGATTAATTTTTGGACTTGATTATCTAAAACCGTAAGTTTAAATATTTTCTTTTATGAAAATATGTGTACTCAATAAATTGTTTGTTAAATTTTACAAGCTTGTTATTTTCACTTCTTTCTGTGTTGTTGCTTATTCGAGCCTAAGCACGTAACAGTGCTCCTATAAATTATTTAGATCCATTGAGTACTTCTATTATAATTTAACTCATTCAGTTTCACTTTAACTTTGTAAGGGCCGTGCAATCTAACCTGAGGAAGATTTTGAAGAATGAGCAAGGGAGATAGAACTCAATTATCAGACTCAAAAGGTCTCTCCAGTAGTGTCAATTTCCCATTTGACTTGACTTGCTGGATGCCAAATTCAAACACAATAGGCTGTAAAGTTTCAGAACTAAAATTTGACCTTTAACCCGATTGGACATATTTAGAAAGGCCAGATTTACTATTTTTTTTTTTTAAAAAAAACTTTATCTAAGCTTTAAGTATTGTTTAAAATTCCTCAATGGAATTTCCTCGGGAAACCTTGTCGGCGTACACATAATGGTCAATATGTATTGGTTACCTGACTTGGTCTTAGGTAAGGGACAAACACAGTCCACCATAACTCTGCTATATGGTTCTTCAAATGCAGGAATATGTTGCAGATGAGCCATGGATATCGTCTGACTGGGTTTTCCTACCATTTGACAAGTATGACGAAATATACAGTATTTGGCAACATCACACTTGATTTGTGGCCAATAAAGGTGAGTCAAAATATTGTGATAAGTCTTATTGATTCCTAATTGATTAGCCAAATGAATTTCATGGGCCAGACTGCGTATTTCGTGTCTATAAGATTTTGGAGCTACATTTTAATAGTTGACTGACCACTCGTCACCACCAGGTACCTCGAGCGGTCACCATTTCCTCATATGAATTCCATTTTTAATGAAATAACATACAGGTAGCAAAGAGGCTCAAGTTTCATTAATGCCACTATGAAACGATCAAGAGGATACTTTTTCCTGTTCGACGACAAGTAATTGTCGTTTATCACCCCGATTAGAATATAGAGAATGAGTAGTTTAAAGAGGATCTCTGTGATCAATACATTCTGATTGATCCAAACAAGGAGTGAAAGTGACCTCATCAAAAGCCTGACCAATACATGTGTCAGCTAAAGAAATACTTTCATTTACTCAAATCATTCTCACGATCTTTCTTTACCCTAGCTCTGGTAACTGCACAAGTTGGGAATAAGTCAGTGATTTCTTTTTCAATTGTGACAACTTCCTGATCCAAACAAAACGTGTCAGTTACAAGTGGATGAACAACAACCTTGTCTCCAGTTAGGCCATTGCCTAGTAATAAATAAATGCCCTCTACGGGTAAAACAGAGACTGTTACAACTGTCACAGGCTCCGAGACTAATTCTGGTGACAAATTTACACAATGGAGAATATTATTAACAAACCCGCACTCTACTCTGAGAATAAGAACATTCTCATTAGAATAATAGTTCTCAGAAAAAGGCAAAGTACCTGACAATAAAAGACTCTGAGAAGCTCATGTGTCCCTTAAAATTTTAATGGGGTTGGGATTGGCCGAATCACCCGAAAGTGATATAGAACTCTTCGATATGAATGGTTCATAATTATTCATAATAAAATCAGACTCGGGGTGGGGGTATTAGACCCAACAAATGTATTGCTTTCAATACATGATTGTAACCTAACCTCTTAAAACCAAGTGCATTTGGAACAGGTCTGTCTTGATTATGATGCCTATTTTTCATTTTGTAGCAACCAGAAATAACGTGTCTTTTTTCTTGCATTATGTACACGCAGTAAGAGACCATGATCTAGAATTAATCTTGTCTGAAGTTAGATTTCTATAAATATAACCAGTATGAAACTTAGAAGGGCTTGTATTAGGCTGCAATAACTTTTTGCCAAAAGGCTATTGACTAGAAGTCTTATTTACAAAAAGAACATTATGAGTTAAAGAGTACTCATCTGCGGCACGAGCAGCATTTTCCTTTTGTTTCGATCTTGTGCTCGTCAAGATAAGTCTTAATGTCACTATGGACTCAGTTCTTGAACTTTTAAAGTACAAGTTGTTTCAGACTTTCATATTCGTTTTCAAAGTTCGATAATCGTCTTCAAAGTTCTTTGCTAAGCTATCAAAGAACCGCTTTCTCTAACAAATTATTCGAGTTTGTCCAGCTTCTTTTGTATAGTTTCTGAATTTTTGCCGATAAGCTTCAGGGACTAACTCATAACACCTTAAGATTTGTTTTTAACCGCATCATAGTTACAAATATGGTGAAGTGACAGCGAATGGTAAATATCACTAGTGTTACCACTAAGTACATATTGTAATAGTTGCTCCCTTGGACATTTCACATTTTAGCAACATTTTTAAAATGAGTAAAACATTTGTCTACTTCCCTTCCTCTGGAAGGGGGAACTAATATAATGTTTTTTGCAAGATCAAAACTTACAATTTGGATTTTGAAGTATGAATGTGCGTATCACGTGCCAGCTCTATTTCTTTAATTCTACATTAATATTCCATATCTTATTTCTCACTTTGCATCCGCATCTCTCTCTCTCTCTCTCTCTCTCTCTCTCTCTCTCTTGGTAGCTGCATTTGTTTTCATGGTAACTGCATTTTCATTTGTCTTTCTTCCTTTCTTTCCTGAAGCTCGAGTTTCCTTAACTCCATTTCCATTTTGTATTTTAATTTTAATTCTTTTACTTTAGATCGGAGTCTAATAGAGACGTACTTATTGAAACCAAAGCACTTAAATCCAAAACATTATTATTGACCAAATACTGAACCAAAATATTTCTTATTTCTTGTTTCGCTAAGAAGCTTTCGCTTATGAAAGATCGTATTTTCGTCACGTTTAATTAATTCATCTTTTTTTAAATGTCTTATCGTTCCTAGGTAGGATTTTGAACGAAGAATTTCCACTTTTGATGACATTTTGGAAAATGGTTTGTCGATCTCACTTGAGGGTTTTTAAAACACAAAACTTTCTAAAATATTTTAGACAAAATTCAAATATTCCAGACAAACGCCGAGAAATATAGTTCACTCTGCTCAGATAAAAAAAAAAAAACGGCTAAAGAACAAACATCATTGACCTATTTCACCATCTTACCGTAACAGCAAAGTACGTTCAAAAGGACAATGATTGAGTTGTCCTAAAGGAGTATTTTAGCATCCAAATGACTCAGACGGCGACTTCTAGAAAATTTAATACAATTTACAACACACGGTGAAATTTAAAGACTTTGCGTCTGACGTTCCAGCCAAGGAACCAGCAGATTTCATTACGGACTTTGTTTGACTCATTATTAGAGGAACTGCCACGTCAGCGGCAAGTCATAAATCGAGATCGTTTGAGCCTATCTATGTATCACGATAGTTTGAACTCGTCTGTTTGTCTCGGGTTAAGTACACCTGCAGAATCAACTTCTTCCAAACTACTGAGGTCTAATGAAGACGTGCAGGCGATGAGAGAAAAATTTGACATCCCTGATGAAATAGTGACCATTCATATGGCGTACGTTGCACCTCCATGGGAAGAAGACGACAACTGCCACTGATCTACTTTTCCTAGCACAGTAGGCATACCAGCAGATTTACGAATGAAAGGGAGTCCGTAATGGGAAACATGTACGCTGAGACACAAGTGGTAACTGACCAGATGTGAAACGTGTGTAAACATTTATAGAGAGCAACATGAACTTTCTCCTATTTGATTGTTTGTTACTTGTTTTGTTTTATCATTTTTCTTTAAAAAATGTATATTAATTGTTGTATGAATGTGTCATTCTTTAATGAAATGCTTATACGTTGTATGTAAAGCGATTTTTTTAAAGCCATAAAAATCATTTTTAAAGTTTTTTTTTTATAGATCCAAGAAAAAGATAACATGTGAATAGGTTTGTTTCATGTCCAGATTTGACGGTTTTAAATTGATAGTGCTTAGACTAAAGCACAGGTCAGAGAGCCCATGTCTATACTTGATTAAATGTTTTGAACTCATAAGATAGACGTTTTTTTTTTTTTAAAACTAATATCATAGACTTTTCCTATATGTGGGTCTTTCTTTAGAACATTTCTGTCCTCTTTTCTGTGTGTTTGGATGAGTATTTGTTCGCTTTTCTGCGTCTATGTTTGTCCCTATCATCCCTTTGTCCCTACAAATACATTTTACCCTATAAATAATGTTGACCCTATAAATACAATGATGTCACCAATGTTCAATTCCCATAGAACTACAGGTGACATTCTCATGTTAAATTCCCATTAACACTAATTTTGATATACCCATTTTTAACGTTAAGGTCCCATTGATGCTAAAGTGACCCAATTATTGTCGTTATGTCCAATTCTCCATTCACTCCATGTTACATTCCCTCATGTTAAATTCACCTTGACGCTAGAGTTGCCCACGACCTTTTTGACTGAGATTTCCATTGACGTTAGGGTGCTCCCTATTACTACTATGTTCTCTTGTTGTTTAATTTGCTCTTCAGACGGCTAGAGTCTTGAAAAGGTTTCTGATACGGTGGCAGCTGTTCTTTTTGAAAAAGTTGTCTTTGAATTTTGTTATAAGGTCGCTGTATTAACAAGAGCTATGTATTCTAAATCATCACGTTTAATTTTTTTTTTGCCGATATGTAACCGTTACATCCATAACCGGGGTTTAAAAATCTAGATTTATTGAAAATACCAACCAGTAATTTTGCAGGTAATTCTTTTTTTTTTTTTAAAGTATTTATAATATCTTCAATAATGTCTTCATTAAATCTTTTATTTACGTCAAACATTTGCTCCTCTTGGTTTAGGTGCAATTTTTTTTCCCCCTTCTGACGTCATCGATCTCAGAACAAATTTGCACAATACCCTCAAATATATCTTCGGGTGGAGGTTGTTCGGCAGCTATCTCACTTGAAAAAACTTGTAAAATATTTGTGTTGTTTGTTTGGTTCTCGCCGCTATTTTCTCAGCCCTGTCTACGCGGCAATTTGTCTCACTGATGCGAGAAGACCCTCGGTTGCTGCGGCGACTCTTTCAGTGACCCGGGTAACACGTTCAAATAATTGGGCTGCCCCTCTGCGAATTCAACATGAGACACCCGACGTTCTTGCAATTTTCGACTGACAGAAGAGTCACGTACTGCCCCCCCCCCCATTTAAATCCTTCATGAGCTAATCGAGCTGTTATCGATTCCATAGCTGGTGCCATATTATTGATATATATAATACTGATCTAATTCACAGCAGCAGAGAGGGCACGATCAAAAATAAATGGCACGTCGAGTAAACTCACGTGCATACTTGTTGAAAAAACATAGAGGACAAAAGTTTAGAAACAAAAATAAACTAACCCAATTAGAGAAACTCTCAGTTAGTTAGAGGCCTCGGTTTGACGTTATTGACCTTATATTTTTAATTTTCTTACGAAGCTTTCGTTTTCAGCAAGTGACGTTTCATCAAAAGGTCTGTTCACCCTCTCTGCTGATCGATTTATGTGGCTATGGAATAGAATAACGGATATAGAGTGCACGCGTTTTCTGAGGTCACGTGAAAACGGATTGAGAAATGGAATAAGACAAGGCATAGGCGGGCAAAGATACAACATTTACATTTTGTACTAGAAGGATAAATACACAAGAACTTTACATATTTGCTTTGTCTGTGTGTTTATCTTTATAAACAAAATATAATAAATAACAAATTAGCCAATTAACATAACAGCTTTACAAGGAAAATATGTTTAAAACTTACAATAATCGAAAATATTTACTGTTGGCGCAAAATGTACGATATATGGATGGGAAGAGCGACTGTAATAAGATTTACGCATTTGATCACATGTTTACAATTAAAACTAGTACAGCAGACATGTGATATCGTAAATAAAACTCAGTTTATATTTTACAACGGCAGGGCGAAGACAGTTTCAAAATGTTGATTGCGCCGTATAAAATTTAATGAATCTGGGGTTATGATTTTGTCAACTATATTACATGTACTATTGTTACTAAAAAAAGGTAAAAATTTATAGAAACGTACAATTAATATTGACCGAACATATAATGGACCAAGTTCTTAAAGAGCCGAGTTTGTTTTATGGACCGAGTACGTTATCGGCAGAGTATTTTATGGTCCAATTTGGCAAGGCCGCGTTCGTTATGGACCTATAGTTCGATAATGGGATGACTGTGCTATGGGCCGAGTTGTCTCGTTACCAAGTTTAGTATTGACCGGAAGTTGAGAAGAACGCATATTGATTTCAGCTTGACTTGGTGGAAAATATATCAAAGGAGCTGTAGAAAATTGCTGTTGTTACATTTTCAGGTAACAGTTATTTCAGAAAATATATATACAATTTTGGTAACCCCAGCTAGCGAACACGCTTCTATTGTGTGTTTGTAATGTACTTTCGCAAGTGAGATATATTTTGACATACACAAAGCACAGGTGCTCGACGCAAGCTTGATGTGAATCTAAAGGGAAAAAATCATGCAGAGTGATAAAAATACCTTAGATTACCCCCATGACCCATTGTGACATAGGACCCTCTCTATCATAATATATAAAAAGAGAAGGTTCGTAACTTCCAAATACTTGGTTCCACCCATGACCCTCGATTTCATTCTATTTCTGTATTTAAAAGCACACCACCATTCTATAGTATATGGCTTGTTTTACTCCTGAGATATTTTTCTATTCATCAAGCCATCACTGGCTTTTCTACGTTGTATCAAACTGAAGGTACGGCTTCAGTTTTAATTTGGACAAACAATGAAAGCTATACCAAGTCACATGTCAACCTCATGAGGAATGTGTACCCTTTTCCCTAGTCCAAGTTTCCTCTGACCCTTGCCACCCCATTTTTGATATTTGGACATTCATGTTAGGGTGTAGGGTCAGAGTGCATTCCCTATCGAAAAGTTGGAAATTAAATCTAGTTTCGCACACTACCGACTGACAGTGGGGTTAATGTGCTACGTATTTTAGGTATAACTTTGCCTACGCACTGGTCATTGCAGATATGACTGAAGCGACCTGATACGACTCCTGAATTGAGGCTTTGTATGGTAAATTGAGGTTACTCTGAAATGTGAAATATACATGGATATATTCAAAATTGTTGGCAGCTTAAGACATACTTTGTGTATGATTATTTCCTCCTCTTAATGTATGGAAATAAAATTTTGAAAATTTTGAACGCTTCGCAAAAAATACTATCTTTTATTTTCATAGGCTGTTTAGTACTATAAATATTTCTCAAGATATTTTTTCTGTTGGGTATCAATCCTTTTATATTAAAAAATTCCAAATTTATTTGAAAATATTCCATAAAAGCAGACCACTGTTCTGGAACCAAAGCAGCCACACAAAAAAACGGGAAGCCAGGAATGGTTATGCTCCCTGAAAGTCCTATATCTACTGCAATGTAAGATATCGACGCAGATATGCATGTTTTGGTCACACAACATAAATATCAGTGTCACATTGTTACATTTTATGCTTAACTTCAAAAACCACATTTCATTAAGTGACAATTACAGTCCAACCCGTTTATCTCGACATCCTCGGGACCGAGGAAATATTGTCGAGATAAGCGGATGTCGAGATAAGTGTTTGGGGGGTGGGGGTCTGCAAAAAAAAATGCAAGTTAAATTTTTCAGTAAGGGGTAACTGGTCATCAGCATTTACACTTTGAAAAAAAAACAATGTAAATTTTTGGTATATGGGGACAAAACTTGAGTGAAATACACTTGTATATTGACAAATAACATTTTGGTTACCTTTGTGTAATAAAGTCCACAATAAAATATTGCATCGGTCAAATCCTGATATGAAAAACATGAGAGATTCAATGTCAGCATTAGCACGTGTTTGTCTAGTTGTTAGTTGCATGCTTCAAGTACATGTACTTAAATCAGCTTAGATATCTGTCAGTCTGTTCCCATGTTATTGAGGGTAACAAGGGGATAGGGCTATTCACAGGGAAATGAAAAACTGTCAACAGTACATGTATTCTCCACAAATACTTTTGTATCCGATGTTATGACGAACATTAAAGCGACTGCACCAACCACTTGTTGCAGCGAAGTTCTCCACACTAAGCTTTTTCGATAATGCTTAATAATAATTGAACCGTGAACCGTTTACATGCTTCCTCCACGTCTTCAAATGTACCAGTCATGCTTCTTCCTTAGGGGAGCGCAGTTACCTTCAACTTAGTCTTTCTTTATAGACTCTGCAGCTTTCATCCTTCCTGGACGTGTTAATTTTAAATGAAAAAATTTCACAGACCTCTTTGCGAGATGTTCATCCCTTAACTTCATTAACAGCCAGATATTTAGTTTCCAAAGACTGTAAATTTAATTTGCGTTTTACCCTTCTGTCTGTAGCCATCGTAAATGTAAATAAAATTAAAAACGAAACTTTCACAGCGAAAATCACCGATCACTTTCAAAGGTCTCAGAAACGTGTAATCCGTATTTTCACGTAATTTTTATATATGGGATTCAGAAAATCACGTATACAGGAGTCCTCTGTACGCATCAATTTTCTGGACGGCAAATTTAAGGGCTTGCTAGTCCTGCTTCGACCACTTGTTGATTGGGAAATTGTGTTCATTAATTGATCCTTTTCGCTGTGCTGATATATTTACAATCAGAAAATTCAGTGGTTGAAAGACCCACAGATGTACATGCTGTCATTGTAAGAGTACATTTGAATAACATGATTCACAAGCTAGGCGGCAAGATCAAAGACTTAGCTAGCTGCAGAGTGGTGAGAAAACGTGCTGCTACGGGTTTGTTTGTTTTTTTCATCCGACCGCGACATTAAAGTCTGGCGGCAAGATCAACTAATTGTTGAACAAAGTATTGGTCCTTATTGGCAGCTTGTCGACATAAACGTTTTGAAAACAAAGGATTTGTTCAAGCTGGGACCAAGGGCTTCTGTCGACATATACGTTTTTCTTTTATCTTGACGTCGACATAGGCATGACAATTTGATAGTAATAGTAGACCATGGGACTGGGACTTTGCTTTTTTGTTGACATAGGCGGCTTGTCGAGATAAGCTATGTCGATATAAACGGGTAGGACTGTATATGTAATATAGAAATCACGTCCAAATGTGTGCATACATATTTATTATTCCTACAATGTAAGGAATAGCATAAGTTTATTTTAGTGCTACGTCTTATTATTCAAATAGTGGCATTGCATAGCGTGTAGAGATTGAGACATGAATTTTAAAGGTCAAAATTTTCAATGTACGTCTTTGAAATGAAAGTTTGTATATAAAACAGTTTATAAAAAATAAATGAGGTAAGTACAATGTGATGCTATTTAATGAAGAAATTATTTTAAAAAACTATGTTCTAAAATGATGGAGATTTGATGCTTAAGAGTAATTAGGTTATCAGAAATGGGGCCATCAATAGGGCTGTCAAAAACCAAGGAAAACTTCACCCAGGTACCCATTGCACTGTTTAACAGGTAACCGGGTACTCATTAGAACAGGAAAGACATGTACAACCCTAGACCAACAAATTGCTATCTGACTTTTTAAAAAAAATATTTTGACTGGCAGCATACACCAATTGTGTAATGCACTACTCGGTCTGAAGCATCTGCAATTTGATATCTGCAAATGATTGGACCTCATATTATTAATTAATAAATTAATTTAGACCAACCATTGTACCCAGATGCATACATGCTAACCATTATGCTTTTGGCGTAATCATTATGCCTTTTTTTTCACTAAATTTCACATAAATGTGCATGGATTAGGCTTTTTCTGTATATCCACCTTCCAAAAAATTTCATTTTTATTAACATTCCATTAATCCCACAGACTTTATTTTAGAAAAGACTCCTTTAGGTAACTACAGTATAAGAGTACGCTTGTCCGTGGGTTTGCATGAACTTTCCTAACAGTATCATGTTCTATTTATATAAAACCATGACCTGCTTTAGACCTCAAATTCTGTTATAGCATATGTACGACTTAGTGAAGAGAGAACAGACTGGTTTTCTAATTTTAATCTTTATGGTTGGATTTTTTTGTTCTAATTCAATATTTAGTGCGGAACCAGTCTAAAGGTATTTGGCACTAAAAAGTATATTTTATTTTAGTTGATGCATATATGAGAGCAAAAATATCTATTTTCAAAATTGTCTCAGATGGATTAGAAAAAGGCAACAAAAAAAAAACAGAATCCTCAAAATATGAAGACACAATTGCAGCCTCACATGACATCTATTTCAGGCTGTATGTTAAGAATTTCAATATTTGGCACTAAAAGTCAGTATAAATCTCTGTCAGAACAGAACACCTGTGTATTCATCGGCTGTTGATGCATTACTGTTGTTTTGAACTGTGAAGCTGTTCACATAGCACAATGTGCAGCAGCCATTTAGTAGTGGGTTGTTGATGCATAACGGTTGGACCTACTCCTAAGTATAGATTGGAGTTACTACTCAGACCAGCGTACTGCTGATGATATATGATATTTTTGACAGTGTTGTCGACAAATTATTTATGGGAAAGGTTACTCATCATTAATTTTCAATGCCCAGGTTTTTCACTACGGTTGGGTACCTGATTACCCGGGTACCCATTGATGGCCCTATGCCATCAACCAATTCTATCAATCATTTGATAGTATCAATATCCAGGCGTGTGTTTCTTTCCATTGTTGTTTCTTGACGTGTTTTGACACCTTTGTGTGATATATAATATTGAGGTGTCTTGGTGAGACCGTAATACAACAGCCTCTACCACCATATATACCAATTTTCAATAAAGCTGTACTGATGACACTTATTGTCGATTATGCTGATACAATACCGATTATGGGACTGATTATTTCATTATCACAGTATATACTTGCGTATTAGCTGAATAATTTAAGAAAAAATAAAGGCCTGAAAGAGGGGGGGGGGTCAGCTTATTCTCGGACCAATGTGTAAACTTGATCTTTTTTAGGTCATTTTGTTGACTACTGTAATGGCTGGAAATCTCGGGGACATGGAACAATAATTTTTTCTGTGTCCTAAGACATAGGCATGTTAAAAAAAAACTTTTGGTGACCCAACAATTATTTAACTGTTATAAAGTACTATAATTGATTGTGTTATTATGTTGCATGTGCATTTTTTCTGATTTCTCCAAAATGAAATTAAATAAACTTTTATGAACTTTTCAGAATGAAATAACTCTGAAATCAGCCTGGGTTGAGTAGAAGCAATAAAGCAAAACACTAGTTAGGAAGGTGTATATACCGTATATCAAAATTACTAAAATTAAAAATTAATAAAATTAAACAAACAAACACACATACTATGGATGGAAAACAGAGAAACATACAAATAATCAACTTTTGACACGGGGGGGGGGGGGGGGGGCGTCATATGATGTTAATCTGAGACGGACCACACCAATCAAAAGCCAAGTAGGGACATTAAATAAAAAATATAAAGATGGGAATCTAAAGTCAGGAGGGTTTTTTTGTGGTATTTTTGAAGCTTGGTTTTCACTAAATATTGATCCATCTTCCTGGTCCAATATGCGTGAAATTCACAAAAAGACTCCTTTTCTCCCTGTGATGTGCCCTATTTTCGTATTCTGGTCAGTTGTGGTCAAACTGCAAAATAGCTAAAGATTAGTCTTAAATAAACAAGCAAGAAAGCCAGCCCTCCTTAATAATTCACTGAAACCACATTCTACATCACCAACAATTGATTGGAAAATAAAGGATTCCCAATTTTGTTGAACACCAGGTACCAAAATAGCCAGCTCATGGAACTGTACATGTGGCAACAAAAATTTTCCCCTCGTATATCCGACTGTCATCTCATAAAGCATTAAGTTTTGTTTATTATAAAACATGTATTCTGAATCAGTTTTCTTTTGAGGATACATATGCTTTGTTGTATGTATTTCATTCCTTCTTTTAATTTAACGATGGTAATTAAGATTGGTATATACAGCATAAAAATGACATATGTTAGCCTGTCAAGATGAATGTTATGATTGAATTTACATTTTGGACATTTTTTTATATTAGAAATTTGATCACATCATTACCAATTATATCTGTCGATACCGATTGTTCTAATAATCGGCCCGATTATAAGTACGGTCAATTAATCGGTACAGCTTTAATTTTCAACCATCAACATTTTTCGTTTGCAGAAAAGAAAAATCTTTGTTAGTCATCATTTTTATTAGTGATGCAAGAGGGATGACTTTTTCAGAATTGTGTTATACATGTATAAGGAAATGGAAGTGTATGGATAATTTGAGTGTGCAGAATTACAAAACAAACATATCTTCTGTTTATTTTTAAAAAAATCACATGAAGCATTCAAGCACATACACCGGTACTTATTTTAATTGTGGTTGTTAACGTTTTGTAAAACATTTTGTAAAACATTTCCCTTTTCAAGCTGAAATGTAGGTATTTCTTACATGTGAAGTCAATGGTAGCTTCTCATAGGTCTGGGGTTTCCCGGGTTCACCATTTAGAGGCCCTGAGTAGACTAAAGTGCTCTCTGTTACAGATCACTGCTATCTCACCTCTGTCTGCGTGGGTTTGAGTGATTCTTTCAGGGTGTTTGCCTGGGTTCTTCCTCCACCATTAATACTGACCGTCATGTATAGCCTATTGTGTGCTAAAAAAAATGGCATTAAACACAACAACTCTACCATTTAGATCCCTAGCAGAGTCATACCAAAGACTTACAAAAATGGTACTAATATCTGCCTCGCTTGGCACTCAGCATTAAGAGGTTAGTGTTAGGACTGGTCAGCCTGGTGTCAGGATAATGACATCATGCTGCATGTCTGCGGCATGATGTCCCAGTGCGTGACATCACACTAAACTGCCTCACTGTAGACATTGTAGCAATATGACTGAAAAATTGTTATAGCTACGTTAAAAATCCTAATCACACACACTCCTCCACCATTTATACTAGCCACCATTTATAGCCTGTCTTGTGCTGAAAATGGTATTAAAGCCTATAACAACAACAGCATATGGGGTCATTCCACGCTTAGTCACCCATATATCCCCTGGTGATCATTTGCAGGTTTACATCAATGTAAATGATGGCAGCATGCAGTTTATCAGTAAAAACTTTTAATTACTTGTGTAGTATCAGTTTCTTCTGGCCCTTCCCAGCCAGTTTTAGATATTCAGATATTTATTTATGTGAGGTCAGAACCTTTAAAAATGTTGGAATTTGCTGCCAGCTTCAGGTGGCCACTTTATAGTTGGCCTAGCAAACTAAAACATCTTACATTACCTGTATGAAATTGATAGGAAAAGTATTTATTTTCATGGAAATTATGAGTATTATATTTATTACCTCAGAGGTGGACACTAACCACTAGGCCACCAGAGCGGTCATATAAGCTGATTATTAAAAATGGAATGACACATAATTCTTGACACATTTATCTCAAGAACAGCACCCGATAACATATTGCTGTTACAACAGCCTAGAGAAAGCCAGATTCATTAAGCAGAGAGCACATTTCAATGCTGTGGTCATGTTTAAGCCAAGAAACGTCTCATTTGTCACTTCCTATCATGCTCATCCATTCCTCTCAACTACTTTGTTGAGTATACACATGGAGGTAACTCTGAAGCTTTTTGCTGCAATGGCTTTATTGGCTGATCCAAAGCACATTGCATTGAACTCCTCAAAAGTCATTTACCACAGTAAAGACCTTCTAAAATCGGCTGTTTTAGAAGGTGAGGCCCACTTCAGAGGACTTGTCCATAGCAAGTTCATCAACATAGATCCTTAATGCCAACCCCAAAAACATCACAATTAGCCAAAGCGTGTACTAATGTGAATCACCTCACCCCACCCCGGCGCAAACCACTAAATTATTAAAACAGATGCAGCCTCAGTCCATTGTCCAACCTCAGGAGACCTCATCATTCGGGAGCACTGCATTGAAAATACCAAGAACTGCAAGGAGAAAGTTTTCTGACCTGCTTTATTTTCCCATGATGAGCAGGGAGCAGGGTGGTGAGAAACAGACCTAGAAACTTACACCCTCTCCTGCCATGAATTCATCTGCATAATATTCTCATAGTAGCTAGCTTAATGCCTCTCATTTGAGGTTTGTTCAAGCATCTCTGATGCTGATGAGAGATGCTGATGGGTTCTTTCTATTGTGGGCAAGTATGAACAACTGTTGGGAACAAACACCTCTATTAATACTTCACCCCTACCCTCCATACCTTTGCTAGTCCAATCTGGTGAAATTAGGAGAATATGTGCACACCCTTTTGCATGTATATCCAAGGTTTCTGATGATATGTAGATGATCTCATCTGAAATGTGCAGTAGGAAACACAGTGATCCTAACTGCTCCATTGCTGCTTTCCTTTGTTTTCCTTTCATTTTTAGAACAGTAAATTATTAAGGACTATAACCATCTTTACTAGCCAACGTTCTGATGTGTTAACCCTGTCTCTGAACCTTGGTGAATGATTGAATCTTGCAAATATTTCAGAGCTTTGATGTAGTGACATCTGTTTGAGTTCATGAGTTGTCTCCCTTAGTATTTAATTCCGGTGGACCAATAGCATGTAACAGCTTTGCATTGTGCATCAGTTGAAATTGGTTGAAGGAATTGACTACAAAAGGAAGGTTACTTTGTAAGTTTAACATAGAAAGGATTGTATATCATAGAGAAGGCATTACATGTGTATTTGAGGGAAAAAATATATTTGAACAAGCACAGACCAGCAGTGGAAAATTGATTATTTATCAGTCCATTCCAGTTATGTGATCCACTGGTCTAGATCTTGTAGTAACAGTGTTCAAATTTGAACAACTTTTTTTTTTGATTGGATGTGATGGCTTTCTGTCACATCTAATGAAATAAGGAGACCTGAAGCACCAAAATATCTGAACAATCTGACAAGGTATAGATGGGATTAACTCATCAGAACCTTGGCTAGTGAAGATGGCTGCCATTTTCTACATGTATTATATACTTAAATTATCGCATTAATTAATTAAATTAGCAACTTGAAGATCTTTTGTAAATTGAGCTGGAGATAGTTGGAATCTATCATGTACTTTATGGCCTTTAATCAAATCCCACCTCCCATATATCATTGGGAAATGCTTACATTCAAGACCTCAGACTAAAGCGTTTTTACTCATGTTATACACATCTGCGAGAATATGTAGTAAGAATCTTGCATTGTTGATTAACACTGGTTGTTGTCAGTTCAATCAGAATTTGGAATCTGGTTCTATCCTTTGTCAGCTAGATCTTTATTTTAAAAAATCAGTTACCTTCGGTTCATCCATTAGAGGGATCCCATTCTCTATCAAATCTCTGCTGGAAATGATAAAATGGCTTTTATAACCAGTTAGGACATTGCATTTCAATCATTAGGGAAAACTATGGATAAGAAACATCTTTTTCTTCCTCTTAAGGGCTCATTCGATATTTGGCTTCCATTATCTCATGGTAGATTGTCACCACAATCAAAATTACATTTTTTTCTTATTTTTTTAAAAATCCAACCACAGCATCTTTATGCAGTTTATCTGGGATGCAAATACGACTCAAAAAGAAATTTGTTTACGTCGTATGTAGTCTGTTGTTCCAGTTAAATACTGTAGATGTCTGGTCTCAAATACATTGCAGTAAATAGGGGAATTCTGCATTCAATACTCCTATTTCACATAAAAATCACAACAATGAAATGTTAAGTTCTGAAATAATTATTTAGGGTTCTCTAGGCCTACTGTTTGCTGTATCAAGCAATGGGGCATCACATTGCATTGATCATTCTGTTTGGAAAACTGATTTTGTCATTATAAAATGTTCTGTTTATTTGGATGGAAGCTTTTTCTTTGATTGTTTATTATTTTTTTTTAAAGTACAATCTGCTTCAATTTTGTTTGGGACTATTTTATGCACAAGAAATGAAAGGTGCATTGTCTGTCAGAAGGAACAAAATTATTCTTCTTTCTATCAGAATATTTTCCACTGAAATAAAACTGATAAAAATAATCTCAAATGGGTAATGGTTTAATATCACATTTGTGAAACTTGTTTCATAAATTCAGTATTAAATCATTACCCATTTAAGATCTCTATATATCTATTTGTAACTATATTAATTTACTCTGTTGGATATAGATGATGTCTGTATCATACTTTCTACACATATATTGCTTTAGTATATAACCTAAGTTACCATATAAGGACCTGGCTGAGGGGTTAAAAGTTCAATTTTAGAACATTCCAAGTTGTCAATAATCTAGGGCCATTTAGCTGTCCAGTTTGACTTGTTTATTTTTCATCCCTTACAAATGAATTTGCATTCCAAAATTACAGCCTTTACACTATGTTGTTCAGTTATTCCAAATTAAATTTTTTTAAATTCTCATTTATCAAAGGAATTTCTCAAGGGTCAAATATATTATTAAATTATTGAAAGTATATAAAATCGCAAACAGTAAATATCTGAATGTGACCATGTTGGAACATGCTTTAATTTGGGTTCGTTTTGACTTGGTATGTTTTTACATGCTTCAATTTACCTCATGCACATTTGTTTAAAAAAGCTAATGTACAACAAATTGATTTAATCCAGTTACATTTTTTAACAGGATAGACATCAAGCCTGTTATAAAGTGTCAACTACATTTTGTGTCTAAAGTTTATTTTAGAATAAATATCATGGGTCTAATAAAGTTTTAACACAAATGGACATAAATAATAATAATGAGGACTTTGTATAACGCCTAATCTTTAGAAGCTCTAATGATATGACTACACTACAGAAAAAAAACCTGAATAAAACAAAAACCATAAAATTGGAGAGAAAAAAACATGCTGAAAACATAAGATACAAAACATTATTACCGGTAGGTCTCTAAGTTTGTTCCTGCAGTAAAAAAAAGTTGAGTTTTAAGAGCACTCTTAAAAGAGATCACTGTCTTTATGTCAAATTTCAATGGGTAATTCATTCCACATTACTGTGCCCTGGTATGCAAAAGAATGTTGTCCATTTGACTTCATTTTCATAGTGGGAACAATGAGTATATGATTGTCAGAAGAGGAGCATACATATCTTGCTGGTGTATACACATGGGTGAGGCCGGATGGCTATGTTGGACTGGAGTCTGTCAGTGAAATGTTTGGTTTTTTTTGTGTGATTTTTTTTATGGTTTAACGCCATTTTTCAGCACAATATAGGCTATACATGTCGGCCAGTATTATGGTGGATGAAGAACCCGGAAAACCCCCGGAAAGAACCACCAACCCACGAGAAGCTACTGGCGAGCTTTCTCACATAACTACAAATGCTTTCCATTACAGATTACTGCCATCTCATCTGTCTGCGTGGGTTCGAGTCTAAGATTTGGCTAATGTAGTTATGTGAGAAAGCTTGCTAGTAGCTTCTCGTGGGTTGTTAGTTCTTTCCAGGTGGTTTCCCGGGTTCTTCCTCCACCAATAATATTGGCCGCCATGTAAATACTATCATGTGGTGAAAAAAGGCATTAAACCCTACAGCAACAACAACAACAACAACTAATAACGAACTCAGATTCACTTCTGATGGGACCACTACCATGTTTTATAACAAAAATACATTCCATTTCAAGGTTGATAACTACAAAAGGTGATAGTGTGATAGTAAAATACAGTGCTAATCTCCCTCATGAAAACCAAAGCCATGTCATTGAGGTGCTATATATCAGTGTGTTTATATGAACTAATCTTGGTCACTTATGTTAGTACACTGCACAAAGGTTTCTCTTTCTTTATTTATTTACTTACATAGGTATTTTCTCTAAGAAAATTTGACAAATATCCATCATTGGAGCTTGTATATGGTCTAGGAATATAAACATGCTGATACCTTTTAATATCATTCCCAAAAATACTATATATGGACATTGTAGGGGGGTAATTTTATTTTTATTGTTTGTAGATGTCATTGAAGTTTTTTAAAATAAAAATTAATTTTGTAGTTTTAATTTTATTTTTATATTTTCACACACACACACACACACACACACACACACACATATATATATATATATATATATATATATAAATATTTATTCAAATGCCATGTGTCCATCATTAATTATTTTGAAAGCAATTATTTAAGTTTAAAGTTTAATAAATATTGCCCAGACAGGCCATGCACCACAATTAATTTTACTGTTATGTTCTTATGTATCTCCACCTAAACGAGGGAAAATGTTCTAAAAATAGACTACATAATGCGATTCCAACTGATATTTTAGTACAGACCGGAAATAGTCATATCCTCGTTTTCAATTAGAGCATGGCTGTGGACACTTTATAGTGAAAGAACTAATTGCTACTATAATATAAGCAGGTCAGATAGATTTAATAGTTATGTAGCGTTTTGCTGCTCTGAGATTGTAAAACTTTTATTTTTGTATTCTCTCCTCCATCTGTGATAATTGAGCATTGTTAAGCAGTTAGATGAGATAGTCTACCGCCATTTCCGTAAATATATTTCATGGATCAAACCTTTGCTTTGGATAGGTATTTTGAAAACTGCACATTCGAGGTGTAATATTAATTTCTTTGGATTAATCAAAGTTTCATTATAGCATATTTATATTGTTTCCACATAATCCCTGAAATATTACTCCAGGAACTGTCCAAATATTGAAATTTAAAAATAACGGATCGTCTAATTGTCCGGTGCATCGAAACGCCGGAACGCAATAAGAAACACCGGAACGCAATATATAGCTGAAAATTTTGAAAGAGAATAACATTTACTATTAATATTGTAAATATTAATATATTATTGTAAATATTGTCCGATACAATTGTTACATAAGTTTAATTCTTAATCTATTACTAAATAAGTACATATTAGTAATGATTTATTAATGAATGAAGGTCTTGAAAATTGCTATTTAAATAGCATGTACGGCTATTTAAACTGTACGTTGAAGTGAGCCGCTTGTTCTCTTCGCTCATAACGTTTTATCCATCATCATTTACACTTTTATTTCAAATTATATTTTCATGAACTATTCTTATTTTCCGTTTTCTGATATTTTTTAGTAACTTTTACATGGATAATTTATGTATCTTTAAAATTATTGTTTGTACTGAAATGTATGCACAGGTAACCTAAAGAAGAAGATATTGAAAATAAATACCTTTCATTATCATGATTATGTACTTGTATGATTAACACATTGCCATATTGCTTGAGCATAAATAATTGGTTTCTAAACCATTACATCTGTCTAAAATGTTTTTTGCACAGAGAAAATGTTTTCTGTTTGATGAATGTGCATTATTCATAGATTTCACGTTAGGAGCCATCCATATAGTATGTACACAAAGATCTGGCAAATCTTTGCACTTATCACATAAAATTCATGATAGTTACACTCAAACTATACAGCTGTTTCACATGCTGGGTTGTACAAATCTCACACATCACACAACTTAGGTTCATAAGAAAAATGTTATAATTAATAACCACAGCATAATTTTTGACCTTTACTTTAGGTGAACCAAAGATTATTTAGCTGATATTTGGCACATGTCTGTGGTAGATTATTACAAAATATAAACCCGTTCATGTTGACATCCTTGGTCCTGAGGAAATATTGTTGAGATAGACGAATGTCAAAAGAAGGGGAAAGGGGGCCGGGCTGTCTGAAAAAAGATATACAAGTTAAATTCTTAAGTATGGGGTGTTTGTCATCAATGAGTGGTATTTACACTTTGAGAAAACTATGTAAATTTCGAGTACATGAAGACAAAACCAGAGTGAAATACATTATATTGACAAATTATATTTTGGTTACCTTGTGTAATAAAGACTTACAAAAATGGTACTAACAGCTTCCTCACTTGGCGCTCAGCATTAAGAGGTTAGTGTTGGGACTGGTAGGCCTGGTGTCAGGATGATGTGACTGGGTGGGACATCATGCTACATGTCTGTGGCATAATGCCCCAGTACTAGATGTCACTATAAACTATTGTTAAAGTCCTAATCAAACAAACAAACAATCCTTTGTGTAATAAAGTCTGCAATATGATATAAAAAACATGACTATATTCACTGTCAGCATTAGCACGTTTGTCTAGTTGTTATTTACATGCTTCAAGTACATTTACTTAAATCGGCCTAGAATTATGTCAGTATGTTCCCATCTTATTGAGGCCACCAAAGGGATGGCGCTATTAACAGGGAAATGAAAACCTGTCATGTTTGTTTAAATAGTACATGTATGTAGTTATAGAAGTCATTGTGAAAAGTAGCAAAGTTTTCCACACAAATATCTTGATCATGGAATGTGCAATGCAGGTTTCATTTAACTAATTTCTCCACGTCTTCAAATTTAACAATCCACTGCTTCTTCCTTTGGTGAGCTCATTTACTGTCAACATATAGACTAGGCAACTTTCATACTGACAGTGTTATGTGTAAGTGAAAAATTTTCACTGACATCTTTGCGAGATGTTCCACCCTCAACTTCCATAATAGCCAGATATTCTGTTGACATATATATATATATATATATATATATATATATACACACACACACACACACACACAATCCTACCCGTTTATATCAACAAGCCGCCTATGTCGACAAAAAAGCAAAGTCCCAGTCCCTTGGTTTACTATTACTATCAAATTGTCATGCTTATGTCGACGTCGAGATAAAAGATCAATGTACATGTCGACAGAAGCCCTTGGTCCCAGCTTCAACAAATCCTTTGTTTTCTAATCATTTATGTCGACAAGCTGCCAGATCCTACCCATACTTTGTTCAATAATTAGTTGATCTTGCTGCTAGGCTTTAATGTCGCCGTTGGATTTAAAAAAAACGACAACATACCAGCAAATTTTCTCACCACTCTGCAGCTAGTTAAGTCTTTGATCTTGCCACCTAGCTTGTGGGTCATGTTCTTCAGATGTACCGTATATACTCGCGTATAAGCCCGTTCGCGTATAAGCCGACCCCCCCAAACTGAATTGGTAAAATTGGTATAAAGTGCATGACCCGCGTATAAGCCGACTCATAATTTTTATACAAATGGTACATCACAAGATGCACAAAGTGAGTTCTGAATACGTTTATTTAGGTAAATCACATTATTAAATAAAATAAAAGAAAGAGATCTAGTTTATATGTTGAAATAAAAACAATTCTGAAGTGTTAAGTCTTAATGGAAATTTAATTAATCCTCATTCTAAAATCATGAATTATAAAAGTTCGATCACGTTTAGAATCCTTCAAAATCGGGCTCTGTATCAGACTCGCCAAACAGTTCACGAAACTCGGCTTCTGTTACGGGTGTGCTTTCATCATATACGTCGTCCCCCCCCCCCCCCCCCGTACATGCTTCTCGTTCACAACAAATTCGCGTGCTGCAGCACAGTTGTTATTTGCTTCTGCATATTCAATAACTTTTAAGTTTGAATGCTGCATCATAAGCAGACCGCTTTCTTTTACTTCCAACACTATTCATTTTATCCGATTGAATTAAACATAAACTTCTACACAGATTAAACTGAAATAATTCCTTTCAGTAGTAGTATACAATTTATAGACCTTATCCTGTAATTATTTCTATGTGTGGTTGGTTTTCAATTTGTATTTGATAATTATTTATCATTGTTATTTGTGTTGTGTTTTTTAAACTACGGGTAGTGTGATTCAATCGATCAAACTATGATTGGTTTCAGCGTGGACATTATTCAAGTATTGTGACAGTTTATAACTTTGAGCAGAAACCATGTCCACTACCATATCTCATTAAACAATACGTCTGAGAGTTGGCATCTATTAGTTAAGTCATTGGCATTATGCAACAAAACAAACCTATTATCCCCGAGGCATTTACCGCAGATTAAGCATATGGTAGCTATTGTACAACAATCTTCCGCTAACAAACCACTTTGCTTTACAAACAACTAAATAATAGTTGTATATAAACTGTGGCTCCCGATTACTTCTAAAACACCTGTCAAAAAAATCCAACAAATTATATTGTTTTACAATTATTCACGCTGACTCGTATATTGCACTGTTATTTACCGTTCCTAAGCGTGCGCGCAACAAAACCCTATGGAGCCTCTCGCTATTGTTTCTCGAAGACTGTCATACATGTACTTCTACTCTCGATCAAAATGTTTGTCGTATATACCTTCAGTATCGTAATTCTTTTATTTCTTTTTACGTAGATTCTTTTCATATTTACACTGAAATAGGCTAGCGTGCATTTCTACGAAACCGTAGAGTTTAATTATTACTGATTAGCTGTGGGATAAATACTTGACCAGAGATTATTAATATGGCGGTTCTTATGGAAAATACACGTATTTCCGTAGTTCAAATAACACGTATGGCTGTATACCTTCAGTATCGTAATTCTTTTATTTTTTTCACGTAGATTCTTTTCATATTTACACTGAAATAAACTAGCGTGCATTTCTACGAAACCGTAGAGTTTAATGATTACTGCTTGGCCGAGGGTTAAATACTTGAATAGAGATTACTAATATAGCGGTTCTTTTGGAAAATACACGTATTTGCGTGGTTCAAAAAACACGTATGGCTGTATTTTCTGGTGAATGGACATCAGTCAAATAGACGTAAAGTACGTTAAAAACATGTTTTTCATTCATTATCCTACCACTTATGTTAGAAAAAAAAATATTTGTTTTACTTCACGTCAGGACAAATCTTATCAGCCATGTGGCATCATTAGGCATGTGATCTCATATTCGACGATCGGCGGAAACAATAAATATTGGAAATCGAGGGGAAAAAGCATTATAAATTTCAGGTTTGGAACTTGACCCGCAGATAAGCCGACCCCCCTTCTTTCAGGCCTTATTTTTGTCCTAAATTTCTCGGCTTATACGCGAGTATATACGGTACTCTTACAATGACAAACATGTACATCTGTGGGTCTTTCAGCCACTGAATTTTCTGATTGTAAATATCAGCACAGCTAAAAGGATCAATTGATCAACACAATTTCCCAATCAACAGGTAGTCGAAGCAGGACTAGTAAGCCCTTGAATTTGTCGTCCAGGAAATTGATGCATACAGAGGAATCCTGTATACATGATTTTCTGAATCCCAGATATAAAAATTGTGTGAAAATACAGATTACGTGTTTCCTAGATCTTTGAAAGTGATTGGTGATTAAAACAAGTTCTTTTGGCTGCGAAAGTTTCATTTTTAACTTTATTTACATTTACGATGGCTACCAACATCAGTGTAAAACGCAAATTAAATTTACACTCTCTGGAAACTAAATATCTGGCTGTTAAGGAAGTTGAAGGATGAACATCTTGCAAAAATGGAACTTTTTCGCTTAAAAATAACACCAGTTCAGGAAGGATGAAAGCTGCTGGGTCTATAAAGAAAGACTACGTTCAAGGTAACTGTGCTCCCCAAAGGAAGCAGCAGAAGACTGCTACATCTGAAGATGTAGAGGAAGCCACAAAGTGGTTCAATGAAGCATTTGCGAAAAAAACTTAGCGTGGAGTACTGCAACAGGTGGTTGGTTTAGTCGCTTTAATGTTTGTCATAGCATCAGATACAAAAGTATTTGTCGAGAATACACATACTGTTGACAGTTTTTCACTTCACTGTGAATAGCCCCATCCCCTTGGTAGCCTCAATAAGATGAGAACAGACTGACCAAAATCTAGGCCAATTTAAGTACATGTACATGAGTAAATAACTATCCAACTATGTGCTAATGCTGACATTGAATATCATAATGTATTTCGTATCAGGATGTGCAATGTATGTTTTCATTTGGATTTTACTACACAAAGGTAACCAAAATGTAATTTGTCAATATGCAAATGTATTTCACACTGATTCTGTCCTCATGTACTAAAAATTTCCATTGTTTTCTCAGTGTAAATGCTATTCACTGACGATGGGTCACCCATTGCAGACGAATTTAAACTTTCATCTTTTTTCAGCCCCCCTTCCCCTCCCCCGGACTTATCTGGACATCCGCCTATGTCGACAATATTCCCTCGGGTCCGGGCATAAACAGGTAGGAATATATATATATTCCATCGGATAATATGAACTTCCAATTAATCGGAGTCGGACAAGGCAGGAATGACCAATTCGGATAATAAAAAAAAGTTGAATTTCTATAGCACTGTGTCTAACACTGCGTGTCATTCGATAATGCGTTAAGAAAGTTAAATAAGAAGTCAGAAAAGTCCAATATGGTCAACACAACCACGCTGTGAGATAATCTATTTCAACTGGCGTGTGACAACCAGAAATGAAGCCGGATATGGTAAAGTACTAAGTAACATGCTAGACATGGCAAAACCAGATACCAGAAACCCGGAAACGGAAGATGAAATTTTTTAGAAAAAGATATGGATTTAGCATTTCCGATTAATTGAATCTTATCCGGAATCGAAAAAAATTTCATGCCCAAAATCTGGAATCGGAAATCGGTAGAAAAATGCTAATCAGTTATGCCCTAATATATATATATATATATATATATATATATATATATATATATATATATATATATATATATATATATATATATATAATATAATGTTTTTTAAAAACAAATTTATATTGTCTGATGTTAATTTTTGTGATTTTGATTTTTTTAAACTTAGCTTTTCTAATTTGTCTTCCTTTTAACCGATTTTGGTATTCCTAGCTTCTATTACATTCTAGTCAATTGAAATGTAGGTCATCTTGACTGAAAACATGTCTTTTTGCTTGTGTGCAAATTTAAGGAAAGACTATCAGAAACATTATAATTTTAATTTGTAGAAAAGTGATGATATGGGCTTGTCAAGTGTGCGAGATATTCTTGACAAGTTGAGTTGTTCTGATGTTAAACGACTTTGAAACATACTTTACAATGCCGTTATTTAGGCAGTAAGACCTAGACATCCAAAACATAAATATCAGCATCGAGGTCTTGTATGTAGGACTCCTAACACTAACCTCTTAATGATAGGTGCCTAGCAAGGCAGCTGTTAGTACAGTAGTCCCCCTCTTGTACGGCCCCCCTGACCAGCGGCCACCCGCTCCTAACGGCCAGAATTCGTTGGCACCGACGAGTTTCTTTTCAAAAGTACCCCTCACGAAAGGCCACCCGCCTAACGCGACCAGCGGCCAGCATTTTTGTGCAATAATATAAAATTTCCCCCTCACGAGCGGCCTCATTTTATTTTTAAATGTATCCAGAACCTGTATTGTATTCGTAATGTGTGTTAATTAATCCGATGTATGTTTCTCGATGTCAGGTTTTTGTTTCGGAAAGGAGTGTTTACATAAGTACATGTACATGTACCACTAATGTTAATATTATACACTGTATCATTTACGCCTCACCAGAAGCCACAATTGTTCCATAAGCCGAGAAAGACTCGATTTTTAGTCCATACAAAAGGGTTAAATACATGTAACTGTTTTATCAGTCTTGTATTTTGCTACATTGGATAAAGTACTGCAAAGAAATCAACATGTCATCGAGGAAAAGAAAAATTCTCAATTTAGAAGAGAAAGTAAAAGTAATTAAACTGACCGAAAAGGGAGAAAGTTCGAGGATCCTGGCAGAAAAATTTGACGTCGGAAAGACTCAAATAAACAACATCGTAAAAGATAGGGAAACAATTCTGCGGAAATGGGAAGGTGGAATGGACGGAGAAAGGAAGGTTGTTAGAGCCAGGAGATGCTTGTATCCTGATTTAAATGACAAGGTTTTCGAATGGTTCTGCGCTGCGCATGCAAAGAAAATTCCACTGACCGGTTGATTGATCCAGGAAAAAGCAACAATTTTGTCAGTTGAAATGGGACATGACGACTTTACTGCAAGTAACGGATGGTTACACAGATTTCAAGTCCGACACAATATTAAGTGTTCTTTACTTAGTGGAGAATCAGCTGACGTTAATGATGAAGTTGTCGAAGATTGGAAACAAAGACTAAACGATATCTGCATGGGATATGATAGCAAGGATATTTTTAATTGTGACGAAACTGGTTTGTTTTTTAGATTGTTGCCAACAAGATCGCTGGTACAAAAAGGGGATTTATGCAATGGTGGGAAAAAAGCAAAGGAGAGGTTTACAGTTTTGCTCTGCGCCAGTTGTTCTGGTGAGAAACTGAAGCCACTGGTGATAGGAAAATCTCAAAATCCAAGGTGCTTTAAGGGATATAGCCAGACACATTTGAGAGTTACGTATGAGGCAAACAGAAAAGCATGGATGACTGGACAGATATTTGAGTCCTGGATCAAAAAACTTAATCAGCAGATGAAAGTGCAGAACAGGAAGATTCTGCTTTTCCTTGACAACTGTGCTGCACACCCAAAACTAGATTTGTCAAATGTGAAGGTGTCATACTTTCCTCCGAATACAACATCAAAACTTCAGCCCCTGGATGCAGGGATAATCCAGACAGTCAAAGTGAACTACAGGAAAAAGCTATTGAGACATGTTTTGTTCCTGATGGATAACACAACATCTGCAACGGAGATAGCATAAAAGGTGACTCTGCTGGATGCAATCCAATGGTTGACATCAGCTTGGGATGTCCTGACAGCTGAAACAATTCAGAAGTGCTTTCGAAAATGTGGGTTTTTCAACGAGGTATCCGATGTACCAGAGACAAAGGAGGAAGAATGGGATGAAGAGGACTATCTTCCACTTATTCCACCTGGAACAACCTTTAAGGATTATGTTCAGTGTGATAATGTACTAGCTACAGAGAACACAATTAGTGATGACTGGGAGTCATTAATGATAGAAGATGCTAGACATTCTAATGAAACATGCCAGGATAAGGAAAGTGACAGTGACACATGTGACAATTCAGATCCAGCCAAACAGTGCATTACACTGCATACTGCATGGATACATTCAACAGAATTGATGGATTATGGGCTTGCAACAAACAGTGTTGAACTTGTTGACATAATTATAAAAACACAAGACATTCTCAAAAAAGATAAAAGAAAAGCTATGGAAAGCATGGGACAGACGACACTTGATAACTTTTTCAAGCCTAAGAGTTCTTAGGAACATCTGTCTTGTGATCTGTAACATAATTATCAAGACAGTTTCAATACATCATGTACATATACATGTACATGTAAACTAATGGTTAATCATAACATGCTTTTGAAAATGATGATACAGTTTGTTTCACATTGATTTCACAACATGCATGTGATTTTTAGAAGAAAATAATAAATGCTTTAGAATTAAATAGAATCATGACTTTCTTATGTATGTACTATGTGCATTTGTCATCCCCCTCTAGAAAGGCCACCCGCATTATAAAGCCACTTTCTTGCTGCAGTAGGGGTGGCCTTATAAGAGGGGGACTACTGTACCAGAAGTCTTTGTATGACTCTGAGGGCTTTAACCTCAAGGCCACTTGAGTGGTCCCTGACACTCATTTAAAATGAGGTTTTATTTTTAACCCCAAACTGGTACAATGAGTAAAACTGCCTAAGGTGGCACTGTACAATTTTGATTTTTGCATAAAGTTTGAATTTTAAAGTCAAAGAATTTTACTGGGTCTCAAATGTTATACTGGCCATTTTATAAAAGACCTTGTGTATTGTAGATATTGTTCAAAGAACCTTTAATTTGATTTATTTTGGTGTATGATTGATGGGTATAATGTGGATTATAGAGTTGACCTTACTCAGAGGGATTATTACTTTGTGGGATTAATGAGTTAATAAAGAGAAGATAAATCATTGTCTTTGATTTTTGTGTATTATTGCCAAGTACAATGAAATCAATAGTATGACACATTTTCTGGCAGGCAGTAAATTAACTGCCATTTGGTTTAAAAGATTTATTTGGCTTTTTGTATTGGCCAATATGCAATGTGTTGGTCTATATATTGCTGACAGAAATATTAGAAGGAGACTTAAAAGTACAGCTTTAAGCTAAAAGAAATATGAACTAATATAATTCTTCTTTGAATGGACAATGCATTTGTGTGTTAATTATGCATGTTGGTTTATTTGTATTGTGAGAAAGAGAAAGAGCATTGTGCAAGTTTCAATATCCTTCCCCCCCCCCGCCCCTCCGTATTGACCAGGTTAATTTTAAACCCTCAATTTTATACCCATTGGATATACACTGATGTAGCAATTATATGCCTTGTATCTTTGTTTCAAAAGGGTACACAAAAAATGACAATACACTGTTAAATGGTATAAAGTAATGAGACGTGTAAAAAAAACACTTCTATAAAATGCTATATGGAATATGGTCATGCGACTGGAATTATGTCCCATATGAAATGGGTTATTTTTCTTTGAGATCTGATGTTTACTTTTTATTTAATCCTTGCAAACTTTGATTGTCCTCATGGAACATAATTTATACTTGTTGGAATTTTTTGTGCATTACTCATTATTGCAAAATATGCATGCTTTTATGTCTGTTTTGGCATTAGAGAAATCTGTACTAAATGTTTCTATTTTAATCAACTGTTCAACTTTGCAATTGCTGGCTTCCTGAAGAATTTGAAATAAGCAACAAGTATTATAACCTGCAATAAATAAAATATTTCCTGTCTAAAATTCATTTTTCAATAGTCACTTTTGTTTTTTTTGTTTGTTTGTTTGATTAGGATTTTTAACGTAGCTTTTAACAATTTTTCAGTTATATTGCTACAATGTCTGCAGTGAGGCAGTTTATTGTTATGTCTAGCACTGGGGCATCATGCCACAGACATGTAGCATGGTGTCTCACCCAGTCACATTATCCTGACACCAGGCCGACCAGTCTTAACACTAACTTCTTAATGCTGAGTGTCAAGCGAGGTAGCTGTTTGTACCATTGTTGAGTCTTTGGTATGACTCTGCTGGGGATAGAACCCACGACCTCCTGCTTTCACTGTGTACTACTATGCCACCGGTCCAAGAAAAAAGCTAGAATTTCAGATTATCTAAACTCCAGTAGTTTCTGGGGACCTTAACAGACCCAGACTTGAAGCATATTGTATGTTTGGGCATAGATTGCACTTGGGTAATGCCATGGCAAATCCATTAAGATTAAAAGAAATGAAGCCCACATCTAGTCATGTGAGATATATTTATCAGTTGTCTGCAGTAGACCATGCATACAAATGACTAGTATTAAACACAGTGCATAATGCTAATGTAACCTTTCCAGTAATTTTTGTCTTTATATTCCTTAGTGTTTCTTTTCTTTTGCTTACTTGGTCATTCTTTATACATCGCCTATGGAAGGTCCTGACTCATTGTTTCATAAATTTTTACAGGTCTAACAACAAATTCAAGTAAAATTGCTGACTTCAAATTCATTGTTTGGTCAATTTCAAATATTAGATCATAACCAAAAGCAAAATGGCAGATGCATCTACTGTTAAAGCAGAACCAGTTGAATCAGGAGAGATTGGAAACATACAAGAAAATTCAAAAGTGTTGAAAGCAGAACCAGTTGAATCGGGAGAGATTGGAAGTATCCAAGAAAATTCAAAAGTATTGAAAGCAGAACCAGTTGAATCGGGAGAGACTGGAAGTATACAAGAAAATTCAAAAGTATTGCAAGTTGAGAAGGATGTGGAGAGTACAAAAACTAATTCACCTCCAGAAGTCAAAGAGGATGACTTGCATGATGCAGTATTAAAGGATAAAGTCTTGTCAGATGAGGCAGAAAAAGAACAGGAAAGCAGAGCAAACAATGAAGAGAGTGGAGAAGAAGAAAATGGAAGTAAAGATGAAGAATGGATGGTGGTGGATGAAGATGATGATGTTGATGAACTGGATGACTCCATGGAAATACACGAGAAGGAGCTTGCAAAGGAAACGGGAAATGAAAAAATGGATCAAGATAAGGAAGGCCATCAAGAAAGACTGCCACGCACACTCTGTAAGTATTGAAAGGGTTTTACCAATTTGAAAATCTGTTGCAGGCTACCATAAGTAGAACCTGGTAGACCAGTCTAAAGAATGCACTTTCATATGAAACTCTTCGCTATTTTGTATTTTGATCTTGTGTTTCTTGTACAAGTATTATCCATCGTAAAATATTTTTTTGGGTTTGTTTGAAAAAGAACCACAATTTATTATATATCAACCCATCCACTGAAGCAACTGACTTAAATATCTTGTATCCTGATTATAGTGACATGTTGGACCCTGATTAAAGAGTGACATGTTGGACCCTGATTATAGTGACATGTTGGACCCAGATTATAGTGACATGTTGAGAAGTTCTCATTGTGCATAAATTATGAAAATTTTGTTTCAGAAGTAGTTGTTTTACATTGGCTAGTGAATTACATACTCGTTAAGGGTAAACCTATATATGCTACATATTAGTATTGACTGCAGTAGATAATCCATCATAAAATATGTTATTGCTTGTAAATAATAGACAAATAGTAATGACTATTCATGATGATTGAAAAAGGAAAGTACCTTTTTACTTAGAAAATAACATTTTAAATTCAGTGTGTATTGCTAACATTGGATACATCTATGAAATGTTTGACACCTGATAATTGGGGTCTATTTTGAGATGTAGTGTCATTACTTCTGCAATATCTTTATTTTGGTTGGTAGAAAGATAAAGTTCATTCTAGAAAAGTAAAAGCAAATGCAGACATAAGAATTTTTTGAATGAATCCATAATATTTTGTTTTTTGATATGGCTCAGCAAGAATGACATACTCATTTTATCTATCAGCTGAATACCTGCTCAATTCATGAATCAAATATATTTTGCATGATGAATTTGCACCAGTCGGCTCATGCAGACCACACAAGCACAATGTCAAATTTTCTTGGTCGTAGTATCCTATTTTATCCTGAATACGACTACAGTCATATTCTGCAATGTATGTTTGTAATGTCTCTAGAAACTCATGTTATGCATCACAAATATTTATGTAATTCTTCACAAACACAGGAAATGGTTAAAGTACACATGCAGAGAAATTTTTTGAAAAAACACGGAAAAGAATTTGATGGCTTGAAAATTCATAAATAAAATGATGGATGACAACTAAGATATAAACATGGATGTTGGTAGCAACATTTTAGTTGATGATTTGGATCATTCTGATTATAATATTCACTTAAATGATGGGTAAAATTGAATCAAGTTGATGAAAGAGATGATACTTGGCTTTGTGCACTTTTTGACAGTGATTCTGAGAATGAAGCTGACGTGAAGGCTTTCAAGTGGAATGGGCCAGGGATAATTTTTCATCTCGGTTGCAGCCATGATTTAAATGGGGCAAATGTTCAACACCCAGAATAACCCAATGCACAAATTTGAGTTTCTTTGAAATGATTTAATGTGGAAATTTTTTTTATATAGTTTTGGTTAGGAAAAACTGGTTCCAACCGGTTCAAAGCACTTGGTACTACTTGTTACTACTTCAAAACCGGTTAGAACCGGTTTACTCCTAATACATTTGATGAAAAAGGGACTTTTTTTTATATAGTTTCGGTTAGGAAAAACCGGTTTAAACCATCGTTCCCTCTAAGCGAATGGAAGATGTGTGTGCATTGCTCAATGCACTGCGCAAGCATTATGGAGATGAGCAAAATTTAACAATGGATTGAGCAAAAATTGATAATTCAGCTGCACGGGGTTGCCTGAGCAGCTGCGCGCACAGCTTAGAGGGAACGTTGCTGCCAACCCTTCAAGCTCACAATTTGTGAAAATGGTAATAAAAATTAGTGAATTTTGACATGAATTCATGAAGTGATCTTCAAGTCCGTGAATATTTGTTGGAAGAAATGAATACACTGCAAATGTTTGTCTTATTCCAAACTTTATTTTTTGTGCAATACATTTCTTTGTACTATTCAGAGTTTCCTCTGACCCTTGCCACACCATTTTTTATATTTGGACATTTATGTTGGGGTGTATAGTCAGGGTCCAAAGTTGTCGAATGGTAAATCAAATTGCCATTGCCAGTCAATGCACGGAACAAAATTCTGGTTAGGCCACAGTTTCTGTTAAAAGCATTTGTAAAACTATTCTTATATATATATATATATATATATATATATATATATATATATATATATATATATATATATATATATATATATATATATATATATATATATATATACACACGCACACAATTAGTGCTGCTGCTGAATGATGCTCCATTTTGCCACAGTGTAGTTAGAATTGCTTTTCAAGAATCAGGCACTGCAGTTGAAATTGGTAAACAGGATAAAACGAGTTCACAAATTAATCCTTATCATTGCATTTTTCTTGATCGGACATACTTTCAAAGAAACCATGTGCTACAGTAAGCACTAGCTATTGATTGCCATATTTTGTTGTATTATGTGATGCCTAGTACTATTTTAACAGTTCAGATATTACAGTCACAAGTTACCATACATGTACCGTATTTTCGCGCATATATCCCGCACACGCAGATAATCCGCACCCTCATATAGCCCGCGGGTTTTGGGGTTTTGTGTAAAAAATCGTTGGCATAACCCGCACCTTTGTATAACCCGCAACCATAGATATATTTATACAGCTACAATCGGAAATGAAATCAATTACAGGATCACGGGGCTTCGCTGATGTAGCGAACTGCGATTCTGTTTTCCGTTTTGGTGACAAAATATACCAGCTGGTGATATTTGTGGCGACACCAATTTTGGCTGATAAAAACCGTATATACAGTCTTGCGTTTGGAGTAGAGAAAATCAAAGGCACCATGACAGGAAACAATGTACTGGAATATATTGTTAAAATAACAAGTCCTTGTCTCATACTGGCAAACCACACTAACAGTGCACTGTTATATCATAATCCGCTAATGATGATATCTGGCCTTATTACTTTATGCAACTGACTAGTCAAAATCCAAATCCGCAGAAGGCGAAAACGTAAAATGAGTACAGTCAAGCAGATGACACTAATTTAAAAACAAATACCAGATGGAAGAAGAAAAAATACGTTTGCTGACACTTCAAAGAGAACTGATTACCTTTGAAGCACTGATATATACTAAACAAATAAAACAAATCTGTTTCAATGTTTTACAATTATCTGAAGTTGCCGCAGCAATAACAAACAGGTATTTGTTTCACCCTTCAACTGGAGCCTTTAGCGGCGCCATCATCAAAGTAAGCCGACGACCTTTGCTCAATAAAAGTCAGGAAAAACACGGTACACAGTGCTTGTGTGCGTAGGAGCTGTGCCTCAACTACAGGCTACATAAACACGGACATTTTTAAATAATCTTGTATTCTTGTGAAGTGTAGATTCGAGTTTAAATAATTTCTTTCTGTTTAATTTAAAAAATGCCGAAACGAAAGTCTTACACAGCCGACTTCAAGCTAACTGCCATTGCGTATGCTGAAGTGCATGGCAATAGAGCCACAGGCACAAAATTTGATATTGATGAGAGTGTAATCCGAGGTTGGAGAAAAGAAAAAGGAACGTTGGAGAAGATGAATCCACGAAAACGTGCTCGTCGCGGACCTAGAGCAAAGTGGCCTCACCTTGAAGCTGACCTGAAGCAGTGGATCGTGGCCCAGCGGTAAAATTAGGTACCGTAGTTATTTCGATTGAAAACAGAAAATATTGATTATGAAAACGTGACGGATACGAAATTTTAAGTTTTTATCCCGAAATGTTGATTTGGTCCCGATACCGTAAGTTGTAAAGTCACCGTAGTAGCCATAATATCCAACCCTAGCAAAACAAAACTAGAACAATATATGTTATGTAGTTACGTTTTTCAAACAATATGTTGAAATATCATTATGTGTAAAAAAATTGTGATATAGCCCGCACCCTTATATAACCCGCACCCCCCTGCGGGGTTTGTAAAATCTGGTATAACCCGCGGGATATATGCGCGAAAATACGGTAACTATTTTCCTACATTTTATATCCCACCTTATTTCCTTAGGTTTAATTGTTAAGGCACGTAGCACAGTTTACTAAGTAAAATATTTACTCTCGAGTTAGTTATTTAAAGGCACATATGCTGCTTGGTATATTTTGTTTTATTCCTTCTGTTAATTTAATCATGGTAATTAAAGTTTTCATATATGGTAGAGGAATGGCAGGTGTTGACTGGCTGAGTTTCTTTGGCGGAAATGGAGATGCGATTTTGTTTGCAGAGAAAATTTATCAGCATTCACAGTTATAATTCATTGGTTTGATACTAATTGGTGACAATTATTATAAAAAAAATTCTTTCTGTAGTACTGTTTGTTCTCAGGGTTTAGCAAACTTGAAATTTATGTAAATAATGTTTAATCTTAATATTCTATTTACTGACGAAGGGGGGGGGGGCCTCCAAGTGGTCTACAGCCGTTTCATCTCCTTCTGCTTGGGTTTGAGTCTAAGAGTCCGCTAATGCAGTACTGTTATGTGAGAAAGCTTGCCAGTAGCTTCTTGATGGTTCTTTCCGAGCATTTTCCCAGGTTCTTCCTCCACCAATAATACTGGCTGCCATGTATAGTCTATCGTGTGCTGAAAAATGTCGTTAAACCCTACAACAACTGAATAAGGAAAAAGCTTTGTATGTGATTTTAATCATTTTGTCACACTAGTATTCACAAGTGATAGAATATGGCGTCTGTGGATTGCATACAGTACATCTATTAATGTTTTCTTTTCCATTGCAGGTTATTATAATTTAATTGTGATCTTTAAAGAAATACTTGGAAACAGATTACAGAGAAAGAAAGTGTTTACCCTTGACTGAGTTATTACTTCTCTGTGCAATGTATTTGCCTTAAAGGAACATTAATCTTTTTAATTGCCCTTGGGCAGTAAAATGCAGATAATCGCTGTATTCTTCGGGTAGTATTTATAGCAAATCTGGTCTGGCTGTAAGAAACCTAAACCCAGATCTGTCATCACATAATGTACCTGCAGATTTGAGTCTTGGTTTGAATGAAATCAACATCTCTTGTTGTGGTCATACATCTCATTGAAAGTGTTTCAGCTGTCATGGCACCACCTTGAACTGGTTAATAGATATAGCGACCATTTTTACCATATTCAGATCTACTTTTTATATCAAAACCAGTTTTTCAGAATTTGGGGTGAGGGGGGGATTTTCTTTCCATACAGAAAGTCTTTCAGATTTGGACAATTAATATTCATGATCTTACAGATGCACAAAATATGAAAAAATTAATGAAATCTCTATCTGAAATGTAATTTTGGGATAGCTAAGCAGTGAAAACTAGGGCGAGTTCATTTGCTAGGAAATGTTGAATACTGTTTGTTGATAGCTCAAATATAAGTGGAGAGGATCTTTATAAGACTGTGCATTAGTTTCGTACATTTAAATAGATTTAAATTTGATAAAATTTGTATGAATTTTGCAGTCGCACATTCTTGGAATAAATCCTGATGATAAACTAGCATTGCATCTAGAGGACATCGTTGCTTGGTTTCTGTTTTTAAAAAAATATAGTTGCTTGTTTTCTGTTTTGTTATTTTTGTAAAGATGTAGAGTAGTACCTCATAGTTTGAGAAAATGTCCAGCATTTCATCTGTGCAATTGTTTGAAATATTTTTAATCATACAGAATGGTCTGCGACTAATACATAAGCTCTTAAATGAACAGATCATAGAGTGCTCATAATTCATGTCAGAAATTGACATCACTATATTTTTCTCGCAGTGGCCACCATCACTGTGAACATAGGACCATTAAGGATGGAAGACTTGGACAGTCCACAAATGAGAGACATTTTAAACTACAGTAAAGGATATACATTGACTTTTGAAAAGAAAGAAGATGGTCTTGTAAGCAAGGAGAAAGAAAGGGCGAGACACGAAGGGTATGAACTACCATATGTACTCGCATATAAGTTGTCAGATTGCAAACAACAACATTCTGATCTGCTGTAGCATAATGCACATGCAGATCAGAGTCTGTATTGTTGTTTTTACTGCTTTCTCCTAACAAACTACACAGAACCAGATTTGCATGCACATTGTGATGGCACATCTGATTCTGTGGTTTGCCATTGGACTCTCTTAAAGTGAACAAGGACAACCATTACCATTTTTATTTCTTTGGATTAAACTTTGTTTATATTATGTGTAGAAAATGGGAACTGCTGTGGCAGCACATAAGGCTGTCCTTGGCTTTTTGCTCTTTGATCTTTTGACTGACAGAAAATGCCCATATAGGGATTTGGGTTTCACCTCAGAAGCCCATATTTAGACTAAATAAAATAATTGTTTTAATTGTTGCAGAGTCTTGGAAGTAATCATATAAGTAAGTTGTACATTGCAACAAGTGTGAAATTGTCTCTGGGCAATTGTAAATACCACCACCACCAGGGAAACTAACCCTGCCTTGCCAGAATTTGGAGTAGACTATTCATTTTCATGGATAATTAGTCACCCACCCACCCCAACCCCAATTGCTTTTCAGAAAGATGGAGGCCAGACAAATGTAATAATCATTGTACAAATCAAGGTATAATATATAATACACAAGAAATATATGGAATAGTACATAACAGCAAATTACTTAACCCCTGCAAATCTTTAGTGGTTCTGTTTCATGGTCATGATTGAATAAATGAATGTTGCATACTTTACTATGTTAAATTGCCAGTGTACATTCTTTAAACAATATGAAGCTGACATCAGCATTTACTTGCTTGCATTTAAGAAAATATTGGGAGTCACAAGGTGAGTTTGTAGTGGCTACCAGCACTCCGCAGTTGAGACTCCGGATTACAGTACTTGTTCAATAATAATAATAATAATAGTTATAATAATGCTTTATTTATAGAGGCCATCTTATGAAGAATATAACAATGCACATTATATGAAGATAGCAATAATTACTGTTTAATTTAACATGTTTAGTATTAGAATAATAAATTCCATTATCTATTAGAAATACATACATGCTCGTGATATCTCTTCTTAAATCCTCTATTATTTTCAGCAGATTTTACATGTTGTGTAAGCTTGTTCAACATAACTGTACCAGAGTATTGAAAACTCTTTTTGAATTGCTCTGTTCATGGTTTTGGTACTAGAAGGTTTCCATGTGATATTGATCTCAACTGGTATTGTGTTGAAAAGGGCCTGAATATGTCCTGAACATACTCTGGTGCAGTTCCATGAAGACAGAGTTCTGTAAACAATGCCTTCTAGGGATGATCAGTATTGCATCTAAAATTATGTGTGCTGCTCATTTTTTTGGAAGAATATATGATGTGTACTATAGATTGTCTGGTTCCATAGGTAAATATTTCTTGATTCTGCTGAGCAGGGCTAATTTTGATGACTGTTTTTACAAAGCTTGTCAATATGGTCATTCCATATTAAACTATTATCTGCGGACACACTTAAAAGCCTGTCATATTTGACATTTTCTAATGGATGATTATTTATTGCAAGAGACAGCTTTGGGTTCCCTGACTTGTGTAGCTTTTGTGATGTCCCCAAAATCATACATTTGTTTTAATTACCAACCTATTTTGTTGTGCCCAGTTTTGGACTCGATTTGGATAACTTAAGTATCAGAACTAGATATGTACAAGGTTGCATAGTCTGCAAACAAATCTGTATTTGTGGATTCATTATTCAATGGTAGATCATTGATATAGATAAGGAAGAGGAGAGGGCCCAAATCTGAGCCTTGAGGGACCCCTGATTGAATAGTGCAAGTTTGCAAGCTAATATTGCCAATGCTTACTTGTTGAGACCTTTGGTTTAGGTATGATCTAAACCAGTTTAAAGAAGGATTGTAAAACCTGTAACAGTTCAACTTTGAAGCAGAATTTCATGATCAACAAGATCAAAAGCTTTCTTGAAGTCAATAAAACAATCCATGTCAAATGTCCATTACCCATTTCCTATGGCCAAAGATCAATTGTTTTGATATGTTCTGTTTGGCACGAGTGGTACTTTCTAAATCCTGATTGTGCTTTATGAAACAGAGTATGTTTAAAAAAATTTATAGCTATGAATGGCTACATACTTTTAAATTAATTTTGACAAAACATGTAGAATTGATATTGGTCTGTAATTCCCTGTGATAGTCTTTGCAATCACTGTGTTGCTGTTTGGCTATGCATATAAATTGTTGGATAAGAAATTGTCAGCAACTTGGGCCCAAAATTCCTTCCCCCCCCCCCCCCCACCGAATTGAATAGGTTCGAGTGGTTTTGTTTTCATGTCAAATAACCACAATAACATTTTTATTTACATTCTTTTTTACTTGATCAATGGCTTGTTTCAACTTAAAATTTGACTCATATTTGACAGCAGATTTTAACTGATTCCCAGTACCCTCCACAGAATTATAGTTTGGTATCTTTTTAAAACAAATGCTTTCCTTTTCAGATTTGTGAAGATACCATATGAATTTTACAATGATGCATACTTGGTCAAGACCCATAATAAATTGAGGAATCTTCATATTGATAATCGAGATTTGAGTGTTACTTTCCCAGAAGAATTTCTAAAGATTTTTGAAGGTAAATTACAAGAACTGTTGCATTTAAAAGTGTTTGAACTAGTTATTGTCATGTTTTAACTATTTTTAGCACACCCAGATATAAAAATTAATAATAATGAGGACTTTGTACGTAAGAAAACACCTCAAATATAAAATAAAAACATTTTTTAAGAACCATTGATTACAAAAAAAACCACTGAAATTAGAAAACAAATTGTACTGAAAGTATATAATTGTAGGAAACATAATAAGGTTTTTAGTTTGTTGCACTTGAAATAGGTGAGTTTTAAGAGCACTCTTGATTGAGATCACTGTGTCGTTGTGTCTTAAATTCTGTGGGCAATTTGTTCTACGTTTGTGTGCTCTGGTAGGCAAAAGAAAGTCCATATGACTTCATTTTCATAGTGGGAATAATGAGAATACAGGTGTCAGAAGATGAGCATAAGTATCTTGCTGGTGTGTACACATGGGTGAGGTCATAAATGTATGTTGGACTGGAGCATGTCATGTCAGTGAAACCTAGCACAGAAAAAATTTTGTGCTGATTCTGGATCGAATGGATAGCCATTGTAGGGTATAGAGCAGCTGGGATGTATGCTCTGATCATGGTACTCTAAGGATGATCTGAGCAGTGGTGCTTTGAATTTTTTTTAAGCTTCTGGACTGTGTATTGAGACAAACCTGACAGAATTGAGCTCCAATAGTCCAATCCTGAAAGTTCTAATGAATACACAAGTGTTTCAGTGGCATCGACAGAAATATATTTGCGAATGGAGCTGATGTGTTTCAGCTCAAGATATGCAGCATTGCATATGTTTATGATGTGGGTGCAATGTGAGAGTACTGTCAAGAGTAACACCTAGGTTTCGTACTGGCGCTCAGCATTAAGTTAGTCTTATTACTGGTCGGATAATGTGACTGGGTGGGACATCATCATACATGTCTGCAGTATGATGTCCCAGTGCTAGACATCACTATAAACTACATCACTACAGACATCGTAGCAATATGACTGAAAAATTGTTAAAGCTATGTTAAAAATCCTAATCAAAGAAAAAACAATTGTACTGACTGTGAATTTAATGTTTGCGTTGCTGATATTTATTGTTGGAGGTAAATGATGTGAATAAGAAAGTCTTCTTGTTGTGATCAGAATGGCCTCAGTTTTATCATTCATCTGCAGCTTGTTAAGTGTCCTCCATGGTTTCACATCGAAAATGCACCTCTACACCTTGGATGGTAGCATCAGCTTCATTTGGGTGGTTAGATTTTTCTATTTTGGTGTCGTCATTGTATAATTGGTAAGACACAGGATGGTGATCTGTGACACTTCAGACCGGCTGAGTGTACAGAATGAAGATAACAGGTCCAACAACAGACTTGTGAAACACCACAACATAAATCAACTGGGCTGGAGTGTATTCCATTTGTGGACACATTTGTGTCCTGTTGACAGAGTGGAACTTAACCGCAGTAAGACTGTATCATGAATGTCAAATACGCAGTGTTTCCCTTTACCCTCATTTGCGCTTCAGAGACCCCCCAATTTTTAATTTGACCCCCAGTTTTGATACCAAAGTTTGGTTTTTACTCAGTCTGACCCCCAGTTTTGACACCAAGGAGATATTTGACTCTCAGTCTTGCACCCCTAGGGGATACACTGAATACGTGCTGGAGACAGTGAAGTAATATTATAGCATGGTCTATTGTCTGCAGACAAATCAAGGAGAGTGAGGACTGTAATCTTTCCACTATCCAAAGTTGAGAGAATGTCATTAACTACTTTTAAGAAAGTTGTTTCATTATTATGGCAAGGGCGATATGCAGACTGTATATTGCTAAAAAGACTGTTTGCGTTCAGAGGAGATACATGTTGGGATAGAACAACTTTTTCTAAGATTTTTTTATATGAATAGGAGATAGATACTTGGTGGTATTTTTTAATATCGTTATGGTGAGTGTTGGTTTCTTCAGCAGAATCTTTTCAATGGCAGTTTTTAAAAATTTCTGGATGAGAGAGGTATTAATAATTAACATGACTTTGCTGCATTGTTCATCACGATTGTACATACTAACTTCATAGTGAATGGGTCAAACTCCGCTGAAATTCTGTATTGCATCTGTATGGTGACGACGAGTCCATTGAAATTGTGCTGTCAAGCTTATCTCTAATGGTTTGTACTTTGTCACAGAAGAAATTTGCAGAAAGGTCGACTGGATAGAAGGTATTTGGGATTGTTTGCAATGAACTCAGGCAGTTATCAAGTTTTTCTGCTGTAGGAGGTTAGCAAGTTGTAAGGTTTGTATGGATTAAATTGGTAAGAAATTTTCTGGGCAAAGGAGTGTATAAATGTTAGCTCTGTCTTATTTAGGATTGAAATAATAACACTCGCTTGTCGATTGTGGGATTTATTGTGATATGAAATGGTATAAATAAACCAGACTTGAAGGGTATAATGTTTACAATTATATTCAATTGCTGGTCTTTCACTTGCGTGAAAGCCAAGTGTTCTTCATCTTCACGACTCGTACTGCTCGAGGTGTTGTCTATCTCGAGACTAGAGTAGGAATGCCAGAAGCTTTTTGTTAGTAATACTGGGGATTGATTTTAATACTCGTAAAGCACGGGAATGATGCACATTGATTGATCTTGCACTCCCTCCTGACGAACGAGTACATTGGTCCACGACACGAGTCCTGGGTCACATAAATGATGCTGATTGACCTTTAATTAAGACATTGAAAAATTCAAATTACTTCTTGACAACCACTTGGCAGAACGAGACAAAATTTGATACATCTTTGCATTAAATGATTTTAAAACATGTTGACCCTTAAAGTGCTACATTGTTTTGCAGTACAAGATCCCTCTGTGGTGAATTGTTTGAGAAAAAAAAAAGAAGAAAACTGCGCAGTTTTTAAATTTCATGTATTTCAATAAATATACACAATCACCAAGTGGAGGGAACTGGTCAGATGTTCAGCAGCACAGTGCCTCAACAACCACACTAGGTCAAGAGACTGATGATGATGACACAATAGATACACAACACCTATATGAAAAATTATGGTGGATGTCTTTACTTTAAGATTAGCATAAAGACACGTGTAAGTTGAACATATTTGCAAGTACAGGTAAAATGATAAGTTACTATTGTACTTCATCAGTATTTTTGTTTGTTTTTTAATGGAAAAGTTCAAATATATCTAAGAAATGTTATATTCTTTAGTAGTTCAAGCATGTACATGTTATGTCTGTCACAAATTTGATACAAAATTGTGAAAATCACAGGTGAAGAAAAAGTGTCAGTTATGTAAACATCCATTCCATGAATGTCAGGTAAATTTGGACTCCCAGTCAGTAATAAATGTTCATGAAAAACTTTCACTTGTTAATTATTTTAATATCATTAAAACAGGATCATACCTGGTGAATAAACCTCAGCATATGCTTCCTTTTGTTTTCAATCATTGGGCGGATTTTGTGTAAAGGGTAATCTTGATTGTTCTCATTGTCGGCCAGGTGCACATTGCTTATAACAGCTATCCCATACTCATTTTTAGCTGAAGTATGTGGTTGATATCACATCAGTATCCCAGTAGGAATCAAGATCAGATGTATGTACCAAACACATTGCTATACTCAATGCGCAAAAAGTTTGAGATGCTTAGGTGTGAAAGGCCACCATTTCTTCATGCGCCTATTCTTCAAGTCTGCCCCATGAACTCTTTGATCTGTATAACGATTTGTTTGATGTACAATCAGATGCAATAACCCATCATGTAAAAAGCCTTTAATAGTCCATAGATTCAGTATTCACCATCACCACATTGAATTTTGAATTGCCAGTGAATGGGGGTTGACCAGCACGCCATCTTTTCACGTCAAGCGGGCATGTACATCAGACTCCAGTTCCATGGCAATTCCTGGCTCAAAATCATTCATGGGTATTTTCATCAACACTTCGCTTGCTCCAATAATTTCATCCTCCTCAAATTCTTCAAAATCATTATCATCACTATCATTGTATTCAGTGTTGGCCATTTTAACTTTTTCAGGTACCACATGCTCAAAAGCGAGTATTTGTAAAACTTCTTCAATAAATGTGTAGTAAAGCACAATGGAATATTTGTTACAGGCCTTTTTAAACCAATCGACCAGTCATGGCTCGTTGAAGTAATAGGATATGTACATTGTTGCTTACCTAGAAAACTCTAGACAAGCACTACGAGACATCGATCTACCATGCGACTAAAGTCGTGACTGGCACTTTAAGGGCTAAGATTATGTTGATCCACCATTACTAAATTAAAAATAGTTTTTGTTTAATATGCTGTTTCTCTAAAACATAATTTTACTGAATTTGTCAGAAAGCATTCTGGCCAACATGGGTATGCGAGAAGGCTTGCCATTGGTTTTCTATGGGTTTTTCCATTATTTATTCTTCAGAGTTCTACCTCTGCCAAACACATAATTGATACTGGAAGATATCTGTAGAAAAATAATCCTTTTATTATTCGTTTTCTAATTGTTTTCCCAACTGCTCTTGCATTTGACATTTTGTCAACTGTCCGGTAGGTAAGCAATCTCAGGTTCAGTTATGTTTTTTTATTTTACAGAATGTACAGCCAGAATCAAACTAAGGCAGGAGAGAAGAAGGAAGATTCAAGACATGAGGAGGGCTAACGGTTTGTAGTTCACTTAAAAGCTTGCAGGGTATTGAAGTCCATTTTTGTCCTAAAGTGATAGAGGAGCAACCTATGCATTCAGAAAAGACATCATCACTCGACATCATTTTTGCCCTGATGTACCTTATGGCAGGCTTCTTTCAAGTCCCCATTTTATTTTATAACATATTTTGTGTTTCAACTTAATGATGCTCTCATACAATTTGTATGGGTTTTTGTTTGTTTTTATACTGTTTTATGAAATTTTCATTAACATTTTATATATTACAACAGACATTGTTTAGGAATATAGCAGAAATAAAACTAGTTGAGAAGATGTTGACTGGAGTAGGTGGAGAGGCATGCAACAACTTGAAAGAGCAAGTTAGAATTTACAAATAGGCATGTTATTTAAACGGCAACTTCAAAACCTAGAAAGCAGCATACATTGTTTTTACACAAACTTTGTTAGAATACCTTTAAATCTTTCATATAATACATTTTTGGAATGTCTTAAGAAATAAATTTGAAGTTAGAACCAGCACTGAATCAGTTATTAAATTTTAAAAAGCTAATACTGATGCTGTCTGGAAAATTAGCTCATCACAAGATAATAACAAAATATCCATATAATTTATATTTTCAAAAAATATTGATAAAAGTAATCTATCATGTATAATTATTAGAGTTGTTAATTTCAGAGGGACTACCGACAGAAGCTTTCAGTGAAGCTTGAGAACATCCTGTTCTAGTGAACAAAAGCACAAATAATAACACATTGTTTCAGAACATTTTAATTGCCTTTTCTTTATAGATCAAGAACAAGTAATGGGTTTAGAATTCTGCAACTAAATGATTGGACTTAATTTTGGTTTGTCTTTGGCTTCCATGTAATGATGTTATTCTGTGAGCCCATACCATAAGAGATTTCATTTAGGAACATCTGCAGCCTTTGTTGTAAAAGTGATTTTAAAAAATGTTTTAGATAATTACAGTTTATCCAAAGAGAACTAGTTCATCTTCTGGCATCAAACTACTTACTTGATGCCTATGAAACCTTGGATTCTTTATGTGTTGAAAGCGCTCTGATACATCCATGTTGTAGTGCAAGGCAGGAGAATATTTGCCATTCTCATGTATAGTGATTATCAAGAACACACTTTCTAAGACGAAAAAGTCTGGAGGATTTTTTGTTAAATTTGAGATATTCCCTGCAGACTATGCTCTTTCTAGGTATTGTCAAATTTTGTATGCAGGTCCAGGCATTCTGAACAGAAGTCCTTCAGCTGTGTAGTTTAATTAGCAACAATTTGGATAACTTGTTCTCCAGCGACCTGGAGTCAACTGTGACAGTTGACACAATTCCAGTTAGAATATGCAAATGTACTCCAACCCAAGATGCAGCATCATTAGATTGGAGAATTTTTCAACAAGACAATTGCCCGGCTCCCTCAAGCCACCAACAGCATTTCTCCATTTTGATTTAGTTTTGTTTTAGTCATTAGAATGATTAAAGAAAAGTTAATTGTGGCTAATTATGCTGCCACAGGGAATGGATGATCTTTGCTATTGGAGGACCCTTATACAATATAGCAGATGAACTGGTTTCTTTTTTTTTTTCTTCTGGATAATACACCATTTTCTGGTTTAAATTTTTTGGTTATTTTCCTCTTGTCAGATTGCTAATTTGTAACTGGCATTGAGGCAAACTGTACATTTTGGAACAGTATCCTACTTTTGCTTTTGGACTATCACTTGTAGAATGTTGAAGTCACAATTTCTAATCTGTTAACTTAACGAAGATCATGGTGGTTTAAATTATCAAACCAGAGTCTCTGCTGAGATTGCCATGGCCAGGTATCCAATCTGATAAAGCTATGATGAGACATCAAGTGTATTTGTTCATGTCCATATCATTGACACCTTGAAAGAAACACCCATAGTGTACATACACCAAATTGTTACATTTTCATCAAATATGAAAATTCAAAGTAAATGATGACTCTTGGTCTACATAAATGGTGTTCTCTTTTGGGATGATTTATGTCTATGCTACATGCACAACCATGCAATCTCTATCCAAAATAACTTGAAATACAGAATGCAGCAGTGTACATATACATCCAAATAACAATTGCAGAATCCAGTGAGTTTTAACATTAGCTGCTCCCCCCCCCCCCAAGCAGGTTACCAGTAAAAGAACTGGATAACCCCGTTTAAATTGGATGTCCAGCTGGGGAAGATAAAATGAAGCTGTTAGCTTTAAGATTTGATTTTCTTACTTGTTACACATTATCATTAATTTTCTGTGTAAAATTATTTTGTGAAAAAAAAGTATTGAAAGCATGATATCACATATTAGCCAACTCGGCTACCTATATTAAACATAATGGTAGCCCAGATCCAGCCTTCTGTTCGCTACTAGACTGGGGGCAAACTTTTACCCTGAACGGGTAGCTCATCCCACATGATAAATAAAGATTTCTCTCTAATTTATCAATTTAGATGAGAGCAATCATACTGACATCATCACATTCACATTCATGTGATTCTGCTTCAGAAGTTTCAAACTATTCCATTGAACCAGAGCTGAACTCGGTTTGTCTGTAACCAGTGGTTGCTGGCACCAGTCAAAACACTGGTTCATTAGCCATGCATAAAATGTCGCACTGTATGCTTTGCATTCAATATTTTTACAGTGGAATCAAAGAAGAAGTCACTGTTTGCTAAAAACATTCCACCCAATATCCAAGAAGAAACGTTGAAAGCAGAATTTCCAGGATGTACAAATGTAGTAATACCCAAAAATTCAGAGGGAATTAGCATTGGGTAAGTTTTATGTGATACTTTCTTTCATTTGTTTAGTATTGCATAAAAGCTTGACAAGGGTAACTTTTCAAGCTTCCTTACACACTTTCACGTGTTGCTCAGCTTATCACATGTTAATGATCTACGCAACTTCTTCCAGCGACAGGCTCAGGAAGATGATTATGTTTTGTTCACGTGGACTAGTCTCCTATGTTTTATCCTTGTTCATGTACACAAGTTCACATGTATATATGTAGAACCTGTTGAGATGAGGGAAGGATTTATTCACTTTAGATTGTCAAGATGAATAGAAACCAACTCTGGAAGGAAAGGTAGCTACATTTGTATCTTGTATCCTACCTTTCTGGGTCAGCTTTTATGTGGCCATCTGTGTTTCTAATTTTTCTATGCCTAAATACTTTGCCTGTCATTAAGGAAAAATTCCCTTTGGAGACTTATCTAAAAATAATGTATCTTGTTGGAAATAAATGTTTTTTAATACTTTTGTCACCTGTGAATTTTTTTGTTCGTGAATTTAAAGCTTGATATACTGAAACTCAAGTTTTAACATTAACAAAAAACACAAAAGCAACAACAAGCAGAGTCTGGCGCTTTGGAAGATCATTCTTTGCCCATGAAAACAAAATTTTGATGGTCCTGGTAAATTCTATAGGGGATTGGTGGGAAGAAGGGACTTAACTGCCGTACTAATGTATTGCTTTATATTGGTTAGATGCTACTATGTGTTAATACTATTGATCTCTAACACTATCTCTTGCAAAGGCATACGGAATCACATAATAGGCCCACTGGAAATTGTATGATGTTCAGACCTGTTGTCACATCAACAGATGCCATATACATCATATACAAATTCAGCTTGTCAAAACAAAAATTTATTTTTCATGAAAGTTTTTTTATGGACTTGTTACTTGACAGGTTTTTCTTATGGGGTGGCAACATAAAATACTTTGAATGTATAATGTGAAATGTGCTAAGGTGGTTATCTCAGCTCTGATGAGACTGATAAATGCTGATGGGAATTTTTTGAATATTATTAGACATGTCAGTACTTTGGTTGATGGAGATATTCATATTGTATGTATCAGTGGTTGGCTGCTTTAAAAATTAAAAATTGGCAACTTCAGCAGATTTACACCAGACATTTGATGCTTATAGCATGTGTCAGAGAGTGATGGATTATGACAGCCATGAACTAATTCATCATTGCTAGCCAAGGTTCTGATTAGAGCTGATATTTCCTTTCTTTGTGTCTGTGAATTTCATTGAATCCAACATCAATCCAACACAGCCAACCAAAATCTGGTTGTTCAAATTGAAGACTTCCTACACATTTGAGCACACTGAAATGGACCCATAGATAAGCAATTTTCCATTGCCATTTAAGAGTTTGCACAAATATATCCTTTCCTTGAATAGACCTGTCATGTCTTTTCTATGGTATGTAGTTATACTTTCAATGTTAAACTTAAAAAGCATCCCTTAATAGTTTCTTGCCACCACCATTTTCAGCAACAGTACAATGTACAGCTGTTACTACTTAGTTGGCATTACATATTAAGGGAGGCAACTAATAAAATCCAATAGATCTTGCTAGGACACAGCACTATCTTATATACAAGCAGGCTGCATGAAAGAATATTACCTGCCAGTGAAACACATCTCGGCAACATTTGGTGATTTGTAGACCTTGATAATACAGAGCCTAGAAGTGTTTAAGGTTAAATTTGGACGAGGATTTATTGCATTGGATAATAGAATAAAGAAACCATAATACAAACCAGTTTGTAAATGGGGAGGACCAGACAACAGCCACATTTCAAATGGAACTGAGACACGCCTGACAAATTTAAACTTTTTTTGTTGCAGTGGTTATAACTATGGATTTGTTGCATAATACTGATTTTAAAAAATTCCTATTCAGTTATTGAAGATGAGATCCTAATCCCATACTGGTGTCATTGGGAAATGGGATAATTTTCTTAATAATCTAAGCAAATTACTCCAAGTGGACATACAAGATCCAACCATTGATTTTTTTTATAAATGGTTTCATTTCCTGTGGTTTTATCAGCCAATATGAACTTCTGTTTTGATTAATGTGCTACCTGCCTTTGGAAAGTTTTTGAAATTCAAGGTTTATAACCCTGCCAAATGAAGCAAGTTTTTCATAAACTTGTTTTAGGCGTGAAAACAAGCAGTGGATATTTCATTGCCTACCTTATTAACACTGGTAAAACAGGTCGAGACATTGACAATTTTTGTCATGGACTAGAATTAAATGTGGATGAGTGAAGTAACTCAAATAACAAAAGAGCACAACATATATGGACAGCTATTATTCTTCACTAGTACGTCTTGTTAAATTTGATTTGCTGTGCATATGGAACCCTTGGAATAAATAGGATGTTGTAGCAGAGGTAATAAAAGTTGAGAAAAACTGCACCAAGGTATTTTTTTGCAGAAAGGAAGATCTTTGTTTTTAAAATGTCATAAATTGGATTATAATTATGAGGTATAGTTTTCCAGATGCAAAGATAGAAATTGTGGAAAAAAAGACAATTTGCAGTAAATGCACCAGTATTTTTGCTTCTCTATGTTGTGGATAGATGTTCAAGTGGGAGGAGTAGATTTAATTGACGAGTTAAAGAGAAGTGGTGTAGAAAACCCATTTTTAAATCTGCTGCATATATTACTTGTTAATGAATAATATTTGTTCCTGAAATGACAGCGCTGGTGACCTAGTGGTTAGAGAGTTGGACTCTGCTGCATCAGGTCATAGGTTTGATCCCTGGCCAAGTCATGCCAAAGACTTATAAAAATGGTACTAATAGCTGCTTTGTTTGGCACTCAGCATTAAGAGGTTAGTTTTAGGACTTGTTGGCCTGGTGTCAGGATAATGTGACTGGGTGGAACATCATGCTACATGGTTGTGGGCGGCATGCTGCCCCAGTGCTAGACATTGCTATGAACTGTCACACTGCAGACATCATAATGACAAACTGTTAAACTTGCGTTAACAATCCAAATCACACAAACTGTTCCTAATATTATCACTGGTGCAGAGCACAATATTTTGCCATAATTTCTTTATTTCATATAAGCACTTAATTTAATAGAACACATTTTTGCCATGTATGCTAACTACCAGAACAGGAGAACATGTTTTTTTTTAGTGACATTTTGCCAATAATTGAAAGCCATACATAATCCCTCCTTGCAGTAGAAGTTTGCTTCTGATGCAGTTTGTATTATCAACACTGACTGGCTGAAATGGTACCTTTGCAAGGCAGGGATAAATTTTACACCAAAAATCAAATCTGAAACGATAAGGAAACATTACTGTACTTTTTAGTGGGAAATAATTCCTCCCATTCAGCAACTTTGGATTTGGACAGGTAAGACTGGTATGTTTTACTCTGACATTTACACTTCTTGCAAGTTTTAGCCATTCAGTGTGATCTGAAGTTTTTGTACTTCCATCTACCAGAATGCCAGTGACTGCAAACAACTAGTATCACCTTTACAGTTATTCCCCCCACCCCACAACCCAAGAAAAACAAACTTGTAGTCCAGGCTATTTTACACTGTCCAGCAGCCAAATATAGTTGACTTTGGGTAAAATATGTTAAAATTTTTATTTGTAATTGCAATTTTTCTTTCCATACTCTTCTCGACAGAAACTCTTTACCAGAACCTTGAATAAAACATAAGTTTGTGGCCCAGATAGTGTATCCCTCTTGTAGATGGTTAACATGTGGCAATTTGTGTACAATTTTTTATTTGATTATCTCTTGCTGGATCACAAGAAGGAAAATGAAAAGCTGCAACAATTTAAGCTGGGTTTTTATCTTATAATGTAAAAAAAATGTCGATGTGCAAGATATTTATCTGGATAATGCATGTTCTTCAATTCAGAGATCAGCTTTAAAAATTGTGCATTGATTAATTCATATCTCTTGACAATTTTTTCCAATGTGATTCAAACATAAAAATGTTACCAAATGTAACTTGTACTAAATTTTAGCATATGTTAGAAGTGGTAACGTTGTAATGTTGACAACTAGTATCAAGAGAAGTACTGTTTATTCTGCTTCTTATTTATGAGAGTCAATTTTTTATTGGGGGTGGTGGGGTTGTTTTGCTCAACTATTCATATATCACAATAGCATATGGGATGCTTTCTGCCTCTTATTGCTGCTTCATCTAAATTACATGGAGAATTTAGTGAAACTTTAGACATGCATTCGTCTCATTTTTTCACTTTGTCCTAAATGAAACTTGATTGGATATTACGTATGGCCACCACAGCAGGCATCTGTAGAATCCAGACCTGCCAAACTTACAATTTGGCCCAGAATCTTAGAAAATGACTTCAAGTACGAACTTGTGGAATAAATGCAAAAATTACAGAAATATGATTTTTGCAGTAAAATCCAGATACTGGTTTGTCCTTGTTTGATAAGGGTCCAGGTTTCTTGTTAGATTTAGTGGAGTTTGTTTGGGAACCAGACTAACTTTGCAAGTTTACCTCAGATGCTTTCAACTGCACATATTTTTTCATGCAAAACATCTGCATAATCAATGTAATGCTTACAAAATTTTCAAAAAGATGAATAGGAACGTATTAGATTCTTGTGGAATCTGCATATTTTTGTCAGTTGCACATGTATATTGGGTATATGTCATGGCTAGAGATATTACTGTCTTGTGAATATGCACATTTTCTAACCTTATAATAGCAGTACATAATTTATTGCAACTTGCTAAAATGTTTTCCAATTTCTGGGGAACTAATTTGACTAGCCTTACCGATAAGGACTTGTTAGGATTGGAAAGATCTTTTTATTACTTATGATGTTAGGATGGTTATATCAACATGGTGTTTTCACTCTAAGACATTATATGATATCTTGTTGGTTCAAAATCATAATGGTGTTGGTCACCATGGCAGCCATCTTGAAAATCGTGTGATTGTTATTTCTCAAAGATGGAAATTCATATCAGCATGGTGTTTTCAACTGAAGACCTTTGTTATTTTGTTGGATAATCTAAGTTGCCTTTGAAAATCTTGTTACTTCAGCCTCCCTTAACTGAAAAGTTGTTTTGACGTGGGGATTCATCAGACAATTTCATGTGGTGCCTAGTTGGTCTGAAAGGAAAATGATGCAAATCGATCCATAAATAAAAGTGTTGCTTGTAAACCTTCCAGATTTATGGTTTTATCAACAAGGTTTTCACCAATAGACTTGTGATACCTAGTCGGTCTTGAATAAAAATAGGGTACATCTGACATCCATTGTGTGTCCACCACAGCAGCTAATTTGAAAATCTTTTTATTGCTAAAGAATATTGGAGATGGTTCGGAACATTTAATCCAGTCTTGAATTCCTGGAAATTCTTTTTACCCAGTAGATTGTCAGTTCCTTTGAGGAACTAGTTTGTCCAACTGTTATAGCTGCTGCTTCTATTTTCCTCTAACTTTTTTTCCACTTTATTATGTACAATGAATGTCATTTTAAATTAACATACTGTACTAGTATATAATGTTCACCTGACAACATTGACCCACCATTGCAATAATGTACAGACTGTAATAGTATATAATGTACACCTAACTGCCAGCAATGTTGACCCACTATTGCAATAATATAGAATCAAATCAGGATCTAAATTGCGAAGTAGAATGAACACTATAGACCAAAATGTGCATGTGCATACTGCAGTCACATATGTATCAATACTGCTTGTAGACATTATAAGTAGACACATTTGTACATGGTGCCATCACTGATCTGAGTATACTATTTGTAAGATATCCTTGTAGAACAGTATAGACCAAGATGTGCTTGTGCATATTGCCATCACAGATCTGTGTCCATACTGTTCAATCAGGCATTATACTTTCATGTAATACTTCTTACAGGTTTGCTGTTCTTGAATTTGAGAACATAGAGAATACATTGAAGTGCTTGGAGACTCGCAATATGGTGGAGATTCAGAACCACAAGATCCATTTGAGCAAAATTTCTCTCTCTGGAGCACCAAGTAAGTCAAAGGTATCAGTCTCAGATCGAGAGCTGATTTCATGATTCACCTTAGCAACTCACACCTATGTGTTGTTGTTGTTTTTTTCCCCTTCATTTTTACACATCTGCTACCCCCATCTGTGACCCAAATATCTATTACATTTTATTTGTCTTCTGACTGTAGACAGACACTTGTCATGTTTTAATTTTAGCTCAGAATTTTACTAGATCCAAAACTTGATGTGGTTGTCAGGGCAATATATGAATGTGGATGTAATGACAGTCTGTTTCAGTGCTTATCACCAGATTCATTGGATTACCTAACTTGGTTACCAGTCCGATTCTCTAAGCTATGCAGCCAATAAGTATATAGATAAAATTCTTTCAGATGTCTACATGTCTCGTATGGTTGAACTGAGTCGTTACAGTGATTATTGATGCAACACTAGTTCATTTCATCTCGTTCTTTCATCCCAACCCCCATAGGAATACCGTTTCTTTTTCATCTGTAAGAAGTAAGATTAACCACATTGCCCATTGTTACTACATTATTCTTGTCAGGTCTTGATCTCCGGATATCCTGATTGAGTGCTGTGCCTACCCTGATGTTATGCTTTTTGTTGTATTTTACATAAGACATAATAAGATGATGAGGCATAAAGTGACAAGACTTCAATTAAATATTTTATGAAAGACCTAAGCTTGCGGTTAAAAAAACGTTGGTTGACATAATTTATTTTGCCTTAATGTGTACATTAAAATAGCATGAATCCTGATCATTAAGTCCATGATACTTTGGCATTTCAGGGAATACTCTGTTCATTACACTATTATTCCCATTATGGACTGGTTTTAATTGATTTTGTTGTTCTGTTTGGATTAATTTTATTTATGCTATGAACAGACCAGTGAGATTAAACAGTAAAATTCTAGACATTCATTGCATTGCCATAAAAAAAATTATAGAAAGTTTGTGACAGATTTTCTTACTAAAGCCCATAATGAATTGTAGGAGGTAAAAGTTTGTAAAACAGAATTGCTCTATTTTTTGATTTTATTGTTTCTAAAGCTGATGGAGTGCAAAATAAAGGAAATCAGCAGAGGGGAAATCGAGGAAGAAGAGATCAAAGAGGAAACCGGGGAAGAAACCAGCAATGGGGAAATCGCCAGCAGAGAGGCAATAATCAGCAAAGAGGAAATCAACAGAGAGCAAATCAGCAGAGAGGAAATCAACAAAGGGGAAATCAACGAAGGGGAAATCAGCAACAAAATAGGCAAAGAAATGATAGGTCTCGAAATGGAGACCGTAGACCAAGATTTCAACCTAGGAGACTGATAGGTCCTCACAATATGGATTTCCAGATGCCACCACCTCTGATGGGAAATATTTCAATGTGGTCTCGGTTTGAGGACAGCAGAGCTGGTGGAGAATTAGGCTATTTTAGGCAGGATAACCGTGGAAGTGGAGGAATTCTAGGAGATTCACCCAAGAGGTCTCATAGCCCTTCAGATGGAAGAGATCAGAAGAGGTTCAGAGGAGAAGATTCATATAGCAGAATGGAAGATTCCAGACAGAGAGGTAAGTTTAATTATTTTTTTTCATTATCAGTAAATCTGGGAAATTCTGTACATTTTTACACCTGTCACATTTTGCTAGAATGTACGAGATTTCAAAATGCTACACAAGTGTTTAATGGTCACTTTGAGAACTAGCTAGTATTGTCAATAAAAAAAACTCTAGTATTATTAACCAACATGTGTGGTGTCAATAACCCAAAACTTTATTTTATTGTCTAATTACCAGACATGATTTTTCTCTGTTTTAAAACAGAATTCTGCTTTTTCTCCTGACTTGAATCCAACTTTTCTTGATATATTCCATTTTTTATAAAATAATGTCCGATCTGTTTTTTTCCTGATTTTTAACTGTTCTTTTCAGTTCCATTCTGCAACAACCCTTGTAATGTATTCGCTCCATATATTAGTTAGCCCGCGACTCTCGTAAAGAGTATTCTGATTGATCAAAAGTTTAAATTCATCCAATGAATCTTTGTGTTAAGGAAACTGATGGCAATGGAAAGAAGAAGCGTGCTTGCAAAAAATGGCGCCTTAGTTGAGAGAGATGATGGCACAAAAAAAAGTTTAGAGTACCCCCAAACCCCCCTTTCACATTTTCAGTTGTTGTTTTTTTTTAAAGGTCAAAATCATGTCTGAACTACCCTTGTACACATCTTTTATATTCCCCATTGATCTGCAGCAGACTGATCTTCTAAATTTAATCTTTATGTGCAGATTCCATGTTCCAATTCATATTTGCTGCAGAACCAGTCTAAAGACATTTGCCACTAAAATGTATTTCTTATTTTAGTCTATGCTTTATGTTTGCAAAAAGATCTTTCAGAAATTTCCCAGATAAATTAGAAAAAGGCAACCAAAAAAAAAAAAATTAACAGCAGAATCCTTTAAATATTAAGACAAGAGTGCAGCATGATGTGACATCTATTTCCAGCTGTGTGGAAAGTATTTTAATATTTGGCACAAAGTCTTGAGATGGTTTCTAGTCGATGTGTGAAAAGCTAAAAGTGCTACATATGAAAACTTGAAATAGTAAATGATATTTAAAGACGAGAGGGGCAAATCATTGTTTTTTTTTAAAATTTTAGCATGTTATATGTGGACTATGCTTTTTCTGCCTGGATTCCACTTTTTGACCACTTGGTTTACACTTTTTCCTCGTTAGGGGTTGGCATGTATGTTTTCCATCTCATCTTTCGATTTGTTTTTTTAACTTGGTAATCATCTTTTGATAGAGAAATCTTTATCATATAACCTTTTCTTTTTGGCACTCTCTAGTCATACAGTGTTGGTGTGCTGTAAAATCAAACTTTATCAAGCATAAAGGAAGTGACAATATGTTGATATTATGATAAAAACGTGAAACAGGTGGATCTGCATTTACACTAATTTTGTTTTCTTTTTTAGGTGATTCAAAGCCTGGATACACCAGCGTTGGATGGGTATGTATAGACTAGTGCAAGACAAAAGTAAATAATTTCTGCAATGAATTACCATGGTGCATGTATTTAGTGATAGGGTATTGCTCCTGTATGAGTAGTTGATTAGAATTTTTAGTGTATTGCAGCATTGATACAGATATTATAAAAGACAACTATTGTTTTTGAGTCTACTTTGGTGAGAGCTCACTGGGGTGATTGCTTGAGCTATTATGCAGTTTTTTTCTCAAACTTTGTCAGATGTAACAAAATATTGATTCACTACCATCATGCAGTTGGGATTAAATTTGTTGCAGTTTAGGCTGTCAATAATCATGTGCTCATATATATAGTACACCTGTCCAAATTACTCGTACGTAGACCAGACTAGAATTTACAGCAGTTACTTGAACAGATTATGACTAGACCTTAAATAGCAACCACATGAATTGACATGTGTTTGTAGTTTCCAGTAAGGGGTTTCCCAAAAAGTGGCACTTGAAAACCAGCTAAAAATGGCAGATTTGTACTGTTGACCTCCATGTCTGCTTGCAGGAGGATGGTATAGAGGTGTCCATGCTTATATGCAAATCAGCCGCATCCAATAGCTTTTCCATGTGAATGCATAAGAGGCATTCAGATGTGCTTGAACAACGAAATGGGTTAAGCTTTTTGACTGGTTGCAGAACCATATTTGTTGCCTCGCAATACAGCTTTTTATTATGAAACAATACCAGTGAGACCTTGTATTTTATTAATGATTGAGTTGGTCCATCATTGTCATAAAGGCCTGAATAATATCTTGTACTTGATAATTAGAGAAAGAATAATGTTTGAACTCGCTTTGGCTTTATGTTTAAGCAGGCAAGATAGTTTTCTGTATAGATCCATGCTTTCAATTGAAGCCCAAGCTACATTTTGTCAGCCAATGAAATTGATAATCTTTTGCATCTTGGGCAAAGAACTCACTATTCAGTCTTTATGGGTTTTGCATGATTCAGTCTTTAGTCAACCATAATATCTTTTATTTTCCTCTGTCTTTTTTATGTACTTTTTGGGTTTTGCATGATTCAATCTTTAGTCATCCATAATATCTTCTGTCTTTTTTATGTACTTTTTGGGCATCATATAGTGAGACTTTCATGTGCCAAAGATAACAAATAAGGAACTTTGTCATAGACTAAAATTAACACAGAATAAATATAGATCAAACATCAATGTACATTATGCTTTTCGTACCTAAGTATACTGCAAATTTTAGAATTGGAAATGTGCACAGAGACTTGTATAATTGCTTACAATTCACCTATCATACAAGTAGTATATAACAATATTATTATAGAGTACAAGCATGACAGTTAAATTATAAGCAACGATTTTAGTCCCTCTTGTCATGTGCACAGAATGAGCACACAACTTCCAAAAAGCACATAGATATTGGAAAAATGAAGAGCACCCTGTTCTTGAGTGCTTTAAGCCAAGTACTGCAAGCTATGATTGCTGAAGCGTTGTTTGTGAGTTTTCTAGCTTGCTTTTCTCAGTTTGAGATCAGTGACAGTGAAAGAGTATTTCCTGTTGTAAAGCAAAATAAGACAAAATTGAGTGCCTCCTTAGCTGCTGAAAATTTGCAACAATTTTAGTCACCAAGATTAAACAACAGACGAGAAGGCTGAACTGTTTTGAAAACAGATTTGTCATAACCCAATTGAGGAAGTTCAAGGCTGCCACAGTATTATATCATATGACAAAGAGCACAAAGTTAGTAAATTTGGATGGAAATAAATTTGTACATGTAATCGGTGTAAATAATGTTTTAGTTTTGTTTCTGGATTTTCATATAATGCAGTACTGATCATCGAAGTGAATGGAGCTAGTGTTATATATTTATATAAGAAAAGTTTTACAAATGCTTTTAAGAGAAACTGGAGCCTAACCGAAACACTGATTTGACTTAACCATTCAACAACTTATCTTGAAAATGTCTTCACCACCAAAGGAAAAATATAATCAGTTTCCTCTGACCCTTGTTACCCCATTTTTACATTGGAAATTTGTTTATTGTCCATGTCATGTGACTATATGACCTATTGCATGTAGGTTGCAAGGCTTGTATAGTTATGTGACTCAGACTGAAAATAGCCAGATCCAGGTAAAGTTTCAGCAACAATGTACTTTTGTCGTGTCAGCGGATTAAAGACATGCTGAATGCTATGCTCAAAATTTTTGAGAAAAAAATCATATTCCTATTGAGAGGTCGTTCAAGTTGGCTGAGCCATCTAGTCCAAGGCTACCCCATTGCGACACCTGTTGGCGAATTCCAACTTTTCGATACGGAATAGACTCTGACCCTACAGCCCAACATAAATGTCCAAATATAAAAAAGGGTCAGAGGAAACTCTGATTAGTTAAACAAAATATGTTGCACAAAAAGTGAAGTTTGTAATATACCAAATATTCACAAAAAGTGAAGTTTGTAATATACCAAATATTTCCAGTGCTTTCATTTGTTCTGACAAATATTTGCAGACACAAGGATCACTTCATGATTTCATGTCAAAATTCATGAATTTTTATCACCATTTCACAAATTGCGACTCTGGAGGGTTGGCAGCTATGCTAATACACCAGTCATCTTAAAATTCTTCCTATTGACTCCTAAAGAGGAAGTCATATCTTGAAAATATTGATATCTCTACTTCCAAATGGGTGGCAATATCATCATTTTGGTTTTCACCTATAGATTTCTTATGATGCCTTGTTGGTCCTAACTGAAAATTGTGCTATTCATACAGTGAATATGGCTGCCACAACAGATGTTTTAAAAATCTTGCTTCCAGAATGGATGATCATTATAACATGTGATTTGACCACATGATTTGAAATGATGTCTATTTTGTCCTAAATGAAAATGGTGCCAGACTGACATCCAATAAGTGAACAAGGACAGCTAATTTGAAAATTGTTATTTCTCAAGAATATGAGATGGTCTCAGCACTAGACTGTTAAAAGGAAGAAATGGTCTTGTCATGAATTCCAGGACATTCTATGCACCCAATAGTGTCAGTCCTTTTGAGGGACTCTTGTTTTTTTTTTTATTGGTCTGAAGGTGGCATGATCATCTAGCAATTAGCTGATTCCAAACATACCTTTAACACTTATCATGTACCACAGAGAATTTAATAGATGGAACATCAATTTAGCAAAATTTGCATGCCTGTACAATTATGACACCCCCATCCCAGCAAGTAAAATACTTTGCACTATTCAAAATAACTCAGTGTAATGACTTTGGAATACTTTCACTATTGCCAAGTGTGTTGGATTGATCAATTTTTGATTATATATATGATTCTAACTGTGTTTGACCAATCAATGTAAATGGTAATTAATTGCTCTGTCATCAGTAATAAGTTCATTTTGCATTTAGATTCACTGTTACTCTTTTTCAAAGTTAACTGTATTGTTAATAGAGGAATAATTGCTATTTTAAGCATAATTTTGGGTATATACTTACCATATTGTCTACTCTTCATATAACCACTAGCCCTGTCCTGAAGGTCAAGTTGTGGCTCATGTGAAAGTCTTTGTTCCCCCTCTCAGGCAGATCTTAGATTGAGGCCAGAGTTTTCAAGTTCTGTCAGATTTCATATGAATTATTTCTGACTCTTTCATCTGAAAATAAAGAAATTTGTCAAATAGTACAAATATTTTAAATATATTTTTTAATGTTTAAATCTTTTCTTATTGATAGGGTGGTCCTGCAAATACTGGAAGAAGCAGCAGGTAATGCAAAGACATTTCACAGAATTTTACTTCCTCATTTTTAAACTAAAAATATAATAGGCTTAAACAGCATTGTTCTTGTCAAGTTTTACAGTATGTGTAGGTCTTCCATTGTTCAGATACTTTAATTTGACGATTGTTCTTTTGTAAATGAAATTTAAGTCAGAGTGAAAATAAAATATATTCACATATAATACATCTTTACTAGGAAATGTTAAAAGAAGCATGAAATTTGCCTTCGCATATAATACATCTTTACTAGGAAATGTTATAAGAATCATTAAATTTGCCTTGAATTATAATAGTAGTGTAAGGCGTGTCTTGGCATTGTGTACGTTTAAGTAATTTATAACTCTAATATGGATCTTGTATTTTACCAGTAACCCAGAAGGTGAGACAGAAGCAACTCTTGTCTACCTGAAACAGCAGCTGGCAGCAATGGAGAAGAAATTGTGAGTTTTCTTTCTTTTCTTAAAATGTTTTTGTATGGAGGCTAGGCATCAAATCTTGATGGCTCTTTTTTTTTGGTTCATTTTTTGCTTATAACATAATAAAATGTATTTCAAGTAAATAATTAAGTTTAATGCTGTTATATTTAGTGCTCACTGTATTTTTGAGGTTTATTAATGGTAATGCTGTAATGGCATATTTTTGTTTTTTCATCATTAGAGATACATTCTGCAGTTTTTGTCAAATCCATCATTCTGTCACATTAATGTTAGGGAAATAAACTTCTTTCTCTGAAACTCCTACCTAATGAATTCAGAAGTTCATCTGTCAGTTATAAATATATGTCGCTTAGCAGTGCTGGGGCCCCGAGTGGCCGTGTGGTCTAAAGCGCTGTCCGTTACGGACCACTGCCATCTCACCTCTGTCTGCATGTGTTCGAGTCTAAGATTCGGCAAATGTAGTTATGTGAGAAAGCTTGCCAGTAGCTTCTCGTGGGTCGGTGGTTCTTTCCGGGGTTTGTCCGGGTTCTTCCTCCACCATTAATACTGGCCGCCATGTATAGCCTATATTGTGCTGAAAAAATGGCGTTAAACAATAAAAAGCAAAAAAAACTTAGCAGTGCTGCTATCCAGCTAGCCATTCCTGTGGTATACTGGTCAAATGGGACTCTGAGTCTTGTAAGTTTCACTGCACATTCCATTCAGGTTGTTTCCTTGCCAACCATCAAGCTGGCCACCAAACTAACCAATTAGCAATGCCACTTACCTAGCCAACAATTAAAATGGCTGGCCAGTTAGTTATTCACAGCATATTCATTACTATACCATACAAAGGGATGATGTCATAGCCTTATGAATGCTACATACATGTAGATCTTCATTTTTGGCAGTCTTTGATTGAAATGTTTCCAAAAATCAAATTGACAATTCAAGTTGCTGCACAGTGACATTAAATTTATCTTATCCAGTCCCTTCTCTTTCAACAGCACTTGGCAGCTAATCTGGAGAAGGCAGATATTTTTGCAGAAGAATTTTGTTTTACACTGCAAGAGGGCAGTGAATAGAGTTTGCAATCTGAGATCTCATGATTTTATTCGAGGCATTTTTTAGTATCCAAACCGAATGCAAAATTCTTTCCAGTTAATGACCTCATTAGGCTCCACAAGTGTATAGCTGTGCAATGATAAAAAAAATGGCATCTGCACAGTTAGGATTCCATATTGAGGAGGGAATTTGTGGTTAGCATAAACCTAACTGATTGTTATTTCAATGTCCCAATTCATCAGGATTCACAAAATTTTCTTTAATTGACTTGCAAGGATCAAGATAATCAATATTTTGAGCTGCCATTTAGTCTTGACATCAGTTCATGGGCATTTTTAAAGATCATCACTGCATTGTCACGCTCTTCAGTTAGTCTTCATCAGGAGTGACTGCAGCATACTTGGATAAGATCCTACAAAAATTTATAAGTTTGTCTTTGTTGAAGGATCGAAACAATGTTTTCTGCTTAGATCAGTTCTGTTATCTTAAGATGAAAATCACATCTCTTCCCATCTCATCACTTAGACCACCTTGGTTTCACATTTCAACCTTGTTCAGCTTCCCCACATGCTTGGCATGGAATATCCGGCTTGTAAAGTTTATTTTATTTCCAGTGATGTTTTTTTTTCACATTTACTCAGTTTGCTTAATGAGGCAGTTTTTGATTTTTCTACATTGTTTATTGCACCCATTGGAGCGTCTCTTTCTAATGATCTCAGTAAGCAAGATTTATGATCATTGGGTTTTCAGCAGGAGACATGATATCTAGTCCTCGATGAAAATTGTGCCACTTGCACAACCAATATGACCAGTGGAGCAGCCATCTTGAAACTTTCGTCTTTGGTAATTTCTGAATGAATAGTTATTTCAACCATTGTTGGTCGTAAATGAAATGGTACTTTTGAGGCAATCCATGTGGCTGCTACAGTGACAATGTAGAAAATCTTATCGTCATTGAATGAATAGTCGCTGAGAGACTTCTTCCTATGCTAATTGGTCATGAATTTAAAAAAATAATGCCAATCTAATCTCCGATATGGCCCTCTTGAAAATCTTGTCACTATTTCTAGATGACTGGTCATATTGTTAATTGTGCTTTTGTCTAAAAGACCTTGTAATATCTAGTTGGTCCTAAATGGAAATGGTGCCAGTCTTATGTCCAATATCGCCACCATAGCAGTTGTCTTTAAATTTTGTTTGTTATTTCTAAAAGGAATGGGCAGGTGTATCAGCACTGGATTTTTACAAGACCTAAGATATTATATTAGTCCATTGGAGATGGTTTTCAACACTTGGCAGCAGAATAGAAAAAAAAACTTCTCTTTAATTTTGGGAAGTTCTTTAAATTGACGAGAGCACAAGTCTATATCAGGCAATCAAGATTGCTCTAGTTTCACCATGCAGAGTGAGGGTGTTGCATACTCTTTCAGTATCTTGAAATCAGATGGGATGGTTGAATGTTCATAAGGATGCAATGTGGTTTCATAGCTAAGAAAACATTGCCATCCTTCACTTTCTCACCTCAATTCTTATATTCAGAGGCAGCAAAGCAAGATGCATTGATTGAAGCTGAAGAGGATGGATCCAATGTCTTTTGTTGGCCAAGGAAAAAAAAGATAAACAATGGCTGCATGGGTAATACAATTAACATAGATGCCCAGAGTGGTCTAAAGCGCTCACTATTACGGATCACTGCCATCTCACCTGTCTGCATGGGTTAGAGCCTTGGGCTCAGCCAATGTGGGTACTTTAGAAATTTTTTTCAGTAGCTTCTCATGGGTTGGTGATTCTTTCCTGGATTTTCCCTAGTTCTTCCTCCGCCATTTATTCTGGCCACCATTTATTGCCTATCTTGTTCTGAAAACTGGCATTAAACCCTATAACAACACCAACAACAATCAGCATACTCTGACAATTTCAACCCATTAGACCCATCTCGGCAGGCTTTGTGCTCAAACATAGGTTAGTAGTTAATGGCTCGCACAATCAGCCTTGTCAAGTTTTTATCTCCATGATCTGGGACAGTTGAATCGGGGGAATTCAGCTGTTGTTGCCTATAGGACCCTCCAGACCTAAATGAGGTCATCACAACTTTGTCTCAAGCTTGGATTCACCACCTTTGCTTGATTCACCAGGATTTTTTATCAGCAAGGAAGTTTTTAATTTCTTCATACATGTATTGCCACATTGTGTTAAGTGACTTTTGATTGTACGTCTTTGTGTTGAACCTTCTCAATGGGAATCTATCCATATATGCCCATCAAAGAAGCTGGATGCTGTTCATTGTCTTGTGGTGCTTTGTTCACTACTAATTTTATTGGAAGAATTTGTCAACAGAGACGTAAATTTGTTAGTAAATTCTGTTTCTCGGTGAATAACCAAATCAGATTAATATTAAAACCTTCCACACTTCCTCATCAATGAGAATATCTTGATGTATTGTGCAGACTCAACTGGTCATCAATGAGAATATCTTGATGTATTGTGCAGACTCAACTGGTCATCAATGAGAATATCTTGATGTATTGTGCAGACTCAACTGGTCATCAATGAGAATATCTTGATGTATTGCGCAGCCTCAACTGGTTAACATGGTTGATGGGGATAAGAGTTTCTTGCTTTATTTATATGGTATGTAGATGGGAAGGAAAAACTTCCTGTTATACCTGGATTCAAGAGGTAGTACATGTTTTTTTCACAAGCATTTTGTTTGGTAAGTCCTCTCCTAGAAAAGTATTTGCCTAAAATGTACATTTTCCCCTGTAATGGACCGTATGATTCTCAGTATGATTATTTTTGTAGGGTACATTCCCAAGTCATGCCTGTAGCTGGCTCTGTTTCCAGTTCAGGAAGAAGCTATGGCAGTGGTTACAGCAGTGTAGGACATGCAGGTGAGATATCAAATATGTTAAAGTTTTTAAGCTGGATGATATTGGAGTAGGCATATTCTTCATTACAGTAGACAGTATTCAAGGCCAAGTTGAAAACCTCATGCTCATAGCTTTTATTTGGATATATTCAGTCTCAGGGCAGATATCTTGCATGCTACCAGTCCACGTGGTGCTATCTGTTGATTAGCATTTGACATTTTAAAAATTCACTCAAAGAGTAAAAGACCCAATATAAAACCAGATCATTTGTACACATTATACAATCTGTTGAAGGCTACCTTTTCTAAATTTCGCTTTAAAAGAGTGTAATTCTATTTTTAGTTGGCAATAAATTCGTTACCCAAAATTTTAAATAGGCCACAATGGATGACCTATTTCAAATTGGTTGTAAGATGATCATTTTATATTGAGGTCTACAAAGAATACATTTTTTAATTTAATTTTGGTAGGAATGTAGCTTTAACGCGTTCGACCCCGGCACTATTATCAGCATTATTGATGCTCTGCCCAAGTACCACTAAGCACTTACATTTATGGATCACTGCCTTTGCATGGATTCAAGCCTTGGGTTCAAGAAAGCTTGCCAGTAGCTTCTCGTTTGTCTGGTTCTTTCTGGGGTTTTCATGATTTTGTCCTCCATTTATACTGGCACCATGTATAGCGTCTCCTGTGCTGAAAATTGGCATTAAACCATACAAATACAACAAAACAAGAAAAATATAGTAATATTAGATAGCTATATTTCCTGAAAGAATCTTTTATGCCTTTAACTGATTTCAGCATTCACTAGCTTTCTACGTGTTCCAACCAATGAAATGTATCAAATGTCAATGGAACTTGACAAAATGTCAACTTGCTTCACCAAACAAATTTATAATGTATATTTAGTTTAAAATTAAACCTCATCTGAGATCCAATATGTTGACCACAGCAGCCAGTTTAAAGGATCACTTCGTGGTCAAAGGAGAAATGGTCTTATCTGGAATTCATATAAATTATTTTCTTCAAGGGACTGGTTTTTTTTATTTTTATTTACATACATACACATATACATACATACATGCATGCATGCATGCATGCATACCACACACACACACACACATATATATATATATATATATATATATATATATATATATATATATATATATATAATGTTCATTGTGTAGGTGCAGTTGGTGGTGCTGCTGGCTATGCATCTGGTACACACACCAGTGGATATGGCAGCTCAGTTAAGCCAGGTATTAGTCGTCCTTCCAGTGGTTACACATCAGGTACTTACAGCTCAAGTGGCTATAAATCTGGAAGCTACACACCAAGTGGTTACAGTTATGGATCAGGTGGCCACACAGCGGATTCCTTGATGGCTGCTTACTACTCTGCATACCATACAGGAAGCCAACCTCGCACTGGAGGAGGATCAAGTAGAATTGAGGATGCTTACAAGTTTAGTAAGTTTCAGTAGCAAGTTGAAATCCAAATAAAGTTGAGCATATTCTTTTATGGCACCGGAATATACATTAATAGAAAGAATTCAGGCTATCCTGGGACATACCTGTTTGGGAATAGATAATTCACACAAGTTAAAATAATATTTACTGACAGCCATCTTGAAAATCACTATTACTCTTGAACAGAAGGTCACACATAGTTTTCATGAAAATGACTTGTATATATTGTTGGTCCTATCGATACTACTCCTGTATGGATATTCATATTGGCATGGGGTTTTCACTAAAGACTTTTGGAAATGTCGACTTGGTGCTGAGAAATAAAAGTGCCAGTCTTAAAACTAATTTGGACATTACGGCAGCCATCTTGAATATCTTCAGAAACTAGAACAATGAAGAACTAATTTTAAGTGTTAAAGATTTTCAGGCACATTTTTCCTTGTGCAAATTTGCCCCCATTTTTGCAGTGAGTAGCATATCTGGACAGTAATTTTCCAAGGTTGAAGGACTGCATAAATAAAAGACAAAAAAAACATCAAAAATAATCCTTAGACATGATATAACACAATCCATATTTTGGTGTGAAGAGATGTTTTAAGTGTTTGTTGGTGATGCACAAGCAAATTATAATTTAGAAAGTAAGTACTTCACCAAGTTATTATAGAATTTATAATTTATTAATTAAAAAGTAGATTTAACTCTTATTTCTTTCTTTCAGAAACCAGTTTGTAAAGCAAGCATTGAGTGATGAAATATTATGGAAAGCTTTTTTTGTAATATGTCGAAAAGTGAATGTGGGTTACTAAAAAAACGAGATTTTGCACAAGAAATATCTTCTTGCAAATCATGCATTCAGGCCCATCTGTTGTAAAACTTTACTGAACATTTTTTATAACAAAATTTTACTCTCATCTTGAAAATATTAGTCTAATTTAATAAATGCAACCCATTGATTGATCAGAACAGTTTTAGAGTTATATATGAATCCAGTTTCAAGCACATGTATAATTTGCAGAGTGAGAATGCCATTGTATAATTTGTAGGCAGATCCTGGTTCATGTTTAAAAAAGTTAATACAGCCGCAAATATGCCAGGGCAAGATGTGATAGCAGATCCAGTTCAGTACTTTTCATGGAAAGCACACTTTGTACATAAGCAAATATGGTTGCTATATACCCGGACATGTTGTGTCTGGTTTATTGTAGCGTCCAAGTTGATGGGTGAAACGGTTTTCTGTATATGTCATCGTCATGAACAGTTTGTTTTGATTTCATTGCTTATATTAACTAAACCCCTTCCTGTGATTTAAAAAGCTGTCACCCCTTATGGTTAGCTTCACAAAGCTTGTAGTGAATTGCTTCCTCAATCCCAAGAATGATCACTGAATGCTGTATAAAGTTTCTCGACAAGCAAAATAGGATATCCATTCCCACGAATGAAACTTGCACGAGTCAACACCTGGCAATATTGGATCGTATATATAAGCATAAATTCACACCCAATTATTTTGAGAAATAATAATTATTTTTAATTATGCAAAACTTTTTGTTTTTGTTGCTATTTCCTTTTTGCGGAGTTTAAGTCTCTGCAGCCGTAACACGGGATTGATGGCAAAAGGAAAAGGTCAATGAGTAAAATGCACAAATATTACTTACCCCGCCTGGATTCCTTCTTCAAAATATGACAGCCAGTTGTAAATGAATTGACGAACTTTGCCTTGATACATACATCGCAGAACATCAGTTTTTATCATATCTCAGCCACGGACGCCCAAGTTTCCAACTGTCTAGAAATTTTGGGGAATTTTTGCCCCGTTCATCATAATGTGGTATTGCTCTTGAAGCACTACATGTAGATGATGTTAGACTGCAAGATGTATCATCGGTTCATTGACTGTATTGTCTGATGAATTTGCACTACATCCAAACGCGGTTAATTTTTTTAACTTAGGATGAGATGATGAACACGCAATGTCTAACTTCGTTTGCACATGATAATGTTGCACTGGCAACAGATATAATTGTGATTGAGATTTTTTCCATTTGCTTTGTATTTATACACAGTAGTTGGTACTTCAAAGGTTATCAGTTTTCTATGAAGGTTCAGCAAAACTATTGTATTGGTATATGTATTTTAAAAAACCCAGAAGGATTAGCCATTCAATTAATTTTATCTGTGCTATTCACGTCTTAAGAAGTCGGTCAGTTGTAGGTATAGTATGGTAGCATGATTGACTATCACAGCATACAGTATAAAAATATCCCATCTGGCCAAATAAAAAAAAAATCGCAATTTGCAACATTGGCGAAGCCCAGGACGATCCCTGCCCTTGATGTATTTTCATTATACTTTTGATCAGTTTTTGTAAACATTCATTGAGCAACATGCTTGTTCTGCCTTTTGATTAAAAAATTAACCCATTCCAGTTTTACAAAAGTGTGCTTTTGAGTGGGTGGGTAACAAATATAGCTGTGTAAATAAACAAAGTTTGAAATTTATGTGATTTCATGTTTTCATTTTCACACGTCTTGCAATTCCCTACAGTACCATTAGTGTAAATAGGAAACATTTTTCAATTTCAGTTTATTTGCTAAAATGAAGTACTGGTTGTAAGTTTAATATCACATTAAATGTATCATGATACAGTCCTACCCATTTATGTTGACATCCTCAGGCCCTAGGAAATATTTTTGACATAGGCTGATCTTGAGATAAGTGTTGGGGTGGGGTGTCTGAAAAAAGATACAATTTAAATTTATCAGTAAGGGATGACCTGTCGTCAGTGAGTAGCATTTACACTTTGAGAAAAAAATAGAAATTTTGAGTACATGAAGACAAAACCATGTGTGAATTACACTTTATATATTGACAAATTACATTTTGGTGACCGTTTTGTAATAAAATCCACCGTAAAATACTGCATCAGTTACATCTTGATATGAAAAACAATATGATATTCAATGTTGGCATTAGCACATGTTTGCATAGTTGTTATTTACATGCTTCAGATATATGACATGTACTTAAATTGGCCAAGATTTTGGTCAGTATGTTCCCATCTTAATGAGGCTACCAAGTAGATGGGGCTGTTCACAAGGACAAAACCTGTGAACAATTTGGTCTTGACAGTACATACTATTCTCCACTAGTCCTTTTGTATCCGATTATATAATGAACTTTAAAGCGACTGGACCAACCACTTATTGCAGCGACGTACTCCACACTTAAGTTTTTTTGGGTGCAAATTCTTTCGCTTTTGCGATGATCATACGATCTATGGGTAAGGTAGAATGTGCAATACGATTTTCATTGAACCATTTTGCTGTGGCTTCCTCCACTTCTTCAAATTTAGCAGTCTTCTGGTTCTTCGTTTAGCGAGTCCAGTTACCTTCAACAGTCTTTCTTTGTAAACTCTGCAGCTTTCATCTTTCCCGGCATCATGTTATGTTTAAGCAGAGATTTTGCGAGATTCTCCACCCTCAACTTCCTTAAAAGCCAGACATTTAGACTGTAAATTTAATCTGTTTTACACTGGTGTTGGTAGCCATCATACATATAAGTTATAAATGAAACTTTAACTGCACAATAAACTTGTTTTAATCACCGATCACTTTCAGAGGTCTCGGAAATGCGTAATCACATATTTGGACCCAATTTTTTTTTATATCTGGGATGCAGAAAATCACTTAAGCAGGAGTCCTCTGTAAACACCAATTTGCTGGACCACAAATTCATGGGCTTGCTCGTCCTGCTTCAGCCACCTGTTGAGTGCAAAATATGTTAATCAATTTATCATTTTAGCTGTGCTGATATTTACAGTCAGTTATTCAGTGGGTGAAAGCCCCCAGATATACATGCAGATGTACATGTCATTGTAAGAGTATATCTGAAGAACATAACCCAGAAGCTAGGCGGCAAGTTCAAAGAATTGACAAGCTGCAGAGTGGTGAGAAAATGTGCTGATATTTGCAATGACTGATTTCAGAGGTAGAGTGACCCATTTATGTACATGTACTTGTGTAAAAGAGTACATCAGTGAACAACTTTAGCTTTCATTATTACATTTGCTTAATTTACTTCTGGTAGGGAGACTGCAATGTTTACTGGTGGTATTCCTGTTTTTCTCAAAATTGGAGTCCTGAACAACTAGTTTTAAAATCCTAGCGATACTACTGTGCAGACTTTTGAAAATGCAAGAATCTATTAGATTTCATTGCTTTTAAGTCGCCGCGAGGCCAACTTGATAGTCCCAAACGAAAGCATGTTGTTTTTGTAAACAACCATGACATTAAAACCTGACGGCAAGATCAACAAATTGTTGAATAAAGTCCTAGTCGGAACTGATCGCTAGCCAACAAATGATTAGGCAGAAAAATTAATGCCTGGCGGTAAGATCAACTAATTGTTGAACAAAGTATGGGTCGGAACTGGCAGCTTGTTGATATAAATGATTAGAAAAAAAAGGATTTGTTCAAGCTGGGACCAAGGGCTTCTTTCTGTAAGTTTATTTTTTTATGTCGACATAAGCATGACAATTTTGGTGGTAATAGTAGGCCAAGGGACTAGGACTTTTCTTTTTTGTAAAAATAGGCGGGTTGTTGACATAAGATGTCGATATAAGTGGGTAGTACTGTAATATAATTACTTATTGAGCATTATTTTAAAAGGTGAAAAATGGTGATATGTCATTGTATCTGAAGATTATTTTAAAATAGATCAAATGTTTTTAACTTGCACAAGTTTGTAAAAATCATTAAAAATGGCAGTTTAATTAGCGCTATATATATATATATATATATATATATATATATATATATATATATATATATATATATGTGTGTGTGTGTGTGTGTGTGTGTGTGTGTGTGACTCAGTCGAATCAAGTTTTTTGCAAAGTTAGATTGATCAATAAAGAAGAAAAAATTTATGTTTGGAAAAAATGCATTTAATTTTTTGGGTATTCTTTGATGTGAACAAACTTTATGTTTGAAAGAAACTTGCATGGTTGTAAATGTGAAATTTTCTGTTCAGGAGTTTCCTGAGACTATTTTGATCCAACAATATTGCATGTGTAAAGATACTGGTCATTAACTAATTAACAAAAAGCAAAAAACCAACACATTTTGTAAATTTAAATTTTTTTTTTATTTTCTTGTAATACCAAGTGAAAAATTGAAAAGAACTTGCAGTATTGGGAAATTGTCCTAAATAGTTCTAAAAGTTTATCACAAGACCAAATGTATGAAGTTGCAATTGAATTCCAGTGGTATTCCAAGTTAGTTCTAATATTGAATGTGTTGATATACCTGTAGTCTCAGATTTGCTAACATGCCAGTGGTCTATTGTGTGATTATGTGCAATGTTTTTTGATGTATCACAATAATGTAAACCAAAATGTTCTTGTCTGAATTCACAATAATTAATGTTTTTATTGAAGAACATTATTGATGAGCACTTTGTTATTAATAATTTGAATAATTAAAGTCACCTAAATAAAACAAAACTGAATGCAACAATAAGGATTCTACTATAGATGTTAAAGCAAGACTGAATAATTTTTACATCAACAAGATTTTGTACCCCTCTACTTGATTCGGGTCACACTTACCATTTCGAAAAACTCTCTCTTCCTGACTGGTTTTCCATTTTGGAAGCTTACAAGGTCAGAATTAAGACTTGTTTAACTCAAGTTAGATAAACACGTTTACCGTATTTGCTGGCCTATATGATGATACTTTTTGACAAGATAATCTTAGCTTCATCTTGTACTCGGAATCAGCTAGACATCTGGATTATGTCATCCAAATCATTTTATCATATTTTCGTATGGAAAATAATTCTCCAAGAGTATGAAGAATAATGTGCAAAAATTATTTCATTTTGGGGAAGAGATGGTGTTTGAACCAATATAGGATTTCACTATTTTAAACAATTACATGATTGTCAGTATTAAAAATTAACATGTCAGATGTAATTACACTAAAGCAGCATGCACCAGTAATGAACATTGTTTAAATTTAATTATATATATGTACGTTAGAATTTACAAGTTAGAAATGAAAAACCAAGACAGTCATATTCCACCAATTTTCTTCTTGCACCTAATGATTAAATAATCTGTATGTCCCATTTAGAAACATTGACAGACATGTCTTCATAATAAATAAATGCATTGTTCACTTACCTGATGACTGATCTTACTCCTGTATAAGTGCAGTACCATATTCCATTATCAATTAATACCACTAGTTGAGCCATTCCTTTTGATTTTGGTTTCCACTAATATTAAAAGATTCACATGACTTTGTAGGGTATTTACATGCTAATTAAATATCCTACAGCTGTATTCAGTTATTCCAAGATAACACCTGTTTGAAATCAAGATTTTGCAGACTGGATCAGATTAATGAGGCTACCAATAGGGAAATGAGGCTACCCGTGGGTATTATGAATATGGTACCGTATAGTTAAAGGAAATGCCAGGTAGTTTTTATTGTAAATATCTCGGCTAATGACATTTTTAAATTTACTGACAGAACCAAAAGCAGTTTAATATCCATCTAGCATGAGCAAAGATCAAAACAAATTGCTACCTAAGTACAGGAAGAGTCATGCACTTTAAACAAAATATTGTTTGTTGGGAATGGAGAGTTCATTATACTTCTAAAGAAAATCAGCATGTAAAAAAAAAGATCATTCTTGGGATTTAACCTAATGGAGGCTATATGGATATAACTATTGTGAATATTTAAACCTTGAAGGAGTATGGTATATATTTCATAGTTTATAATTATTGTTGCATTTATTAATATCTGTCTTTGACAAAAGCTTCAGCAACACTGGGGCAACAAGTAGAGAAAGAAAGATCTTCGAAGAGCTTAACTCTCATATATTAGAACAAATTTGATTTTGATCAAGAGGTGCAAAAAGAAAAATGAATTTTACAGCATTTATTATTGCAAAACTATTAATTGTAAATATATTGAGTTTAGAGGGTTTGTTGAATTTGAGGTCATTTAGTCAATTGAGTGTTGTGTAGTGTACAACATGTAGATACTGAAGTCATACATTTACTAATTCCCACATTTTGATTTCACATCCTTCAGTGTGATTGATTAATATGTGCAAAGTATTTGCCATTTATGTAGCTTGGAAAGAAAACCAGCAAGGAATTTAAAAAAATAATGAAGGTGAGGAACCCCAGTGGAATTGAGAGAAAGAATGTCATATATTTTCCTTTTTTGGAAGGCATATTTATCACATGAATAAAGATTTTTTTCTGAAAGATTCAATCTCATAATACATATTTTTCAATTTCCTTTTGTGTATTGTTATTTTCTTTTTGTTTGCAACCTATACAATTATGGATTACATTGAACAGAACTCCATGGATTAGGAAAATGTTTTGGCATTCGCCATGGTTTTATTACCTTTGTTTCTGAAATAAAATGTCTAAATACTTTCATGTTGTTTGCTTTTTAATGTCTTTATATCAGTAATAAATAAAAACTTGAACATTCAAATGCATATTTAAATAATGTTTGTTTTTAATGACCATTAATCCATCGTCAAAGGAGGTATAAAAGTCAAGACTGCACTTAAAGGCACTAAGAACAATGTCTCTCATTAAAAAAAAATATTATAGTCTGTGTCTACATCCCCATTTGTTTGTAACCCCCCAACGATTTCAGTAACGAAAAGCATAAACAAGATAAAAAGTCAATAAATCTGACTTGGTTCATTCATTGATTTATAATTTTAACCCGATTGCGACCAGGGTGTGCATAACACCTTTAACATCTGCGCGTCTGATGCTTAACGGAAGTTTTGATACTAATACGACACCATATTGCACACAATTCGGGCAAGTTTTTTTTTTTTCCCCCGCAAATAGTGACGTCGTTGCTCCTATTTGGCTGCTCCCGGATACTTCCGTCAATTATGGTAAGGTCAAGAGTTATATTCCTTTGCCACCTCTAAAGTCTACATGCATATTGACGCATCCGCCCCTTTGCTGAAAATGGACTTGACCAGGAACTGGAAATTGATCTCGAAAATGGCCGTGGTTGTAATGAAAACTTGCGTTAAGCATCAGACGCGCAGACGATAAATGCGTCATGGACACCCTGGTCGTAATCGGGTTATAAATTATAAATCGATGAATGAACTGAGTAAGATTTATTGACTTTTTATCTTGTTTATGCTTTTCGTTACTGAAATCGACAGGGTCGGGGGTGTAGACACCGACTGTAATATGAACAAACAATGAATACAAAAAACAGGACACTATCCAACTACATGTATACGTAAGTCCACGTGGGTATTAGAGAGGTGAAGCTGTCTTTGAAAGGTTAGCATGTGCGAAAATACTCGACAGTATTGCTCGAGGGTAGTTGGCCATACAAACATTGTGGAAAATTAACTTACCGGTAGCAAGAATGGTTTCATGTTGATTCATTTTATGTCCAAACACCTAATGAGATCCATTAGGCTAATTGTGTGGTTTCTTCCTTACGATTGTGACCGTGATTGACAAGGTCGATTGCGCACCTAAATGTACGCATTAACAATGATCAATATTTACAGCAGATATAAAGAAGCGCAGCCGCTGTCATCAGAAGAGTCTACAACTGTCACATATGCACGTAGACATTTATGAACGTGAGTTGCTGACGTGGCCATAATTGTTATAAGTGGATCTTGGGGGAAAAAAAATATCTGACCTGTTACGTTCTTGACCACAAGTGCTCGACGCGAGTTTGAGGTGAAGAAAAGAAAGAAAAAAAAACAATCTAAAGGAACAAAAATCATACAGAGTTACAAAAATACCTTAGATTACCATTATGACCCATTCTGACAGTACCCTCTCTATCATACTATATAAAAAGAGAAGGTTCGTAACTTCCAAATACTTGGTTGCACCTATTGCCCTCGATTTCATTCTGCTGTTTCCGTATTTAAAAGCACACGACCATTCTCTGTGGCTTGTTTTATTCCAGAGATATTTTTCTATTCATCAAGGCATCATTGACTTTCTACGTTGTACCAAACTGAAGTTGCGGCTTCCGAAACGTGCGATTTTCGCAAATTTTTCCTCTTTGGACAATCGGTGAAAAGAGAGCTACGTAACATGTGCTACGTTTGCGGTTCTACGATACGTTAATTCTTTAATTACAGAACAGTGTTAAATGCAGAAGTAACTTTTTACTTAATAATAACTCGATTCAACTTTAGAAATCCTGTTCCATGGAAGAATTAGACATTTTCAACTTCACTGCACATATCGTAAACAAGCGACTCTATTTTCAAAACAGTTCAACTGTCACTGTTAGGCACTCACGTCAACGACGAAATATTAGTTAGTTAGTTTTGCCCGTCACCCCTGCCAGGGTATAGGCCGCCCACAAAAGATCGCCAGAGGCTTCTGTCCTGTGCCATCCCCTCAAGCTGACCCTTCCTCCCACAGGCTTCCAGTTTCTGATTTTTCTTTTGTCGACGTTTTTGTAGCAAGTTGGGTTTTACAGGGTCGGGTTGCTAGCCCCACGCCCAACCCTCCTCCTTTTCCACCCGGGCTTGGGACCGGCGATGGCGGAGTTTAACGACGAAATATGATTGGCTCAAAAGTTTATTGTTAAACAACATCCACGCATCAGATATTTTGACGTTGACGTGTGTGCTGAAGTTGAATCGAGTTAATATTAAGTAAAAACTTACTTTTGCATTTACCTTGCGATGGCCACAACTATTACTGGTTGATCCTGACAATTTCAGGGTGTAGTATCCTCTTATGAAAAAAACGACGAGGACATACTGCAATACACCGTGATCAGGCAATTATTAAGCGATTTAATCGAACTCTTTTCTGAGCGGTTATTTTGATATCAGTATGCAAAAGAAAATAATTCAAAGAAATATAAGATCTCGATAATGGGTTGCAAGATTTCCAAGTGTGATAACTGCGTGAAATAATGAGATGAATCGAACTACTGCGTTGAAACCTGTTAAAGCGATCACAAAGAAATATATACATACACAACATGATTTTTTTTTTATAACAACAAGTACTGTGTAATGCTACTGTAAGTCACTTAGATGAACCGGTTGAATTTGAAGGAGGTAAAGAAAAAAGAGCGATAGATCCTATCTGGAAAATTACCACACACAAAATTTCTAGTCTAGTAAGATCTACAGGGCCAGACCTGCTATAGGGGCCCAGCGGGCCCGCCCCCTCCCCACTTAAAAAAAAAACAACCTATTCACTGCTTTTGATAAAAGATGCAAAGGGGGTTCCGAATTTTTTATTTTTAATTTTTAATTTTTTTTTTTAATTTATTTTTTAGTGTTTTTAAAACATTGCAGTTTTTAGTCACTTTTGTTAGATCCCTTTTTCAAGGTTCAGATAGCACCAGATTGCACCATTTTGCATCCTTGAAAAAAAAAAATTCGGGGGGGGGGGGGGGTCATGCCCACGTACCCCCCCCCCAGAAGGCTCGGCGCTTCGCGCCTTCGCTTAACCCAATAATAAGTTTGGCCGCCCCCCCCCCCCCGAAAAACTTAGGTCCGGCCCTGATCTACGATTCTACGGGTAGACCTGCAATATGTATACAGATTAGATTCAACTGCTCATCAGCGTTGATTTACACGTGAACAGTTACAAGTAATACCAAAGGATACACAATTACCACCAGGATAATTTAACTAGCACATCGACTTCGATTACACTCAAGACAGGTCAGCATCGTATTTTCACGCGTATGACCAAGACTACTATCTTTTCTGTCTGTTTTAAATTGTCCTGGATCATTATTTGAATACTTCCACAACACTACTGTCACAACTCACGCAATGATTATTCTGTTGTTATTTCAGCATAATTATAAATTCAGCATCAATATCAAAGTTGCGATTATGTTTTGTCACAAAGTTTATAACCAGCTATTTTTTGTCTTTTCTTACTAAATCATCACTAACAAGGTCATTGTTGGTGTCAGTAACATTTTAAAAAACCCTCTGCAGCTGAGTTATTTTCCTAACTCGCGACACTGTGAGATAGACTGTTTGACCACTCGATACGATCACCAATAATCCAAACAACTATCAGAAATAGTTAACCCTTGAGATGAATGGATTGTCATTGCGTATCCCAGTGTCCATGGAGATTTGTCAGCGCGTAGTGCAATCTCAACAGAACTGATATGAAATGCGACAATATCATTGAATACGAGATTCTGTTTCTCCGACGATCCTAATGTATCAACTTAAATATTATGTCATGTATCAGCCGATCTATAATATAACGGTACAGGAAATTCTGAAACCTTTTCCTTATGTAACTGAAATAATTGCTGCTGAAGTGTATCAAGAACTATCTTTCTACTTGCTACTATCAAATTGTTTCGGTTGTAGTCTGATTAATTTCTTAAATCTTAATTTTGGATCATCAGTTATCTCGTAATAATCTACAAAATCCTTCAGTCAATCATACAAAGACAATCCAACAAATGGTGGCGGTTGATGACACTGTGTATATTTCATCCCAAATTATTATTCCATGTATATATTTCTCGCCAATTCAATCAGGAGTCCATTTATCTCCCTTGTATTGAAAAAAGCTACAAGTACATGCCTTTAGATCTCTCTCTCTCTCTCTCTCTCTCTCTCTCTCTCTCTCTCTCTCTCTCTCTCTCGCAAGTCTGTCTATAGGAGTTAAGACAACTAAATCCTAATTATGTCAAAATAATTCGACCACTCGAGTTGTTTTACCGCAACCACCAGGTCCATTTAGATAAACATTCTTATGTCTGGATACTGGATCGGATATAGATGCCGCAGATGATAATTCTGATGTTTTATGTTTTTTTTACTATAAGTATCTTCGATTTCAACATCTGCGGAACCTGTCTTGTTTTATTCTCCACGATCCCCACCGTGCATCAGTACTCATAAAACGAATAACTAGTTTTGTAGTTAGACGTTCTTCGTTAGACAAGTAGGCGTTTTGTCGACTTACAAATATGTCTCTCTTTGTTACATCTGTGATTATAATTAATTGTGCATAATTGTCCTTTATGATCATATGCTCTACCTTGAGTAAATTTACCAATTATTCTTCTATCGAGATCCTTTGATTTATCATCATCGTTTGGTAAAATAACTTCGGTCCGCTTCCGATTTGATATAATTGCCTCACCAATCAACGATCTCAGTAGTTTACAAGCAATCAGTATTTTTACAATCAATCATGCATCGTAATCAAAATACTGGAGCCTAGTATTTTTCAGAGAAATGCCTACGAAACCAGACAACAGATCGGATGAAGACCCTCAGCAAGCTCGAATGAAATATTACGAGCGAATCCGGTTAGATCGAAATCAAGTAGTGGTCCATTTATTGATACTCTGGCCATTTTGTGCGTTGGATGTCCAAACCGCGCAACATATTCAGAACACTCTCCCATCCATAAAAAAAGATTCCTGGATAAAACCCGACCATATCCATGGATATGGTCCTACTTGGTTTTCCACAATCCACGGTGTACGTATTCACAGCAGCTGAGCTGCATTTCTTCAAGAATTTCAAATCGTGTTGGTTTCCACCAATTTTTCTCTCTTGAAAAGTGAGTTACAACTGATGGAATGGTAAAACAGTTTCTCAGGAACTCGTCAATATTATCAGTTGAAAACTTCTTTGCAAGAGTCTTCGTTTCTTCATGGAGATACTCAAGGAGGTACATATCACCGTTAGGTCCTACATATTGATCAAACTTACATATTTCTTTAACACAAATACTTTCATCTGGTCTGTTAAGGGGTCGTCCATTTAGTACGTACGCATGGAGGGGGAGGGGTAACCCAAATGCGTACGCTTGCGTATGGGGGGGGGGGGGTCTACTGACAATGTACGTACGCATAAGAAACGGGGTGGTGGTGTAAATGCTCCATCGTTTCAGTTTTCAAATTAGTAGGTATACTGTATTGGAAATTTCTATGTTAATCATGCGCAGTGCAGTCTGGGATATCGCGCTGAACCTCAGTCTTCTGTGCACTAGTACATTATAGCATTTATGACATAAACTTGAATTATATACATATATTATATATAATATATATGTAGCCTCATTTAACTGAAATACAGCCTTTGTTTACGTTTATGTCAATTAAAATGTAGGCCTGAGTAGACAGGCTGGGATTCAAACTGCAGACTTTCATGCTGCTGCTGCTCCGACTAAAACTGTCACTGTATATTGGTGTACTATTTCAGCACATCAGATGTTCAGTCGACACACTTATTTTATCACATTCTTGCCATTACATAACCATTAACCAGATTAGACACGTTACATATTGAATCTACTTTATTGACGTCACAGATTAATCCGCAAAAACGCAGGCGCGCTCGCCGCTGAGTAATGCCCCTGCAGCATAGGTCAAGGTCGCGGGCTCGTGTTGCTTTCTGCCGTATTAAATCAAGTATTACTGCTAACTTTATTTTTATAAAGTAATTAATGTTGCAGATGAAATTCTTGACTAGAGTAACGCAAACAACTTATTAACCAATAACGGGAATGTGATAAAGACAAAATGTAAGCAAGCCTCGGCACTTGTGTATCCGCGGATGAACACGCATATGTACCTCGGCGGATACACTCGTGCCTGCGGCTTGTTAATCCCATGACAGTTTGTCATTATATTTTATAGACTATAGTTGACAAGTTCACAGAGTTTAAATTATTATTATACGTGAATAAAATATTGATTAAAAAAATCACGATGGATAATGCAGTCAAGTATAACTGTTTGTACAGAGCTGTGTGTAAAGCTAAATCGCAAGCAAGTAAACAAGAACAACAGAAAGAAACTAATCGAATATGGGAGAAAATAAAGCGTGGTGAAACTACATATGAATATGTTACTGCTGATCTAGCAAGTAAAGCGTTGGTGAGTAGAAGCAGTCTTCTCTCATTCTGGTCACGCGCACAAGCACCAGCAGCGACTGTATCGAAGCCTGAAGTGCATTAGATATCTGCTCATGCTGACGTTGACGCTCTAGCACCTGCAATGATGATTTTAGGTGCATCTGATGTGTTGCCTCTTATATCGGCTGGTGACGCTGCATCAAGTCCATCAACGTCAGCCATGCCTGATCCTACCAGGAAGATCACGAAAACAGCAGTAACTCCACAACAGACCAGTGTTCAACGTGAAATCTCTGATGCCCAAGAACAGCTACTAGCTTTAGTACATTTAAGAGATGCAGGCCTCATAACCAAAGAGTTAGAGAAGAAAATGAAGTCAGTTGAATTGAACCTGAAGCAAAAAAAAAAATGAAACTGAAGTGACTGCACCAAGAGGCCACAAGGCAGCGTGAACGCCGTCTCAAAATCAAACGAACTCTCGAAGACATAGTGGAGGAACAACCGAATCTCAGGCAAAAACTACGACAGTTTATAAGAGATACACATGGCTGACCAGCCATCACAGACGACAGCCCAGATCATTTCGAAGCAAATATTGACATTGCTTCGATTGGTGCCGCTGCCAGCGACCAGCGCCGGTCTCAGGAAATGCGATCGTGCAAGACGTTAGATGACCTACATAAAACTTTATCAAAACAAGGCTTTCATTTGTCAAGGTCGGGGACGTATCTGCGCCTTCTGACTAGACGATCTAGCTCAATAGAAGGTAAACGTCACATAAAGACCGTACCTGTAAAACTGATAAGAGCTGCCAATACCGCTCATGACCGTCACAAAGATGCAGCATTTGCGTTTGCATCTATGTCATACCTAGATGAAATATGCTCTATGTTTGGAGAAGATGTGTGCTTCTGCCTCAGCCAAGACGACAAGGCTAAAGTGCCACTTGGGATTCCGGCAGCGACAAAACAGGCGCCGATACTGATGCATCTCGAGTATGCGGTGCGTTTGCCAGATCACGACTTTGCTGTCGCGTCTCGCCATAAATTAATTCCATCTGTCTATGCTGCCTGTGTCGTGACTCCGGGGAAGTTAATCGACGCTGTGACATACTCCGGTCCTACATATATTGCAGTGCGCTCAATGAAACACGACAGCAGTACAGCTTTTACACATGGACATGATATGGAACGTCTTCGCTCAATTCCAAGTTTCCAGCCATTGATGTGCACAGCTGATGGTTGTGTGAAACCAATAGTGGTCGTGGCGAGTGATGGAGGACCGGACGAGAATCCAAGATTTCCCAAACCGTTACAGGTTGCAGCTGCTAGATTTATTGATTGGGATCTGGATGTGTATTTGTCAGGCACCCACGCACCACATCATTCAGCCTACAACAGAGTTGAGCGCCGGATGGCGCCACTGAGCCGAGAGCTAGCTGGACTAGTACTACCTCATGATCACTACGGGTCACATCTCAATGCATCAGGTAAAACAATCGACACGGAGATGGAAAAGAAGAACTTTGAGCAGGCAGGAAAAACACTGGCAGAAGTATGGTCCGCAGTAGTATTGGATAAGCATGATGTCTATGCAGAATATATTGATCCAGAAGAGCGTGAACCACCCAGTGAACCAGAAGTCAATTGGGTCACGCGTCACGTTAGGCAGAATCAATATTTTTTGCAGATCATTAAGTGTGATGATTCCGGCTGCTGTCGCCCATGGCGCACCTCATGGAAAAATTATTTTCCTGATCGTTTCCTGCCAGGACCTGTTGTACTTACACATTCTACCGCTGGTCTTAGCATTCCTGAGCCGGAATCTGTAAAGGATCAGACGCATGTATACTACACTTCACTTGCACAGCGGCTAGCTTTTGGAATCAAAATTCCTTTTAATGCGTCATTTGATCTGCATTGTCTGTCACTTGCACAATCTGAAATTATCAAGCGCACATGTCCTGTGTGCGGCGTGTATCACTCGTCGCAGGCCAGTGTAAGACGACATTAAAGCGTTCACACTACTGAGTCTACCGACACTGGGAACTTGAATCAAAACCTGGATGATGACGTCAACGAGGCTGTGGATATTGAGACAGCGGCCCAGCATAGTGCAGCTAATGCTGTTGTGATTCAGCCTGACGTTAAGCTTGTTGCTGAAATTCCTGTTATACGTAACCTGTTTGACTGGGTTCAGTCGGCGTTTATCTGACCTTTAGCAGACACTGGCGAACTTTCTAAAGGTTTAATAACATGCAACTTATTTCTTTTATATATATACAGCAGCTGAGGACTGTCTGTTTTACTCCGTTTCATTAAACATTTTGAATATTATTAATCCTGTGTCATTTCTGCGTGGATGAAATATTGGAAGTTCTATACTAGTGGGTGGGTGGGTGGGTGGGGGGTCATTCATAAGTACGTACGCATAGAGAGAGAGAGAGTGTGTGTGTGTGTGTGTGTGTGTGTGTGTGTGTAAAAAGTATGCATGCGTACAAGGGGGGAGGGAGGGATCAAGCTTTGTCTTATTTTTGCGTACGTACTAAATGGACGACCCCTAAGTTCTGCGTTTTCATCACTTTGAAATAGCCATCCTAATACAGAATCGTTTTTACTTGTTTCATGAATAAAATAAAAAATGTGTCCTCCAGAGTTCTGGGAATAAAATCTTTCAGTTCGATTTCGTGGAAATATTGTTACTTCTTTAGTCCACGCGTGCGCATTATGAACAATGATATTTACTGGCGCTCCTTTCTTTTTAAATGTCTTGAATCGTGTAAAATTTCTCCCGTTATCGTTGCTATTATTATTGGAAAGTTTAGTATTTTTATAACTTAGATACATAATTAATTCTAGTTCCGGTATTTTTAAAAATACTAATTCAGCTCACTCGTTTATCATTTTACGTCATAGATCAATTAACCCATTTCCACGTATCGCGTTTGAAAAATGTTCGATTACTCGCTCAGCTACACAGTTTATTTTTGAAAATTTCAGAGGAGCACGATCGTTAATGTCAGGTTTATCATTCAGTGCATATATCCTTTAAATAACCGCGGTTACAGGGTATGCTCGTATATAACATGGTTCATCAATCGCAGTCAACGTTCCAGGTTTGGAATTTTAACTTAACGCAGCGTTTTTTGGTATGAAAAACAGGGTCACGTTTGTCACGGATAATCCATACAGTAGAATCTGTTTCTGATTGAACAATACATTTTATTCTGAAAAATATCTTTCATCGTTAAGATGATCAATATTTTTTCGCTCGCTCATCGTTCATTGTAGTGTCAATGACTTTGTCATCGCTTATAATTTATAATGTGGACTATATGTGAGATGCCCCATTATCACGAAATTCTTTTTTTTTATCACTCCGAATAATATAGTTGTGTGTACAATTTGGCGGTAAAAGATACAGAGAGCTGAAGCGATATTATGATTGTTAAAAAATATAATGACAGTGAAAACGTTATAAGAACCCATGAAGATTACTTGTCTAGATTCTCAAGTAATAATTGAGACAAATAATATTATTATAAATGAGCCAAGAATTCCACCATCAAGAATTATGAAGCATCTCGTGATGGTGTAATCAGGCACTGTCTGTTGAAAAAGCTTTTTTTTTTTGTCAGTAATACTAGTTACTGTAGTGTCCTTTATTTTCGTTGGGCTCAATTTTCGTGGTTTTGTAAACAAAAAGGCCAACATCACTAAAACATTACTTCCATCTCTATGAGCAAAAATAAAACAACCATCAAGATTAATCAGTTTCGCCGTATTCGTTTGAGTGTTCAAACGAGTGTGGTGCAAGGGGTGCTCATGGAGGGGTAGCACCTCTGGTGGGAGTAGCAGTCGTATCCTCTTGGGGGTAGCTAGTCCACCTTTGGTCTTCACTTGGCACCCAGCTCTTACCTGTGGCTCCAAGAAGCTTTAGCATGCACAGCGGCCACACCACGGGCAACGGCTTCGACTGGCCGGCTAAACAAGGTTGAGGGTAACCGGCAGGTCTCAAACCTTCGGTGAGTCAGGGATTGTCACTCCTCGCATGTGAAGACTAGACCCGGCGGACTGCGCGGAGGAACCACCAGCTGGTCAACGGGCAGAAAGACGGACCCAGCAAAGCGTTGTGGAGCGCAAAGAGAACGGCAATACACGTAGGACGCCTTGATCATCCACTGCATCCAGTCTCCATTCCGACCGTCTTGACTACGTCATGCCACTGGAGAAAATGGAGCCTGGACGAGAGAGTGAGGCTGACGTAGCGCAACTCTCCCTCATTTTAATCCAATTCACGCGCAAGTCATTCATGTCGTTATCATCATCATCTGTTCCAAGTCCTGTGGCGATGGGCGAGCTGCGACGCGGCAGGTGTGGATGCACTGGCAGCCGTAGTGGCGGACCTGCACGCAGGCGGCTCAGGCCATAGGATCGTCTTCCATTGACCTGAAGCAGAAATGGATCTCGGCAGCCGTCTGAGCGACTAAGCAGACCTTTATAGGATAGCGCTGCTTACTTTCGTAGCCTGAGGAAGGGGCTAGAAAGGGTGCCCACAAAAAAGCCTGCTTCAACCACCCCGACCAGCTTACCGCGGCTGGAGGGAATCCCATTCTTGCGGTCGAAACACAAAGAAAACCCAAAAGGTTCCACTCACTCTTGGTGCGTGGAACATACGCACTCTACTGGATCGTGCAGAGGCTGACAGACCGGAGAGAAGAACTGTCCTGATTGCAAGAGAACTTGCCCGCTACAAGATAGAGATAGCAGCACTGAGTGAAACTCGCTTGGCCGACGAGGGCCAGCTGACTGAAGTTGGAGCTGGATACACCTTTTTCTGGAGTGGACGTGGCACTGTTGAACGTTGTGAGGCTGTTGTTGGCTTCGCAGTCAAGTCGAGTTTGGTGAATAAGATCTCTACCTTACCAAAGGGGATTAATGACAGATTAATAATAATGAGGGTACCATTACATGGAAAAAAGCAAGCCACACTCATTAGTGCTTATGCACCAACCATGACAAGCTCGGAGGAGGCCAAAGACAAGTTCTACGACGATCTGGAAGCCCAAATTGCTTCGGTACGAAAGTCAGATAAACTAATCATTCTTGGCGATTTTAACGCCAGAGCTGACGCGGACCATATCTCGTGGAAGGGAGTTATTGGTAGACATGACATTGGCAACTGCAACAGCAATGGACTTCTGCTCTTGAGGTTGTGTGCATCTTACGATCTTCTGATCACAAACACTGTATTCCGTCTGCAGAACCGTAATAAAACAACTTGGATGCACCCACGGTCTAAGCATTGACATATGATCGACTACATCTTAGTACGTGGGACTGACAGGCAGGATGCCCGGGTGACTAAAGCCATGTGTGGTGCTGACTGCTGGACAAACCACAGGCTGCTGATTTCCAAGATGAATCTCAGAATTAAACCTCCCAGACGTCCACAGGGAATCAAAGTCCCAAAGCGGCTCAATATCTCCAGGTTGAAATTATGCAACACTGAGCAAGCTCTGTCTGCAGCTATAAAAAGCCAGCTAGAAACCATATACTCTGACACCAACGACGTAGAGAAATGCTGGGCGGCCTTCAAACATCTGGTGTACTATACCGCATCTGAAACCCTTGGCATAACTGCGCTAAAGCACCAAGACTGGTTTGACGAGAACTGTGAAGAAATACAGTCCCTGCTAGAGGAGAAGCATCGTCTCCATCGTGCGTACAACATCGACCCCAAGTCCGCTGCAAAGAAGAATGCATTCAGCAGGGTCCGCCAATCTGTTCAGAAAAAAATGCAGATGCAGGACACATGGCTGAGCCGAAAGGCTGATGATATCCAATCCTTTGCTGACAGACACGACATGAAGAATTTCTATTGCGCTCTTCGTGATGTTTATGGCCCAGTTACAGCAGGCACAACCCCTCTATTGAGCACAGATGGCAGCACTCTGATAACCGAGAAGGAGAAGATACTGGAACGCTGGGCGGAACACTTTGACGGTGTCCTCAATAGACCCTCTTCCATCAATGATGAAGCTATCAACCGTGTACCACAGGTGGAGATCAACGAGAGACTGGCTGACCCTACAACAGTGTTGGAAACTCATAAAGCCATTAAGCTCCTGTCTAGTGGATAAGCTCCAGGAGCAGACTCCATCCCAGCTGAGATCTACAAGTCTGGTGAGCCTAAGCTAGTGGAAAGACAACAGAGATGTTCTGTAGGATGTGGAAGCAGAAACGCATACCACAGGAATTCAAAGATGCATACATCGTCCATATTTACAAACGCAAAAGCAATCGCCAATCCTGCGACAACCATAGAGGAATTGCTCTACTCTGCATCGCAGGTAAGATCCTCGCCAGGCTACTGCTGAACAGACTCACAGAGCACCTTGATCATGGCCTACTATCAGAAAGTCAGTGTGGCTTTAAAAAGGAGAGAGGCACAATCGACATGATCTTTGCTGCCAGGCAGTTGCAAGAAAAGTGTCTTGAGCAAAATGTCAAACTATACACCACCTTCGTAGACCTGACTAAGGCATTCGACACTGTCAGCAGGGAAGGCCTTTGGAAAATCATGGCCGAATTTGGATGTCCAGAGGTCTTCATTGAAATGGTGAGGCATTTTCATCACGGCATGCTTGTCAGAGTTCAGGACCAGGGCAACTACTCCGAACCCTTTGCAGTCACGAATGGTGTGAAACAAGGATGCGTTTTAGCCCCCACTCTCTTCAGCCTCATGTTCTCCGCAATGTTGATGGATGCTTTCAAGGACAGTGATGTGGGAGTAGATCTTTGTTACCGTATGGATGGGAAGTTATTCAACCTGAGGCGGCTTCAAACCAAATCCAAAGTCCAAATTGCGAACATTCGCGACCTCCTGTTTGCAGATGACTGTGCCCTCAATTCCAACACAGAGGCAGGCATGCAACAGAACATGGACCTGTTTTCCACAGTGTGCACTAACTTCGGACTCCCCATCTCTACCAGCAAGACTGAGGTTCTGCATCAGCCAGCCCCAGGAGAAGATTACATGGAACCATCTATCACTGTCAATGGCCAAAAGCTCAGAAATGTAGACAGGTTCACATACCTCGGCAGCACTCTCTCACAAGCAGTTCACACTGATGACGAGGTCAATACAAGGATTGCCAAAGCCAGTGTAGCTTTTGGCAGACTCCGCTCTAATGTCTGGGACAGGAGAGGCATCAGGCTTGCCACCAAACTAAAAGTCTAAGCAGCGGTTGTTCTCCCCACCCTCCCCTATGCTTGTGAGACCTGGACTGTGTATAGCCGCCATGTTAAGAAACTGAACCACTTCCACATGAGCTCCCTGAGAAAACTATTGAAAATTAGATGGCAGAACAGGGTGCCGGACACAGAGGTGCTCACGCAGGCTGGCATAACAAGCATCCACACCATGCTGTGCAAGGCACAACTCCGATGGGCTGGCCATGTCGTCCGCACTCCGACAGATTGCCTACCCAAGAAAATCTTCTATGGTGAACTGCAGCAGGGCAAGAGATCTCATGGCGGTCAAAAAAAGAGGTACAAGGACACCCTCAAGGCCTCACTAAAGAACCTAGGCATTGATCCTGACAGCTGGGAGAGTGTCGCTGCTGATCGATCTGCTTGGCGCAGTCAAGTTAATGCCGGTGTGGCAGCCTTTGAGCACAAAAGACTGGTGGACGCAGCTAAGAAACGTGATCTGCGCAAATCCAGGAACAGCAGTTCTGCAATTCACAGTCAACAACCTGCACATCCATGTCCCCACTGCAACAGACTATTCCAGGCCCGGATCGGACTGATCATCCATCTCCGGACCCACCCTCAATGAATCGATGACATTGAATGGTCCTCATCGACATCGATGGACAAACATCATCAACATCAAAGGAAGCCGACGCAGCCAACAAAACCATACTAATCGGTTATTAAAGTACATACGAATTATCTCGTACTTATACCACTTTCCATAATATTGCACCATTAGAACTCTCTGACTATAAAGGCGTTAACACAGTAGGTTAAGAGAGGTAAAATTCAACTTAGATTTCCCTCGGTTACTAGACTTCCTAACCCATAAGAAGCTGCGAACTCGGCTCAGGCGCTTGCTTAGCAGGCAGCTAATTATGCAGTAGAACCCCTGCTTCAGTCCAATAAAAGATTGACTTAAATAAGTATTAAACTTAATTTTTATATACTGATTATTGTATTATTTTCCTTTCTATATTAGTATAAATATTGTTTGAATACCTTATGCTCTTTTTTCTTATATTTGTTCTCTATCCTTACTTACCTCACATATCGATTTAAGGCAGTGAGTATAAAATTACTGCTATCGGATACTGTACCCTATCAAACGTGTGCGTTGAAACAAATATAAAATGATTATAAATCTTGCTTCAAATGGTTTTAAAAATAAAACAATACATGTCAAAGATACTATTTAGCTACCAAATGACAGTATTGACCTTGATTTATCAAATACAAGTAGCTTTTTTAATCTCTAGGAATAAAACACTAAGAAACGGGTGGGGGGGGGGTCATCATCATAAGTTGCTCATTTTTCGTTAGGGATTTTAATTCGTGGTTCGTGTCAACAACGAAACCCACGAAGACTGATCCCCCACGAATATTGATGATACTCCAGTATCTAATGTTTACTGTTGAGAAGAAAAAGTATTTCTGTCATAGTTGTATTTTCGAAACTTATTTCGGAGTATTTAAGGATGGTCTTGTGATCGTTCATATTAATGGTCACAAACTTGATAATTCTCTAGTAAAATGTACAAGCTGTTACACAAAGCGAAAATTCTGCATGTGGACATACCGGCATGTGTAAGACAGTTGAAAGGGGACCTATTAAATCTGAATACAGAGACTGATGAAGAAATAATATTTCAATAATAAATGAAGCTGGTAGGTATTTTGATATTGTCCCGTGCTCGGTACAATTAGCCGCAGAAAATATAACCAAATCCGCCTTTTCGAAATATGTTCAACGAAATATACTGTTTGAGTATGTTAGATATATACCTATACCTATATTTATTTATATTCTAAATCGTTCATCATTATTTAAGGGAGCTAAATCTATTAGGAATACGCATACCTTTTACAGGGAAATAATCGCGTTATGCTGTAGAGTTGTCAAGCATAAAAAAATTCTGATAGATATGATGAAATCTGACATTTTATACAATAAAATATTTTAATTTTATTAATGAAAAAGATTTTTGGTTGCTGTTTTACAGAAACGTTATTTTTCTCTTCTGGACATATCAGATTTCTTGCTTCATTTAGATTTTGTCAGCGATAATAATTAAGTAAATGAAAATATACGAATCACTAAAATTTCCTTTGATTTCCAAATATTAGTTAACTTATTTAGCATATAGCCCGTTTTAGTTATTGTGGCTCTGCCTCATGATAGAAATTCAACAACAAAACCATGTCACCACGTGGTGGATGCATTTCTGCACTCTCACGGGGTTGAGTTTAGGGGAAGTGTGTAAAAAGAGCCCCGTATGTCGGAGCTGTAGTAGTTTAATTACTGAACCCTAAACATCAGCAGAGAGGGTGCGACCTCAATAAGACTTCATCATAAAAAATTTGAAGAAAAAAACATTAATGACTGATAAAGAAACAAAACAAAACAAAACCTAATCAAATCAGAGAAACTCTCGGTCAGTTAGAGCTTTGGTTTTGGCGTTATTGACCTTATTTTTTTCCTTCACTTTTCATGGGAGGCTTTACTTTTAATGCAAATGACGTTTCAGCAACAATGTGGATTCGCCATTTCTGCTGCTTCACACACTATATCTTAAAATGTAGGTGGATCGTAACGTTCCAGCCGAATCGTAGCATTTGAAACTAAACAAAAGATCACTATTGTCTATGGATTTACAGTCGTGATGAAGAGTGCACCAAAGTCATGTGAACTTGACCCAATTCCAACATAACTGCTGCTTGAGTGCTTAGATCCAATATTCCCTTCACTAACTGATGTTATTAATACCTCTTTTCTCCGCGGAATTCCCCTTATTTTTTCAAAACTGCCATTGTAAAGCCTCTGCTGAAGAAACCAACACTCGACCATAATGATTTAAGGAACTACCGCCAAGTTTCTAATCTCCCGTTCATATAAAAAAAAATCTAAGAAAAAGTTGTTCTAACCCAACTTGTATCTCATTTTAATTCAAACAGTCTTTTTTTGATAGCAATGTACAGTCTGCATTTCGCCCTTGCCACAGTACTGAAACTACTCTTCTGGAACTAGTTAATGACATTCCCTCTGTTTTGGATAGCGAAAATATTACAGTCCTCGTCCTCTTTGATTTGTCTGTCGCATTTGACACAATAAACCATGATATATTATTTCGCCGTCTCCAACATGTATTTAACATTGACAATACAGCCTTTCTATGGTTCAAGTTCTACTTAGTCAAGAGGACACAAATCGTATATGCAATGGAATACACACTCCAGCCCAGTTGATCTTTGTTGTGATGTTTCACAGGGGTTTGGACCTGTTCTCTTCATTTTATACACTCAGCCGCTCTCAAGTGTCATAGATCACCATCCAGTGTCTCACCAGTTGTACGCTGATGACACTCAACTATACAAATCTAGCCACTGAACTTGAGTTGATGCTACCATCCATGGAGTAGAGAGGTGCATTTCTTATGTGAAATCATGGATGACATGTAACAAGCTGCAGACGAATGATGATGAAACTGAGCCATTTTGATCACAACGCAAATAATTTCTCAATCACATCCTTTACCTCAAACAGTAAATATCAGAAACACCAACATTTAATTTACAGTCAGTACGAAACATAGGTGTTACTCTATTCAGTACTCTCACATTGCACCAGCATGTCATTGAACATATGCAAGGCTACATATCTTGAGCTGACACCCATAAGCTCAGTTCGCAAATATCTTTCATTTGATGACACTAAAACACTTGTGTGTTCATTAGTACTTTAAAAACTGGACAACTGTAACTCAGTTCTGTCTGGTTCGTCTCAGTATCTACTCCAGAAACTTTAAAAGTTAAAAACACAGCTAATCGGATCATCTGTATTGTACCACGATTAGAGCACACCTCATCGCTGCTCTGGCTATCCATTCAATCCAGAATCAATCACAAAATTTGTTCTATGTGTTACGTGTCACTGACGGACTCCAGTCCAAAATACCTATCTGACATCACTCATGTGTACACACCAGCAATATTCTTACGCTCCTCTTCTGATAATCGTATAATCATTGTTACCACTATGAAAATTAAGTCATATGGACAAAGTTCGTATGCATACCACGACGCGGCAACGTGGAACGAAATGTCCATTGAAATTAGACACAAAGAAACAACGATCTCTTTCATCAGTTCTCTTTGAAATTACCTTTCTCGACTGCAAGAACAAACTTAAAGACTTAATAATGTGTCCTAACTTAAATATTTCAGCATGATTTTATGTTTTCTAATTTGTTGTTATTGTAGTCATCTCATTATAGATGTTGTAATACGCTTAGAGTTTCTAAAGATTAGGCGCAATACAAAGTCCTCATTATTATTATTTTATCTACGAAACATATGTGGGTCGAATCGTAGAGTTTGGGACGAATCGATTGGGGCTGAACTAGTTTTGGGCCGAAATAACCTTGAAGCGCCAAATTACACACGTACAGTTATACAACGATGCTCATGTACTAGGGATTTTAAAAAAAAATAAATAAAATAAAAAAACAACAAAACATGCCTTAATCTAAGCCAAGGGACGCCATCAAAAGCTTGATATAAACCCCTCTAAAGTTTTAGTATAGACCGGAAGCAGGGTAAAGCCTCATTTTGGATCGACGCAAGGCGGTCGAAAATTGATAAAGATAGCACGTTAGGAAATAGCAACTCTTTTATTATCAGGTAATAAGGATTTAATAAATAAGTATAACGTTTGGGGACCTCAGTTCTTTATTTTCTTATACATGTGGTACATTGGTCTTGTTCAGTAAGTACTGAAATATAATACATTGTGTACCTCCACTACCTGATTTCGACGATAGAAATTTGGGCTGAAATGGAAACAGAAAAGAGAATATGTATCCTAGTATGATTTTTTTTTTTTTTGGGGGGGGGGGGATCTTGCAACTTCGGTGATGCTAGATCAGTTCTTTCGAAGTAAAGTTCCCAGGATGTTACGTGAAAACTTGCTGGTTTGTTGTAATGTATCGTCAACATTTAATTGCGGTGGAGATTTTGTAAAACGCCTTTTTAGTAATCGTCACGCGGGTCTTGTATGCGTATTTACTGATATAAAATTTGAAACTTATTTTAGTTTTAAATTTCTTAAATGGAATAATAAATTAATATTGTAAAGATCGTATAACCTTAATTTTTTTTAATATATATTTTAGCTGCACACAGTTGGCTAGGCAAAAGCATCGAGGATTATTGTTAATAACTATAACATTTATTTCAGTTAACAACTGCTTTAATTTTTCATTCATTCATTATGAGGCCAAAATAACAAAACATGTTAAGTTCTGGTTACATTTAAAGAAAACTAGGGTAGGCAATAAGGTAGATAATTGTCGTGAAAGATAAAATAGAAAGCAGACCTCATATGCATCTTGAATTAAACTTTGATCATAGTCACAGCAATTGCTTGTTGATTTTTTAATACAATTTATGTTCTTTTACAAAAAACATGATTTACCTCCCTCCCCAAAAAGTGTAGGGTCACGGAAAAATAGCTTACTTTGGGTAACCAGAGCCATGCATACATTGCTATTTGCCCAAATTCTAAATATTTCACAATGAATGAGCATTGACAGTTTGATGACATATACATATATTATTGACACAGTACACAAATTTAGAAATATTGGCTGAAAAAAGTTTAATTATATAATAAAATTTTTAAGGCTGTGACTGCATATTTTTCAACAGGAGTCCTTAAAGCAGTTTTAAAAATCCTATGCAGAACCATGGATGTCTTTCAGTACTATTTTCTTTTAGTACTGGATAATAAGTATTGGAGTATCAACCAGGGATCGTCCTTGACTTCACAAATTCTATTCTTTTCCATATTGCTGACAAATGATGCCATTTGGCAATCTTTTTGGCGACAACATTTTTTGCTGTTAAAAATTATACATAACATAGATATAAATTGCTTTGGAATCTATTGTTATAAAAAGAAATCATTTGTTCATATTAATGGCAGTCGATTTAAAACCCAAATTAAAGTTCCAATATTTTGAACAATATTATATATATCTGTCCATCAACATAAACGAAGGTGGAACATCTCGCATAAATGTTAAAACTTTTTTATTTGTTAGTATGTTTTTGTTTTCTTGTCAATAGCCTCATCACTTTGGTAGCCTCATCAACATGGTAGTTGTCTCTGGCTGACCAAAATTTAGGCCAATTTAAGTACATGTATATGAAGCATATAAACAACTATACAGCTATGTGCTACTTTAATAATAAATAGTGAATTGTTTCAAGAAATGTGCTTGTTAACATGGGATGAAAATCAAATGAGGACTACCATTTATTTGTTTGTTTTCTAATGGGATTTGATAGATACATGCATTTTCTTACATTCAGATTTTCATTGTATGCACAGGGCTCGTATCGTTGCTTACATTTATGACAGGTAAATTGTAAGCGATGATATAAGCCCCTGTGTGTGCATGTGTATTATTTAACACATTTTGGAGTGCACTACACAAATGTAAGTTGTCAGTATACAAGTGTATTTTAGACTACTTGTCTTCATTTAATCAAAATTTCCATTTGTTTTTCTACGCATAAATCCTGGTCACTGATGACAGATCTCTTGAAATTTCACCTGTATGTGAAATTTCAAATTTATTTTCAGCTCTGCCACCACCACCACAACTTATCTAAACAGATGTGTCAACAATATTATGTTTTTCCCTATAATGATCAAGTAAATAGATAGTACTGTATCATGAAAATAACGATATTTTTTAAAATGAGGGAAAATAGTGAGGTTGCCGATTTTTCTGTGACAACTATTTGAAACCCAGGGCCATCCATGAATAACCAATGTTGATATGACCTTGTTTTGTTTTTTTTTTAAAGAAAGAAGTGTTCTATTATTTTGAGTTGTTAAATAATGTGCTGTTGAGTACATCTGTACATTAGCAATACTTTTCTAAGGTACTAAATGCAAGAAAGTTGTGAAATTCATGTTTTGGTGATGCATTTATTTCTTTGTTCTTTTTTGCTCTAATTTGTGCACTGGTTTTATTTTATTTCTAAGAGAATGTTTGAGTTGTACTCCTGTTTAGTGACTTTTTGGGTACATAAATTCTTAATCGAAGAAAGTTGTGGGAACGGTTATTTTGTGTCAATTTCTTTAAGGAATTATTTATTTATTTTTGGTATCTCTTTTGTGGTTCTTTCTTCCTACTTGATCTTCCTTTGTGTTTACTTTGTGGTACCTTATGACTTAACTGCCAGTGTATCATGGTTTAAGTACTTCAGAATATGGATCAATACAATTTGTGTCTCCATTTTTTTCCCCAGGCCGTTCCACGAATTGAAGATAATCTGCAGAACACAGATCCACTGTTCAGTCAACTCCGAATATTAGGTCTGACATAAAAAGCAACAAAATGGCAGAGGTACCTACTATTAAAGTAGAAGCATCTGAACCGAGAGAGTCTTCAGAGACAGGAAGTGTACAAGTAAATTCAGTAAAATTGAAAAATGAGGAGGATGTGGAGAGTACAAATGCTGCTATCGAAGTAGAAGCATTTGAATCTGATGAGCCTTTGGAGACAGAATGTGTGCAGGTGAATTCAGTAGAATTGAAAAATGAGGAAAATACAAAGGCTGCTATGTCTGAAGAGCACAAAGAGCAGGACTTGCATGAAGCAGTGTTAAATGAAAAGGTCTTGACAGAAGAGGCAGGTAAACAACATTACAGTAAAGGAAACGACGAAGAGAGTAGAGAAAAAGAAACTGGAACTAACATTGAAGATTTGATGGTTGTGGATGAAGATGATGTTCAGAAGCTGGATGAATCCTCAGAAACACAAGGAGAGAATGAGTTTGCTGACGAAAACGATATTGAAAAAAGGAATCAAGATAAGGAAGACCGTTCTGAAAGACCAGAGCACCCAATATGTAAGCATTCATAGAGTCTGACAATTTAAGAATCAGATGTAGGATTCTAGGAAGAGAACCTGGTAATCCAGTTGAAAAAGCTAAATTAATTAGGTTGTTATCAATCAGGACAATCCTTTTTTATTTATTTATTTTTAATTTTAATTTTTGATATATAGTAACCCAGGCCAAGGAATTTTTTATTCACAAGATATGTTGGCCTCCTATTCAAGAGTGAAATGTGCTGGTATGCTCACATTGTGCATAAATGGTCATTATGTTTATTAAGAACTAATTTTTGTACATTACATTACCTGGTGAACACATAATCACTACGGTAAAAGAATATGCTAGCGTTCATGTCAATCTGTATAATAATAGACAATCATTGGTATGATACATATTGATACACAAATAATAGATAAATGTCTATAAAAAAATCTTGATAGTCAAAGATTACAAGAAATTGTATAAGGCAAATATTTTGAATTGATTATCTGCTGTTGGCAACAATGCTTATATCAGAAACAGATCTGCCAACTCTTATGATTTTGCCATAATTCTTGTGAAAATTACCCTTAAAATATGGACTTGCATCATTCTAGGAAAAACTACAGGAAAATTATAGTTGCCCCAAAAAATCCAGATAAATGGTTCATCTGTGTTTTATTTGGATCAGGGTTTCATCATAGAGTTAGTAAAATTTGGGAACCAGACTAACTTTAGAGCAGCACCACTGGACATTTTAAGCCACACCTGTTTGTTCATGAAAAGAGTCTGCGTGACTAAAAACTGTTGATTATAGAATTTTTAAAAATGGCATCCAGAAAGTGATGCATATTTAAGACGAAAGTGAAAATAAACTTCTAGAAAAGTGTTAATAATCAACACAGAAGAATAAAAAGGACTATTTATATTCTTGTGAATAAAAGCTGGAATAGATGCAATTATGTTCATTGGACATCATGTGCCAATTTGAGTATGCTTTGAGGTGGGATATACTGTATCATTCCCATTGTCATGTGAAATGAAAAGAAATTTTTAAGGATTATGTCAAGTTTAGAGATTGCAACAGCTTTTGAGTTGCATAGGGTTTGAAACTATAGTTTGTACAACTGTACTAGTGGTAAATAAAGTCAACGCATACTTTACAAATGTTTCAGTTGAACATAATGTTTAATGTTGATGCATCACACTTTAAATTATGTTTTCCAGCTTTACAATAGCAGCTTTTGATATTTTGTAACACCTTACTGATAATTGGTCAATCTTACGGGACAAAATCAACTGCCTTACTGAGATGGACTTGTCAAGGTTGGAAGGTTTGCAGAAATGTCAAAAGGATCTATACAACTCTGAATTGTTGTAACCAGGGTATATGTTGAGAAATAATATCTAGTTCCTGTTGTTGTGTATGCTTAAAAAAAGTTTAAAGAAGAGACCCAAGATTTAAAAGTAATGTAAAGCTGTTGTGTTTGTTTAGCTTAATCTTTGTTGTTATGTGCTGTGAATACTAGTGTTATAATCGATCATCAGTTGGTTGAGCAAACCAATAAGAAAATCAATTGTGAACTCCATAATCGATTGTGTGTAAAGGGAGACTACTTTTTAGGTGTATGCAAAGCACAAAGGTTAGTAAAACTCCCAGCCACAAAAGTTGACCTGAAATTTATTAATCTCTTCACAACTACAAATAAAAAATCTTACGATTCATAATTAAGAACATATAGTCATTATTACATGGTCAAGTTGTTAAATTGTTGAATTAATAAATTTAAACAATGTTGATTTGTTTTACTTAAATTGCAACATCTTTTGTAGTTTTAATAAACAATGATAAACAAGAAAATCATGTCCTTCTATACTTTAAATTATAGACACATCACATATTAACGAAACAATTTTGGTGGATTGTAGCAGTATTTCAGTTACGTATGACTGATTAGCCATAAAAAGTTGCATTCATGTAACAAAGTTGTAGAACAAAAGTAACATACAATGTAATATTATTATCAGGTTAAAGTATACATGTCATTAAAAGTTTACTCCTGTACATTTATAAACATTTTGAACTCTTGATCAAAGAAATAACTGTAACAGAAATTAAAATTTGCTCTTAGCAACCGATTATAATCGATGATCAGTCAGTTTAGGGGAACCGATTATCGATTATGAATTTCTGACCGATTCGCATCACTAGTGAATACATCCTCCTGTGGAGAGGAGAAATGTGAGCATGACTTGGGACACCTGTGCACCTTGCAGATCCATGCATAGAATAGTCATCTTTTTGTGATGTATGCATGATGTGACCAGTGTTGGGATACATTTATAGTCTCTTATTTTTACAACCCATTGATTCATGGTTGGTTTGCAACCTAAATGGTTGGCCCTTCACTCGAAGGACAGATGGACACGGAGTGCTATTTTTAACAGTAGCTTGGTTGAGAATATGTGGACAGGATCTATATTAGAATAGGAAATTTATTGGTTGGTGTGGAATTTCTGTTTATAGGAGATTTTAAAAAGTTGGCTGAGGTTAGGATTGCAAGTAATATGCATGCATTTTTAGGTTACAGTTGACTTATTGGGGTGATTGTGAGAAATTCTTTTTGAATCTTGCCATGACACATTCTCATACTGTGGACCTTGAAGAGGAAAAAGTATTGCATCTAGAGGACATTCTGTTATGTTGAATAAAATATATGGTTAAAACGTGGATATTTTGTTTCTAAAAAGAATTTGCGATAGAGAAGTACCAGATAATTTAAGAAAGTATCTAACATTTCATCTTTTTGGCTATTTGATGTGTTTTTTGACAATATGGTGTGGTTTATGACTAATAAACTAGCACTTCAATAAACATTTTAATGTTCTCAAAGTTCATTTCAGAAATTGAAACATTTTTTCCTTGTAGTGGCCACCATCACTGTGAGCATAGGACCATTAAGGCTGGAGGACTTGGACAGTGATCAGATGAGAGACATTTTAAACTACAGTAAAGGGTATACATTGACTTTTGAAAAGAAAGAAGAGGGCCTCTTAAGCAAGGAAAAAGAAAGGGCAAGACATGAAGGGTATGAACTACATTAATTATGTGACCACCATTATTGTGGTGTGTATTAACTTTGTAAATATTCTGGCCAGTTTTAAGAAAGAAAAGTAGCTTTCCCTACAGTAAGCAGTAATATTTGATTTGGGATGCAGCCATAGCCGCCAAGTGTACCTTTTTTTTCTTCTCTATTGGGACCAGAATATGGGTGTATGTGTTTGTGTGCCAAAAATAGTTTTTTTTAATTTAAAAAAATAAAATAATTTCCTTCCCATTTTCAGTTTAGAACGGGCACTAAGTTCCATTCTGATAGAAATATGTATGTATGAATGCACATCTACAATATGACTGGTAAATTCGAAATCAAGGCTTCCATGCCTGTCTTTATCCGCCATATTGGATTTCATACAGTAATATTCAGCTTCTAATCACGTTGAATAGAAAAGTAGAATATTCAGAATTTTCTCCAGGGAAGAAAAGAATTGGAAGGGCAATTGCACCGTCTTGTTTAGATTTGTGAAACCATTTAGTAAAGGTGAAAACTTTATGTTCTGCAAATTGTAATGTGATTTCGCTATTGGGCATGGAGGCGCCATAGGATGAAAAAGCTAATAAACATCAGCTTGCAGCTTTGTTATACACAACTCAGCCTGAACTTACAATGTAAATAAATACCAGAGAGATCCTTGATGTAATTCGATTGAAATTTGGTTTAATAAAGTTCTTTTAGAAATGAACATTCCTCTTTCAGTTACTAGTGTTGCCAGCAATTTATTTTGCACGTGTTTTCCAGACAGTAAAATTGCAAAGGAACACTTGTATGCTTCAACAAAAACAGTTCAGTAAGAAAATCACACAGATTTGAGATCATCAGTGAAAGTTGGTACATTGGAATCGATAATGATTGAGAAAATAAACAAGGTGTGGATAAAGGCTCTATAAACAAACAGCCTGTGTCTTGAGTGAGTTGCACTCTTGCACCATCTGAATGTACACCCGAATGGAGCATTTTGCCTATCCAGAAGGTACAAATTTGCAAGACATGTATCTTTGACATTAAATATGTATGTAATTCTTGGTCCTACTTTACTGATGGTTGTACATGTATATGTTGTAAATAGTTACATATGCATTACAATTTTAGAAATCAGTATTTGTTCCTGAAAATCAGTTCTTTTGTCACAAGCAATCAGTATTTTTGTACTCAAGGGTAGGATGTGGCAGCTAAAAATCAGCAAAATGTAATCTTTTGAGCTTATCAAAAGACTTGCAGTTCAAAGATATTTTATAGTGTTCTTTGAAGATGTTGATAACTTTTTAACTGCAAGATTTAGGCTAAATCAGTTGGTGCAAATTGCAGCACACCCAGGATGACATAGACATGTATGAAACCCTTGATGGAGTCCAACACTTTACTTTTTAATCTACCATGAATCCCATTGAACATTCAGTATATAGTTTATATAAAGAGGCAAGTAACCAATTCAATTTTCAACATTAAACATTTGTTTCATTACAGTTAAAACAGATTTTTTTTCCTTCTTTCTCAACATTCAAAAATTAATTTACAGTGTAACAAGGGAAAGAAACAACTTACAAATTGCAGTAATGTAATCTGGTTACTTAGTTAAAGTTTGTTACAATATAGTTTCTTTTATTCTCTTTTAGAGTCATTTGGCCAAATTAACTTTTAAAAATTTCTACTTGAAAATAAAGTATTGCTTAAATCAAATGTTAAATGCAAATATGATTATTGAGAAATAGAGGGCATAATTCAAATTAGAGAACACACACATATATTGTGCTTCTTGCTTCACGTCCACTTGTCCTTAAAATTCTAGCTTGACCCTTGCCTCACATGAGCAGGCAAACATGACCAAACTGCCACAACCATTTTTAAAGTGTAGATGCTGGGATTCATTTTTATGCACTTTGAGCTTCTGGTGATCTTAATACTATTTAATGTTTAATGACCATTAGTTTCTAAATTGTCTGGAAAGAAAACAAATTTCTCCAACAAGCAAATTTCTAATGAAGATGCAGTTGTTAACTTCCAAAACTCAACATATTTCATCTGTTAAACATTGTATGCAAGGTGACAAACTTGTATGGTTTGATGTCTGCCTCTTGTTAACAGTTTTGTATAAAGAGACATTCTAAATGTTCCCCATGTACAGTTTAAGCAGAGATGCTGTCATAATTTTTTGTACAGGGGAGGATCCCTTTTTGTCACTCCACCCCCTAAAAAAGACACCTTAATTTTTTTCACAGGTATTTTTTTATGATCTGTAAAATGTTGGGACATGAAATTAAAGCAATACATTTAATGTATAAGTCTTGGGACACCTTTGACAGTTTTTTCATTAATTGATCAACACATTTTTTAGATTGTAATAACCACCCACTCAAGTTACTATATGTTGGTTAAGGATCTGTCATGATGACTTGTTACCTGGAAATGTGACAAGTTAATATAATTTGTTTGATAGGTTATCAGTGAGAAATCAGATACTAGTATAACATATTTCAATGTTTGAAGCCAGTAGAGTGACTTTAAATTCAACCAAAATAGACCTGATACAAATCAACAATGAAATTTTGAGTATAATTGGTTATTAAATGATGACTGATGTACTTGATTATTGAAGTGTCTTCTTTATGCCGAACATGCTGTTGGTATAATTAGAGCTGTACCGATTAATCACCTGTACTCATAATCGGGCAGATTATTAGAATCGGTATAATCGGTATCGGCAGAAATAATTGGTGCTGATGCGAATAAATTTCCAAACTATAATTTCAGTTATAACATTCATCTTGACATGGCTTGAATTTTAAAACAGAATTAAATAGTGGAAACTAAAGAATAAACATTTGATTTGGGGATTAATGGAAAGACAATATATTCTTAAAAGTAACTACTGTTTTAACACATTTGCTGTAAACTACTGCTGATTTTTGCTGAGAACTCCCAATTATTACATTATGTCCTTAATTTTCATTTTCTTCTAAACAAGAAAAGTCCTACATGTTCTGTTGCATCACCTGTGAATTATTGTTGTGACAAAATAATTACTTTTCTATAAAGAATTCGCATCTGCACTAAATAGAATGTTATGTTTAAACATTCACGTAATTTAATGATTTTTTTTACCTATGCAACAATAAAAAAAATACAAAATTAACCAGAACAAAAACATAAGCCATAACAATAAAATGGTCCACAATTAATTTAAATCCCAAGAATGATCACTACAAATGCTTAACTCCAATGCTATATCACCATTCCCACAAAAGAAACTTACATGAGTTATCATCTGGCATTTTTAGACCGTATATAACAATGTTAATTACCATCGTTAAATGTTGTTGTTGTAGCTGTTGTTGTAGAGTTTAATGCCATTTTTCAGCACACGATAGGTATACATGGCGACCAGTATTATTGGTGGAGGAAGAACCCAGGAACGTAAAAATTCCTCATGTCCCCAAGCTCCAAACACTCTAGCTATGCCTCTGCATCAATGTACTGGTATAGTTTGCGTTAAAAATTTCTCGTCACAAGCCAGTTTCAGGCATTTTAATGATTAACTGGCCTGTACTGTTGTCGCAAACTATAGAGAAATTTGCTGACTATCATCAAAGAAGACGCTGAAACATCAAGCTTTCCATTGTGTTGGAAGTTATGATGTTTGTTCAGCCAAAAGACAAAACTAAAATTGATTGATCTTTATCTTAGTCGATCTATATGAGAATTTTAGCTTTTATTATTACCTCTCTTCGTGAGCATGTAAATTATGATGGTTATGTGCCTTGTACAATCAAACGTGCGTACCTTTTTAAACATATTGCCTCAATTTGTAGGATCGCTTTTATCGTTGAAAATAAGTAACTTGTGAGAGGTGATTCATTGTAAATGAAACAGCTATTAAGGACTATCTGAAATGTTATCTTGAAGAATGCAATTTGGTCGAAACAACGAATAAAGCAAAATCTGCATCCAATATGTTTGGGAATAAATATGGATTTAAGTGACGCTTTGCACTGTGTAAGTACTGTATATTATAGTACATGGTCTCCCTGGCCTATGAATTATGAAGTCTGTATTTACCTTTATTTAATTTTGTGTTGGAGAAATCAGAAAATATGCACATGCAAAATAATAACAAAATCAATAATAGTATTTTATAACAGTTTAATAATTGTCAGGTCACCGAAAGTTACTTTTTTTTAACATGCCTATGTCTTAAGACACTGAAAAAATTATTGTTTCATGTTCCAAGATTTATAGCCGTTACAGTAGTCAACAAAAAGACCTAAAAACGATAAAGTTTAGACATTGGCCCGCGGATAAGCCAACCTCACCCCCACCCCTTCTTCCAGGCCTTTATTTTTTTTTAAAATTATTAAGCTTATACTCGAGTATATATACTGTGATAATGAAATAATCGGCATCAGCAATTTTAAAAATTGGCCATACGCTGTATCAGCGTAATCGGCAAAAAGTGATATCGGTACAGCTCTAGGTATAATTATCATGGGGGTGGGGGATAAGATTGTGAACCATGTCACTTTGTGTTATGAAAGGTGAGTAATGAGTAACTGTTGTCAATAGTCTTATTTCATTTGTATCAACAAAAATGAGTGCATGTGCCTGCAACAGCTGTCTCTGATGAATTCTCAATTTAAAGAATAACAAGGCTAACAAATATTAATTAATGATTGCTATAAATTAAAACAACTTGCATATGGTGATTATTGTTTTGTGTTGATTCTCCTTCCCTTGTATCGATATGTATATTGGTACAGCAAAAGTATCGATGCAGGAACCTATTGATGAATATTTTCCAGGGAAAGAACTGATTTCCTTAAACTTGCCACAACATTATATTTGGGTATAAAATTTTAAATAAATGGTTTATTTTCAGATATGCGGAGATACCATATTTATTTTACAATGATGCATACTTGATGAAGACCTATAATAAACTGAGGAATCTTCGTATTGACAATAGGGATTTGAGTGTTACCTTTCCGGAAGAGTTTATCAAAATTGCTGAAGGTAATTTACAAGCTAAAAGTTTCAGAGCACAAGTATTGCAGTATAATATATTCTAACCAGTTACTGTCATGTGTAAGCTAATTTTTATGACAGTTATGTATAACCTCTTAAAAGCATTTTACAAATCTTCACACTGTTCATTCAGTCATCAAGGCCTTTGAAATTTGTTCAGTTAATACTGATCAGTTTTCCATATGGCTGTGATTACTGAATTAAAAAAAACAACATTTAAGCAGATTATCAAGAACATTATTTAACTTTTTTTTACTTGGTTTTAGCTCATGGTTTTCAGGTAAGATCACAGTATTTTCCTTTCTGATGCATTGTCCAGTTACAGTTATTTAAAACTCTTTACCAGTTTGCACTCTTGGTCAGTAATCACCAGACATGATTTTTCTCCGTTTTAAAACAGAATTCCTCTTTTCTCAGGACTCTAATCCGATTTTTCTTGATATAGTCAGTTTTTTAAAAAATAATGTCCGATCAGGTTTTTCTCCGTTTTTTTCAGTCCCATTCTGCAACAACCTTTGTAACGTATTCACTCCATATATTAGTTAGCCCACAATTCTCATAAAGAGTATTCTGATTGGTCAAAAGTAAGAGTCTGGAACCATACCTACAAATGAAGCTGCATACGGAAAAAAAAGAAGCTCTGTCCTAATATGTGCACTGCATTTTGCCAATACAAGCTGGAGCTGGAAATGAAATAGGCTCTTGTTGAGAAGAAAAAGAAATGATTGCACATTGAGCCAGCAAAATCATTGGTGACAAAAAGGAAGACTAAATAAATCTTTCTTAAAGCCGCAAAAAGAGCTTAACTGGTATATCAACAGCTTGTGTTCAGTGGACAAAATGACAAGTGACTATATAGGGTTATTTGTATATAGATGATGTATTTGGGTGTTTATTTTACATATTTGTTATGAAAAGAGAAGTATAATATGTTGGCAGCAAAAAATGCCAAATTATTGACTTAATTGCGATGTGAACACTGACATGCACCTGAAATATCTTAAGTACCAATAGTATTGGAGAAAAAATTTATATGACAATAAATATTGTAAAATTATTCAACTTTTAGTTAAATTTGTTAGGTTTTTAAATGATTATTTTGTTACATATTATGGTCACAAGTTGCACCAGGAGCAGATTTGTATGCTTGTAAAATGCATTTTTAGTCTGGGGTCTTTGACCCCTGGAACCCCCTGATCAGGGGCACTGCCCCCTTGAGACCCCATTGGGGGAGTACCCCTAAACCCCCCTTTCACATTTCGTTTTTTTTTTCAAAGATCAAATCATGTCTGAATCACTCGGGCATCAAGGCTTAAAATTTGCTCAAATAATCCTTCCTGGAAGGTTTTCAGGTGTGTTCAAATAGTGCTGAACCACCATCAAATATTTCTGCCATTAAGAAAATGGAAAAACGTTTCAGGTCTTATGAACTGCTAAACAGATTTGACTAAAGTTGAGAAAACATTCTGATGTAGAGGGCTTTCAGATTTTTATGAGTGATGCCAATCCACCATCAATTATGGTTGCCATAACTGTAAATAGATAAATCTTTTAAGAAATGTTTCTTTAACCTCTCAACAGAATTTTACCAGTGATATTGATTTCCTACTGTTTATAAAAAAAATAGATAGCTTACTAACATTTACTCAGAAACTGTTAAACAGAGTTGATAAAATTTGTGATTATTTTAGTATATGGTTTTTTTTGGATGTTTACAAATTATACCATTTTGTCATTAAATGACTTCTCAGAAACCACTTGGCACAATTTTGCTACATTTGTCTGAAAACATGGATTAAGTGCATTTAAATTTTGTTTAAATGATGCCAACCTAATCAGATGTGGCTGAAGTTACTAAAAATAGAGCAACATTTACTTACCCTCCACCAACCCTTTACAGAATTTGATCAGATTTGACAAAAAGCATCTTGTCATAGGTCTTTCATATTATACAAATGATGACATCAGATATGTCAGCCAAAAATATAAAAAGAAAAATATTTTTACAACTTTACCTTGAAAATTCAAATGTATAAACTTGGACCAACTTTGGCAGAAAGTGTACTGACATATAGGCCTATCATTATTGGACAAGTTATGCAAATGTGTCATAAAATATTATGCGTGTTGTACCCATCACACATTTCTGAGGACTAAAAACTAGCTAATTTAAATCATTTACTCACCCTCCTTGTTTAGATTTTCCATCGACTTTCATATCTCTTTTTTGTTTTTGTCTTTTTTACCCCCCCCCCCTCTCAAATGAGTAATCTATTTCTTTTTAAATTACTCATTCTCAGTTCTTCAACATTTATGCATTGCTTACTTTATGACTAATTGTATAGACTCTGAAGTAACTTTCAGTTATCAGCATTGAGCAATGTACAAGCCATGCACAAATGTTGCCAGAAGTTACTTGCCTTTGGGCAGGTGGGTTAGGACTTAAATTTGATCACTGGCAAGACATTGATAAACTGTTATGTATACATCACTTTTTGTTTAGTGTTTATCAGAGAACACGATTGAGTCAAATAGGAGATTGTAAATAGAGTATGACAACGTTGTTAAGTCATGTTTTCACAAAAGACACTATTTGATGCATTGAAATAGTAGGTCAGCAGTCAGGAAAACACTGGAACATGCAACATTTTCATTCATTCGGTTTAGGAAGCTGTACTGGGATATTTTTGGCGCACTTTGAAGCTTATCAAATATGAATTTGCATACATATTTAATTTCCCATTTTACATCCTTAAACAATGAAAATGTCTTGTTATAAAGTACACGTATTCACCAGAAAATTTCAAAAAGCATCCTGGCTTAAAGAGCTTTCAGAATTTTACAAAATATACCAATCAACCATCAGATAATTTCTCCATTGCTAATAATAGAAAACAAGTCTTTGAATGACTTTTAGAAAGCTGTTAAGCTGAATTTGCGCTAATTTTAGACAAAGCATCATGACATTAAGTTTTTTAAAAGTGTAAATTATGTCTGTCTGCCATCAGGTGTGACTACCTCTAAACATCTATTTAATAACCCACTCAACAAACTTTGGCAGAAAGGATTGGGCAAAATGGGGATTCATATGTACAAATGATACTGATCCACAATCAGATAAGGATAGCATTTTCTACAAATGACTTTCTCAAAAACCACATGTAAAGAGTTTTAAATATATTTTTAAAATAAATTATTTAAACCATCCTGGCATGAATGGCCTTTTCTTCAAATACTGATCATAATACCTTAGAGAGTACTACCACTATCTTGTAAATGCAGCCCTCCCAGCCAAATGTTTTAGCTATTGGACCTTAGGGCTGTCAGAAATCATGGAAAACTGACCCGGGTACCCGTTACGCCATTTAACAGGTACCCGGGTACTCGTTGGAACATGTAAAACATGTGCAACCCTTGACCAACAAAATTTTTTCCCCACAAAATTACGCGTTATGCGTAAACGTACATGTATATTGATTACGCTTTTTTGATATATCCACCTTCCAAAAATCTTGTTTCTATTAACATTCCATTAATCCCACAGACCGTATTTTAGAAAAAACTGCTTTATGTAACTACAATATAAGAGTACGCTTGTCTCTAGACTTGCACTTTCCTTACAGTATCATGTTCTATTTATAGCAAACCTTGTTCTAATTTCCCTCGAATTATATTTATATCATCTGTATAGCTTAATGAGGGGAGAACAGACTATATTTATTTATGTGGCTACTATATAATATGTCCAAATTATATGTACAACTTTGGACTTGTTTTTAATTGTCGATATCACGTGACTGTATGACCTCTGTTGTGATTGACAAGTAGGTTGCAAAAGTTGTGTAGTCATGTGACTAAGAATGCAAATGGCCTGATCCAGGTCAAATTTCAGCAATGATGTACTTTTGTCTCGTCTGTCAGCGGATTAAAGGCATAACAAATGCTATGCTCACGATTTTTGAGAAAAAAAAATCATATTCCTATCGATGTCATGCAGGTATATCTCGATGAAAGATGGTTCAAGTTTGCTGCTCCGGCATGTAAGCGGCTACCCCATGCCGATATGAAATGGTGTTGGCGAATTCCAAATTTTCGATAGGAAATACACTCTGACCCAACACCCCAACATGAATGTCCAAATATCAAAACTGGGGTGGCAAAGGTCAGAGGAAACTCGGACTACTCAGACCAGCGTGCTGCTGATGATATATGATATTGTGATAATGTTGTCAACAACTTATTTTTGTGAATGGGTACTCGTCACATTAATTTTCAATGCCCGGGTTTTTCATTACGGTTGGGTACCCGGGTACCCATTGACAGCCCTATTGGACCTAAACACAATGCAGCCCTCCCAGCAAAATGTTTTAGCTCTTGGACCTAAACACGGTGCAGCCCTCTCAGCCAAATGTTTTAGCTGTTGGACCTAAATGTTGGTTGATCACATGTGGCAGTCAGGGTAGATCACTCTATGACTACAACATACACATTCCCACAATAACTTGCATATTATAGAGTCAAAACTGTACTTTATGTGTAGGTGTGAGATTCCTAAGGACATAAAAAAAATTAAAAGCAGTATGCCATCATGATGTCATTCAAATTTCCAGGCACTAACTGCTGTTTTCAGCAATAAAACAAGTAATATATCGACATTTCAATTACAAAATTTGAGAATGATTTTCTTTACATTGAACAAATAGGGCCTGGTTCTTGTTTCATTTTCTACTTTATGAAATAGGATAAACCCCAGAGATAATGTTACCATTTCACCAGTTAAATGGATGCAAGATATCGAGGAAGACATCAATTAGCTCCTATTGCTAAAACTGTTAGCTGGGAGGGTTTGAATTGCATGGTAGTTCTTCCTAAGTATTACAATTGGATAATTATTCTTAAAGAAACATTTTACAATAAAGTTTTGGTTTTGCAGATTATGCCAATCCATTATCTAATAGGCCTACTGTTTTTTTTAAAAAATATTAAAGGCTTTAAATAGATCTGCTGAACAGAATTGGACAAGAGTTTTTTAAAACATCTAGGTGAAAGGACAGCATTTCTCACATACAGATTTATTTAAATTTCTCGACTGAAACCACTTTGCAGAATTTGAACAAATGATCATGATTCATCACCGGTTATTGTTGCTATTATAAATAAAACTTTTTTTGTGTTTTCAGCATTTTATGGCACTCTTCTTAAGACACGCTGAATTAAATTGTAGCAAATTTGACAAAACAATCTCACATAAAGGGCTTTAAAATTGCTTTAAAAAAAATCAACTTCTTTTATATATATATATATATATATATATATATATATATATATATATATATTCAGAATTTGATTAACTCTGATAAATAGCATCCAATCAAAAAAACTTGAAATATTTTATGGAAGATATTGCAAAATCCATCAATATGGCATCTGTTACTAAAATGATAAAACTTTAAACAACTGTGACAGAATTTTATTAACGTAAATAGAAGAAAAAATCCTGCATAAATGCTTTTCAATACTAGAAAAAATATGCAGATGTGTATGAATATGCAAAATATAGAGAAACCTTGTTGTAACAGTTATTTTCGTAACTTGTGTAATCAATGGCATAAGAAGAATTTTCCTCAGAAATATTTTAAAATTTCTACTGTTATTGGCTGTATTGTTACTGTCAGGCAAATGAAGTCTGATTCACAATTGGACTTCCTTTTAGCTTTTGCCTGTCCATTTGCACAGGTTTGTTGTCGTTACTCCACCTGTACTACTTGGATAATTGTCTGATACTTTACACAAATTCATCACATGGTTTAGTTGGTCCTGATAAAAAATCGTGCTGCTCAAACATTGAATATGGTTTCCAAAGGGCAGTTTGAAAATCTTGTTACTTCTGAATGAATGCTCATATCAACATGAGATTTCAGTCCAAGACTTTCATGTTATCTGCTTGGTCTTGAATGATAATAATGCCAGTGTGACTTTCACGATAGCAACCATGGCAGCCATCTTAAAAATATAGTTATTGCTACTCCACCTGAATGGTTGGGTCTTTTACTTATTATAATGTTTTGTTGGTCCTAAATGAAAACTGCTAATTTTATGCCCAATATGGCCACTAATGGAGCTATTTTCAAAAACTTGTATCATTGATCCTTCTGAATTGATGGTCATACCAACACAAGGTTTTCACTGAACAATGATACCTAAATGAAAAGGGTGCATATCTGACATCAAAATGGCGATAATTAAACTGTTTTTAATGCTTCACCTCCAGCACAGGGGGTCAGAAATCAGTTCCAATATGAAGTTTTCACTTAAAGAGGTATGTTTTGTTGGTCCTGAAGGAAAATGGTGCTGATCAGATGTACAATATGGCTGCTACAGTGACCATCTTGTTATCGCTATATGGATGATTACATCAACATGGGGTAAGACTTCTTATGCTGTCTTAAAATTCTTAGTACTACCCACCTGAATAGATGATAATTATGACATGGAATGTTCTAGAATACTTAATGAAGTCTACTTTATTCTTAATGAAAATGGAGCCAATCTGGCATCCAATGTGCACCACAGCAGCTGATTTGAAAATCTTCAAGATGGTTTGAACACTGTACGGTTAAAATGAAGAAATGATCTTATCTTGAATTTCACGAAATTCATTTTGGACTGTAAAGCATTAGTCATTCTGAAGAATTCTTTTTTTTTTGTAGAATGTTCAGCTAGAATCAGACTAAAGCAGGAGGGGAGGAGGAAGATACAAGACATGAGGAGAGCTAAAGGTTTGTGTTTTACTTAAAAGCTTGTAAGGGTATTGAGGTCCAATTTACCAGGTGCTAAAGTTATAGGGTAAGAACCTGTGCATTCAGAAAAGACTTTCATTTCATAATTTTGCCCATTTTACTTTAATGCCAATATTTTGTGCTTCTGAATTTATGGCATATTAGTGGTATTTTAACTTATGGCATATTAGTGGTATTTTAACTTATGGCATATTAATGGTATTTTAACTTATGGCATATTAGTGGTATTTTAACTTATGGCATATTAGTGGTATTTTAACTTATGGCATATTAGTGGTATTTTAACTTATGGCATATTAGTGGTATTTTAACTTATGGCATATTAATGGTATTTTAACTTATGGCATATTAGTGGTATTTTAACTTATGGCATATTAGTGGTATTTTAACTTATGGCATATTAGTGGTATTTTAACTTATGGCATATTAGTGGTATTTTAACTTATGGCATATTAGTGGTATTTTAATTTATGGCATATTAGTGGTATTTTAACTTATGGCATATTAGTGGTATTTTAACTTATGGCATATTAGTGGTATTTTAACTTATGGCATATTAGTGGTATTTTAACTTATGGCATATTAGTGGTATTTTAACTTATGGCATATTAGTGGTATTTTAATTTATGGCATATTAGTGGTATTTTAACTTATGCTTCTCTCTGACAGTATTTATAACAGTTGCTCACAAATATAGCAAAATAAAACCTGCTGAGGAAATATTGGTTGTTAGAGCTGTGAAGTTTTGGTACATTTACCGGGTATTCATCGACTTAGAGAAATTGTATTAAATGTGTACAAAACTTAACTGCTTTGTGGTAGGTTGATGCTTGCACAAATGGTATGCAAAATTATTTTTTTCAGTGGTCCAACAACATAGATATATAGATAGGAAAATTAACAACAAAGTCCACATTTTAAATAAATTAACAGTATACTATAAATGTCACTACCTAATGTCATCTAGTGCAAAGTGCTTGAATTCATCTTTACTGTCTGATAAAGTTCTGAAATTCTCCATCGTTGTTTAATAAATTGTCCTGGTCTGATCGCCATAATATCATTGGACTCCTTTTGCCTGGCCTCACTGTCACATGCAGGTGTGTATGTAGAGACTAAAATAAAACTTGGATCATACAGTTTGTGAAATATTTCAATTGAATACATGTCAGTTGCGAAGCAGGATCAAATAACCACTCTCTGTTATTTGCCGTTGAGCAAGTTGGTCATTGCTCAATCATAGGGTTGTCATGTTGAAAAACAAGCTAAGAGATTATGGTCAAAGATTTACTGGACGAGGCAGAATACTACTTGACACTGAAGAAGCACATATATTAAATTCACAGCTCGATCAAAAGGATTGTCAACATGAAAACAAAGTGAGCGCTACCTTTATAAGCCAAGAGCTTATGGGACCAGGTGCACTGGTAGAAAACTTACAGTAAATGGGTACCCGATGGTTCCTTTTATTACTGTGGTTATTATCAACAAGTGAGCACCCGTGTATCTGTTCCACAGCTCTATCTGCTGTACAGTAGATGGTGTTTCATACAGTATCATGAAAGAGCATGTTAGAGTTGTTTAAAGGTCAGCATATAGCACTAGAAGTCAACATACCTTTATGTCCAGTTTTTTGTTATTCAGAATACCTTTAAATCTTTTGTTAAATTTATACCACTTTTTTTGTCTTAATGATAAAATAATTGGAATCTTTTTTTTAAAAAAAAAACATTGATTAAATTGAACTTTTAATTAAGAGAACCAGCACTGAACATAAAGTTGTATGATGTAAATTAAAATATTGCTTGATGGTTTCTTGAAAATTTTTAAACCACAGGATATCTGTAGTAATAAACATATCCAAATAACTGATATTTAAAATCAAATTGCTCAACGTTTTCAAAGAAATTGATGATCTTGTATAAATTTTTAGAGTTGTCAATTTTAGAAGGATTGTTAATAGAAACTTGTAGTGCAAAAGCATTAGGAAAACCACCAATGATAACACATGTTCCAGAACATTTTTATTGCCTATTATTCATTGGGTCAGGAACAAGCAACAAGTTAATATTTCTGTGTCTGGTTGATCGGATTTTGTTTTGAACAGTAAACATTTTCAGTCTTTGTAATGACAAACATGATGATAATCCATCAGCCTTGTCCTAGAATTGTTTTATTACAGAACATCTGCAGCTTTGTTTGTAAAATGTTTGAAATAAGCAAAATTTATCTCGTTCAAATTTGTAAATGTTTTGGTGTGAAACTGTTTTTATTTAGTAAATTGTTTAGTGAGGTTATTCCAATTTCCTACTTTATGTAAAAGTATTAAGAATGAAATGAACTATTTCTAAAATGAAGAGCTTACAATCTGGAGGGATTTTTATTGTTAAAATTGTGTTATTCCTCTTAGACCATGGTTTTTCAAGATATTGTCAGATCTATCATGTACAAACCCATGCAGTCTACACGGATGTGCTTCTGTTGTATGTTTTAATTGACAACACTTTTGAACCACTGTTTTCCAGTGATTTTGTGTCAATCATTGCAGGCACACACAAATCTAGTTAGAACACATGAATCTACTCCAACCAAGATACAGCACCATTAAATTCGAGGATACTTTTTTGACAAGACAATTGCCCACAATGCCTCCAGTAGTATTTCTCCATTATGATTGCCTTGTTTTGTGGTAATCATCAGAATTGTTAAGCAATGGTTTGATTGTGGCTAATTAGGTTGCAACAAGGAATGATTGATCTTGCTGCTGGAGCAGAACCCTGTTACAATAGAGCAGAAGAACTGTCTTTATGGTATAAACCATTTGCTAGTTGTAGATTATTTAGTTATCAGTTTCCTCTTGTCAGAACACCTTTTTTTGTAACTGGCTTAGAGGCAAAACCATGTGTTTTGGAGGAACTTGTTAACCTCCTGTGGTACTTTTGGACTGTTACTTGTAGAATGCTAAACCCAGCCTTTCTAATCTGTCAACTTGCTGGTAATCATCGTGTCTTCAGTTATCAAACTGAAGTCTCTGCTGTATCTGTACTGATATAATCATGATGAGACATCTGTATTTGTATTATTGACACCTTGACGAAACACCCAGTTTAGATGTTCCTAATTGACTATTAAGTGATAATCCATGCATTACAGAATTTTTTCTGGAGCAGGTGTTCTCTTTTGAGATGATTTATGTTCATGTCATATGCACATCTATACAACTTGTCTATTTTAACTTACTTGAGCAAGTATAGAAGGCAACAAATTAACAGTCTGCATACATGTACATCCAAATGAGTGAACAGTTGTAGAGTCCAATGAGTTTTAAAAAAGAAAATACCTCAGCAGGTTAACGGTAAAAGAATCTGTTAACTGCACTTGAATTTGGAAGTACAGCTGAAGCACATAAAATGATTTATCGTTAAGAATTCCTTTTCTTCCTTGTTACCAGTCATAATTATTTTTCATTGTAATAAATTTGAGCTGTGTTTTGAAAAAATGTATTTAAGGCATGATATGTATTAGCCCAATGGGCTACCAGAATTTAATGTGATGGTAGCCCAGATACAGTATTTTATTAGCTACTGGTCTGGGGGCAAACTTTGACCATGCATCGTAAGCTCATCCCACAAGAAAATCAAAGATTTCTCTGTAATTTGTCAATTTAGAAGAGAGGAGTCATACTGACATCCTATTATTCATGTTGTGGGCATTCTACTTGAGAACTGTTCCAATGAACCAAAGCTGAACACAGTTTGTCTCTAACCAGTGGTTGCTGGCACCAGTCAAAACACTGGTTCATTAGCCATGCATAGAATGTCACACTGTATGCTTTGCATTCAATATTTTTACAGTGGAAACAAAGATGAAGTCCCTATTTGCTAAAAACATTCCACCAAATATCGAAGAAGAAACGATGAAAGCAGAATTTCCAGGATGTACAAATGTAGTAATACCCAAAAATTCAGAGGGAATTAGTGTTGGGTAAGTTTTATGTGATACTTTCTTTCATTTGTTTAGTATTGCATAAAAGCTTGACAAGGGTAACTTTTCAAGATCCATTATACATCTCCTTCATGTGTTGCTCAGCTTATCACATCTTAGTAATCTACACAACTTCTTCCAGCGACAGGCTCAGGAAGATGATTCTGTTATCTTGTTCACATGGACGAGTCTCTTATGTTTAATCCTTGTTCATGTACAAGTTCACATGTACATATGTAGAACCTGATGAGATGAGGAAAAGGATTTATTCACTTTAGAATGTCAAGATGAATAGAGACCTGGTGAGAATAGTTTCTCTAAGATCTGACCAGTGAACTTCGAAAAGGTAGCTACATTGGTGTCTTGATTGTATCCTACCTTTTCTGGGTCAGCTTTTATTTAGCCTCCTATGTTGCCTGATTTTTCTTGGCTGAAAAACCTTTGGAGAAAAATAAAAGCCTATTGGGAATTTATGTCTTTATTAGGTACGATGTACTTTTTGGTTAAATATTTTTCTTGTAGCTTTTGAATTTTTTGCAGTGTCTCCAGTTAATTAGCCTGCTGGATTTTAAGCTCAACATTCTGGAACTTGAGTTTTACAACAAATATAACATATAAATACAAGAACAACAAACAGGAGAATGCTACATAAAGTTAAAAGCTTGGTTTAGGAAAATGGTTCTGGAAAAAAATATTTGGAGCATGATAAATCAATTTTTGACCTAATTTAGATGTTCTGGTAGATGGTAAAGAGTAATAGTGGGAGTAACTTTCACTACTACTGAAAATCACCAAATCACTATAATTTAATGTACTGTAGTATCATCAATATTCGTGGGGGATCAATTTTCGTGGTTGCCACAAACCACGAATTTAAATCCCCAACGAAAAATGAGCCACATAGGTTGATGATCCCCCCCAATTCCTGACCCGTTTTTTTTTACAGTGTTTCATTTAAGTAAGGATTGAGAGAAAATATAGAAAAAGCATAACATATTCAAACAATAGTAATACTAAACAGAAAGAAAGAAAGAAAAAATACTAGTAATACAAAATAACTGCATATGAAAATTAGATTTAATACTTATTCAAGTCGATCCTTCAATCTAGTGCAGCTGTTGTTTAAACATTCAAATCCTTCTGAAAGCACATTTCATTTTATCCATGCATTTTAAATCCAATAGAACAACAATCCTGTAAAAAAAAATATTTTTCTTGAAACACTAAAGCAGATTATTAAAGCTCACACTGCACAGATTGTTGGACAAAGCCACTGTTTCAACATCGTGACAGATGTTAATCACTTGGTCAAAAACACGTTGTAAGTATTGAACTTGCCGGGTCTTAGATATATACTCATACAGGTGGTAGTATTGTTTTAAACATTAATGTGACCGCCGTTTGCGTCGGCATCATTTTATTCTTTTGTATTCTTTATTTGGGGTACTTGTAGAGGTTAAACCATGAAATTAACTACCTTATAATATGCAAAATTTGACAGGCAAAACCACGAATTTACGTCCCCACGAAAATGCCTTTTTTTTTACAAAACCACGAAAATTGAGCCCAATGAAAATAAATGATACTACAGTATTGCCAGATATCAGTTAAACCCTAACACAATCTGATACATATGGACCTCTGGTCATTGCAATTATTGGCAATGCATCATGTAATATGGAGGCACATTAGATACTTAAACACTCAGGCCTGATATCCATCACCTTATTGGCAACTGCCACTATATATTGTACACAAAATTCATACTGTCATAACATATTTAATTGAATAAATAATACTGCAGTTGATGCAATAGATGTTGATGATTAATAAATACAGGCTTATGATAGCAGTGATGATTTCATTCAGCAAATACCGGTTAATGATGGGAATGATTTTCATGACTAAATACTGGCTGATGATATCAATGTTTTCATTCAGTAAATACTGGCTGATGATAGCAATGATGTTTTCATTCAGTAAATGCTAGCTGATGATAACAGTAGTTATTGTATCAATAAATACTGGTTGATGATAGCAATGATGATTTCATTGAACGAGTACTGGCTGATGATATCAATGATAATTTCCTTCACTAAGATGGCCAAGATTTCATTCAATAAATACTGGTAGCCATAATGATTTCATTCATTAACTACTGGCTGTTGATAGCCATGATTTCATTCACTAAATACTGGCTTATGATAGGCATTATTTCATTAAGTAAATGCTGACTTATGATAGCCATGATGTCACTAATTAATGGCTAATGATAGCCATGATTTCACTAATTAATGGCTAATGATAGCCATGATTTCACTAATTAATGGCTAATGATAGCCATGATTTCAGTCACCATTTAATGGCTAATGATTGCCTTGATTTCAGTCACTAAATACTAGCTAATGATAGCCATGATTTCAGTCACTAATTAATGGCTGATGATAGCCATGATTTCAGTCAGTAATTACTGGCTGATGATAGCCATGATTTCAGTCACTAATTAATGGCTAATGATGGCCATGATTTCAGTCACCATTTAATGGCTAATGATTGCCATGATTTCAGTCACTAAATACTAGCTAATGATACCCATGATTTCAGTCACTAATTAATGCTAATGATGGCCATGATTTTAGTCACCATTTAATGGCTAATGATTGCCATGATTTCAGTCACTAAATACTAGCTAATGATAGCCATGATTTCAGTCAGTAATTAATAGAGATGTACCGATGTCACTTTTTGCTGATTATGCCAATACCGCATATAGCCGATTATTAAAATTGCCAATACCGATTATGAGACTGATTATTTCATTATCACAGTATATATACTCGCGTATAAGCTTAATAATTTAGGAAAAAATAAAGGCCTGGAAGAGGGGGGGGGGCTGACTTATCTGCTGGCGAATGTCTAAACTTTATCGTTTTTAGGTCTTTTTGTTGACTACTGTAACAGCTGTAAATCTTGGAACATGAAACAATAAATTTTTCCGTGTCTTACGACATAGGCATGTTAAAAAAGTAACTTTCGGTGACATGACAATTATTAAACTGTTATAAAATACTATGATTGATTTTGTTATTATTTTGCATGTGCATATTTTCTGATTTCTCCGACAGGAAATTAAATAAAGGTAAATACAGACTTCATAATTCGTGGGCCGGGGAGACCATGTACTATAATGTACAGTACTTAGTGCAGAGCGTGCATAGCGTCACTTAAATCCATATTTATTCCCAAACATATTGGATGCAGATTTTGTTTTAATCGTTGTATCGACCAAATTGCATTCTTCTAGATAACATTTCAGATAGTCCTTAATAGCTGTTTCATTTTTACAATGAATCACCTCTCAAGAGTTACTCATTTTCAGTGATAAAAGCGATCCTACAAATTGAGGCAATATGTTTAAAAAGGTACACACGTTTGATTGTACCAGGCACATAACCATCATAAATTACATGCTCACTAAGAGGGGTAATAATAAAAGCTAAAATTCTCATTTATATCGACTAAGATCAAGATCAATCAATTTTAGTTTTGTCTTTTGGCTGAACAAACATCATAACTTTCCACACAATGGATAGCTTGACGTTTCGGCGTCTCCTTTGATGATAGTCGGTGAATTTCTCTATAGCTTTGTGACAGCAGTACAGGCCAATTAATCATTAAAATGCCTGAAACTGGCTTGTGACAAGAGGAATTTTTAATGCTAACTATACCAGTACATTGATGTAGAGACATAGCTAGAGTGTTTGGAGCCCGGGGACAAGAGGAATTTTTACATTCCCGGGTTATTACTCCACCTATAATACTGGCCGCCATGTATAGCCTATCGTGTGCTGAAAAATGGCGTTATACTCTACAACAACAGCTACAACAACAACATTTGACGATGGTAATTAACATTGGTATATAAAGTCTAAAAATGACATGTTAACTTGTGTAAGTTTCTTTCGTGGGAATGGCATTGGAGTTAAGTATTCATAGTGTGACATTCTATTTAGTGAAGATGCAAATTCTTTATTAAAAAGAATTTATTTCGTCACAACAATAATTCACAGGTGATGCAACAGAACATGTAGAACTTTTCTTGTTTAGAAAAAAATGAAAATCGAGGATATAATGTAACAATTGGGAGTTATCAGCAAAAATCAGCGGTAGTTTACGGTAGTGTGTTAAAACAGTAGTTACTTTTAAGAATATATTGTCTTTCAATTAATCCCCAAATCAAATGTTTATTCCTTAGTTTCCACTATTTAATTCTGTTTTAAAATACAAGCCTTGTCAAGATGAATGTTACAATTGAAATTATATTTTGGAAATTTATTTGCATCGGCACAGATTATTTCTGCCGATACTGATTATACCGATTGTTCTAATAATCAGCCCGTTTATGAGTACGGGCAATTAATCTGTACAGCTCTATTTCAGTCACTAATTAATGGCTATTGATGGCCACGATTTCAGTCACCATTTAATTGCCATGATTTCAGTCACTAAATACTAGCTAATGATAGCCATAATTTCAGTCACCATTTAATGGCTAATGATTGCCTTGATTTCAGTCACTCAATACTAGCTAATGATAGCCATGATTTCAGTCACTAATTAATGGCTGATGATAGCCATGATTTCAGTCAGTAATTACTGGCTGATGATAGCCATGATTTCAGTCACCATTTAATGGCTAATGATTGCCATGATTTCAGTCACTAAATACTAGCTAATGATAGCCATGATTTCAGTCACTAAGTAATAGAAAATGATGGCTATGATTTCAGTCACCATTTAATGGCTAATGATTGCCTTGATTTCAGTCACTAAATACTAGCTAATGATAGCCATGATTTCAGTCACCAATTAATTTCTTAATGATAGCCATTATTTCAGTCACCAATTAATTTCTTAATGATAGCCATTATTTCAGTCACCAATTAATTTCTTAATGATAGCCATGATTTCAGTCAATAATTACTGGCTGATGATAGCAGTGATGATTGCATTCAATAACTACTGATGATAGCAATGATGATTTCATTCAGTAAATACTGCCTGATGATAGCAGTGATGGTAACAATTTTGAATGTTGATGTTGGATACATGCTGGATAAAATTTAATATCCTGCTTGCCCCTCCCACCATTAATGTTGTTTCAAAATGTTTAAATGGGTAATATCAAGAGCTGTTTACGGCTTTTTAATATGAGGATTTATTACATTTGATTAGACATATCTTTATACCAATCAGAGAGTAAATGGTGTAAACTTCAAAGACAACAGGCCCATGAGAAATTGGACCCCTGACAAATCTTTATACATATTAGAGAGAAAATGGGATAAACTTCAAAGACAGTTGACCCATGAAAAATCGAAGCCTGGCACCTGATTAAAAAAAGATGAGTAGAAAATAAATTTCTTAATATTCTAAGAAGTGTTCACCAGCAGACAATAATAATGATGAATGTGACCCTATATGGAAGACCCACCCAATGATTAAAAATACATACAAATATCATGGTTTATTTAGCAGATATAAATCTCATATCTGCCCTTGGAAACATCATTTTAAATTCTTGGTTTGTGACCCTACTGAGCCCAATAAGTTTGACCTGAATTTCTTTCAGGTGTGTTAGGTAAGCAGTGGATATTGCATCAGTTGCCATATTTAAAAGGGTAAAACAGGTAGAGACCTTGACAGTTAATGTGGAGGACTAGAATTAAATGTTGACATATTCTTTCAACAAACTTGATTTGCTAACACATGTACGTGTTGAACCCTTGTGGCATAGGTATTGAAGGTTAAGAAAGAAATGAATCAGGGCAAGAGTATCTTTCGTAGATAGGGCAATATGGTAAAATATGATTAATGCGATGTAAATATGATCTCAATTTTTCATGAAGTATAGGTAGCAGTCATCAGTACCATACATTTTGCAACAGTTGCACCTGTAATGAAGCTCATAGGTGTTATGGATTGTGAAAAATAAACATGGGATGGGTAGAGTTAAGAGACCAATTTAGCAAATACAGTTCTGTACTAAGGAGATGCAAGAAATGGTGGAGGACACTATTTTGATACCAGCAACACAGAACCTGCTACTGTTGCTATTTCCAGGATGGAATTATAAAAATTATTACTCTATGACCAGTAGATATTTTTTTCCAGACCTTGCTTCTTAATGGTTGGACTATTTGTGCTCTGTGAAATATTGATTTTGCTTTGCATCAGTTAGCATGAATTGGGAAGTTTTATTACATATATCTTAACTATTGAGTGTATTTGCCCTCAGTCAGGGTTCCTGCAGTCATGAAAATCCTGGAAAAGTTTTAAATGATTGAAAAGCTTTTTAGGGGCATTGAAAAGTTTTGAAATTTTCATAGGACATTCGGAGTTACGGAAAAGTCATATAATTTGTTGGGGTTTTTTTTGCATTATTTGGTAGCATTTTAATTTATCAACACAAAAGTTTTATCAACCTAACTAAGTTTGATAATGGATTTATTAGAGTAGGTTGCCCTTAAACGTAAGGCTACATCAAGGGATCTTACTGCCATTCAAAGTCATATTCATGGCACTCAAAAGACTATGACTTATCCAAGTATGCCCAAAGCCAGCTGTAAAATGTTTTTGTGTTAAGTTTACGTGTTAGGTAATTATTAGAGGTTGTTAATTTTATAGTATATACTCTTGAAATTGGTATAATGTTTTTGGAAAAGTCATGGAATTAAATTTTTAAAAGATTACAAGAACCCTACTTGTCCAAATGTGATTAGAGCTGGAATTAAGCTCTCGTGAAAAGTTCTTTATGTTTTTCGTTTTGGCTTTTGTTGACATTGCCATCAGGCTAATTTGTCTCCACTACCCTCACCACAATGCATTAGAGTAATGATATATTGTGTATTGTTTCAATTAAAATCATTCATCTTCTTTTTTTCCCCCAGTCTTTGGGTAGATATTAGTTTCCAAATCTCTACTGGTCAAGTTTGTGGCCTATCTTGTCTTAATTTTGTTGAGATGCAAATCTCTGAAATGTATGTTGTTTTCAACAGATTTTTCAACTTTCTGGGTTGGGGGTGTTGGCAGTTTGAAACTTGCATATTCAACTGTGTTCAGTCATTCACACCCCTTACATTTTTTATTTGATTGTGAGTGTCATGCCAAACTGTAACCCTCGTGTCTCCTTTCTGTCTAATTATGCTTTGGCCTTGATCTTTCAGCTTTCTTCTGTGTAATCCAGATGGAAGACCTTTTCAATTTGATCGAACAGTTCTGCAGCCATATGTACCTTTTTGCCAAAGGTGAAGATATAGGTCTGGGGATGTAAAAAAATTTGTTGGTGTAGACATGGTGTCCACAATGAAATAAATTTTCCATAATTTTATGGCAGGTTCTATTGTACTGCCATCACAGATCTGGGTCTCTAATGTTCAGTTGTTTATACTGGATCATAATTCATATGTACATTATACCTTCATGGAATGCAATTTCTTACAGGTTTGCTGTCCTGGAATTTGAAAACGTAGAGGAATTAACAAAGTGTTTAGAGACTCATGATCAGAAAGACATTCAGAACCACAAGGTCCGTTTGAGCAAAATTTATTTTGATGGAGGTAAGTCAGAAATGCCAAAATTATTTTCATCCTTTGGTTAAATGTAGAGCTAATTTCTTGGATCGCCTTGGCAAAACACTGGATCGTTTTTAGAAATATTTTACGTTTTCACTTCCCCCTCCCACTCATCCTGACTAAGACCAATGATTCATAATCAGAAATCCATAACATACATTGTGTCTTCTTTCAGCAAATGTATGGCTGTGTGTTAAACTCATGCGCATGTTTTAGCTTAAGTTCTGAATAACATTACGGTACTTCAAGGCTAGTGTCAAACTGGTTGTCATGGCAAGCAGCAGAGAGGGTGAACAGACCAAAGTTTACAGGCGTTGATTTAGCAAACTGAGGCTTCTCGAAATTGTTTATATAGGCTTCAATTTAGTAAACTGAGGCTTCCTTGAAAATACTTAAATATTTTTAGTAAATTTAGTAAATTTATGAAAATACTTAATTAAACTTTTCAGTAAAAAAAAAAAGACGCCATATAGTTGGCGTTCACCCTCGTTGCTGCGTTACGCTAACCGAATTAGCTATAGATACAATGATGAATTAGCGATATATTTTTTTATATAAATTTATATAAATGTCAAACATCGGAGAAGCACAAATAACTAGATTAACACGAGAACGGTTGGCTGCAATTAAGAAATGTCAAACATCGGAGAAGCACAAATAACTAGATTAACACGAGAACGGTTGGCTGCAATTAAGAAATATGCGTTACGTTAACCGAATTAGCTATAGATACGATCCAATCCAACTCGATATCGTGTCCGAGGATCGTGTATACTTATCGTTACAAATCCATGTTGGGTAGCTCTGGCGCCACTAAAGAAATTTTGAAATCGATTATAATCCATGTCGGGACACCAAGTCTGCCAAATATTTCTTAACGTGTCCGTTAAACGCGCATAACAAATTGCAGTTATCCCTTATCAGTTTTGGTATTTGTGTATAACGCTGAGTTACATATATTACGTCGGTTTTTTTGTGACTTCCTCGGGAAAATATTCTAGCTGGATTCTTTTGTTGGTCCAACATAACATCGTCATATACAACAAGATTATTAACGGATCCATCCATGTCTTCCATGGATGGTGCCTCTTCAATGTCGGTGATAAATTCAATTACACTTCCACCGTAAGATTCTGAAGCGGCTTCGTCGTAATCTTTTAGCACTTGATAACAATGTTGATCATCTACGCTGGGTGCGATCAGATATAATTTATCCCAGGTTAAATACTTCATTATCATCGTTAACAGCAATTGGGTTTTACCACTTCCGGAAGGTCAGATGATAATCATTCTAATTGAGTTTGGTAACATCGGATGATGTTTTACTGGTTGTTGTTTCTTCAACGCGGAGAAATCGATCACTTCCATTTGTTGATATAACATAAATATAATTATGGATCTATATTGTGTGAAATGTAAGACACGTACACCAACGTTAAATCTTGTAAATGTTACCACAAAAAATAATCGAAGCGCGGTAGTTGGAAATTGTGAGCGATGTGGGATTAAAAAATATCAATTTGTGAAATCGGAAAAATCTTCGATTTTCAAGGGAAAAAAAAACGAAGTAGAAAAACCGGAGGTGATATTGCCGCCAAGTTAACATCACTTCCAGGGTTACCATGGTCAAAATATCCAGGTGAAAAACACCTTCCCGGGTATAATTATTGTGGACTGGGAACACGATTAGATATAAGACTTGATGATCAAAATAATCCACGTCAGGGGGAAAATCCTATAAACACTATCGGTGAAGCGTGTCGTGTACATGATATAGCTTACCGTAGTGATGATCTACAACAGCGTCATCTCGCAGATGTTAAATTAATTCACGCGTTGGATGCTATTCCAGATAAATCGTTCAAAGAAATATTAGCCTCAACGCTGATAAAATCTGCCATGAAAGGTAAATTAATATTTGGTGCGGGTAATTAATAACAACATGGAATCTATTTACTATTCTCTGAGAGGATACTGGAGGGGTAAGGCAGCAATCAGTAAACTCGCTGGCGCTGCAAAAGTGAAAAATACTACAGCGGTGGATTGGTTATCCAAACAGGCGATATGGCAAATTTATCTACCAGCGCCTAAACAAATTAACTACTCGCATTTTGATGTGACAGTTCCTAATGAAGTTCATCAAGCTGATATATTATTTCTGCCGCATAATCGCGGTTACAAATACGCGTTAACCATAGTTGATATTGCGAGTCGATACAAACAAGCAGAGCTGCTAAGGACAAAATCATCAACTGAAGTGGCTTCTGCATTTGAAAGGATTTATCGACGAGGTCCACTACGCTGGCCAAATCTGTTACAAGTTGATCCTGGCAAGGAACTTCAAGGCGCTGTTTTAACAACAATGAAACATCATAATGTCACCATCAGACGAGGACATACCGCGCTACATCGCGATCAGGCAATTGTTGAACGGTTTAATCGGACACTTGCTGGATATCAATACGCGAAAGAATTCATCCAGGATAAACGATCTCGTGAATGGGTTAAGAGATTACCAGGTGTAGTTACCGCAATCAATAATGAGATTACTAGAACAGTCAACATGAAACCTAGCAACGCTATTAAAAAAAAGTATATACCTAAAACGGAAATTCTTCGAATTTCACAAAAAAGATTTTTCAAAAGAACCAATTCTTGGTAGTAATGTCACTGTAAGGTACTTATACGAACCAGGAGAGCTTGAGGGTAGTAAAAAAAGAGCTACTGATCCTATTTGGAGTGTCACTACGCATAAGATATCTAGTATAACACGATCAACTGGTAGACCTCCAATCTATAAACTAGATTCAACTGCTCGACAACAACTACAGGTAATTCCCGAGGATACTCAATTACCACCGCGTGGTCTTAACTAGCACCCCCCAGAGGCATTGTGCTGGCACCCCGGCGTCTGTTGCACTCAAGACAAGTCAGCATAACGTTATCGTTGGTATGACCTACGCTGCTATTCTTTCTGTCTACGGTAAATTGGCGAGGATCTTTATTCGACCAACTCCAACGCATTATACAATTGCAACTCGCGCAGTGATTATTCTGTTGTTGCTTCAGCGTAATTATTAATTCAGCATCAATGTCAAATTTTCTATTATTTTTTTTATCCTGTTGTTTATAACCAGAGAGTTTTTTTCTGATTATGTCCCCGATGATATCATCGGCGCTGATTGTAGTGTCATTATCGTCACTGGCATCGTCAACAACAATTCTTCGAAGTTGATTTATTTTCCGTACTCGAGACACTGCAAGATAAACTAAATTTGACCACTCAATGTGATTATCTACTATCCAAACAATTGTGTCTATGATAGTTAATCCCTGTGAAGAGTGTATTGTCGCTGCGTAACCTAACGTCCATGGGGATTTATCAGCACGCAATGCATCTTCAACGACGCTGATATCAACCAGCACAATATCATTTAATACTAAATTCTGCTTTTCACGTTGTCCAGAAATGTCAACGTCGATATTTTGTCGTCGTGTATCCGAAGGTCTATAACAGAGCGGTACTGGAAGTGTTGCAAATTTACGTTTATGTAATTCAAATAATTTCATCTGAAGTTTATCTCTGATTATTTTTCTACTTGCGATTATCAAATCGTTTGGTCTCCACAACTCCCAAAAATCATTCATGGGAGTTTCTGATATTATTTCACGCATTATTTCACATTGGATTCTATCCGGTTGTAATCTGATTAGTTGTTTAAACTCACGTAATACTTCATCTAATGATCTATGGTCGGTATTAATCTCTTCGTAATGATCTACGTATTCCTTGAGCCAATTATGTGGGGATGCACCGACAAATGGTGGTGGTTGACCTTGATCACCACACATAATAATTTTTGTATTTTTCGTTGACAGCCATTCAAGAAACATTTTTAATATTTTCAACGGTACCGTGCATATTTCATCCCAGATTATCACCGGTGGAATAAATTTCTGTCCCATTCTTTCAGGGGTCCACTTATCGCCTTTCCATCGAAAGAAACTTTGATAAGTGCATGCATTTACCCCATGCTGTATCATCTCTCTGGCAAGTTTATGAGTTGGTGTTAACACAATCATGTTTGTGAAATTTGTAGACTTTTCCATAGGGGTTTCCATAGGGGTTTCCGTAGTATTTTCCCCTAAGATTTGTCGTATAATTTCTTGTATTTTTTTTTTTATCATCTGTAAGTTTTTCAATTGGTTTTTCAGCGGATTTTTCAATTGGTTTTCTTTTCCTATGAAATAAATTAATCGCACGAGTTGTCTTTCCTGATCCACCACAACCGTTCAAATAAACGATTTTATATCGCGTAACAGGATCAGATATCGGTGGTGCATTGGAAAATTCTGATAATTGGTTACTTTTCAAGTATTTATCGTCGTTGGTAACATCAGCAGATTCACAATACTCGTGTAGCTTCTCCTTTTTAAATCTCCAATATCCCCACGCTTCCTCTGGGGATGTGAATTTAGCTACATCTGATTTGTATTTGTGGTGGATATACATCGAATCAGTAGCTACTCTAACCGCGGTATTAGGAAATTTATTTATCATCGAAAATAGATTAATAGTAGAATAACTGAGCAAAGATGATCTTAAGTGTGTATACTGACAACTATATCCATCACAGTAGGTAACAACTGTACCTAACTTAGTCCCATTGGATAGAAAAGCATCTTTACGAGTTACAAGTTTTCCATTTTTCGTTAAATCTGCTATGATAAAATCATATTCAGCGCTGTCTGTGATCAACCGTGAAGAGTATTTTGCATTGTCATATCTTCCACCTTGAGTAAATTTACCAATTATTTTTCGTCCAAAATCTTTTGCTAGTCTATTTTCATTTTCAAATAACTGCCTAGACAAATCCATGATTTGTTGTTCATTGAAAATCTTTGATTTTCCATTCGAAGAATTTCCATCAGAAAATTGTTTTCGTTGTTCGCGTATTATACTATCTAGATCGGGTTGTGGTAGCCAAACTTCTTTCTGAGCTCGATAGCATATAATTGCTTCGCTGATAATCAACGATATCAGCATACCACTATCAATCATATATCGTAGTAACACTATTGGCATCCAGTGTTTCACAGAGATATGTCTACCAATCCAAACATAACTACATGGATGTAATCCTGACGCTAATTCAAATGATACCACACAAGCGAATCCAGTTAAGTCAAAATCAGGCAAACGACCATTAACCGAAACACGAGTTATTTCATGTGTGGGGTGTCCAAATCGTTTAAAATATTCTTCGCATTCTCCATATCCGAGAAAACTCCCTGGATAACACGCAGCTATATCAATTGAAATCATACCCTCGTGGTGGTATTTTGTATTCCACAATCCTCCATGACCAAATTCGACGCAACTCAATTTGACATCTTCGAGAAAATCACTTCTTGTTGGACGCCATGAGTTCTTTTCTCGTGCAAAATGAGCTACCACTGATGGAATCGTAAAACTATCCGTGAGTAGTTTTTCATGGAAATTATTCGAGTATTTTACAGCGGTTTTTTTCATCTTCGAGTGTAACTCTTCAGTGCGATATAATTCTCCATTCGGTCTTACAAACTGATCAAATCCTGATTCTGAATCTTCGCTGCGAAGTAGCCACACTGACACAGGATCATCTTTACACAACGCATAAATAGCATCAAATAATTTCTCTTCGTGGAAAACATCCTTACAAAACTCTTCAGGGATATATCTCACGATTCGTTCTTGTGGAAATACATTTACTGCGGGTGTCCATGCGTGTTTGTTATGATCGATAATTTCAATTGGAGCTCCTCGTGATTGATATTTCGGTTCGTATAATACTTCTCCGGTTATCGTCGCTACCGATATTGGAAATTTTAATGATGCTTCTAATTTAGCTATATCGGAAATCATTGCCCCGCGCTGTTTCACTGTCAGTTCCCATTTGGTTATTTTCTTACGTCGTTGTTCAGTTAGTTTATTTCCCTGGGATGCATTCGTGAAGTGTTCCATTACCCGTGTTGCTACACAATTGAGCCTTGACGAATCCGATGACGGCGTTTTCATAGGAGCTAGTTTTGCGATACTTGGCTTATCATTTAGCGGATATATTCCGTAAACAACTACTGTTACAGGGTAATTTTTCGCGTAGTATGGTTTGTCAATTCCAGTTAGAATTCCTGGTTTGGAATCTCTACTCACAATGACAGTTTTTTTATCCTTGAGGATTGGTTCAAATTTATCCCTGATAATCCATTCACTTTCGTCTTCGATAATGAATTTTATTCTAAAAAAATACCTCTGTGAATTACTTTGTTGGGAATTGCTTTGCAATGAAAATCCTTTGGATTTTACACCCTTGGATTTTACACGTTTGGATTTTACATGTTTGGATGCTACACCTTTGGATGCTACACCCTTGGATTTCCCTGTTGGCTCGCCAAGGTGTGAAAGTAACTCAGCTGCTCTTTTATCGTTCATGGTAGCATCGATTGCGGGTACATTGACATCTTCATCAATAATTCGAAATGTCGACCAACAGTCTCGGTAGAATTCATTAAAACACTCTCTGATTTTACCCAGTATAGTTCTGTCATCGATTAGATGTTTTAGTATATACGAGATTTTATCGAGATTAAATCTAGCATTTTCCCAAGGCTTAATTTTCGATAATCTCTCGAACTCCTTCATTTCAGAGATTTTATCGAGATTAAATCTAGCATCGAGATTAAATCCGGGTTTAATTTTCGATAATCTCTTGAACTCCTTCATGTTATCGTCGTTTAGACGTTTTGGTTTAACAGAGACTCTATCCCGATTAAATCTCGGGTTGATTTTCGATAATCTCTTGAACTCCTTCATGCTATCGTCGTTTAAACGTTTTGGTGTATCAGAGACTCTATCGAGATTGAATTTCGATAATCTCTCGAATTTCTTCATATTATAATTAAAACAAGTATTTAAATAAAAAAGTATTTTATATTATGAATCATTGCAAATGGTTCATGATTGGATCAACGATCCCATGTAACAAATCATGCAGAAATGAATTCTGTGGGTATCATATGCAAAGTTTTCGTCGGGGGAGCAATGGTCCTCTTCCGTGCCTGTATTGTGGGGTAGGTGTTAGAGGCAAATCACAGTTATGTATCAGTTGTGGTGGTAAGCGTTATAGAGAGTTGAAGCGTTATTATGACCAAAAAAAATAAAAAATCCTGACTCTGTCAATGACGTCAACAACAAAATCATAAGAACTGCTCAAGATTACGTTCAGAGATTTTCAAATAATATATCTCAACCAAATAATGATTTAGACAAATAAAATATTATGTATATAAATGAACCAAGAATTTCAAAGACATCCAGTGATCACCAACTACGAAGCCTCTCGTGATGGTGTTGTTAGAAACTGTAGACTCAAGAAATCTGTTGGGCGGGATAATGGTATAGGATATTTGGGGTTTAATTCTGGAGGGAAAATGTATCTCAATCATCGTTTCGTCTATGAAGTGTATAACGGATTGATCAAGGATGGCCTTGTTATTGATCATATTGATGGAATTGGGACTAATAATTCCCTAAATAATTTAGAAACCGTTACACAACGCGAAAACACAAAACGAGGTAAGACTGGGAAACACTCGAAAATTGCTAGACCTGTAAAGTCAATTAATACGGCAAATAACGAGGAAATAGTTTTTCAATCCTTGTATTCAGCTGGTAAGTATTTTGGTATTTGCCCCCCCTCAGTACGTTTTGTTGCAGAGGGAATAACCAAGACGGCGATTTCCAGAAAAAATTTAGAAAAAATTCAGTTTACTTATGTATAATATGTAATCACGCATTTGTTCAAGGGAAATAACTCCCTTAGGTAACGCGCGTATGATAAATCACCAATGACAGAGTTACCGTTGGTGAACCCGGAGGTAGTTTTTGATTGGCTGTTATAATTGTCATAAATATCAATGGAGTATAATCAATTTTCGTTTTTTTCAAGTATTAACAGAACTGTTTTATATACACGTCGTATTTAATTCTTTTTTTTAGTGTGTTTTTCAAGTATTATGTGTTACTTCAACGTTATCAGTGATTATTATTAAACACAACAAAGAATAAAAAGCACACATCTCTCTATCTACCTTCGTTGTAATGAGTGGTTATATACAACCTGGTCTGTGTTATGTTTGGGCTTTAGCTCGAAGTTCAAGTGCAAACTCAAATCACACCGTCACACGTGGTGTGAATGTTATTATTGACATTCAAACCGGGTTTGATTTTGGGTTTGGTTTTTGCACTTGAATGTAGAATAGCCCGCGTCATCCATTGTCATTGTCATTGTACATACCATAATCACCCCTATAATCTATTGTTGTGCTGTCCCTATATAATCTATTGTTGTGCCGTCGTCATTATCATCCTATAATCTATTGTTGTGCTGTTGTCATTCATTGCATCTATCATCATCCCATAATCGCATCTATATATATACCATCATCATCCTATAATCGCATCTGTATATATAACCATCATCATCCTATAATCGCATTAAGCTTCTGGACATGCTAAGATGACCAACACCTTAGCGGGTCCAGAATTCATTTTTGTGAAACTCAAAGAGTTTTTCACTCAAAGAGTTTCCATCTAAAGGATTTCCATTCATCAATTGAAATTGCAAGCAATTCAGCAAATATACTTTTTCATATATATGAATTCTGAAAATATCAGATGTATTATTGTTGAAATTAACAAGCTTGAAAATCAAAATATTAAACTATGTTCTGGGTTAAATTGTGATCAAATCATGACCGATTTTGAGGATATTGAATTTTCACAAAACAATGGAAAGTATGTACTCGCTAAGCAGTATTATTTAATTAAGCAAATTCAAAAATTTATACGTGAGAGTTTAGTTAATACCGAAGACGTTAGTGTTTTTGTACCATTATGTACGATCGTAGAACATGTTAGGAAGCAATTAGGTGCAGAATATGAACAAAGGAAACTTATTAATTGTAAGGTGAGACAGATAAAAGCGTTAATCGAGCAAGTTGAGCCCCACGCGTAGAGATCCTCCTTCGTATAACCGGTACACAGGTAATGTGAAACGCATGTATAATACCCCGTTTGTAAAACTCTTTGAGTTTCCACGCGCACTCAACTAGAACAAAGTTTGTAAACCTGTGTCAACAATAACAAGTATAATTGTATTGTATGCGGTCAATAACAGGAAGTATAATACTTATGCAGTATTTTTTTTTTAGCTCTGAAATCGTGAAATGAACAATTTTAGAAAATATGTAAGATTTTTTTAAGATTTTGCACGGATAAGCATGAATGGGCGTATTGCATTATTTGATCACGGGTTAATCTCACCACGGTTATAACGTTTTGCTGAAGATTTAACATTTGATAATCAGTCAATAGAAACTTTTCCGTGCCTAAGTTATCTATGACTATATCTACGTGATATTCACTTGTTGTGTTGCCCCCGAATACCTCTGTGATAGCTTGTTCAAGGAGTTCTTTATCATGGATAGATACTAGCACGTGTTGATACATTATTGAAGTTCTTTTAGATTTTCTAATTGTTGAAAATCAGGCATATTGTATAATACTACACACAGGTTAAAATTTCATTCATTGTTAAAATTTCATTGGTTGAAATTGTTAAAATTTCATTGATTTTGTTAAAATTTCATTGATTTTGTTAAAATTTCATTGATTTTTCACTTTTTTTTGGTCATTTTTGTGTAATCCGTCGACAGATTTTTCATAAAATCAACGGTGAAAACTCCCCGAATTCATTTAGAGAAAATCGATTTTAGTTCAATTTCAATACTTTTTAAGGTAAATTTAATGTGTTATCGTTGATATTTATCGAATATTCGATGTTTTTTACGACGATTTTACGTTGTTGAATGATTAGTTTGTTGAAAAATTTAACTAAAATCGATTTTCTCTAAATGAATTCGGGGAGTTTTCACCGTTAATTTATAAAATTTATGATTTTATGAAAAATCTTTCAGAATTTCACTAAAGAATTTTTACAATTTCACATCTAGCGTTATTTGTAGTGTTTCCCCGCGGAGATCAATCAAGTTAAAATCTTGGTCGGTTATTGAAAATTTCATTTTTGATAAAAATGGATTAATGGGCTCCAAGTAAGTCCAATTAGGTGGATTTTTCACTATAAGACTCCCTGGTGAAACGTCCGGGGAAAATGTGTACATGATATATCCTTGGGTGGCTTTGTTTGATTTTGAAGTATCAATTGAGAAACTTCCCAAGATACCATCACAGATAACATGTATTGCAATAACAGATGATATATCAACGTTACCGGGAGATCTGTGTTTGTTGTTGCGGTATACAGAATTCGTTGATGTTAAAATTGCTTCTGGCAGGGTTAGTTTAAACCATAATGCGTGAATCTGAGGAAAGTATTCGTTGATGATTTTTATCGTTGATGCTTTCATCGCTGGTACATCATACCCTGGAAATTTATAATCAGGTAGAGTTTTATCTGTCAGTGAAAACACATGTTGAAAATTTTTATCATGTGAATTATCAAGTAATTTTTTATTTAACAAAATTCATATCAGCGATAATTTGATTTAATTGTCGTTGATGTTGCTTGATTAAATCACGTATAGTTGTTATACCTGAAAAATTTAAATAATTTCCGAGATATTCTTGAATAAGATTTCAAAGTTGTTGTTGATGAGTTTGATATAATCGCTTCATGTTGTTGAATCTCGCGGATAAACTATTATACGTGATTGTGAAACTTTTCCCGGTAGACGGTGATGTAAATATCCACTTAATTGGACCCTCTGTTATATACTCGGAACTCAGTTCGTTTGTTAATACACGATTATAAACTGTTGCATCTGCTGCTGTTACTGTACGAAAAAAGCCATCATCCGAGTAATCTAATTGTGAACCACTAGGTGTATCATCAGTGAAATCTCTACGTGATGGTTCTGGTAATCTCGGATGAAACGCAGGAAGACTATCCAACCATGCTTTATGAATCCGCGGGAAGAATTCATCGATGGTGTCACTGAGTTTTTGACGCATCCATGGTACGTTATATCCTGGAAATTTAAAATTTTGAACATCTCCGAAGCGGATATTATTATCAGTTAGAAATTTATCAAGTAGTGGTTCAGAAAAATCATTTAAAAGATGATTAACACTTAAATTATTACTAAATTGCATTTCATGGATAATTTCATTACACACTTGCATGTATTTGATGACGTCGTTGCGATGTGGTGGAATTTCACTTATTGCAGTTATTAAATAACCTAAAAATCGATTAAAATCATTATTCATTAATCTAAATGTATTTCCAACAACACTAGAATCCGTCATTAGAGGAGTTATTACTCGTTGATTATTTACATATGTTAACTTAGGTATACCATCAATATCACCACGATCAAAACCATTTAAATCTCCCTTCGTGGAAACATAGTTGGATTTCAATGGTTCACTTGGTAGATCTTTTATGTCGATGGTGCCTGGAATAAACTCAGGATAACCCAATAATATTCTAATTGAGCTGTTGTATATATCTACGGCGTAGTCAGGTGAGTTAACTTCGATGACCGTTGACAGCAACGGTTCGTGTCCGTGAATCTCAATTGGGTATTTATCAGGGCCATCTTTGACTTCGATGATATTTGGTCCTGTGATTGCCTGGATTGATTCTATGATTGCGTCATTGATATCTTCGATGTCATATACACCCGTTGGTAAATGTATTGTGTGGGTGATTGGTTCGGATTTTGTTCCATCCGGGTTAGTTTTTCTATACGTGAACGTAAAACTATTATTGGGAGGTTTACCATTGAACGGTTCTGATCTTACATTAGGCCAACTGTAGTAGCATCTTAATTGTGTTAACGCGATTGCAGATACCGCTAATGGAGGATTAAATTCAATGCTGAATTCTGGTGTTTTCGTTACCACCGAGATCAATTTTGTTTTTGTGTTGGCGGTGTTTGTTGCTATTCGTTGAAGGATTTCTTGCGACGATTTTGCCATTGTTATTATTGTTATTGTGCTCCAACTTTGAAATCGTTGAATCATACAACCGTACCATCCTAGAGAACTCTTCATCGGATATTATTTGATCATCAATCGCCGACGAGATCAGCATTGACAATTCCGAATAAGCGTTTGACGCAGTAATAAGTTTAACAGCGTAATCGTGTAATTTTTGTTGAGAACATGATGATATTTTTTTGTTATCGTGGTAAATATTCCAGTGATTGTTGCAGCCGCAGATATACAAATTGGTACAACAACTGGAGCTATCATTACCACCAAAGATAGTATTATTCCAGCGCCGGTAATTACACCTGATACCGAGTAAACGGTTATATCTAACGCGGTAATTCTACGCTGGTATTTTTTCTTTTTAGTTTTATACTCGGTGATTAACGCTTCAAGTTTATTTTGAAATTCTTTGACAGTGTTATAACGATATTCAAATGCGGTTGGTGCCAACGATAACAATGACGTTGTTGACGATTTCATCGTTGACATTTTATCTATTAACGACGTCAATAATTCTCTGAAATCCTGGAAAATCAGAGATTTTCAATGATAGGTTTTAGTTTAACTGTTTACTTAAATCAGCTACAAATTCAACATACCATGTCATTGAAACCCTAGCTAGATTATTATCAGTGAATGTAATCGTGAATTGTTCAATCATATCCTTGTCGATGATTGTTGATATCGTATTATTGACTCCAGATGAACTCTATGAGGATATCGTAAACAACGTTGGTGTTACTAACGTTAATCGATAAATTCCCTTTACGGTTGCAGTGATATTTAATATGTTATTTGTAGGTGTCCACGTATATGATCAGTGTTGAATCGTGTATACTACGTTGTTGACGATATTTTTATCATGAGGAATTTTTACTTTTTCAATTATTGTTATCATTCTTGTTGCATCTGATATTATGGCATTTGTGGTCGCGCTAAGACCATCGATGGATTTCTTAATATCTGGAAGTTTTATATCGAGTTTATCAAATGTAGATCCGAGAAATTTATCAACGATATTTCTTCGAAATGTATTAAACGCTTTTACATGGTCTTCGTATTTCCCCTGTAACGCTGTCAACTCCAACAGAGATTCCTTTATCGTGTTAAGATTCGGTGTGGTAACACGCGGATTGCCAAAAAAATCATTCATGGAAATTTCAACTCGTTCGAGGGGACCCCTTAAAAACGTTATAAGATTAGAATTTGCTGTTACATGATCTTCATATCGTTGTTTGAATTTTTTTACTTCTTCGGCGGAGTTATCAGTGGTGGATTTAACATCGTCGATAGTTTTTTGTAATTGTGTTATATCATTTATTTGATCATAAATTTTTTTAATTCGTCTAAGTTTGCTATCGATGAGATAGCCTTATTGATTATTTTTTTTACTTGTCCAACAGTAACTGATTCAGGAACACGTGTTACTGATCTTCCAAAAATATCTGACATTGTTATATATATATTTGTTTGTTAAAATCATCGATGATTCATCAGTGACAACGGTGATTTTATCACTGTCGTTGTGTATTCGTGTATTGCTTTATGAGGTAATTTAGGATTTGCCGAGATAATCATCAACGCGTTGAGGGTTTCTTGTCCACATATTGGAGGATCTGTTAATGTCTGCGTGGGTAACGTTGAATACCAAACTGGAATTGAATTACTAAGCGATTTCGAAGAAATCATAGACACGTATTTGACAAATTCAATCGGAGGTGGCAATCCATACGAGTCAAAATAAATAACTGATGTTGGATATATTGCATAACAAACCCAATGAGTTCCAGGTCCAGTGTTATCATCAAGATTAATTATGCCAGTTTCTGGTATTTGTGGTTTTGCTGGTAATTGATCTTTCATGAATATACCTCTGAAATGCTTTATTGGGAGTTTTTTTACTGCGTCGAGTAAATCAAAATTTGACATTGGCGAAATTTCATAAGATTTCACTAACTGGTTTTGTAGTATCGCGTGAATCGACTTCCTGGTAGTCTGAATCCCTTCCCCTTTTTTTTTCGGGATTTTCCGTTTAGACCTTTACCCATTATCCTATTGACAACATTAGAAGCAAGTGCTCCAGCTGCACCAGTTCCTAACGCTCCAAGAAGTGCCAGAGCCGCTGATGCAATCAATCCTGGAATTGCAGCCAACAACGGGAAAAATCCTCCGATTTTTATCATATTCGCTATAGCAGCTGCAGATAGCGTAATCTGAACTCCTTTCTTTGTTTTAAAAGCGTTATTGAAATGATTGACCTGAGTTTTCGTCAACGATAGTTTATTTGGTCCGCCAGTCATTTGATGTTGTTTTAGCGTAATCGTAGTTCCGTTTTTTTTAGTTGAACTCGAAGTTTTTTTATCTGACCAGGTGTCAATGTGACATTAATAGTGTTATACGACATTTTTATATAAAACCGATTGATTCAATTACATATTTTCCACTGGTGCATCAATGACTCTCATTCTTCCACCACCACCTTCAAGTATCATAGATTTATTACTGACAAGAATAGCAACCGCGTTAAATCCGTCAGGGGCAACACCAATACGAGCTTGAAATTTTACATCAACGGTTGAGTGTTTAGATAGATCAAGATGTTGCAACGAAAAGTAATAAATCGGATATAATTCTTTAAAATCCACCTGTGATATTTGAAGTCCAGTATCAATATTTTGATCACGACCCATAAATGACCACAATCGATGATAAACTCGTCCTATTTGATTATTTTCGTAATCGATGATAAGATTTTCCATTGGTTCTTGTTGATTATTTATCCGCAATGATACTTCACTGACATTAAAACGATCAAATATCATATGAGATTGCAATTGTAGACTGTCATCTGCAACACCAGCTATTTTTTTGACTTCTATTTTGGTGTTGTAATACAACAAAAACATGTCTTGGTGCGGAAATATTTTTCGTCAGCGCAAGTTGCCAAGTGAAAACTCCAGGACCTGGACTAGACGTAGTAGCTGTTGTAACCTCACCCCAACTCATCAACGATTTTCCTCCTTGGTCCATAAATGACAGCAACTGAGTCTCAACGGTCAACGATGGAGTCATAACTGGCATCCACAACGCTAATTTTGTCAATAGTACACAACCATCTGTTACAGGAGCAGGACCACGCCAAAGAGCATAATCGTCAGTTGATCTTCGTGTAAGTGTTACAGTATAACTAGCACCAAATATTACTCGCCGAACATCTCGGCAAAATCCAAATATATGCGACAACGGAATCGTACATGAAAATCTACCATTGGCGTCAATATTCACTTTTCGTGCTGCGAATTCCACGTTGTAATTAGGATTACTGCCTACAACAACAGGTTCACTTTTAGAACCGTCAGCGAAGGCAGAATTATCTAACTTTGTTGGTGTTCTTATAATAAATTGACGATGATCAGCGTGATTGGTAGTATCCTTCGAAAACATCATTGAATGACCCGCAGATTTAATAAAATCATCAGAATATCTAGCTAAACCTATAATTGTTGTTGCAATATCAACATCGTTATCGATGGATTCTATTTTAGAAGTACCAATCGAATATCGGGCGTTGTTGAATAACGCCATTATTCCGTTGTTGACAAACCCAATCGGGGTATCTTTAAGATTATCGCCAGCTGCATACGGTGTATTATTATGCTTCCGCAGTTGTCCTTCTATTTCGATGAATGCTTCACACGGCAAGAAGTATTTATATGTGTCATCGAATTTAAGATCAATTTGTGATTTTGTATTTGGATCTTGTGCTTGATATGAAGAATACTGATAATCACGTATAGAATTATTCCTTGATACTGGATCATTTATTTTAAAAGCATCATTGATCTCATCCCGGAACATTTTATACTAACATAGTTGATCTAAATGTTTAACCGCGCTAACCCCGAACCAGTACTTTTTCTTAACCGCGCCGCTGCCATTTTATTAATCGAGTTACCTATTTTCAGTGGCATTTGTTCCGTAGATTGTAATTGAAATTTTTTTAGATTTTTCTTTGAATTTCCTTTACCTCGTGCCAACGACATAAGTTTTTCTTTTGCATCACCTAGCATATCAAATGCACTATTGCCGATAACTGTACCAGCTCTATCACCGAAAACCCCAATAGCTTTTGACGCTATTTCTTTACCAACCGGTAAAATCTTTGGAGCAATTCTAATAAATAATCCAGTGACAATATCATTTTATTTAAATGCTATATATCTAATCGCTGTAATAATCATCGGTAAGTTCATCGATGAAATTACGATATAGTCCGATATCCATTACATGTCCTTGAAATAACCGTTGACAGATTTCAGTCGCTTCGTTAATTATTTCCGGAGAATTATTTCCAGCTCGTTTTCCTCCAATAAGAACTTCTAACCGTGATATATCATCAAGGACACTTCTTGAACAGGGTATTAAATTTCCAATTCCACCACCGCGATAACCCTCGCCGGATTTTTCTTCTTCAGGTTCTTCTCGTTGAACATCAAAAGAGTCAATAACAGGTTCTTCTTGTTTTCATTGTCGTGTTCGTTTTTGTGGAGTTGATTTGTACGTTTTCGTTCTTCTGCTCGTTCTTGTTTTAATCGTTCTCGTTCCTCTTTCTCTCGTTGTTTTTGTTCAGTTTTTAATCGTTGTTGTTCAGATTCTGCGAATTTTCTTTGTTGTTGATTTTTAATATCCTAACAACCTTAAATAAATATGCCTGATATGTGTGATCATCATTTTTAACTTGTGATAGTTTATTTTTAATTTTGTAAACCGCCTTAGCCATATCATCTACATTTTTTATATAGCCGTATTGTCCAGGTTTTAGATATCTATTTTTAGTGTAATATCCTTTCGCGGCTAACTCTATTAGATCATCTATATTTTTTTTATCAATTTCCGCTAAAGCCTCCTCAGTAAATCTATTTCGTAGCTCCTGTACTCGTTCATCATCAGATTTTTTAGGTTCTACCTCGGGTGCAACCGCAGGTTTTAATTCTTGTACCGCGGTTACAACTTCCTTAGTTGCCGTAGTTATAGGCTTAAATAATTCTTTAGTGTCGGTGGTAAAATCTTCTTTTGCTTGTTGACGTGCTTGAAGATTATCTCTAAAAGAATCTCTCACCGGGAGAAATTTCTTAATTGCGGCCAACCGTTCTTTTGTTAATCTAGTTATTTGTGCTTCTCCGATGTTTGACATTTATATAAAAAATATATCGCTAATTCATCATTTTATCTATAGCTAATTCGGTTAGCGTAACGCAGCAACGAGGGTGAACGCCAACTATATGGCTTCTTTTTTTTTTTTTACTGAAAAGTTTAATTAAGTATTTTCATAAATTTACTAAATTTACTAAAAATATTTAATTAAGTATTTTCAAGGAAGCCTCAGTTTACTAAATTGAAGCCTATATAAACAATCTCGAGAAGCCTCAGTTTGCTAAATTGGCGCCTGTAAACTTTGGTCTGTTCACCCTCTCTGCTGCTTGGCATGCATCCATGGATATAACATTAGTTAATTTCTAATTATTTTTCTTTCCCCGCACCCCTATCCCAAGGGATACTGTTTCCTTTGTCATCTAGAAGAAGTGATATGAATCACCTTGTCCATGGAAACAACATTTTTTGCAGGTCTTGAACTTGTCCGACGATTCCAAGTCTGCAGTGTCTACCATGATGCTATTCTTTATACTTTATGCTACATATGGTGTAATATGATCTGCCAAAAATTAGGCAAAACTTCATATAAATAGAGAATGGGATGACTTAGCTAGGGTTACACAATGCATGTGGAAGATTTATTTTATTTATTATTTACTTGTCTATATTGTTTGCTAAATGAACACGGCAAGGATACTGATCAACCTGACCTTAAAGTCTTGGCATTTCAGGATTTACTCCTTTCATTCCACTTTTATTTCAGAAGAATAGAGTTTACCCATTATGGGCTGGTTGAACTGGATCTAAGCTGTTCAGTTTAGAATCATGTTATGTATAGCATGAACAGATAAAAGTGCATGTGTTATTTGGATTTTTAATATAGTGGAACCCCACTATGACACGCCCTACGATAATGCAAATTTGGATATGATGCAGCTGTAGCATGGCTCCAAAATTTTTTTATATTCATTCACACATGATTTTGTTTCTTTTTCAACGTACGTGAAATAATGTATTAAGAATTTATTATCATTTTGGGGAAGAGATTGTGTATAGAGAAGAAATCTCCATATTAATTTGAAAAATTAAAAAAATAAATAATTTTGTTTTGGAATTGTCAGTTTAGAATTCACTCTCGGTTCTAGTTTGACAGAATATATCACATGTATATACGAATACAGTTCTACAATACAATTGGTTCATTCGAAATCGACACTACCAGGCCTGTCTTTATCCGCCATATTGGATTTCGCAATAGTTACCGCTGTTGCTGTATCTAGTCATTGTAATGTTCAGCTTCTAATCATGATAAATTGGAAGGCAGAATATTCAGAATTTTCTCTAGAAGAAATAGGAGACAACTGGAAGGATATTTATGCCGGCTTGTATAGATTTGTGAAACCATATAGTAAAGGAGAAAAATTGACGTTTTGTAAATTGTGTAACATGATTTCGCTTTTGGGCACGGAGGCGCCCATGAAATGCAAGAGTACGAAAAAGCTAATAAACATCAGCTTCCTGCTTCATCCCACACAACTCAGCCTGAACTTACGACATAGATAAATGACAAAGAAAACCTTAATATACATCGATCAAAATTTGATTTTTTAATTTCTTTTAGAAATAAACCTTCCTTTTTTAGTTACTAGTGTTGTTGGTAATTTATTTTGCACACGTTTTTTCAGACATTAAAATCGCAAAAGATAATTCTTATGCTTGAATGAAAACATTTCAATAAGAAAATCTCAGAACTGAGATAATCAGTGAAAGTTGGTACATTGGAATCAATGATAAAAAAAGAAACAAGGCGTGAAAAGGGCTCCTATAAATAACTTGTGTTTGAGTGTGTTGCACTCTTGCACCGTTTGAATGGGCACCCATATGGAACATGGTGCAACTCCAGAAGGTACAAATGTGCATCTTTGACATTAAATAATTATGTAAGGCACTGTCCAACTTTACTGATGGTTGTATATGTTGTAAATAAATACATATGCATTGAAATTTAAAAATCAGTATTTTTTCCTGAAAATCAGTATTTTTGTCACAAGTAATCAGTATTTTTACACTTGGGGGTTGGCAGCTAATGTGGTCCTTGTGGTTGTCTTCAATTAATTTTGTATACAACTGTTACTCAAACAATAGCTGATGTGTGTTTCTTCTTTAACTGCATACACAACCAAGCAGCAGACAATGTGGTGGTTGATAAAAGATTCTCACAGTTTAATGAACTTCAAAAAATGAAAGCCACCAATATGTTTTCTAGGCTTGTCACTGTTACTAGACGTAATCAGTTGACCAGTAAAAAATGTCCACTCTACTAGCTGGAAATTGGAGGGTTTGAAATTGTACACGTGTTCAGCTTAAAAACAATTATAAAAGTAACTTGTGACAATTGCAGGCCTACTGCACTTAGATCTCGAGTTTTACATGTGTATGGGATTTGCTTATGAATTTGTTATTAATTTCCTTTTTTTATATATAAAATATATTTTACATTTATGGAAAAGCAGGTTAACAAACATTAGTCATTCTCTGCAGTTTGTGCAAAAAAGTTTATTTTTTTTTGGTGAAGAGATCAGTGTATGAATTCTAATATAATACAATATATAATATGATAAAGTATGAGAAATTGTGTGTAAAACGCTTGGCATCTGAAATGTATCAATTTCACCATGTTCTTGAATTGTCATGCCTGAGTAAACATTATCAGAACTTGCTTATTATTGATCCATGAGTAAAGCCAGTAAATCGTCTTTGTGATTGCCTTCAATTAATTCTGTATATAATTGTTGCTAAAACAATAGCCGACATGTGTTTCTTCTTTAACTACATACACAACCAAGCAGCAGACAATGCGGTAGTTGATACAAGATTCTCACAATTTAATAACATCAAAAACAAAATATGTTTTCTGGTCTTGGTGGTGTTATTAGACGTAATCATTTGACCAGTAAATAATGTCTGCTTTATTAGCTGGAAATTGAAAGGGTATGATATTGTATTTGTGTACAGCTTAAAAGACTTATATCAGTGGCTCATGACCATTACAGACTCACTGCATTTAATTCTCAGATTTTATGTGTATTTCGTTTGCTTTTAAACTTGTAATTAATTTCCTATTTTTGTATTAAAAAATGTTTTACAGTTTGTATAGACACTGTTCATAGACCCTGGAACGTAATGAAACATACATGTGCTTTGTCTTTCTTAACCTAATTTTCTGTTAATTTTTTGCATTGAATTTAAACACATAATGATCTGTGACAAAAATATTGAATAGTTTAAATACATTTGCAATTTTTGCAATGGAATTACAGGTATTATGGATTAGCTGCATGCCACGATGGTATTTTATCAGACTGTAAGTAAATGGTGTTCATAATCTGTTCAGCTATATATTGGACATTGAATTCAGACACTATGATGTTGGACAAAAAAATGTGAATATTTTAAATCTGCAATTTTTCAATGGAATTACATGCATTAGGGATGAACTGCATACCACGACAGCATGATAGTGAATGATTTTGATGATATAATGTCAGTTTTATTGATGAACGTGTATTTTAAGAGAAAAAATAAAAAATTTTAAAATTATTTATTGCAAAGTAATATGCTATTAATATATTATCCATCCATTATTCTGAATAAGTCTTATTACTACATCCCATTTAATATTCGTCTGATAATACCTCAATATTTTTACATTAGACATGAATACACACATATATGCCAATGTGGTGTTTTCTGAAGAAAAATTGAAATACTGTAAAACCCCACATTAAAGCGATCCCACTATTAATGCGATCCCACTATTAATGCGATCCATTTTTTTTTAACCCCAATTATCGTGTTATGGCGGGGTTCCACCGTAGCTTTAACAATTTTCCATTTTTACCACTATATCTGCAGTGTGGCAATATATAGTGATGTCTAGCTTTGGGGCATCATGCCGCAGACATTTAGCATGATGTCCCACCCAGTCACATTATCCAGACACCAGGCCAGCCAGTCCTGACACAAGCCTCTTAATGCCAAGTTCCTAGCGAGGCAGGTACTAGTACCATTTTTATAAGTCTGTGATATGACTCTGCTGGGGTTTGAACCCATGACCTCCTGCCCTCGGCAGACACACAGACTGGAGAGGTTTAACAACAAAAAGTAAAGAAGTTTACAGTATTACATCAATCTCGTGCTCACTATAAGAAATTTTGCATAAGAATTTATGTTTAACTAATTTTGGCCCCGATCTCATCAATACATGTGATCCGGTTTTTGCATTCAGTTGCCTATCTACCAAAAGTCAAAGTTTGATGACTGTATTCAATGGCCAATCCAGTATATTGTCGCTTTGAATGTGTCTTAGATACAACTCTTATTGGTTACAAATGGATTTTCTTCAAGAATCAGACCAATATTAACCAATCAGAATTGATTTTTCTTTCCTTTGTACAAATTTAAATTGTCTAGAAACCAAGGGTTACTAATGGCGGTCAGTTTCACTACACATGTTCTGTTCATGAAAAATCGTAAATGATGGCTACATAAGACTTGATGACAATCAGAGCAAAAATGAAGAGTTTCTCTGGTTTAATCTGAAAATATTGAGAAAGGAAAGGAAAAATATGTTTGGCAGTTGGATATTTGGCGAGATTTAGATTCGGACATAGACGTTTCTGAGACTGAGTCAACAGAAGAAGAGGTTGATGATAGAAATCTTGTGAATCTATCAGATTGTAGCTATGGTGTTAATTTTGTAAATAGTGTATAAAACTTTTTTTTAAGACTTGGAAAAGTAGAGAAAAAAATACATCACATTGTAGACAAATTCATTTGGAATAATTGGTGAAAGCTTTGTGGATTTTTATTGGATATAAGAAGAGAAATTAAGGTAAGAGTGAATGCATGTGCATGGTACATTTGTATTTACTAAATTGTATAAACAGGTAAACTGTATTTGAAATACACAGCTAGACACAGCTTAGTGCTACTAGTGCAGAGCAGCAATAATGCTGATAACAATGCTGGGGATAAACGAGTTAAGGAAAGTAGATGGATGTTGCTCAAGTGCATATAAATATTTTGGAAGTAAAAATTTAGTGGGTTAGAATTGTTTTGATAACGTTTTCTTTTTTTGTTGATTTTATTGTTTTGTGAGCAGATGGATTTCATAGGAGACGATATCAACAGAAGGGAAATCAAGGAAGAGGAAATCGAGGGAAAAATCGGCAGCAAAAAGGAAGTAAAAGATGGGGAAATCAACGAAAAGGAAATAAGCACAGAGATGATAGGAGTCATAGTGGAGATCGTAGAGGTCCAAGAAATGACCAGTCTAGAAGACAGTCTGGCCCATACAACAGGGATGTCCCAATGCCACCACCATTAATGGGCAATATTTCAACATGGTCTAGGTACGACAGAGGTAGTGGAGAATCTGGCTATAATAGGCAGGATAACCGTGGAACTAAGAGATCACGAAGCCCAAATGGAAGGAATCAGAAGAGATTTAGAGAAGATTCCTATGGCAGAATGGAAGATTCAAGACAAAGAGGTTAGCCTAATTATTGATTTTTTTTTTACATTATCTATACAGTGCTTTCTTTAAATTGATATTTTATGGAGTCCCAAGGATCCCCACCTATGAATTTTATTGGGTCCTTACAAGATGTTAAAGGGTTCCAGTTTATGATTTCTACAGTGATCTCTCTCTCTCTCTCTCTCTCTCTCTCTCTCTCTCTCTCTCTCTCTCTCTCTCTCTCTCTCTCACACACACACACACACACAGAGTAGGAGGATATCATTAGAATTGAATTTTGAAGAAAATAAGAGTTTCAACAGAAAAAGTTGCAGCCCTCTTACAGAATCATGTTGGGCATACATGAATTGGATAAATTTCCATTATAATACCATGAATAAAGAGACAAAATCTTGTCAGTTTTACTTATTAATTCTTGAAATATTCATGTACACTGTATTAAAATTTATATCCCATCAGTTGACTTTGGAACGTGCTACACAAGGCAATTATTTAGACAGTAATATGTCACACCCTCTAAAACAAAACTATCAGTTAAAGCATCTTAATTACAGAACTGGATGATCTTGAATTCAATTTTAAATTTTACAATGAGCATTTATTTTCTCAATCCTGAGTGCTGTTATACATTACTCTCATATTCTTCTGTAAAAGTTTGTAAAACAGTGTTGATTTGTCTTTCTTTCTGATCTGACATGTTTTGAAGTTTGCAAAGATCCATCTGCTCTGACATTTTCCGTTGTATAACACCCACAAGTCCCACAATAAAGTGTCTTGCTTATAATCTGGTGCCATTTTCCATAAAATCTTAGACAGGTCTGCTACCTAATTTTACTATGAATATAATCAAATTGATGCAACCAGTCTGTTTTCTTGGAAATAAATGTGTCATATTCAGCTGCTATAATAAGAAAACAAGGAAAATTCTTATGCAGCAGTGATATTTTTAAAGCAGATTCTCAAATTTATTGAGTGGAACTAAAGAGATGATACTGAAAATGATCAACACAACTTTTTACTGAATTTTATTGTGTTCTTTCATTTACCAAAATAGCATAGTCCATATACTGGAGAACATTAAAAATAATTTCTTGAAAAGAAGGAATAATGATTATGACAAAAGCATAATGGCTGGTATAATCCCCAAAATACTTACACAAATTTGCAAACTGCATCTTGTCTAAATGTGAGAGCAACAATTGGTAGTAATATTTATTTTCATAGGGTTTATCTTCTGATTTTATTTGAATACTTAGCATGTCGTCCTTTCGAGATAAATTGCACTATACTTATTCGGCTACACTCAGAAATGAACACGATGCATAATTAATGAGTATGACCTCAACAGATGGTGCAGAAAAACCTTGCTTGCAAGAATCCTGAACTTTTTCTGTAAGCTGAAAATCAACTTGGTCAATAATTTTTATTGCAACCTATGGGCACTTAGTTTGGGATTTAAATGCATCATTTTTAATTTGATTGCATCAAGGATGTACATTTTTGCATTATTTGAAGCCCTGCAATATCTTTCTTTGCCATTGTCACATTTTGCATGGATATAATTATATGAAAATTCCAAATGCTAAACCAGTGTATTAAACAAATGATCACCTGGAAAACTAATCGGCATTGGTCGTTATAGACTTGTGATCTTTTATGCAATGGGTCATCTAGCTAGATATTTTGAGACATGAAGGAGAACAGAAAAACTGTGCAAGTTAGGTGAACCACCATCTTGCAGTTTTGTTACTGACCTTAAGTTATTTGGGCAGGCAATGTGGCAACTTTCCACCGAATTCCACACTTTGACAACATATATGTGCAAGGTAGTTAGTGGGATCTTTCCTTTGCTTGCACTTAGCCACACAATATAAAGCACTAAAAAAGAGAAAATTACACCAAAAATTTGGGAACTCCAATAGGTTAAGTGATATTTATAAAGTACCAGAACTATGAAAGGGGTTGTAATTTACTGAAGAATTGTGGGCTAGAAAACAATTAAAGCATGGAATGTTGTGGTATATGGAGGCATCCATTTCAAGAAAGTGATTTTTCTTTCTCTTGCATTGTGCCTAGACATCCAGGTTTCAGTCACATAGCATTACTGATGTTGAGGGTCCCAGACCTACATTTTTCTGCTTGTTTTGAGACACGGAAATGGGTGTGATAAGATTGGAGGTAGATGAATGTCTTTTTCACTCAGACATTCTTGGAAGGTGATACTCCTACCCCTGGTCCACCAATCAGCATAGATGTGTGTTGGAAAATTCAGTTTCTCAAGGTCAAGATCAGGACAAGGTTATTTTCAGGCTGAAACAGTGCTGTCTCCTCCACCCTTGAGGCTCCTTGCCTCCCACTTGCTGACTCTGGCAAAGGAGAAAAATGATCTGATCTACTTCCTCCAGATTTGTTTCCCAAACCCTTAGGCTTGGAAAATTCTCCTTTGTTTGGAGAGACTCAATGGCTGCCCCACAGCTACATCTTCTTTCCATTGCAGATTCAGCTCTAGTTACAGAGCTATCTTGAAGATTTTCGAGAAACCAAGCAATGTAAGGTTTGTCCATTGTCTGTCTACACTGAGACCATTGGTCTCAGTAGCCAGCTTCTGATTGCACTCTGCAGCTTGGCCCTTTTAGTTTAATCCCTTGGAATGAGGGTAATGAGTGTGATTTAGACAGGGACCTGGATTTACATTCCAACGAAGACATTGGATCTTGAGTCATCATCATAGCCTCACATGATGAGCTCTTCTTGGTAGCCTTTTTTCACTCTTCTAAAGGAGGAGTCTGTCTCCAGCCATGCTGCATTGCATAATGGAAGTTGTTGTCAAACCCTTCAGGCATGCTTTGCCTATGTCCATGGTACTGTCAGTGGAGTTGCTCCACCTATGCAGGCATGTTACACTGTACACTTCCGAGGTCGCCCTAGGTCACAGTAAGAATCTTCTTTGGGTTGCATCCTTAGTTACACACCATTACCTGTGAGACCAGCAACAGCAGTTCATCATATTTGCTTCTATTCCATTGAAATCAGCCAGAAAACATATATTATCCTAATTTCAACATGGAGCCCTCCGTAATATTTTTTAAAAGTGGAAGCATCGCTTTTGCCTATTTGTATAAGGTGGCTCGAAAGGGCCCATTGAGAAAGTTTGCATTCCCCTCCCTCTCCTCAGGGGAATAGCAAGACAGCATAAGGGATTGTCATGCATTTCTCTTTCTGGGATTCCATTGGGTACCCATTGTAGTCTCAGCAGTCATGGTTTAACAAGCCACTTGATTTGTTAGTGGACCTACACAAAACATTACTGCGGAGGTGAGACAGCTGCATGCTTGCCAAGCCTGAAAGAGATATAAGGGTAATTATTACTAATACAAGTGGCAAGAAAATGTAATTTGAGCATACAAATGTAACCTATATATTACATGCCATAATTGCAAAAAAATAGCCAACTATATCCACATCTAGTTAAAATTCTTGTAACAAATGGACAGAACTTGTGTGGATTACTACCAGAACAAATATTTATTTATTTACAACTCTGACTTGCACAGATGAATCATAAAGTCCACAATGAGCATAACAGTGTCCCTCTCCTAACATTTTTCAGTCATATAACATCCATCAGCCACTTCACAAAAGCCTGTTTCCATTAAAAGCTGGCACTACTTAAAAGCTGGCACTATTTTTTTAAATTAAAAAATAGACTCGTCAGCTATTTGGATATGTAATCAAAATATAGTAATCAAATAATCTATTTTCTTTGAATTGTTTAATATATAATTACTTCTAATAGAAAATAAGCAAATAGATGTAGGTCAGGATACTCTTATGCTATTCTTATGCAGCTGTCATCTTTTTTTAATTGTAAAAATAATATAATGTGTGGGATTAAAGGGTTGATATTAAAAATAACAAACTAAATTTTTATAGCATTATTAAAGTTTTATGTACCAAAAAGATCCATATACATGCAAACTTTATGTTTGGAATGTATGCTGCTGTTGCAACACAGGAGGTCTCTTAACAGCATTATGCATATTCTCCACCTTCTTGCTTGGCAAAACTTGAACATTCGGCCAGGACCAGATAAATGTTGCAAAATGGAGAATCTTATGTGATTGGTGCAGTTGGAAGCACATCATACTCGGCCTGCAGTAGAATATATTATTGATACAGATATCATCTTCATGGTCTATTCACCTTTAGAAAGTCTCTCAGTAGTTGGGTGGTGCCATATAATATGCATTGTACATCCAGTATGCAGATTATGGACAATATATATTTATCATCTGTTATATGCTATTCTCTCTTGACAACCTTGACAAGGTAGAAAAAATACTTTTAAACAAAGAAAAAAAGATGGCCACTGTGGTAGCTCTTTTGATTTTATGCTGTTTTTCATATGTGCTTGTTGTCTATCTTCATCTACATTATTGTGTTTCATCATGCATTGGCTGTTCAGTTCGTATGTGTTTCTTCATCTCCTTGTTTTGGGAACGAGAACAATTAGAATTTTTCTCAACTGTCTTACTTCAGTGTTATGACGTCCTTTGTTCTTGAATAAACTGCCATCACGTGACCGCCAGTCAACCCGTTTATGCTATGATGGACCCTCATTTTATGCTTTAAATGACCACTCCTTGGCTCTTCATACTAAATTGTGCACAAGATTAAACAAACTGAGACTACATTCATCATTACTTAAATGTAAATGGAAGCAGAAAAAGAAACACTTCAAAGTTGGGCAGCTTAGAGCAGGAAGAAGAATTCCAGTTATCTCCCTTTTGCCCTTTCCAGTTAAACAATTCAAAAATTCGGCCGTTAATTTATAAACTTGGTGCAAACCCATATTAAATTGTCATTCGTTGTCAACTATCACAGAGATATCACTGCTTATTGCAATATTCAACACCCAATCAGTAGGACCACCATAAAAGCTCCTGGAAAAGGTTAATTAACGATCAGAGCAGAAGTTCTTGCTGTTCTGTACCTTACACTTGCTATCCATTCTCTCTGGAATCAAACAAAGTTTGTTCTGTGCTACGTTTCTTATTTCCAACATACCTATCTGGCCTCACCCATGTTTCTGTGTACACACCAGCAAGATACTTACGCTCCTCTTCTGACCATAGTATGCTCATTATTCCCACTATGAAAACAAAGTCATATGGACAATGTTTTTTTGCATACCAGGGCCCAGCAACATGGAACGAATTGCCTATTGAAAATAGTGACAAAGACTCAGTGATTTCTTTCAAGAGTGCCCTTAAAACTCACCTGGCTGATGATATACAATATTCAGCATGGAGGTGGTGGTGGTGAGAGAAATATTTCAAATCATTTGAGTTAGTCACCTTGTGTTTGCTAATTTGTAGAAGTTGAGTGGGTTTTCTCAATAGTTTTTCTTTGTTATTGACATAAATAAATACACATGCCATGTTCTTCTGTCAGAGATGAATTCTCAGTTTGAAGAATAAAAAGGCAAACTGTTAATAATTATTCACAACTGCTGAAGTAGCTTGCATAGTTTAAGTACTATTTTGTATTGATTCTTCACCTCTTTTATCAGTATTACTATCAAAATGGGAAAAATTTTGATTCATCAATATATTTTTCAGTTGTTTCACCTCTAAGTGCCAGACTTTTCTTTTTCCCATTTGATGACAATGTTCAACATGTACTTCTAGAAGCAGTAGGGCAGTCCTGTCTAAGATTCAGAATTTCTTTAAGGGTCCAGTCTTTGACACTGATCATCTTGTGGTACTTGTAAAGCTGAGACCTTTATCACTCTCACTCTCACTAATTCCTAGATGAAATCCCTAATGTGTCATAGACTTTGTCAAATCCTCTTTAAGAATCATTGTTTGAAGCTTGCTTCGAGAATCTTTTTCTTAAAGCTGTCATCCAGCTGTCCTTTGCTTCTGGAAGGAGGTTTGAGATTCATGCCTTATCTGTACAAAAGGGTTGTTTATGGTTCAATAGTAATTACGAGTTGTTTCCATTGTAAACTTTGGTTCTTCTAACTATTCAATTGTTACAATTTATTCTTGAACATTCCTGCGAAAACCAGTAAAGGAGATCAAGGTTTGATTTCCCAAAAGATGTATATACATGTATATAAAAGAATCCAAAGTCAGCATCCAGCATACACTTGCTTTGTAAATAAAATGACCTTTATATTTTAAATTAAAATTAGACACAAAGACACAGTGATCCTTTTCAAAAGTGCTCTTCAAACTCACCTTTTTCGACTGCAAGAACAAACTTAAAGACCTAATAATGTTTCCTACCTTAAATATTTTCATCATTTTTTGTTTTTTGCTTTCATTCTGTTTTGTTTTTTGTAATCATATCATTATATATGTTTTAAAAGTGCTTAGAACTTCTAAAGATTAGGCGCTATACAAAGTCGTAATTATTATTATTATAATATTTGATTTGAAGGCCTCATTTCCTTTCATGTTTTTTGTGTGAATCTGCATTAAACTTTTTTTCTCATCTCTTTTAGGTGATGCCAGTGGATGGGTATGTATAGACTAATCCAAGATAAAATGGTTAATGCATAGCAACATTGATACAGATATAAAGACAACAGTTGTCAAACATGCATTGATGAAATCTATATAGTGATCACTTTGGCGATCATGCTATGATCCCTCCTTCCATTAGTGGTGTAACAAAATACTGATATATTGGTACACAATCATGTCACATTTCATATCAGTATTTTTATACACTCAATGTTAGTGAGACTGGTTGTGAAACTTTGTATTTTCACCTGATACAGTAAATGGTATTATGATAAAAGACCAGTCAAAAGCATGTTTTTTTAATGTCATATAAGCCTGAACCAGATCTTGTACTTGGTAAGTAGACAAGGAGTGTGCGTGTGTGCATTTTTAATGTAGCTTTAAAACAAAATCAGTCATATCACAATGATGTCAGCAGTGTGGCAGTTTATAGTGATGTCAAGCACTGGTGCATCATGCTGCAGACATGTAGCATGATCTCCTTGACACCAGGCCAACCAGTCCTAAATGTGAGGGGATACATTTTGATTTATCAGTGTCCTTAATTCCATGACTTTGTTGACATTTTTTGGTTAAGTTAATTTACAGAGTTTTGTATATATTTGAATCATGAAAGTTCCAAATTGGATCCAACTTTGTTAGTAATACATGCTCACAGTGAAGGAAGTGTGACACACTTTATAGTTTTAGCCACCTATATTGTTTATATCCTATAATATCCTAAATTCAGCTGGTAAATAAGGTTCTTTATTATAATGCAACTTGCATTATAATAACATTATGTTCAATAAATCACACTGACAGTTTGCATCACATTGGTTGTTAGCATGGTTGCAGTGCATACTGATACAGTAATAGCATTTATATCACAATACATTTGCTACATGCATTTGCCATCCACACTCATCCTAAGACAATGTTACTGGTTTGGTTATCTACATCAAGCTGATTGCTCTGGAATTTTTCCTTTCTAGCTAAATACCATTATATAATCCTTGTTATTTTAGTCCAGCTGCAAACTCCACAGACCTGGATGGATCTGCCTTCACATTATGCACTGGCAGATCTGGGTCTATGCAGTTTATTAGGAATAGTCAGTAAAACAAATAACGTAGACTCTGATCTGCTAATGACATTGGAAAGCTGAATAAACAGTGATTGACATATGGTGGAGTCGACAGTAGGCTTGTCAATTCATCAGTTCTCATTAGTGTTCAGAAGTATAATAGTTCAAGATTTAGGATAATAAACCAGTGTTCATTTCAGACAAAAAAAAGGTTTTAAAAAATTGGGATCTTTATGGGGGGAAAAAATTGATCACAAATATTTTTCTTTCTTTTTTAAAACATCAGACACTCAAGTCATTAGTTTATTAATTTTGGTACTAAATATTTATGCTTTTTAATCAGTTATATAGCCAAACTACAGCATGGCTTTTTACAGTTTTCTTTATGCACTAAAATAACCATAAGCTTTCCAAATCGAGATTTTAATTCCTCATGCTTGTGTCAATCTTTTATCTTTATTTTTGGAGCCTTTTTATGTGCCTTACAGGCACCATGGAGGGAACTTTCTTACACCAAGTACTTTTAACTTTAAAATTATATAAAAAAAACTACTTTTAGTCAGCTTGCATACTGGAAACAAATGCCCTTAATATTTTATAGGACAAATCATCTGCTGTGAGTTCATTAATTGACATCTTTGTCAATACTTTGATTTGTGGCTTGGGGGGAAATTAGCACTGGTCCACTAGCTCAAGGCCAGTAGATTTCCTGTCTGACTAATGTTTGATAATTTCAGTAGTCCAGTAGATCATCTTGATTTTTCAGACATTAGGTAGTTTTGTGGGAAGGTCTACTCTAGTGAAGATTCAGGAGGGCTAGTAAATTTCTCAATCTATTTTCCTTCCAGCTATAAAGAAATTTGTTTAAATCTGAGCATGGAATTGTCATATTTATTATACAGATTTCTTGTGCCTTTGGTTTTCAAATTAATATACAGTAACCTTGAAAATGAAACGTTTTCAAAATGAGACACTTCAGACTTCTTTGTGATTGAAGCATGGCAATAAAAGACAACCAAGGTGCCTCGTTAGGACAAACTTGTTCTGTGATATTGCATCACTTTCGCTCACTTTTACATGCCAAGTGGCATATTGTATATTTCAAGATTAGTAATTCAAAAGGAATGGCAATACACATTGTTGATCTTTTTGGCTTGAAGCTGGTTAAATCATATAGCAGTTAGAAGATGCTAATACTGAAAAGTCAGCAGATTTCAAATTGACCCTTGACATTTACCATGCCCCATGTAGCTCTGAATTTACTGTATATCAGTCAAAATTCAAGCATCAATGCTATGCACAATTGCATGAATATTAGACTGCTATCCTGCCTCCAAAGAAGAGGGAAACACTTCCTTGGAGTGTACTGACTTTCTAATACTCTTGCTAGTGCCAAGTGTCAGATTTATCTATTATTTGATTATATGATCAATTATTTATTTTGGAACAATCAATGTAAATTGTAATTTATTGCTTCATTGTCAATATTAGGTTATTAATTTTAGAGTTAAAAGACACTTAGTTTCCTACTTCTTCTGTGCAGATATCCTGTTGCCATATTCTGCTGTTTAAAGAAAATGAACATGTTAAGCATCATTTGGGTATTTTGGGGTACATTTATTATCAAGTGTGCATTGTGCCTGATGTCTTATTTTTTGTAGCCACTCATTAACATCTTTTGGGCCGTAGACTCGATGGGGCAGATCTTAGGTTGAGCCCAAAACTCTTAAGTTCTTTATGTACAATCACCAGATTTTGTGTGAATAATTTCAACCTTTATCATAAAAAAAAAATAAAGAAAAATGAGAAACAGTATTAAAATTATTGAATATCATTTCTTTAAATGTTTGAATCTTTTTTTTATTCACAGGGTGGTTATGCTAATTCAGGCAGAAGCAGAAGGTAATGTTATGGTTTTGGGGCAATTCTATCACATTTTCAGATTTTAGAGTAAAATCATTCTTGCCTTACATTCTTACAGTACATTTTTCTGAAACTCTGATTATGGTAATTGTTTTTCAATAATAATTGAAATTGTCTCTCTTTAATTATTATTTCTTTCCTGGAGCATACAATAAACATTTTAAAAGATCTTGAATTGATCTGGAAATGTAATGTGTATCTGAAAGGACTTTTTATATTAGCAATGGTTTATGATTTGTTATTATTGATTGCCTTGCTATGATCTCGTGGATGCAAGTCACCATGTCAAAATTCATAATTTCAGCTGTATGTTTTCTTTACTGGGATATGATATAAGCATCAGAAACTGTGCCTTAATTTCAGTTAGAAATATAATTTGTACCATAAAACAATCACACTAATGGAAGGTTTTACCCATACAAAATGTTATCATTTTAAGTTTTATGAAACTGATTTGGACGTTTATTATATTTTACCAAAAGCCCTGATGATGAGGCAGAAGCAACGCTTGCATACTTGAGGCAGCAGATGGTACAAATGGAGGAGAAGCTGTGAGTTTTCTGTTTTCATTTTATTAATAAAAAATGAAGTGTTTCAGTGGCTGCTACGTTTCAAATCTTGGTGGCTCATTTTGATATCCTTTTAATTGACCTTATCAGTTGTGAGATGACTTTTTCTCAGAAATGGGTTTTGTAGATTGATATATGCTTTTCAAACACAGCTGTTTTTAATATTTGCATTGTTCCTTATTCATTTTTTGCCTTAAGACCAGAGATTATTATATTGTAAAAGAAATAATTTCTTAGTTTAAAGCTGGTTGATCTGATTTGTAATCTTTATATTTGTGTTTTTAAATGGTAATGACTTGGTGGTTTCTTTTCTTAGGTTTTTTTCTCATCATTCATTACAGATATATTATCTTATTTCTGCCTGATGCATTCCCAAATTACATTAATGTTTGGAAAAAAAATACCACTACCTCTCAATTTAGCATTTTGTGTGATATAGATTAATAAAAGAAGCTCTTACCCATTTCCTTTTCTTAATACTGCTAGGAAGGGCCCCGAGTGGTCTAAAGCGCTGTTTGTTACGGATCACCATCTCTGCATTTGTTCGAGTCTAAGATTCGGCTAATGTAGTTATGTGAGAAAGCTTGCCAGTAGCTTCTCGTGGGTTGGTGGTTCTTTCCGGGTGTTTTCCCGGGTTCTTCCTCCACCAATAATACTAGCTGCCATGTATAACCTATCATATGCTGAAAAATGGCGTTAAACCCTACAACAACAACATAATACTGCTAGGTGGCTGCCATCAACAGAATGTTGACTTGTTTAAGCTTTAATTTTATATGATGTTAATCATGCCACTTGATCCTTTCTGATTCAGGGAGTTTTTTGTGGCTTATCCAATCTTTCCTAAATGGAGTCATGTATTTTGATTTGGCTCAACTAAGATCAGGTTGAGACTTGTAGTACAAATAATATAAACCAGTTTTTGGATAGAGATAGGCTGTAAAACTCCAGTACTACTTGATCAGCTTCACAGAGACAACAGATAAATGTGGTAGGTACACTGACTGTGGCCTATATGACTACTAGTCAAAGTGATATCACAGCCTTCTCATGGGTTTGGATTTGCAAGTTTCACTGAATTCACCTTGAATTTTATCTCTGTAAGGAAAATTATTCATTTATTCATATCCATGTCCTAACAGGTTATTTGACTGTCAGTTGTGTTGTCCTTGTCTTGTTTTAGGAGAGTAGTTTATCCTTCATACAGGCAATTAAGTGATTCATCTTTCTAAGGGTGCCCAAAATTGAGGTTATGTATGCATGCATTTTCTTATATTACCTATTTTCCTTGTGTTAAAGTGATGGCATTATATTCAACAGAGAATTACTGCTCAAAATTGCCATGCCACAATGCAAATGTGAGCATTCACTTTGATGTATTTATGAAAACCGATAAGCATATGATTGATGGGTAACTGCCAAGTAGTTGTATGGGGAGGTAATGGGTAACTATTTCTTCCCTCTGATGTCTAGCCAGAACGACTCATGTTTGTCTTTCTAGAATTGCTGAATTCAAAAAATATTTGAGTTTATTTCCCTGAATTTAATGTGGTTAGGAAAGTATTATCAGAAAAACATTATGTGCTGAAATTTTTTAAATATTTTTTTCCATGAAAATCATACCATTTTTAGTACAATTTTCTTCTGCAGGGTACATTCCCAAGCTGTACCTGTAGCAGGTCCTGTTTCCAGTTCAGGAAGAAGCTATGGTAGTGGAGGACATACAGGTGAGATATCAAGAATGTCAGAAAGTTTCAAACAGGGGGGTATGTGAAGAAATTTGATGGGTAATATTGGGATCTCTGCTTTATTAGAATAAAGCTTCCATTAAAGCAGTCGGGGTTAAAGGCCATGTTACCTGTAGAAAATAGCCAGATCCCAGCTTGTAATTATACTATTCAACATGTTAATTTTATTTATATTCAATGACTTTTAAAGCTGCATCGACTTACCCAAAATAATAAAGTTAGATGATATTTTGCTCTCCCATCGAGGAATAATGAACGAATTAACTTTAGGTGTACACAACAAAGTGTAGTGCATGTGCTGTTAGTCCAGGTGGATCGGGTGAGTTGTGTTTGACCTAACACCTTTTCTATCTCATAGTGTGAAATTGACATGCAAAAAAAATAAACAGTATAATGAATACTATTCATGTCTACAGTTTGTTGAAAGTGGGTCTTGTTTGCAGAATCTTGACAGAATTGAGTTTACTTAATTTTACTCTACAATACTTCAGTTAATCCAAAACTTAAACCAAAATAGATAAACTAGGTGGATTTTGGCAGCAAGACAACTGTTTTGTATTGTTAAGTTCTACAAAGAACAATAAAGTAAGCAACATTTTTGGGGGGATGGAATGCAACAATATACTTAATTTTATGTTGATCTCACATTGGGTAGGGGGATGGCAAATATAGTGCTACATTGGAAATGTAACTGCTGAATTTGGATGGATGATTACAACCCATGCATGTGCAGGACCTGAGGAATTAATGCAGTACTGTAGTGGTAGAAAGCAAGCATGATCATGCTGGTAGTTATTGTTGTATGAGCATGTGTGTCATATGGAAAACTTGTAATCAGTTTTTAGACCTTCAGGCTTAGGAATGTAGAGTGGATGATGCTTCTACTGGCATTTTGAACCTCTTAAAATAGTGATTTATGTAGAAAAACCAGGGCAAATATTATAAAAAATTTACCCTTTTTTATCACCAGTCTTACTACCAGCTGGTCCTGTTACCACTTCAGGCAGAAGCTATGGCAGTGGAGGATTTGCAGGTGAGATATCAGGAACATCATAGTTTGGAGGTGGGGAAGATATCTGAAGAAAGATAGGATATTGGGTTTACTTTATTAGAATCAGCTCCAATTAAAGTAGCCAGGGTTCAAGCCCAGAGTTAACAGTGGCAAATCTAGAGCTCCCAGCTTGCAATTATTATCTTGGAGCTATATTTTCCAACTTTACAGCTGCATTCATGTGTATAGAATTTTTTTTATTATTTGATTTTGTGGTTCTCCCAGTGAAGAAAAATGAATTAACTTGAGGTGGGCAAAGTAAAGTCCATATCACATGCTGCCAGTCCCTATGGATCTATCAGACAAGATGTGTTCCACCTAAAACCTTTTCTACAACAAAAAAGTATAATAGAATAAAAAGAAGCGAGAATAATCATCTGAACACAATCTGTAGAAAGTGAGTCTTGTTTTAGAAATCTCATTGAAATTGAGTGTAATCAGTTCTGTTTTTAGTCTGCAACATCTTGGTTACCCAGAAATATAAATGAGCCAAACTGGATGACCTAGTTGGATTTTGGCAGCAAGAGAATAATTTTATGTTGTTATGGGCATTTAAGAACACTATTAACATATTAGTTTTATATTGATTTTGAGAGGGATTGCAGCTTTATTTTGTTGATTGTACAGCATATGGGAAGGGGCATTGGCAAACAGTGCTACAATGGAAAGGAAACTGCAAATCTTGGATGATTACAAACTTTGCACAAATGCTGATAATTGCAGTGCAGAGTTAACTGATTACTCAGGGTTTGTACGGTCTTTGAAGGTCTTTGAGAGTTTGGGAAAAATGAGGTAGCATTTTCAAGGCCTTGAAAGTTTGGGAAAATCGAGCAGATTACCCTGAAGTCTTTAAAAGTCTTTGAAAATTGAAATAAACCCCCCATTAACAAGAGAGGCTTTGTTTTGTTTGACCATCCAAAGTATGCCTCGGCGGTGACATCAATCACACATGCACTCTTCATCAAAGCAAGACGGTGCCGCTACACACTTCATCAAAGGATGTCACCAATAAAATTGCCCAAGGTCGTTAGCTTCGGATATAGCTGGTTTTCCTGGCTTCTTTCGTTTGACGAATAGCTCAATTTGATTGGACGAGTCCATCAGTTTTAGCCAATCAAAATGTTAATTACACTAATTCTACATAGAAAGTTCGCGAAAGTTGCACCCTCGAGAATTGAAAATTTGTTCATTCGATTTACATCTTCTTCAAGTTCAGTGTTTAAAAATGCCAGGTCTTTGATCTTTCAACGATATCTGGCTTGAACAAGAGAAATACAAGGAATGGCTGCAAAAGGATAAATTATGTACACGAAAGACGTTTTGTACATTGTGTAAAAAGACGAGCAACTTGGCTTCAATTAGAGAAGGAGTCCATGCAAATTAGTAACTACATACTGTTCATTTAGTGGAACGAAGATGCAGAAGTATAAACTATTGGTAATTTTGTGCAAAATAATGTTAACTCATTACTCTTCGGGTATAAAATAAGATATTGTTTAATGTGATGATTTGGGAGATATGGCAAAAGAGGGCCAGTTTAAATTTACTTATACCGTCGGTTTATTTAACACGTTTGAGGGGGAAAAAAAAGTCATTTTCGAAAATTTTGTTCTACATAATAATATTCCTTGGTTTAATATAAAAACATACATTGTAATAAATTCAATTCACGGATATACAGTTTCAAAGTGCGCATGCGTACACTATAGTAGAGTTAAGCAAGAGTTGTTGTTCTTGAATTGTGAGTATATAAAAAACGTGTGCTGTGAAGCTTTAACTGTAAGAAGTCAAGTCATTTTTAATTAGGTAAATAAATAAAAGAATTAAAAAAAACTTATTTCCAGTTGACGGAATATCCCTGTTTCTCATTGCCGACCCTCGACTTTTTCACCAATGGTATTAAAAAAAATAAAATTAAAATCACATTGCCGAAATTGATTTGTGTAACTATAGTCTGACTATACATCACCGTTTGTTTGTACCCCTATCGATTTCAATAACGAAAATAATTAAATGATAAAAAGTGCACAGAACTAAGGCAACTAAATCATTGATTTATAATTTCTAACCTGAATGTGACCAGAATGGCACTAATACTGCCATCTCCTGCACATTTCATGATTAACGGACTTTACAAAGAAACAAACGGGTTGGTATAGTTAGACTATAATTGAGCCCGTTTTGCCCAGTGCTTTGAAGTGCTTGAAATATTACTAGATTTATAGATAATATTTATTTTTTTTTTTAAAAAATGGAGAAAAAAAACACGCCCATCCTTGATGAAGTGTTTTATTCTGACCTTTTCAAAAGAAAGGAATATGTCGAACTTTGGTGTGGTCTCCATAAAATGTTGTCACATGGACAGGCAACAGTGGAGAGAGGATTTTCTGTCAACAAACAGGTATCTGTTGAGAACCTCAGCAGAGAAAGCCTCAGAGCTCAAGGGCTAATCATTGACACAATGAGAAAAGCAGGTGGACCTTTGGAAATCATCATTAGCAATTAAATGATGACACATGGCTCCTTTGCAAGACATAAGTACCATGCTTATCTGGATAAGAAGAAAGCAAAGAAGGATGAGAAAAAACAAAAAGGAAAGAAACTGGAGTTAGCCTTGGATGAAGTGGAAGCCAGAAAACTGCCTCTTGAAGCTAACATTGTCAGCCTACATGCTTCCTCTGTACAGAAAGCAGAAAAGGCGGAGTTTAAAGGACCCATTGTGCATGTCACAGAGTCAAATGCTCTTAGGAGAAAAGCAGAGGAAGAGATGACAGTGGTAGCATCTCTTTCCAAAATGATTGAAGAGAAAAGAAAGCAAATATAATAATGCATTTAAAGCAATGATGATGTCTGTTAAGAGAACAATTTATTTTGTATTAAATCTGACACATATGTTACATATTTCTGACAGAACAACGAATGTTAACCTATCTTTCAGATAATTATAATACAATTTTAGGAAATTAATTATAGTTTGACTTAATCAGTAATCAGTATTGTAGTATTTGGCATTCATTGTTTTCTCATATAACCTGTATGCACAATATTAGCAAAAATAGGTCTTGGAAATCTCGGTTTGTGGTCTTTGAAAGTTTGGGAAAAGTCTTTGAATTTATCATCCATAGTTTAGTATGAACCCTGTTACTGTAGGCATGGTTCTTATGCTACTGGCAAACCCGGGTGGTTGAGGGAGGTCAGGAGGAAGAATGTTTCTCCTTTGAATACATTTCCAGATTGCATTAACATTAGAATATGAGCATGTCCTACTAAAAGATAGAATATTCAGCTTTTCAGTCCACAAAAATGAAGTCAAAGGGCACTAACTCTTACCCATTACCTCCCTTATCACAACCAGGTATTTTTTTTTAAAGCTTTGCTGATATATATGCAGCATCATACAAAAATTCTCTTGTAAATAGATGTCAGTATCAATATAAATTTAGCCATCCATTCAGGAATTTTTATCTGTATGATGTGATAATAATTTTTGTACTGGTGGTTGGCATAATTTTTTTCTGGAATTTGTCACTTTCCCAAACTATTATTGATGTTTGTTGTGATTCACATATTTGCCCACACTGCCTGTTGTTTGCCCACTCATTAACCCTTTAGCTACGACTACTGCATCTAAGTTTCTCCTGTATATAGCTCCTGAACCCCCATTGATGCATATATGCAGTGCTGATAAGCCTAGTTTACTATCCCAGTGTTGCTTATGTACTTAAAGTTCAGCAATACTCGAAACCCCAGCATCGCTTATGTGCAGACTACGGTATACTGCTATGTTAACTAAATGTTGATTGGTTGAAAGTACAAACTTTTTCATATTTTTGACTATCATAACCAATGAGGATTATTTACTCAACATTTTGATACAAGTTTGAAAGCTGAGAGGCTAAATTTAGACATTTTATTTGACTTTACACAACACATGTAGTTGAGAAAAACAAAGATGGGAGTCCGATTTAGATATGAGTGACTTTAAAGGGTTCAGTGCAAGAGACATCTCAGAGTTTAATGGATAATTCTTAGAAAATGGATCAGATATTGATATTAGGCCAATTTCAACACCAGATGCAAGTGATTTTAATCGGATAATGAGGTGGACATAGTCCCACTTGCACAATGGAGTGATGACCTAACTGTGTTCGAGATCAATGATTTTGATTCTCATGTTGGTTCAACAATCCGGCTTAGACCATTAAGCCATGAGAGATTTATTTTTCAAGGTTTTTCCTGAATGTGTTTGAAAAGCTTTTGAAAGAAACAAATGGTTTTGCCACAAAAATAGTTGACCAAAAGCAAGAAATGAAATAGTATGAAATCAGCATCACGGAGATGTGGCCATATCTTGGAATATACATCATCATTTATGTGTGGATAATGATTGTGTTGAGAGGTACCACTCTCAACATTGTAATTGGAGTGTGGATTTCATTCATATTTTTATATGTACATATGTAAATATTTGATATATTTTGTGGGATTTAAAACAGTTTACATGACTGATTTCTTGTTAGATGGGATGTAGGAGTATATAAAAAAAGAAATATATGAATAACATACTATACAAGGGTAAGTTGTTTTTTATTTCACTAAAATCCAGCAAAAACTAATGAATTAAAGATTATAAATGTAACCATGTTTTTATTGTCATTGTCTGTAGTCAGCCTTGATGATGCTCTAGTATTCGGCCTAGCAATCAGCCACAGTAGTCCCAATAACTGATATGATAGCTCTCAGTAGTAGTGAAACTGCATAACTGCTAGTAGCTAAATGGTTAACAAGTGTTTTAACAATGTATTAACACATTGCATTGTTAATTTATCCTTTTGTTTTGTTTTATTTTGTTATTTCAGTAAAACCTGTAGATAAAGTGTAATAAATGATACAAGATCAAGGTCAGGGAAGACATGCACTACATTTACAAAATGTACTTTGTCAGTACCATGTAGTTTGGGCGCCATATGCTTCAATGGTTGGTGGAATATGGTTTTGCAGAAATCAACAAAAAGTTGAGAAAAAGAGGACAGGATTGTTAAATTTGAGGCAGATGTTTCCCTTTTTAATCCTCTCATTCCTACAGGTAATTCTGATATGGTGGTGGATGCCCAGGAGATGCAAGACACACACACACACACACACACACACACACACACCCCCCGCCCACTCGTGACCAAGTCAGGGCACATGGGTTTTTTAATACATTCAATGGATCCAACATATACTGCCAGGCCTATCACGTCAGCTCTCAATAATTACAGGGACCTCTGGCAGCTCTGCCAACCATTTTTCACACAAACCAGCAATCCGTACCAGTTTGATAAATTCTGTCTGTGGAGCAAGCTGGCTTTACATACACAGATTACCCACTAGGTAGGCAGTGTGACTTGTATCATCTGTGCCACTGTAGATGATCTGCCTATGTAGACCATCCATGAACAGTACTCTACACACTGTATGAAAACAGTCCTGCACAACAGCCTTACTCAGATCCATCTGTGGACTGAGTTCAGCCTCAAAGAAATCAAGGAAATATACAGGGTGTTGCTGGCTTCTGTCCTTAACCATCTACCTACTTGCAGGACTATAAAGTTGATGCATTAGTAGATATTGATAATGATGAAGAAGCAAGGAAAGGACCTTCCATCTGTAGCTGCAATCAGGGAAGATTAGAGAGAGTTTTGGTCTTCTGTCTAGATGAATTTGTGACCTGGGGAATGCTAAGACATTATTTTCCAAAACTGAAGTACATGATCATTTTTGTTGCACTAGACAATATGCACTATGACAAAATTCCATACAGACCTTCCAACTTTAAATAAGAATTTAGCAGTAGTGTTCTATGTCTGATAGACGGCTGTTCAAAATTTTATGACCACATCTGTGTTAGATTTGGCCTCATTGGCATTTGTTCAAGTTGCCTTCTCTTTTGAATCATCTGGTGTTTTCTTGAACTGGGAAAAGTCTAATCTTTGCCAATCCTGGAGTTATGTCCACCTGGTTATGGAACTTCCACCCATTACAATCTCGTCAGCCTCTCTCATGTCCATGTTGTATGGATCACTAAACTTGTTAAATTTGCTTCCACCAGGATTAGTATCTGCGAATGATCAGACTGCACGCTATTAATTATTAAATTTATTTAGAATAACCTTTGTACCCAGACAGTAAGTATAATCCAACTTCTAATGATCAGCTGCATTAAATCCTTTAGAACACTCATCTTTTTTTAGTATAAATCCCTGTCAGAACAGAATACATGTGTATTCATCGGCTGTTGACCTCAGATTTCAATTACCCACGCATGCGTGTAAAGCAGCTTTACCACATGGTAAGAGTAACACGTTAAAACCGTCGTGTGTGTGTGAGAGAGAGAGAGAGAGAGAGAGAGACCACACAGTCGCAGAAGTGATATGATTTTGGAATTATAATTCTTAAATAGTTATGACAAAAACGTAGTAAAATCGAGAGTAGAAATGTCGGTACATGTATGATGGCTAATTTTCAAAATTAGCAGAGCTAGTTGACTCGAAACAATGAGCTGCTCAAAGATTGCTTTAAGGCATGGTGAAGATTTCAAGGTGTGATAATTGTTAATAATATAATGTGTGGGATTTCTTTCACATGTGTGTTCGGAAATAAAAGGTAGCCATCTGGATTTCATTAAAAGAGCACACAATATACCGATCATTTAGCACCCACAATCAATAGTTATCGTCTACAAAGAGGTTTATTACCTGTAGAACCATGACTATGTTTTAACCTTGGCATATAATGCCTCAGGGATAAGGGGTTTGTCCTGTTGCACAATGCCAATGAATTTTACTAATCCAAACAGACTCTCTGATGTATTGTTTATTTATATTAAGCAGGGATCTGGTTTCTAATTAAAGCCATAACTGTCACACCTGTTTGAAGTGGTTTCGTGTGTAACGATTTAGTAGTGGGCCGCTGATGCATAACGGGTGGTCCTACTCCTAAATATAGACTGGAGCTGTAACTGAGATAAGCTAACTGCTGACGATATAAGATTTTTTTGATAGTGTTGGCGAGTCTGGCGACAATTTATTTTTGTGAACGGGTACCCGTGATTAATTTTCAATTACCGGGTATTTCACTACGGTCGGGTACCCGTTGACAGCCCTAACCAGGATCTCTATTGCAGCAAGAGAGTTCTTGAATCTGCTTGACTTGCTCAGTGTAACACTGTGTTTGATACCAAGGGATCATCTCTTTAAAGTGTCCCATTACAAATTACCCTGTTGGCTTATTGGTGCCCTTCACTTGCTCAAAAGGTCAGGATTATGACCAATGTTTGATTATTACAGACATGTTCAGTGGTGCAACCTAGTTTTGGCTGACAACAAGAATTCCCCTGGAGAAGCCCAACTGGATGTGATGATCTGTATGGGTGCCATTACATAAGATTTGGGTGCTGCCTGTTGCCAGGACACATGGGTGACAAGGGAGATGTCTCTTTGCATCAGCCATCTTGAAATAAGGGCAGTTATTGACATCTTTCAATTCTGGAGAATCTACTCTACTGGAAAACATTCCTGATTATGTCAGTTCCCATTTTGGTATGCAAAAACTATATCGATGTTTGAATCTTGACACATTTCTTGCAAACTCCATGTCCAGGCTGACACTCTCCAATAAGGATCACATCATTCTTACAGACTGGTCCCAAATATGATATGTTTTCATCAGATGCGCATGCTTTGGGGTTTCCAATGATAGACCATTCTTCAACAAAGTGGAATCGCAAATTATCCACTCTTGTTTCTCCAGTTCCAGTCCAATAAAACTATGCTGTGGATACAATGTCAATAAATTGAAATGGGTGTTTGGCCTTTGCCTACCTTCCCATAGTTTGGTACCAAAAATCGGTAGTGGTCAGAAATGCAAGCTTATTCTGATAGCACCTCTCAGAAGGGACAAGTCCTGGGTCCTGTATCTGTTCAGTCTAGTTATAGGTCTTCCCAGGAAGATTCTGGCCAGGTCGAATATTTTTAAACAACTGATGTCATAGGTGTTCCTCCCTTGCCTGGAGCATCATCATGCCAGGCACTTGATTGTTGAAACAGCCTTGCATGAGAAAGAATTTAAATCTTTAGTTGTAGAGAGAATCTCATAGCATGAATGTCCTCTGCTAAGAAGTCTTAGGAACAAAAGTGGCATATGTTCATGGACTGGTGCTGAGCCAAAACACATATCCAAGTACTTTGATCAATTAACTTGCTGACCATTTTCCCTGGCTTTATGAGGAGAAAACACATCATCCTAATTACCATCAAAGGCTACTGCTTCATTATATCGACACATTCAAACATCAGAAGCAATATTGGTCATAATCAAGATCTATCAGACCTAGCCAGTTTTGATTTGGAGCAAACAGAATCCCTCGCATGTTTCCAAAATGGAGTCTGTCCTTGTTTTTAGCATGGCTCATTTCAGAGAAATAAGAACCATCGATACATCAAAGATACTATCATACAAAAATACATTTCCAAATTTATATAGTTTAAGCATCCAGGGTGAGTGAGTTACATACCATATTAATTGACCCGAACCATGTTAGTTCAGAATGGATGGTTCATTAGTCCTTGTGACACAACCAGACTTTGTGGCCAAAATTTGGTTGCCATCATTGGGCAGTCAGAGAATCATTGTATGCACCTTCTCTTGTTCAAAATGCCAGTAGAAACATCACCCACTCAACATTCCTAAGCCTTTAGTTCTAAAAACTGATTACAAGTTTTCCATATGACACACATACTCATACAACAATCAGTAGCAGCATGATCATGCTTGCTTTCTACCACTACAGTACTGCATTAATTCCTCAGTACCTGAACATGCATGGGTTGTAATCATCCATCTAAGTTCAGCAGTTACCTTTCCAATGTAGCACTATATTTGCCATCCCCCTACCCAATGTGAGATCAACATAAAATTAAGTATATTGTTGCATTCCATCCCCCCAAAAATGTTGCTTACTTTATTGTGTTCTTTGTAGAACTTAACAATACAAAACAGTTGTCTTGCTGCCAAAAACCACCTAGTTTATCTATTTTGGTTTCAGTTTTGGATTAACTGAAGTATTGTAGAGTAAAATTAAGTAAACTCAATTATGTCAAGACACAAAGACAGTGATCCCTTTCAAAAGTGCTCTTAAAACTCATCTTTTTCGACTGCAAGAACAAACTTAAAGACCTAATAATGTTTCCATCCTTAAACATTTTCAGCAGTTTTTATGTTTAATAATTTCATGGTGTTTGTTTTAGTTTTATTGTAGTCATATCATTAGAGATGTTGTAAGTAGCCCTGTGTGGCCGAGTGGTCTAAAGCGCTGTTTGTTACGGATCACTGCCATTTCACCTCTATCTGCATGGGTTCGAGTCTTAGATTCAGCCAATGTGGGTATGTGAGAAAGCTTGCTAGTAGCTTCTCGTGGTTCTTTCCTGTGGGTTTTCCCGGTTTCTTCCTCCACCATTAATACTGGCCACCATATATAGCCTATAATGTGCTTAAAAATGGTGTTGAACCATACAACAACAGCTAAGATGTTTTAAAGCACTTAGAGCTTCTAAAAATTAGGCATTTTACAAAGTCCTTATTATTATCTTATTATATTATCCCTCAAGCCCTCTCTTCATGGTTATACACTTAGCATACTCTGAAGTCTCAAAAGACCAGAATGGTCATGTGAACATTTCAGAAACTAAAGCAAACTCTGAGCCTTGGATTCAAACACAACATTTCGATAAGAGGCATAATAGAAACTGTTGCCTGATATGTCTGATGTAGAGTCAGCCTCCACTTTTTATCTCAGAGGATTATCATTGAGAGAGACAATCTTGGAATCTGCCAGCAGCCCAGATTATAAACAGACCCCATTAAAGGCCTCTTCATTTCACTGAAATTTTGTCAGGAAGAAGAATTCAGTAATTTTCCTAATCAGATCACATGACCATATGCATTGTTGCCTTCAAGTTAGGAAAACAGGTTATCCTTCACATAAGGGATCCAGCCGCTTTTTTTTCCTTCTTTACTATACCTAAGGTATAAGTAGGATGCTCAGCATTCCTATCTGCTATTACATTAATGTGATTGGGAATATATTTGATGGTGAAAGTCAATTTCTCAGAGAATACTTATACCCAATTACATTACTTGTACACCCACCACCCTCCCATCCACTCATCAACCACTCTATTCAAACATCTTCATTGGGTACCTCACTCAGCTTAAAAATTTGCAGTCTGTTTATGACAAGTTGTGATAATGGGCAGAATTATTGCTTTTTGTGTGTGTGTATATATATATATATATATATATATATATATATATATATATATATATATATATATATATATATATATATATATATATATATATATCTTTAGAACTTAGGAGGTAGCAGGTTTATATCCTAACATTAATATGATTAGGGAAGTATTCACTGTGAAACAGTTACTGAAAATATAAGTATATTTGCCCAAATATTGGAGTCCTGCTTGATTCTGGACTTACTATGATTAAATGCACTTAAAAGCAGTGCCTAGCTAAATGGAATGAGATAAAGGTTCTGACAGACAAGATTTACTGACTTGATCTTTGTTGGGGGGATATTTCAAAATAAACATTTAAGGGCTGCCCCCATGAACATAGAAACAACCTGCCGTGATGGCAGAATCCCAGGCTCTGAGTGTTCTTGACAGTTGCATTTAATGTCCAGTCCACAGTGAGATTATTTTGAAAGAAGATGTTAGGGAAACAGGTGGACAAAGTGGATATGGACAGATATATAAATATAGATATAGTAGGGGAGGTTTTTAGTTCACATTTAAAAACAAACCCTTGCCAAAAATCTTTTTTCATACAAACATACAGTTGACCTTGCATTGTAAAGATTTTACCCTTTTTTTTAACCCCCAGCCATACCCCCAGCTGGTCCAGTTTCCAGTTCAGAAAGAAGCTATGGCAGTGGATATGGCAGTGGCGGATTTTCAGGTGAGATGAAGAATGTCACTGTTTCTCATGAATGAATGGTTTACCAGAATGATGCTTTCACTTCAAGTCTATTTATGAGGTCTAGTTAGTTACAAATGAAAATGGTGCCTATCTGACTTTTGATATGGTCACTATGATGGCAGTTTGAAAATATTGCTAGCCCTACTTCTCCTAGATGGATAGACATATCAACTTTGTGCTTTCACCAGAATGATTCCTTATAATATCTAGTTAGTACTAAATGGAAATTGTACCAATTTGATATCCAATATGGCCAACTTGGAGGCCATTTGAAAATCTTTTGAGTTTTGCATCTTCAGATTGGAAAGGTACATGCACATCGGGTTTCCACCAAAAGACTTCTTACAATGTCTTGTTCATCCAATATGAAAATAATACTAATCTTTAGTCCAAGATGTCCAGCAAATAATTTGAAACTTTTACATTTAAAAAGAAGAATGATCTTAATTTGAATTCATGGAATATTCTTTTGAGCCAGTGGAGCACCTGTCTCATCAAGGGACTCCTGTTTATGAAATTTATTTCTTTTGAAAATATAATTTTTTGAAAGCTTAGTTGATTTGCATAGATTGGAATTAAAAACGTTAAAGGAAAGTGCATGCATACTTAGTTTGTATGCAAGTGTGTGAGGACATTTCTTTTGTGCTTGTGAAGATGGAATGTATGTGGTTATGCTAGTACATGTATAAAGAGACAGGGAGACAGAATTCAAGACCATTTATAAAACTGAATAGATTGAGCAAATGTTTGATACACTTTTAAATGATATAATAAATTAGTAACGAACAAACATCATTGACATCCATCATGTATAAAACCCATCCTGTCATAGACCAGAAAAGCTTATGGTTTTTTATATGTCTGTCCGTCTGTTTAACACTATCCCTTCTAAACTACTTGTAAGATTGTTATGAAACTTTACACGCACATTCATACATGGTCTGATTGGTGGTAAATGATAACAGTGCTGCTCTGTATGGTCACTAAACCACCCAGCTTGAAAATATTAACACTACTACAAAATGGATAGTAATATCAACATAGGGTTTTCACTAAAGGTCTGTTTATGATGTCTTGTTGGTCCTAAAAGAAGGTGGGGCCAATCACTTGTCCAATTTGGATAGTAGCAGTCATTTTGAAAATCACTGAAGGTTTTTACATACATGCCAACCATTATGCTTTTGGCGTAATCGTTACACTTTTTTTTTCTCACTAAATTACACATAAACTTGTATAGAATATTTTTTTTTTTTCATTGGTATATCCACATTCCCCCAAAAAATCAATTATTTGTTTTCTCGTTTTTATTAACATTCCATTAATCCCACATACCGTATTTTAGAAAAGATGGCTTCTATGTAACTACATTATAAGAGTACGCTTGTATGTGGACTTGCATGCATCATGTTCTATTTATAGCAACTATCTTGTTACCAAGAAACATTTTGGTTCTACTTTCAAACTTTCAATCTCGTATTCTATTTTTAGCAGCTGTATGGCTTTAGTAAGGAGAGAACAGACTGGTTTTCTAATTTCAATCTTTATATGCAGATTCTGTGTTCAAATTCATATTTAGTGTAGAACCAGTTTAAAGGTATTTGGCACTAAAAAGTATATTTAATTTTAGTTGATGTGTATATTAGAGCAAAAATATCTCCTTTCAAATAATTTCACAGATGGATTAGAAAACTACAAAAAAATAGATAAAACAAAAAATAACAGAATCCTCCAAATATGAAGACATGAGGGCAGCATGGCCGTGATGATGTGTCGTCTATTACAGGCAGTGTGGAAAGAATTTTAATATTTGACACTAAAAGTCTTCAGATGGATTCTAGTCAATGTGTGTGTAAAGCTAAAACTGCTACATATCAAAACTTGAAGCAGTAAAGGATCTTAAAAGACGAGAGTGGCAAATAAATCATAGTACATTGAAATTTTAGCATGTTATATGTGGATTACACTTTTCTGCCAGGATTCCGCTTTTTGACCACTTGGATTATGCTTTTTCCTCATCATGGGTGTGCATGTATGTTTTTAATAAAAGACTACTTGTGGTATCTTGTTGGTCCTAAATCAAAATGGTGTAATTTGGACAGGCAGTATGTCTGGCATGACAACCATCTTGAAAATTTTGTGATCATAACTCACCTCATTGATTTCACCAAAGACTTATTATGTCCAGTTGGTTTTAAATGAAAATTGTGCCAATGTTGTTTTGGATAATATCCTCATTTCGCAAGTGAACCAAACAAATAATGGGCTTCCTTGCTTGGTATATTTTATATACAGTGTCTGCATTTGATTTCTTCAGAGCCCATAAAAGTGAACATACTAACAAAAATTGAAAAACAATGGAATCCTTCTTTGTTTGAGACTATCTCGTGTACAATCCAACTTCAACCACTAGAATACTTAAAACTTAATGCATCAATCACTGTTTTAAAAAATACAAACATAGGGAACAGACTGTTTGATCCCAGTTGGATGGCGTTGCAGCACCATCTTGGCATTATTGTTGAGCTTTATTGTCAGCAGTATCTCATGAGTCAAGGATATTATGGTAACCTGATCACTTATTAAATCTGACGAGTCAAGGATGTTATAGTAACCAAATCACTAATTAAACCTGAGGAGTCAAAGATGTTATGGTAACCCAATCACTAATTAAACCTGATGAGTCCAGGATGTTATGGTAACCCAATCACTAATTAAACCTGATGAGTCCAGGATGTTATGGTAACCCAATCACTAATTAAACCTGATTAGCATTTCTTTTGATGCATTTGCATACACAGTTAACAGTGCATACATATGTAAATAATAGTGCATAGATATATAGCAGTAAATACCAAAATGTGTATACATATGTAGTATTAATTACCAGTGTGTGTATTCATATGTAGCAGTAAATACCAAAATGTGTATATATATGTAGTAGTAAATACCAGTGTGTGTATTCATATGTAGCAGTAAATACCAAAATGTGTATACATATGTAGTAGTAAATACCAGTTTGTGTATTCATATGTAGCAGTAAATACCAAAATGTGTATACATATGTATTATTAATTACCAGTGTGTGTATTCATATGTAGCAGTAAATACCAAAATGTGTATACATATGTAGTAGTAAATACCAGTGTGTGTATTCATATTTAGCAGTAAATACCAAAATGTGTATACATATGTAGTAGTAAATACCAGTGTGTGTATTCATATGTAGCAGTAAATACCAAAATGTGTATACATATGTAGTATTAATTACCAGTGTGTGTATTCATATGTAGTAGTAAGTACCAAAATGTGTATACATATGTAGTATTAATTACCAGTGTGTGTATTCATATGTAGCAGTAAATACCAAAATGAGTATACATATGTAGTATTAATTACCAGTGTGTGTATTCATATGTAGCAGTAAATACCAGTGTGGAGTTGTCTATAGAGGACATCCGCAAAGAAGAGGGGGGAGGTTTTCTTTGTTCAAATGCGGCCAAGGGGGGAGAGGTGTAAAGGACCTTGTGGACATCCGCAGGCTAGTATTTTATGTTATGATAATCTGTGTTGAATAGCTGCTTTAGGCCTAATGTGAGTATTCCAGTATGTTTTGAAGATGTTCTTAATGAGTGATCACTAAGTATTAATTATTTGTTAATTTGTACGATTCATGCAACGGAATACAATGTTGTCTGACATTTCTGCGCAATTAAGGTTTCCATCTCCAATATTGAAGCAAAAAACATGCCGAATTTGACCGATTAATGAAAATAAAACATTGCAATGCTTACTGTTTGAAAAGAGACAATTGTCACCAGAATATTCTGTTCATACTAATATTAATTTTGGACACACTGGATACCAGCCCATTGTTTTAACAGTTCACTTACGGTCACCTATTCTTCACACAGAATTGAAAAGATGTAATGTTTATCTATCCGGCTATAGAAATGAAATATTTTACTTTGGACTGTTTCAACACTTCCGTCAAGTAATTAGGTCAAATTTATAGTTTTACAAAATTCAACGTAACAATGCCAATAAATGGCAAGAGCTATTAAGCAAACTAAACTGATCCTGTAAATAAATTAGTAAAGTTCAACATTTTATATTTTATTTGAAAAAGCAATATGTGGAAGAAAAACAACAATGAATAGGATGTAATGTCTTTACAATGACTTGTTTATGGGGAAAAATTACTAAAGAAATTAGAAACAGATTATATGCCATGGAATTTTGTTCTAGCGGCAAGTTGATCCGTTGGGTAGCGGACGATTTTGTACATGTGGGACAACTTCTTGCAAAATGGAAAACTTGGATTAAGATGCAGATTTTTTTAAGGGTTACATTTCCATCTTTTAAATAATGGATTCATTTGTATGATTCTAAAAGATGAATAGTAAATCAGATTTTCTGGGTTACAGTTCTAGAAGGTCATGTTGACATTTAGAAATCACTTTCATGTTCTAGTCTAAATGTGGGATATTTTTGTACAGTTTTTTTAAAATTTCACTTGAATGAAGCCCTCGTCCAGCATGGTTTCATCATCAGTCAAGCAGGAACATATCTTCGACTACTTCCACGTAATTCAGTGACAACTGAAGAAAGCGTCACATGACCACAGTGCCTTTCAAGCTACTTAAGGCAGCAAAGAGTGAAAGGTGCAATCACATGGATGCTGATTTTTCAGCAGCTATAATCTACTACTTGAAAGATCTGGCTGTCGCTATGGGAGAACACTCATTTTCTTCTTGAGCCAAGATGACTAGGCACATGTCCCAATAGGAAAACTGGCAGCAAATAAGCAGGCACCCAGTCTGATGCACATAAAGTATTGTGCATGCTGCCAGATCATGACTGAGTTACTGCTGAATGCCAAAAACTGATCCCATCAGTCTATGCTGCATGCATCATAAAACCAGGAGCTGTATCGTATTCAGAGTCATCTGCTGTCTTCATTTTGCAGTGGGATGCATGACACTAACACAATGTATAATGCTAGATGCAGACCTCAGCATCTGGTGGAGGGTGTGTAAGCCACATGCAGACAAAAGCAGCCAAGGGGGAGGGGGTAGGAAAACATATTATCTGGAGATGTCCTTCATGAACAACCCCTGTGTGTATACATATAACACAGTAAATACCAGTGCATACATATGTACCAGTAAATACCAGTGCATACATATGTACCAGTAAATTATAGTGCATACATATGACAGGACATACATCACAATTAATTTTACTATATGTTCTCTACATATATTTCTCACTACTGACCTTTCGACTGTGTGACAATCAATACAAATCATATGTTAATCTAAAATACATCCAAAGATGACTTCACGGTGAAGTTCTTGTCAAGGGTTCACCGGCATTTTTTTGGCGCGGCTGCACTGTAAAGAGAACAGCATGTAAACAGAACACAGATTTCACTTCCGGATCATCATCAAGGCCTTATTACTCCATGTGCATTGTCGCCAAAATACACACAGACAACCACCCTCTGAGCTCATATTCTCAAGAATAAACAATTACCTTTAAATCCCTACCAAAAATGCATCAATATAACTTCTATCAACACCAAAATGAGAGAGGAAAAAATGTTCTAAAAATAGACTAGAACTACATTCGTGGGTACTGAACTGGAAATAATAATTGTGATGCGATTCCATATGTACCAGTAAATACCAGTGCATGCACATGTACCAGATAGATATGTACCAGTAAATACCAGTGCATATATACGTACAAGTAAATACCAGTGTATAGATATGTACTAGTAACTCCAGTGCATAGATACGTACCAGTAAATACCAGTGCATAGATATTTACTAGTAAATACCAGTGCATACATATGTACTAGTAAATACCAGTGCATACATATGTACAAGTAAATACCAGTGCATACATATGTACCAGTAAATACAGATCATAGATATGTACCAGTAAATACCAGATCATAGATATGTACCAGTAAATACCAGATCATAGATATGTACCAGTAAATACCAGTGCATATATATGTAACAGTAAATACCAGTGCATACATATGTACTAGTAAATACCATCATATGTGCCAGTAGAATGAGAATGGATTGTACTTAGATGAGGAAGACAGAAGTGGTGTTATCTTGTTTTATCAATATATTCATTAACTCCAAAACTAACATTGAAATAGACAAAAGTGTTTTCAGTTTATCAATAATCACAAGGTATTTGAATGTAATTATTATTATTTGTAGAAAATAAATGTCCTGTCAGTATTTAGATCCAAGCACTAAGCATGCAAGTAATGTTCAAAAGGTCAGGTATATTGGTTGCCAGTATATACAGTGACTACAGACATTGCCTTAGACAAGATTCAATTGTTTTCATGTTATTTATATATGTGTTTGTATTATTTAGGTGCAGTTAGTGGCTACTCATCAGGTACTCAAGCCAGTGGATATGGCAGCTCAGTCAGGCCAGTTATTGGTTATCCCTCAAGTGGCTACACATCAAGTGGTTATAACTATAGTGGTTATGGATCAGGTAACCACACATCAGGAGATTCCTTGCTGGGTACCCACCCTACATACCCTTCAGGAGGCCAACCTCGCTCCGGAGGAGGATCAAGTAGGATTGAAGATGCTTACAACAGTTTTAGTAAGTTTCAGTAAGGAGGTGAAATCCACATGAAGTTAGTAATGATGTACAAAATTACATGTTTTGTTCAGACTTGGAGAAAAGAACAATATTGTTATGGCACAGGAATGCACATCCTAAGAATTCCATGTCCATGGCATGATTCCTATGCTTTGTCAACTAATATAATGGCTACATATGTCATCCTGAGACATACCTGCAAAAAAAGACTACTCACTCATTTTTAAAATAATATTTACTGATCCTAGAAACAGAAGTTTATAATTATTTTGGCCAGGTAAAGGTACTCAAAATTTGATCATAATTAACTTTCAGCTGAGAACAGAAATCTTTGAGGATCATCCATTAGAAGTGTTGTGCTGTGGGGTATGGAATTATAATTTTCCCGCAACTTGTATGGAGAAATATTTAAAAAAAAACTGCCTTTGGAGCATTTTACACATGTAGGTGTGGGTAAGACCTTGTACACAGCTAGTGATGGGAATCGGTTAGAAGTTCATATTCAATCATTGGTTCCATGCAATTTACTGATAATCGATTATAATCGATTACATCAAAATACTATTATGCCATAGTTTTGAACGAGCCTGTTTCTTGCTGATAAGATGTCCAACCAGACTAATACCATCTCACTGGATACAGATGATGCTGGAATACTTAGGTACTTCTGAGCTAGTAAGCTAAAGATGGGGGTAGAACTGGCTAGTTTTGTTTCTACCAATGTAACATTGTGAGATTGGTATCATATGGAGCAGCAGCTAGATATCTGGAAACCTCCTGGTGGATGACATCTGTTATTGGCTGTTGACTTTCACCAAGACAAGGGGGCCTTGAGTGGCCGAGTGGTCTAAAGCGCTGTCCGTTACGGACCACTGCCATCTCACCTCTGTCTGCGTGTGTTCGAGTCTAAGATTTGGCAAATGTAGTTATGTGAGAAAGCTTGCCAGTAGCTTCTCGTGGGTCGGTGGTTCTTTCCGATGTTTGTCCAGGTTCTTCCTCTACTATAATGCTGGCCGCCATGTTTAGCCTATATTGTGCTGAAAAATGGCGTTAAACCATAAAAAAAACACACAAAATTCACCAAGACAAGCAACATCTTGCAACCAATCATCCATGTCAACATTGACCTTTGCTTTCTTGTTTGGTATACTAGGTGTAACCACATTTTTATTGTTGTCATCTCTAACATTTGGTAGTGATGGTACTATTGGGAGAGGTGGTAATGTGTCTGAAGGCTGTTCATCACTAGTCCCTGGCTCCACTTTGACATACATTTGGCAAGTTTAAGAAGTATTGGGATAACTTGATTCTCCTTTGTCAGTTGACCCTCCTGTGCTTTGTAAAATCTGAACTATGTTCAAACATGAGAACAAGCTTTTCCTCCAGGATATGGATATATTGTTTTGGGATCATTTTCATCCATGACACGTGTATGAATTTAGCAGCATTTTAAAACTTATGTTTCAGAATCCTTGGTTTTCTTCTAGACAAACATGGGGAGGGAACTAGTCATTGCAGAGCACTTCACAGTTGTCTCTCTTACCGTGCATTCGATTATGGAGTTTCACAATCGATTAGTGAATTTGTTCACCCAAAAAACTGATTATAGATTATAATCGATAATTGGAATGACACTATATACAGCTGTAGTCAATTTGCACTGTAGATCACTAGAATTGCTAAATGCAATGAAAATTTTCAAATGGCAGTTGATTTCAGTTAAACTGACACAAATTTGACAATTTAAATATTCAGTGACAGTTGTGTTGCCTGCCGGGTATGAGTACTAAGGTACAGGTGGCTGATAGCATAGTGTATTTTCAGAGTTGAGTGTTGATTAAAGATTCGATTTCTGAAGGAAGAAACTGCCAGGAATACATCATTTAGTATTTAATCAATTTAAAGCTTGAAAAGAAAATTAGTTCTGGGAAAGAAATGAATATATAAAATACCAGTAGATACTGGTGAAAACCAAACTTTGAACAAGAACAAAATCCAGAATTGATGTTTCACGATGTAGCTCTTATAGGTAAAGCAGATTTTTTGAACATGTTGGTGTTTTTATGGGTTAATTTAGTGCATGAGAAAATGTTATTTACATAATGCAAGCATCCACAGAGAGATGGTAGTATAATGCAGATAACAAATTTAAGTAAAACTGTTGAAGCAGATGAGATTATCATTATTGTCCTCCACTTATCTCTCAGATATTTTCCATTATTTCTTTTAAACATGCATCTCCCCAGGATTTGGATGGCTGAGGCACACATTGTCTTTAATGTTATGAGTGAAACACTTGATTTCAGGCCATTTTCTACAAGGCATTTAAAAAAGGCATCCTTTTATTGCAAGTTCTGTTTTTTAATTGAGAGACCACTAATAAGATTATAACAAGGTTGCAGTCATGTCAAAAGGACTATCAGCAGTTTTTGCCAATTTGTAAGCAATTTTGTGTAGAAATATGAGTAATTTTGTTTATGTTTCTAATCATAATTTATATATCTTAGTTTACAAAATTATTGAATACTGCTTCAATTAAGTATCGTTTTTCAAATTAGAAAACTCGTAGCATGACACAAGTCACACCTAGTTTAAGAAGTATTGAGATACTGTATAGTTTTTCCTCTGACTGAGAACAAAAACAATGTATGACATTTCAAAGCAGTTGTTCTATTTAAAGACAGGTATGGTATCAGAAAAATTGAAATTCTTGCTCAAGTGTGGTTTGAGGATTCGAAAGGGAACACAATATCAAATAGTGTGTATTTGTGATATTTAGTTTTTAGACAGTTGCAGTTGTAATCAAGGTGATTGTTACTTTTATGCTTGAAATTCTATTTTAAGTTATGTTAACATGATTGTAGCATAAATACTTAATTGGTGAACTAGATACACAAATGGGCGAGGGTTTATTGCCTTTTATATGAATTTGTCAGAAAATGCATAGTACAAATACATGACTTTGTAATCATTGACTTGCCAGCAAATTTTAAATCCAGACATGGTCAGGAGTGTGTGGAAGAGCTTTACATAAAGTATGTGGGCATAATATATATAAAAAATTAATCAGTAGGTAATGGCATGAAAAGAAACTTTAATAACACAGTCAGAAATGTTGTCTGTCTTGATTGAGTCGTGTAATCCCATTCATTTTATATCTTCATCATTTTCTTTTAATTTCTTATGATAATGAATTTTTAATATTGTAAAAGATTTGAGAATATTGTTCCAAAGATTTACAATATTACTTTAAATGCACACCACTGAACAGTCAATAGCTTGCACATTTAGATTGCATCAGTTTTTTTTTAAGTTTCCCCTTCTCTTTTCTGTAACAAATAACTGAAATAAAGATCAAAAGTTTAAAAATGTTTCTCAAGAATTTTGTTTTCTTATGAAAATTTCTTTCTTTTCTGTTTTTTGCAGTGAATAGCATATCTGGATGGTAAATTTCAAAGTTTGAAGGACTGCTTTGACAGCACACAAGACGTTGTCAAGAATAGTCGCCAGACATGCTATAAGATTCCAAAAATCTCTTAGAGTGAAGGGACATTGAGATGTATGTTCTTTGGTGACATTCAAGCAAATTATATTTTAGCTTACTTAACTATGTTTAATGTTACATCATGAAAATTTTCACTGTAATGATTAAACAGTGGATAGGTCTCCTCATTTACTTTTTAAGAAGAAATCGGTTTCTAAAGCAGGAATTGACCTGAAATTGTTTAATAAAAATGTGTATATTTGAATAAGGGTTACTAAAATGACAATATTTGCAATAGAAATATCTTCATACATTCAGGTCCCTCTGTTCTTAAAATATACTTTGCATATTGAATTTTTAAAAATTCTACTCATTTTAAAAATATTGTTTGAAACTGACAAATGCAGCCTGTTGATTTATAGAATATTTTTGAGTATGATTTGAATCAAGTTTCATTGATGACAGAGCATCCAGAATAAATCAGAATATGTGTAACTTGTTGAATGATAATGCATTTAGTACAATTCGTTGGCAGAACAGGGTCAGTGCCGTAAAAAAAAAGAAGAAACATACATACCCTAATATGCCAAGGCAACATGTGATAACAGATCTGGTTCTGTCATGTTTAATCACACTTTGTACATAAACCGATTTGTTTGCAATGTATCCAGAATCATTGTGTCATGTTTATTGTACCACAATAGTAGGAAATAAGGCATAGCAGTCACTTTTCTGTCATTATCATCATCTTCAGCAGCAGTTTGTCTAGGTTTGGGTTACATTTCTTTCATTGCTGGTATTTTCTAAATCTGTTAGTAGAATTTTATTTTGCTTTGGACAAATTATTATGAAGCTGAGACAATTCATTCAGCAATATACTCATTCAACCTTTTGACCTTGGGTCGAAAGTCACATTTTACAGTAATTCTTCCATCATGTAGACCCACTACTTGTATATATTGTATTGCTGCCTGTTATCCTCTTAAGAGTTGACAATTAATAATGTTATTTTATTTGTTGCAAATACCACCATCAACAACCCCCAGCAGTTAGGGGAGTTGGTTATATGTAATGTTGTTGTGTTTTTTTTAAGGTTAACAACTAACTTTGTATAGCTATGTAAACAACCCACATTATATAATGCAAGGATTTAAAAATTACCCCCAACCCCACAGTAGCAATGAACTAGTGAGTGGAGTTGATGGGATGGGTTGTTGTTAACAAGTATAACTGTGAATAAATTATTTTGGAATTAAGTTTTGTTCATATGTGACTCGTGCTTCACCTTCCATTAGTTTAATCATGGCCATTCAACTTTGATCATTTTCATTTTATTTTGATACACAGTGTACTGATTGTACCTGACATAAGATGTATTACATTACAATAGAATTAATCATTGAGCCTAGTTTAACAGGTAAAAAAATGACATGATAGCAGTGAAACAGAAAGGAATTAGAATGGTCGTTCTGTTTTTAATTATTTTTGCATCAGTTAATTTTTTACAAATTCATTAAGTTGAGTATATTCACAGCAGTTTTTCTTATTAAAACTTTATATATAGTCAATATATAAATCAGTTTTGTGAAAATTTGATTTTGATTGATCAGTATGAAACGAAAGATGAGAAGATATGTAAATGTTGAAAAAATTATGCATGCCAGTTTTTATTCATATTCTTGGATGAGAACAAAATTAATTTTTGAAAGAAGTATGTTCTGATGTAAATGTAAATTTTTTGTGGCGTGTGAATGGAGTTTCAATTGATTTTTTTATATTTAATCATACTACATACATTTGATTGCAAATATTGCAAAAGTATTAAATGTAAATATATACAGAGTTTTACAAGATTTGGTGAATTCCCAAGTCATCAGCCAGTTGAGTACTATATTGTGTGTATTACATTGATAAAATCATATATTTGCCAATTTCCTCATTTTAATTACACCTTGTCAATGTAATTGATTGTCACGTACTCATTATTTACCATTTCTGGAGTTTAGAGAACCAGAAAGAGAAAGGCAGTAAATAAGAATGCCCCCCCCCCCTGAATTTAGAAAATGAAGGCTAGATTTGTATCCTCGTGGAAAGCATATGAATATTTTTTGTGATGCATTGACTCTCATAATGATATCTTTTTCAAACTATTATTAGATTAACTGTTTCCATTGTTTTAATGAAAAATTTAAATGCAAGACTTACATTAAACTGAACTCCATAAAGGAGGAAAATGTTTCAGCATTGACCACTACATTTTTACCCATGTTTCTGTAATAAAGATATCTCAGTAACAGGACTAGTGTTTATTTTCAATGAATTTATGTCATTTAAAAAAACCATGGAACTAAAACTTAGTTTGGTTCTGTCAGTTTGTAAGCCAATTGTGGGAATTTTCTATCCTCATGTCGTCTGGGTTTTTTTCCCCTCTACCATGCACTTTTGTTTTTATTAAATTTGTTTTTAGGATTATCTCAATATTTTCCGTGTTAAGCTCGAGTAATATTTTTAAGTATACTTTCAACACGATCTTGTTTCCACCGTCTGGATGTCAGTTTGTGCTTATCAAATCAAGACATTTTATTGCTACTGTCAATTGTGGACCGAGCATATACATAGCACAAACAAAATTAGATTTTTTTCGAACCACCCCATAGAATTAGTATATAATTAGTGTTGTTTAATAAATCATGATGAGTTTTTTTTGTATGGTGAATGTAATGTTTTTGTTGTCATATTCAACGTTAACATTTTTATTTAGATTAAAAATAGTACGATAATATTCCTTCGCTACGGTTATAATTGCTGGTTCTGACATTTTTATACAATGTCAGATTAAAACAAATTTGACTAAAATTGATCGTTAATGGTAAACATTTGAAACACGGTCAATCCAGGTCCTTCTATGGTATTTATGTAAGTATGAAAATATTTTCTTTGTTGACAATAGTTGCAGTTGGAATAGTAAAATACTGTGCTGCTGAAATATGTCCGTGTGTGGGTGAGTGCGCGTGTATTTCGATTTTTAACATAGCTTTATCAATTTTTCAGTCATATTGCTACATTATATGCAATGTAACAGTTTATTGTGATGTCTAGCACTTGGGGATCATGCCACAGACATGTAGCATGATGTCCCACCCAGTCACATTATCCTGACACCAGGTCAAGCATTCTTAACACTAGCCTCTTAATGCTGAGCACATAGTGAGGCAGCTGTTAGTACCATTTTTAAAAGTTCTGAACTTACTGATAATTTTAATCTTGTTGTAAACATAAAAAGCCAGATTTGGGTTATAGCTGTAATATTGTGTTGACGCACTAGCAATGATTCCAGTTTGATTAGTAACAGCTGGTAAATTTGGAATAAACCCAATGTTGTTTTTAGTACCTTTTGTTCCACTAACAATGATGGCATCTATATAAGCTTTAGTTGCTAAATATGTTGATGAGATCGGAACAAATGAGGAAGTTATTTTATTAATGCCCTTGTTGAGCTCGCCAGTCATTTTACTGCCAGACTTTGTGACTTAGTAATCGGTTATAATCCGTACATCGACATACTTTTTCTTTGCTAAGTCATAGATTGATGCTTTAACTCACGAGGACGTTATTTTATTAGCACTCATGTTTAATATGCCAGACATTGTATCATCGTTTAACTTAACAGATTTTTTTTTTAACAAATGTGACATTGGTTGGCCAATCATCTTTGGCTAACGTGAATTATCGAGTGGAGTATTATAAATTAAACTTACCACCCTTATCAATCGAGGTAGTCATTCCTCCATCAGAAAAACACAAATACAGCGTAACTAACCGCATCAGTATTATCAGCAGGAGGCGAGTTTATTGATAACCCAATTAGTTTTGTGTTGTTTATCATCACCAGATTTCCTGACATTATGTTGGCATCATTTTTAACAACTGCATCATAAACAGAATAAACTTGATTATAACTTGCTTCCTGGCTCATTTTTCCATTAGCTAGTGTAAAATCCTCAAGACCAATACTCTTTTTACCCGACATGTTAATAATGCCAGTTACTGTTCCTACAACTTTATCAAACTTAATACTGTCAAATTATTTAAATTGTGAATAACTTGCAGCTTCACTTTTGATTAAAGTGATAAGCCGTTTCTAATCCATTTATTTTATTTTTTGAAATATCAACATTACCAGTAACTGTTCCACCAGTTTTATGAAGTTTTTGTTATCAATATTTTTTAATTTGAATAACTTAGAGCTTTCGTGTAAACTACATGAACAAGCGGATAAGCTGTTTTTTAAATCAATTACTCATTGATTTGACATTGACAGATTGCCTCTCATTATGTCTCCCGATTTTGTTTAGATAATCTGATGAATCAACTATTCCATTTGTTATTACAGTATCTGACTTAGCTTCCTTTAATGTAGTTCCAGATTTTAGGTAATAACTTATTTATTTTATAGCTACTTTATAAAAATGTAAAAATGTATGGATAGGAGAGAAATAAATGCCAATATTAAATTTGATACTGAGAGAATAGTCAAGCATAAACATAATAACTAACTACCTGACTGTCATTATCTTATTGTTGAACGAACAGGACCTGGCAAAACAAATTTATTAATAAACTTACTGCTCATCGACAATTTTAATTATGTTAAAGTTTACAGCTACACAATTAATCCAACATGCTTAACAATTACAACAACAAACTACACGACGAACCTGGTGTAGGTGAGAGTATTTTTATCATCAAACAACCGGAAGATTTGATTTTGATAAACAAACTTGATTCATCACAACAAAAAACAATTGTATTTGATGATATTCCGCTAAACAACGCTGATATGAATAAAATTAAATATTTTTCATCATCTTGCAACAGAAAATTTAACGTTTATCTTGCACAAGGATATTATTAGACAGATTTATACGACGAAATACCAGCAGTTTTATTTTGTTATCTGGACTTGACATTGTCAATGTTAGAAATATTGCAGGCGAACAATGTTGCCACGTAACAAAAGATAGATTTGTTTTTAGCTTTATCATAAAGCAACAAAATGACAAATTTATTAATTGACGTTGTACCAGCCACGTTTTATTCTCAAAATTATTTGTGTTTGGAGATGAACTTGACGAAGATATTGCATATATTTTTTATTAACGCAAAATCCAAGCGTATTTTGCTTGAAACTAATCAATACTAGCCAAAATATACCTTGGTGGGAAACCAGATTAAATTGCGTAAATACCTTGAAAAATTCAACAACAGTATGGCTTCTATAATTGGGTTATTATTATTTTTCATTTTTTTTTTCTCAACTGAAAAAAAGATTGCACCCTCTTTGCTGTTATAATTTGATCACTATTATATACCATTAATATGGGATCAGAATCTTATACAACTAGATTAGCTCGAGAGCGACTAGAAGCTATTAAGAAATTTCTACCAGTCCATGATTCTGTCGTAAAAATTACAAGCACGTCAAGAATCTCACACTGAATTTGTAGCAAGTTCAGAACATTTATTCAGGCCTGGCACAAAAGTTTCTGAGATAATTGCTGTAGCTACTGAAGGTCTTCGTCCAACGTTAGAACAAACCGCTATAGCGGGAAAATAGAAAGAACAGAAAAAGCAAAATGGATTTTACGAGATCTTCCAACTGATATAGCTTCAGCACAATTTGCTCCTGTATATGAAGAAATATTTGAGGGTATTCGTACACCGAAATAGCCGATGTATAAAAAAAACAGAATTTACGCCTAAAGATAAAGTATTTAAAAATATTGATTTGGTACAAAAAATTTGAGAAAGTATTACTGAGAAACTTAAGGAAAAAGTTTAAGCAAATGATTTTTATCGTTTTGCATATAATAGTTTTCTCAAAAGTCGGAAATGTTAAAACCTAAGTATGTTAACAAATTCTGATTTTAAAAAATCTATATTGTGATTATAACAAAAACAAACCAGGCTAGAAATGATGACGATGTATACGATACGCATATTAACGACATAAATTTTATTTAAAAGACCATCAGCATCAAAAGCTACAACTTCCCCAGCCTTCATATCAGCAGCAACAAATAGAAGAACAACAATCCTCTTCACTGCAGCAAACATTGATTTTGGAATTTGAAAAGGATAGCGAGAACCTTTTTTTAAAAAAAAAAAAAAAAAAGGTAGAAAGATTGCCATTAAGTCTATTTGAGAATAAAGCGGGAAAAACAAGTGAGTAAGAATGACCAGCCGGAAGTGGTTTTTCTACTGGGGGGGGGGGGAAATGGTCTTATTTCTTGTCCTAACAACATTCTCGATGACGTACAACGACTAGAAATCCTCATAGGAGGGAAATGTGCTGAAAATAATTCGCCTAAAATCGTTAATGAAATATGACATTTGTCGAAGATCATTTACAGGTGGTATCATGGAAATTAGCGTTTATGGGGAACTTATCAATGAACTCATTGATGACTATCATAGTGACTGTCACCATGATTTAATAAATGGATAACAAATAAGATGATGCTCAACGTGGAAAGATCATGGTCACACTACAGTAGTAAATTCACGATTGCCAACCTGTAACACAACTTAGAGATGGAGTCGGTGATGTTGTTCAGGGCTTATATAGAAGGATTGCCACAAAAGCAATACTGATTACAAAACAACTAGGAATGAAATATATTTTAATTCGTGGGAAAATTCCTGGCGCAATTTGTTGTTGTTGTAAGGCTTAACGCCATTTTTCAGCATATGATAGTTATACATGGTGGCCAGTATTATTGGTGGAGGAAGAACCCGAAAGAACCCCCGACCCATGAGAAGCTACTGGCAAGCTTTCTCACATAACTACATTAGCCGAATCTTAGACTCGAACCCACGCAGACAGAGATGAGATGGCAGTGATTCGTAACGGACAGCGCTTTAGACCACTCGGGGCCCCTCGGCGCAATTTGTAATGTTGCCGGTGAAGCATTTTCGGCACACACGACAACGCCGAAATATGATTGTCTAAAAAGGTTATTCATAATACATGTAGCTCTTTTTATCCGTTGTTTTCACGTGATGTCACAAGACGTGTGTACTTCCATATGCGCCATTTTGAGTCCCTATCCCACATAACCGGCACGTTTCATTTTGTGAGTAAGAATATAAAAGGCATCACATTCTGTTGCGCATGTCAACCTCGCGAGATTGAATCGCGTGACTCTTTTTACGTGTTTTTTTCAAGTAAAATATTTATATTTCAACCATATTTGTTATTCTTTCCTAAACAAAGAGATCAATCAATAAACAAACGCATAAACAAATGGATATACAACCAAGTAGAAACATGTAATGATCTTCAATTTTCACGAGCTTAAATCAAGCATTTGATTATCGTTAAAGTTTAAAAGCCAATTGTTTATATACAATTTCATATTTCTAAAAGCATTTCAGGAATACATTGTTTTGACATTCAAAACAATGTCATGTTCTGTCAGATGTGTTTCGTTTGAATACACTAAAGATGAAACTTCTTTGACCGGTTATCGCTTTCATCTAGTATAAGCCTACGTCCACCATCCCCTCCACAAATACAATATTTTAATATAATAATTAAAATGGTTTCTCAAATATTCTATGGAACAAACACACGTTGTCGCGAAAAATGTGTGTACATAAAAGTTATAGCATAAAATACATGCTATGAAATTTTAATTTGTGACTGATATTGTATCCAGAAAATCATGATCTGGACCTCTTTCAAGATGACAAGCTTTGGGATATGATACGAATGACTTTTTAAAACGTCAATATTGTCTGTTTGTAAATAACAACAAAAAGTACATTTCTTAGATATCAATATACTCGATTACGGTTCTACTTTACTATTCTGTCTTTCGATATAAGCAAGGGAACTTCCAGCTTTATTTTTATTTTTGTGCTATAGTGCACATAACTTCAGGTATAATCTATGTATTGTGTCGAAGAAGTAAATATCCTTATCGATAGTTAAATCAGATTATTATTCTTGAATATACATGATGACTAATGTTAACAACGGTTTGTTAGCGACTCAAAATGGCGGCAGGTGTGCGCGCCTTGAATTGTGGGTATTTGCGTACTTAATCGTGACGTCTGTGAAAACAACCCATTGGTTGACACATGAGCTGGCACTTGTCCCAATATGAAAAATTCCCGAAAATCGCACGTTTCGGAGGCCGTAACTTCAGTTTGATACAACGTAGAAAAGCCAATGATGGCTTGATGAATAGAAAAATATCTCAGGAGTAAAACAAGCCATATAGAATGGTTGTGTGCTTTTAAATACGGAAATAGCAGAATGAAATCGAGGGTCATGGGTGGAATCAAGTATTTGAAAGTTACGAACCTTCTGTTTTTATATAGTATGATAGAGAGGGTCCTATGTCAAAATGGGTCATTTGGGTAATCTACGGTATTTTTCTCACTCGGTATGATTTTTTTCCTTTAGATCATTTTTTCTTCTTCACGTCAAGCACCTGTGGATTAATGCGACGAAAACTACAACCAGTAAAATTATCAAGCACTGAAGTTATGCTCGCAAATATCAGTAAAATAATAAATCAAGCCGCAAATAATAATAATAAAAATAGCGGAATTGGCTGCTAATGAAGTTGTTCACACAAAGTTAACTAATGAAATTATGCCGACAAATACAAGTTTTATTTCCGGAAGTGGTCTTCATGTTAGACGACTACAAGTATAATAAAATGCTCAGACGTGTATCCGATCCGGCGTTTCATATAGACGCACCAGGTATCAAATTAAATCGATACGTGATTATCAAATTTATTATTATGACGCAAACAACCAAATCAACGTAGTCGAATCGAATTACAGGTTCAAGATACAAGCAGATATTTTTTTTTTACCCGCTAATGCTTTATTGAGGTAGATGGAGAGCTTGTAACAGATATTGTTCCTCTTAATACTGAATACGCAGCTGATGTTATAGTTAGGTTTGTTAACAACAATGGTACCTTGGTGTTATTTGATAGTGCCACTTACATGCTTGATGGAAGAATTATTGAAACAATTAAAAAAGACGTTTATGTTGCTACAACGATAATAGATTTAGCAAGATATTCAGATGATTATACTAGATCACATGGACCGTCCATGATGTTCGCCAAGGATAACACTGAGCATTCTGAGAGTAACATGCATGATATAAGACGACCAAGAAATACTGCAGGTGCTGCTGATATGATGCTGAAAACATGATTATTAACACCAGACCAAATTACAACTTATGGTTTGCTACACGTGAATTAATGTTGAAAGATGGTTGTAGAAGATTTAAATGCGATATTCCAGTTTCTCATATCTTTAAATTTAGTAGAAATGTCAGAAAAGTTATCTTTAGAGCGAAAAACAGTTTTAACTTGCGAGAAAGGGTAACGATAATGATGCTGTTTGGTGACCAGTCGCTGTGGCTAAAGGTAAAGTAATTTTATTTAAAATTTCATTATGGATGCCACTAATAACCACATCGCTTGCTGAAGAACAAAATTTACTTTATTTTATGGATTCATGTGGTAAATAATTGCTGTCATGGTTGGCAACGACCACAGATAGCATTCAGAGTAATATTGCTGGGTTATTTACATGGCACATGGCTTCACAACAAGGAGTTTGTGCGCCAAAACATATTTATCGCTTAACAAAATGCTAAACGATTAAATAAGCAAGAACTTAGTACTATGATATTTGACAATTTTAATACATTTGAGGTTTCTTTACGGATGAATGGTTATCAAGAATCATCTCAAGATATAAAATTAAATTGTGAAAATAACTACATAGTACGTGTATATAATCGTCTAATTACATTTATAGGACGTGATCCAAATATAGATACCGGTCTACAAATATCACAGATTTTATAAATCTGCATCCGATCTATTATTTCCCACTAGAACATTTTGATTGTACTAGACAATCTGTCGTTGATATACACTTTAGAGCTACCGTGAATCCAGCTGGTGGTAGTAATTACATTGTAATTGCAGTTATTCTTTCAGTTAAAACAATGTTACTTGATGTCACTGGTGGGAGAATTTGGGTTATTGACGCTCTAGTGGAAAATATTTAATATGTTCTAAACATGTAATTTAATAACTGATGATATTTTAAAAATGTCGCATAGTCACGTTAATGTCACTCTGACTTCTGGTCAGGTGAAAAAATTACAATCAAAACTCGCGAGCAAATGCGAAAAAGAATATCACGCAAAAAATCAGATTTCTAATGGCTGTCCAAACAAATTAATTATCGTTAACCAGGAGTCAACTTAAACATTTTAATAAAGCCATGGAATAAAAAATAGGATTTCAATTTAATTTCATCTTTCTCTGAGTGCTATTAAAGATATGATTAAAGTTGGTGGTATATTTCCACTCCTCGCCTTAATACCATCATTAATTTCAACCGCGGCCCCTACTGTTGCAAAAGCTGCTGCCCTTGAGAGTGTTTGAACAGCGGCGGGCATGGAACTAAAGAAAGCAACAGGAAAATGATTGAGAAAGAAGAAATGGTTTGAGACTACCATGAACCCCTCATTGGTACGGAAAGTATGTGAGACTGTCGGGGACGGTTTAATAATACCAATGTCCAATTTTTATTTACTCGATGCTGCTAAAAAAAATTAAATACAACTTTTTTAGATGTGTTTTTATGCGAGACCGATTACTTAACCAGCACAATGAAATTAAAACCGGTATCATTAACCTCGACAATAGTACCGGTGAAGGAACTTGGGTTGCATACGCGATCGATCCACGTGTAATTTTTTGTTTCGATTCGTACGGGTTAGCTCCGCCAAAAGAGTTTATGAAGTATGTCAGTTCAGCAAATAATCTAATCTGGTATTCAGCATTACCAACAAAGACAATAACTGACCCACCAATATGCGGCCGTGAAGCAATTGCTGTACTTGACGCAGTATCAAAATCAACCAAACCACACCATAAAGTTGTACATGAGTACACAAGTAATCGCTTCGTTTTAAACAGATTCTGGAGTAAAATGGTATATATTTATGGGAGATCTTTTTCGAAACAAAATCCTACTGATGAACTATCACAAGAGAGCCTAAAAAAAATCATTAACGATGAAATATCTGAATTACTAAATCTTGCAAATGTAGATCCAAACGAAGTGGTTGTATTTCAGGATAAGCATGGCAAATTAAAAACGAGTAATCTTTCATTGCAGGATATTATCGTCAGAATTAATGGAGTAACCGAAAACAGTATATCTGTGTTTGATAACGGAAAAATTAAACCAGGTGCTCTTATGTCAACAATCTCAGATAATATTCATGGTTGAGTATTAAAAATCCGGTGATACATTGACCGGGCTGCTCAGTATGCAAGAAAGAGATATGTTGATTATAAAACCATCCCAATTACGGACTCGCTAGCAACTCTCTATACTGAAATGACCTTATTTAGAACCGACGTTTCTAATCATGCAAACACATTATTGAATATAGAAGTTTTGGGAAATCTAGCAGTTGTTGATATCAAACTAACTGACATAAAATAGATCCATTAATTAATTTTTTGAAAGTACAGCAGTCATAGATATTAAACTTGTTGACATAAAAAGATAACTGACAACGTACTATATACGGCAGCGTCTGGACAAGTATTATATTCACTGCCTAATAAATTTATTAAACATCTCGCTGGGGTTACCGGGTTATACAGGTTGTCAGTGATCTGTGTTACAACATTCACAATATCCACCACAATACCACTGCGTTATCCACTAACAAAATCTTCTGGATCTAAGTTAGAGTTAATAGATCAAAACGAAAAAGAACATTTGAAGTTTTAGGCTGGCTTGAGGTAGTGCCATAATATCCTGGACCACCAGAAACGCGACGAGATGATTTTATCACTAAAGAAAAGAAATTAATGCAACTCTTAAATATCGAGAAGAAGAACTATGTGTTTATGAGGGATATATTTTTCCTGAGTTTGAAGGTTTAACATTTCATAGAAGCAGACTTGTTTTTCTTTTATGATAATAATATTAATAAACATAAATTTAACACACAACATGTTAATACTTTTTCTCAAAATCACTTCGGAATTCAGATATATATTTACTCTTCTGCAAAATTTGTTTTTAAGCGCCACAAAACATTACAGCAACGATATAAAATATCAGATCATCGCAATGATACAACAATTAAACGATGTTAACTTGATCTTGAAGCTATCAATAAACAAATTATAAAAACACAATTAAATTTGCTGATAGAGTAGTTTATGATTCAACAAATAAACAATTATTTATGGAAATATATAATTACAGAAAATAAATTACCAACTTTTGTAATACCGGAATTTGCCACTGATGGACTAACGTAATCATTCAATAATATTATCAATGAACACTTTCTTCAAATTATCGAGTCGGGGAGAAAAATAGTCGCACCTTCATTTATTCTCAAACAGTCATTGACAACAATCGATAGGGAGATGGGCGTCATATTTCACCAGGAATTGTTAATATAACTTCAGCTCCAGTCCAAATATCTTTCAGTTGATGCCACTAAAACACTTGTGTATTCATTAGTACTTTCAAGACTGGACTATTGTAACTCAATTTTGTCTGTTTTGTCTCAATATCTACTCCAGAAACTTTCAAAACACAGCTGCACGGATCATCCTTAGAGTACCACGATCAGAGCACACCTCCCCGCTGCTTTGTACCCTAAACTGGCTATCCATTTGATACAATTTATTTTTCCATGTATTTATTTATATTTTGAATTCATAGCAAATTTCGGTGTAATATATTTATTTAAATAAAACTAAACTTATTGTTTTAATGAATGTATTTCTCTGTGTCGTTCTTTGTATTATATATTTATTTTATCTTGAGTACGAATGGGCTTGAATGGGGGTCCATACATCTTTTTATATTTATTTGTACTTTTTGGTACTCGAGCTGGGTCGATTATTTATTTATCTATTAAATCCTTTCTAATTATTTTCCCAAATAGCTTATTGTACCCTTTTAAACATGGTTTTCTGTGTAATACGGAGCTGCCCAGTGAAGAGGTTTGTATAGAAATAGAAAGAAAGTAGAGTCATCTAATTATTCTTATACTCTACATTCCCTATTTTAATTGTTCAACTGTTGGGCATGCGTGTTCGGAAACACCTGTCAATTTGTACCTAATTATCCTACTATATTGTCTTACTTTTTGAATTTTTGTTTTGTTTGTTCTGTGACCCTCTAAATGGGTATTTCCCCGACTCTTTCATAGGCCTGTCCACTTCGCGTAGCTCCCTGTGACGTGGCCTCATGACGTCCTAATCCCTTATTTCCCGCTTGTGGGTCCCTGCCCCCCCCCCCTCCCCCGCCACCCCATCTTAAAAAAATTATAATCTAGTAGTTTCCCAAGTACTTTTATTAGACCACATGCCCTCATTGTGTTTACTATGTAGTTCGTAATTTTGTATTGAATCAGATAGAAAGAAAGAAAGAAAGAAATGTAAATTATGAGAGCAATGCAAAATAGAGTTATGTGAAAGAAGAGGAATATGGCAGGTCGTATGATAGAAAATACGAAAGAAATAAGGAACCTTGAAAACATTTTCGAGGTCAAACGTGTCGAGCATGAAGACTGAGCTTGTTTGCAATAGTAGTATGAAGGGCAAATCGGACAATCTCTAATTGAGTTAGGTTTCGAGCACACAACTTAGATGTCTGTTTGTCAAATTAGGGCTTTCTCAAAACCGAAAAAAATATCAAAACCAACCAAGGCTTGTTACGAAATCGAAACACAGACGCATATTTGTTGTCGTGGTTTTGTTAGTTGTGATGACATAAATCATATGATATAACAATAATGGTAGGAAATTCGCTAACAACTGGACTAGCTCGAGAGCAATTAGAAGCAATAAAGAGATTTATCCCCGTGAGAGATTCTGTCAGACAAAAACTTCAACAGTGACAGGAAGCTCAAGTCGATTTTGCAATCAGGTGCTGAACAATTATTCAAACCTGTTACTACAACCACTGAAGATGTTATATAAGGAAAATAAGAAGATGATGAAGAAATAAAGAAAGGCGTTCTTCCTGAACTTAAAAGAATAGCAAAAGAAACTAAACAAACATCAGAGCTGTTACAAAATTTTTCTGGTCCAGCAAGAATTGAATCCGGTCGGAAAAAAACCGGCGAAGAAATAGTCGAAGAATTACGAAACAAATGTACCGAGGAAGCTTTAGCATATATCGATAAAAGTGATAAAAATGATTTTATCGAATTTGTTGCTACGCGTTACGAAGATAAAAAGAATGTTGAAACCGAAACTTAAAACATATTAAAAGTTCGCAACACTGGGCTGACGTACTTTATTAAGTTACAACTAACACAAGCCGAATTGATACAACAAGTGGACCGTATATAGGATATCTAGATGAGTTAAATAAAGCATATACTAAATATGAAACAGCAAAAGAACAAAAAAAAATAGAAACACTACAACAGCAAAAAGAAAAACTACGACGACAAAAAATGGAAGAACAAAAACAGCGAAGAGAAGAATTAAAACAGCAAAAAGAAGAATTAAAACAGCAAAAATCGGAAAGAAAAACACAAAATTCTTCAAGGCAAGAGTTTTTCTCGTCTCAACAAGAAGTAATAACAGATGATGATCTTCAAGAACTTAACAGATCACTGGATGAAATATCTCGCGATGCGCAAGGGGCAACTAGTGTTACCGGTGAGGGATTTTCTCATTCTGGAACCCATGGCAGTGGTCTTGTTCCCTGTCCTAAAAATATTCTCTCCGACATAGCACGATTAGAAATTCTCATTGGGGGTGGGGGCGGGGTAAACGGGCTGGAAATAACTCACCGGAAATAATTAATGAAGCCGCTGATATCTGCCGACGATTATTTGAATGTGGTATCATAGATATTTGTGTATATAGAGAATTTATCGCTGAATTCATGGATGATTATCATAGTGATTGATTGTCACCCGGTTAGATAAATAATAATTAGATAAGATGATCATACAATATAACCACTAAAAGCCAACCATGACCTACGTAGTAAATTCACGATTGTTCCATTATAAGTTGTATTATGGAAATGGTCTCGGTGATGTTGTTCAAGGGTTATTTGCAAGGATGGCTCCAAAAATAGCACCAATCGTAAAACAGTTATAGATGAAAGCTATTGATGTTATTCGTGATAAGGGTATTAACGCTGTTGGTGATGTTGCCGGTAAAGCATTTTCCGCCGTCAAGGAAAAACTAATCACGCTCATTTGACGATGAAAAAACCACCACAGGGAAAACTACCATCTATGGAGATGATGACTGCAAGTGTTAGCAAAATAATATAAACAAAGCGGTTGATCAAAGTATAGCAGCGCGGATAAATGAAGGATTTGATGCTCAAGAAAATATCACTGCAAATATGATAGCGGAAAGTGGTTTGAAATCGCGATTTAGATCGAGAAATATATAATAAAATGTTCAAATCTTCAACCTATCCAGCATTGGATATGGATGCCCCGGTGCTCAAAGATTATTCTTTAAATAATTATCAGTTTTATCAATATAAAGCAATACAACCAATTGGACGAGGAAGAATTGAACTTCAAGTTCCTGATACGAGTAAATACCTTCTGCCCGCTGAAGCATTTATTGAAGTAGAAGGAGAACTTATAACAAATGTTGTAGCTAATACGCCATATGACGCAAATCTCCGAGTAGGTTTCGTGAATAACGGTATTATGGCATTATTTAGTAGCGCTTCATATATGGCTGATAATAGAGGGATTGAATGTACTCAAAAGGATGTTGATATCGCCACAACAAGAGTGGGGTTAGCGAGATATTCTGATGATTATACAAGATCGGCTGGACCATCTATGATGTTCGCTAAGGATGTTAATGATCACGCTGAACATATTCAATATACTAGGGTAAGGACACCAAGAGCTACTGCACTTGATCCAGCGCCAGCCGGATATGTAAGACCAGGTGCTGATTTTGATGTCAAAGATAATTACAACCTAGGATTTGCAACTCATACATTAATGTTGCAAGGAACCCGTCAATTATGTTCATGCACGATTCCACTGTATCATATATTTGGATTTTGTAGAAATGTTAGAAAAGTTATCTTTGGAGCTAAACACAGTTTTTCTCGTGCGAGAAGGTGATGAGAATGATGCAATCTGGCGTGCTGTTAGTGTTGCTGATGGTAAAGTAAATATAACAAAACTCTCATTATGGATGTCATTAATGACTCCATCAATCGTCGCAAGTAAAACATTAATATCATTTATGAGTGTAGATGGTAAATCATTACTGTCATGACTAAGAACAACAACAGCTAGTCTACAGACTGACATTGATGGAGAATTTTCATGGCATGTTACATCAAAGAGGAGCGTTTCTGCGCCACCACACATATTTATTGCGTTTCAGGATTATACGCGATTAAATTCTCAGGAGCGCAGCCATATGATATTTGATCAACTAGGGGTTAACGAAGTCTCGTTAAAAAGAAACGGTCAAAAGGAACCATCTGTGAATGTTTTATTTAAGTACAATCAAATAGCAAGCGCATATCATCGTTTGCTGACATTTATGGGACGTGATCGAAATGTAGATACCGGTCTGCAAATATCACAAATAGAGTTTAGAACCCTATATTCGATTTATTACTTTTCACTGGAACATCTTGACTTAACTAGACAATCCGTCGTTGACGTATAATTCGAATCTCGTGGTCATTACAGAGAAATTGCCGTCATACTCAGTGAAAAATCAATGCTACTCGAAGGTATTGTGGACGAATGAGTAGAGTTGATGCGTCAATAAAAAACATGTAGACACGTAGACAATTAGATCAATCTCGTATTAAATAAAATGTCATATAGTCATGTTAGTGCTACTCTGACTCGTGGTCAATGGCAGTCGGATTCAACTAAAAAATGTGGTAATACGATATCGTTAAAACACAATCAGGTGTCTGGTGGTCAAAATAAACTATCACTGACAACTCGTCAGATTAAGCATTTCAATGATGCTAGCAAAGATAAAACGGGTGTTCAGGTTATTCTCTCTGCGTCCGCGATCAAATACATAATAAAATCAGGTGGTATATTTCCACTTCTCGCTGCGTTACCAGCGCTAATTGCCGCCGCCACCACCCCCGCGGTCGAGAAAGCTGCCGCTCTTAAAGTTGTTGGTCCCGCCGCTGGGAAAGCACTAAAGAAAGCGACTGGGCACGGATACAGAATAAAGAAATGATCCGTAAAATGAAAGGGTCTAAGACTACCAGGAACTCTGTATTAATGGTACAGCGAAAACGGCCTGAGACTACCAGGGACAGTTTTGCTAGCACCATTGTCAAATTTTGATTTACTCGTTGCTGCTTAAAGTACGCGATAAGAAACTTCAGAGGTGTGTTTATGTGAGATCAATTACCACAACAACCAAACGGAACTGAAACCGGTATAATTAATCTCGATAATAGCACCGGACCTGGAACTCACTGGCTTGCATACGCGATTGATCCAGGTCATTTCATAGGGGTTAGCGCCACCTAAAGAATTTATACGTTATATATATCAATTAAAATTCCCATCTGGTACTCCACACTACCAACACAAAAAATGGCCGACCCACCAATATGCGGCCAGGAAGTAATAAATGTACTTGGCGCTATATCATCATCAACTAATCCACCCCATAAAATCGTTCACGAATATACGAGTAATCTCTTTTTAGAGAGATCTTAAAATATAATGATTGATATTTACGGGAGAGCTCTCTCAAGCCTGAAAAAACCAACGGGGGAAATATCTGCAACAAGAGGTGTAAAAAAAAAATCGAAGATGAAAAATCCGAGATAATGAACATCGCAAGTGTGGATCCAAACGAAACAGTCGTATTTCAAGACAAACCAGGAAAATTGAAAACGAGTAATGTTTCTCTGAATGATATTCTAGTTAAAATTAATGAAGTAACCGAACATTCTTTAACGGTGTTTGATTCCATCGCTAAGATTAAATCAGGAGTTCTTTTTCCAACTGTGATAGGTAGTATCAACAACCGAGTAAAAACATCCGGTGACACAATGATAGGAGTTCTCGACATGAACTTAAAAAAATAACCGCACTTAGTAATCCAACATTGGACACTGATGCTGTGACAACACAATACGTAGATGTGTTAGACATTAAACTAACGACACTCTATGGTGAGCATAAAACCACGGATGATAAACCAACGACGCTGCGAGCTGAGTATGATGTTCATGTAGGCGCGTTTGGAAACCTCTGTAGGAATTTTAGAAAATCGGATGAAACCATGGATAATTTCTTTGGTACTCCGATGACTGTCCCAATGAAACTTTCTGATATTAAAACAAATATTGATACGATTAAACAAACACAGGACAATGTCATTAGTGATTATCCTGCTATCGCGACCCGGCTTGATAAAATTAAAATACGACATAAACAAAATATCAATATCGTGTACTCGACACATCATGGATCTTTCGCTTGGACACCTCAAAATAACACCATTAATATTACATATTGCATCAGCCTCGTATTCCCAATTTTCGTCGCTGATATCATCCAGTCTCGATGACACAACAATATCAGATAACGAATTCTCTGCGATGATGAACATCTACCACACAGCAACATTAAAATTAGAATAACAACACAATAATAACAACAATGGAAACGTCATCGACAATGACATCAACATCGACACTGCAGCGGATAGCCACGAACACAAACCCGCAAAAGATATCCATGATCTCAATAACTTCAACCAACCCTGAATTCAGTGTGAATTTTCCCAATGCGTTACCGGTTAAAGAGACCGCGCTAGCAAAATTACGAGTACTCTTCAGTTGGCCTAATATTAGATCAAAATCATTTGGTGGTCAGCAACCAAATACTTCCTTGGCGTTTGCGAGTATACATGATAGCCAAGGAAACCCGGATAGGAATATTGTTTCCTTACCAATTCGAACAGATCAATAATGAAGTCCAGCGTAGAATAAAATCCATTACGGGAAAAGAATCTAAAATCGCTATAACGGTTCATAAACCAACATTATCAGCCGCGATTGAGATAAACTCACCCGGCTATGTCGTAGATATCTACCAGAGTTCGATAAGAACTGTGCTAGGATGGCCTGAAATCATTCCTCGGGTACCATCTTTACAATTACCAGAACCTAAAAAGTCTGATTATACCATAGACGAAAAATCTTATCATGATATCTCAGTTGCAAGCATCCATCCCTATTATATGAAATATTTAACAAATCTTGTTAGTTACGATAACGGGAGTTGGTTTTTTGAGGGGGGTTCGGAAGGCGGTTGGCTCTCAATGGATCTAGCTGAGGTCTTTGGATATTTCAATTCTTTTAATTATGGATATAAATAATATCTATATAAATAACGACATAGCTTTCAAGAACATATTATCGATTTATCATCGAAAACCTCAATTATCAAATACATGGAAATGCAAAATCAAATCGCATATGATATATAACTATTTAACATACAGCTTATTCAAGTTGTATTAAATGCCGAAGATGATTCTTAGAGAGTAGAATCTGCAAAGAGATTTAATATACGCGTAGAAGATATTTCAGCATTTAACCTTCCTGAGTATAATGCAACGCAATAAAAAAAAAACAGTCAGTGATGTCAATGATGAGTATTTTCCGTTCATACTCACCGAATGGAGAAACAAACCCATAACCACAGACAACCATCCTCAAACATAATAATAACCCAGACGGTAGTGGGCGGCATATTGCTCCTCAAAACTTTAATATATCCTCGGTGATTGCAGTAAATCTAGTATGTGATGGAAGTTACCAAATAAATCTCGAAAGATCAAATCAGGCCCAGCAAGGATACATTTTATATTCCTTTGCACCTCTGGTTCCACCCGGATTTTTAATAATACACGAACCGGTCAACTCAATTTATATGCGATGTCATAATGATTCATTAACGAGCATTAATTTTAAACTCGCTGACCAATCCAATAATTTTATTAACTTGGGTGGGGAAATACTACAAATTAGTCTGTATGTGAAATCGTAAACGATTTTCATCCTAAAGGATTTCCCATCATAAGATTTCCCATGTTAAGATTTCCCATCTGATCTACTTCGGTGTTTCTATTTTCATTTTTGAATAAGCTGTTTTAACTGTCTAACTCTGGAATTTTTAAGTTCATATTGTTGTGATAAATGACTTCTTATTTTCTTTACTGTGGTAAAAAGAGGTACGAATTTATTTATTTCCTTGTTTTTTGTCAATGATGCGTTAACGGCCTGTTGTAGTTCCTTGATAAAAGAATATTGTGACGGTAACACGTACCGGTTTCTGCGGTCTATGTCTTCTAAATATTGAAAGTCAGAAATGATTTTATCAGTCTAATTTATCTGATAATTGTATTCCTTGATTTTTCAAATCCGTAATAGCAGAAACTATATCATTGATATTTTCATAATTCATTATATCATAATATATATCTTTAATATATAAATATATCCCAAAAAACGGGGGTCATTTTTGACCCGTTATCAGGTACGGCACAACATAGTATTATATACAGACTGCACAACATATAGCTGGAAAGAAGCAACAGTGATACCGATTCCCAAACCAGATAAAGATAACGAAGATCCTAACAGCTATCGGCCTATTGCATTGACAAGCTGCATATGCAAAACAATGGAACGAATGATTAATTCTCGGCTTGTATGGTACTTGGAAAGTAACAATTTAATTTCTCCTTTCCAAAGTGGCTTCCGTTCTGGTTGTATATATGTACAATAAATAATTATATAGGACGGTACAACAAGGATTATATAAAGACGGCACAACAAAGGATTATATATAGATGGTACAACAAAGGATTATATATAGACGGTACAACAAAGGATTATATATAGATGGTACAACAAAGGATTATATATAGACGGTAAAACAAAGAATTATATATAGACCCTACACCAAAGGATTATATAGGACGGCAAAACAAAGGATTATACATAGACTGCACACAAAGGATTATATAGGACGGTACACACAAAGGATTATATAGGACGGTAAACAGAAAGGATTATATAGGACGGTACAACAAAGTATTATATATAGACTGCACAAACATGTAGACGACGGGGCCCTTCTCTACATTCAATTGAAGCCACTCTCCCCCATAAAATCACCCCGAGGGAATGCAAAAACACATTCACACCGTGTGACAGAGAGTGGTTTTCAGTTGAACTTTGATAATGAAGGCTGGAGCCCCAGTAGTTAAAACGGCTGTATGCTATATAAGTTAACTATACACGGAAATCAGCAGGAAGAGTTTGTGATTTGTATTTTCGTTTTTGCTTAATTGCAATAACTCACAGAATCTAAACAAAGCAATAAACCTGATAGAAGTAGTATAAAAAAGATAGTGTTGTTGTAAATACTTATTTGTTTGACTCGTTCTCTAACAGAATAAACAAAATAGATCAGGGATAGAATAAAAGATAGTATGCGATTATCTCCCGTAAGAACATAGAGGTATTTCCCTTACAAACAACATAAGAGTTATTTCCCTTACAGAATTATATACACATCCCTGGAGGAGTTATCTCCCACGGTAATGATTTCATTGCAAGTATGTAAACCAAACTTTTTGCCCATTCTTTTTTAAAACGCTGACTTATATACACCTTCTGCAACATGTCGAACCAATGGCAAACACATATAAAAATGCTTATCGGCTTCCTTCATTTATTGAATTATTAATTCTTCGCCAGTATCAATATTTATAGATTTGACAGATTTTGCAATTTTTGTGTACATTCCAGTACGACCGCGTTTGGTATTCTCACTATGAGTGATAGTTTGAAGCCTATCCAATTTGTTTTTGTAAAATCCAAATCAATGTGATCAATTACAAGACCATCTTTGATCAATCCTTGGAAACATTCGAACACGAATCTAGACAAATAATATCTTTCCCCCTCAGCAGTAAATCTAAGATATCCATGATTATTGACAGTACCCACTAGCTTTTTCAGCTTGCGGTGTCTGACTACACCATCGCGTGTTGCTTCATAGTTGCTGATCGTTGATGTGTTTGAAATTCTTGGCTTATTTATATACACATATATTATTTGTCTAATTGATTATTTAGTTTAATTATTATTTATTGAGAATCTAGTAATATAGTCTTGGGGTGTTCTTATGATTTTGTCGTTGTCAGAGTCACTGTCGGAGTCTTTGACTCTCTTATCATAATAGTGTTTAAGCTCTCTGTATCGTTTACCACCACAACTGAGACACAACTGTATGTTTCTCGTACTCCAACATCGCTTCGTATACAGGGTTTCGGACCTACGCAACCTCGTCGCACACTCTGTGAATGATATCCACAGAATTCATTTCTGCACGATTTGTTACAAACGGTTACTGATCCTATCATAAGCCATTTGCAGTGATTCATTATATAAAAATTCTTTATTTAAATACTTGTTTTATTATAAATATGAAGGAGTTTGAGAGATTATTCAAAATAAAACCCGAGAAAAATGTTAAATTCAATTTCGATAAAGTCTCCGCAGATGCACCAAATAAGGGTCTAATAAGTGATAGAAACACAATCAGTAAAATTCATGAAGCATTTAACGAATTTAAGCGCGATGATGCATCCCATTGTTGGTCAACGTTTCTAATAACTGGTAGTGTTGATGCTACCATGAACAACAGCAGGGCAGCAATAATAATAATGCAGCTTGGTCATCGAAAGTATTTTTTCAAAGTGACATTCATTATATTATCAGAAACAGGTAGTGGGATTCTTCGTGATAAATTCGATCCCATCTTGAAAAAAAAAGTTTGTCACCGTGAATCAGGACTCCAAACCAGGAATATTGACTGGAATTGACCGACCGTATTAGGAGAGGGCTTATCCTGAGACCACGGTTGTTTATGTGATTTATCCCATAAATGAAAAACCGAGTGTTGAGAAATTGAAACTATGAAACAGTCAAGGATAAATTGTGTAGCCGAACGAGTAATAGAGCATTTTATAAATGCGTTGCGTGGAAATGGGTTGACATCAGATCTAAGACGTAACAAAATAAACAAATGGGCGCTAGCAGTCAAGGATTCTAGGGTCACAATTCAAAATATAGCTGAGCTAGATAAGATCTTTCCAATAGCAGTATCAACTATAACAGGAGAAATATTATATGAATCGAAATATTAATCAAAAGGAGCTCCAATCAAGATCATTGATCATAATGCACACGCGTGGTTTAACGCAGTAACAATATTTCCACGTGTTAGAATCGTAAAATACTACGTGGGGAATTTGTTTGATTTTATTCACGCGTAAAGTAAAAACGATCCTGTGTCAGTGTGGTTATTTTAGAGTTTTGAAGAACGAGATGGTCAATTCGATTAATTTGTAAGATCTAACGGTGAAATATACCATACTGAATCTCTTCACGATGCGATGAGAAAACTAGCTCGGAAATTTTCAACGGGTCATAAAGAGCAATTACTAACAAATTGTTTTACAGTCCCGTCAGTTGCAGCTCATATTGCGAGAAAGAAACATATGTGGAAACCAACACGCGCTGATTTTCTCTCAGATGTTCAAGCCAGTTGTGTAGCATACGGACATAGTGGATTATGGAATATCAAATATGATTCTACAAACGTTTTTTCGGTTGATATGGTGGTTGCGTGTTATCCAGGGAGTTTTCTTGGGTATGGAGAATGTGTTGGGTATTTTAAACGATTTGGACATCCCACACACTCGATGACACGAGTATTGATTAATGGACAACTACCCGATTTTGATCTAACCGGATTCGGTCGTGTGATATCATTCGAGATCGCTAAAGGACGTCATCCAATTTGTTATGCTTGGTTTGGTAGACATATATCTGAAAAACACTTGGTACCAATAGTGTTATTACGATATATGATCGATTATAAAATAGTGATATCGCTGATTGTCAGTGAGGTAATTATATCATATCGGAAATAAACTTCTGTTTGTTTACCACAACCCGATAGTCTGGATAGTATAATTGACGATTACAAGGAAACATTTCCTGATCTTGACGAAGAATATATTGCTAAAGCGTCAAAAAAATCTTAGATGTCAGTAATAAAAATGCAAAGGACCTCGGTAGAAGAATAATCGGTAAATTCACCCTGGGTGGAGCATATGACATTATTCACGATTAATTCTAGATGATGCTGAATACGATTTTATAATCGCGGATGCAACAGCTAGAGATATATTTGTCAGTCGTGAAAATGCCTACTTGTTTGATAGAACAAATTTCGGTACAATTGTTAGCTACATTGATGGAAATTCTCCGCGATAAACACATCTAAAGGCATCTATGCTGGCTTATGTTTCTATGAATTTGCTATCGATGATAAATAGATTTCCTGACACCGCAGTAAGAGTCTCCGCAGATTCATTATATATAGATATCAAATATAAAGAAGCAGTGGCTGAATTTACAAATTTTGATGAGTGTTGGGGGTCATGGAGAATAAAACAAGAAAGGTTACACGATTATTCTAAATCAGCAGATGTTACGATTGAAGATAATTACATTAAAAAAATAATCAAATATCAGAACTATCGAGTCCTCCTTCGTTATCCAATCCAGTGTGTAGATATAAAACCGTTTACTTAAATGGATGTGGTGGGTCAGGGAAGAGACTCGTGTTATCGAATTATTTCGAGGTTAGTCAGACATGATTGTGCTAACACCCACACACAGACTTGCCAGAGGGATGAAACAACGAGGAGTTAATTCTTGAACATATCACAGTTTCTTTCGATGGAAAGGTGACACATGGACTCCTGATCGAATGGGTGAGAACTATATTCCTGAAATTATTATTTGGGATGAGATATGCACAGTGTCGTTAGATATATTTAAAATGTGTATTGATTGGTTGTTACTGAAAAATACAGCTGTGAAAACGTGTGGCGATCATGGTCAACCACAATTTGTCGGTTTGTATCCGCATGATTGGCTGAAATTTTCTGTAGATTATGATGAAGAAATTAATACTGATCATAGATCTCTTGATCCAGAATTAAGTGAGTTCAAGAAATTATTCAGATTACAACTGGATAAAATCCAGTGTGAAATAGCACGTGAAATAATTTCAGAAACCCCATTAAATGTTTCTGGGAGGCGTGGAGACCAAACGATTTGATTGTGGCAAGTAGAAAGATAATCAGAGACACACTTCAAGCGCGGTTGTTTCAAACACATAAAGAAAATTCGCAATATTTCCTGTGCCATTGTGTTATCAGATGATTTACTAAGACAAAATATTGAAGCTGATATTCCAGGGCGCCTGACAGAGTCAGGGACAGAAAAACAAACACTAGTGCTAAATGATATTGTGTTAGTTTATGTCAATGCTGTCGATGATGCACTGCGCGCTGATAGATCTGCGTGGATGCTAGGTTACGGGATTGAGCTCGAAGAATAAATCAACTTCGAAGAGTTGTTTTAGATTTTAATGACACCACAATCAGTGATATTGTCAGCGATGATATAATAAGAAAAAAACTTGCTGGTAAACAACAAGATAAGAGAAATAAACGAGAATTTGATATTGATATTAAATTTATAATTACGCTGAAATTAAGCGTTAGCAGTATTCGGATAAAGATACTCGCCAATTTACCGTGGATAGAAAGGATAATAGTCGTGGTAATACTAGAGATAATGTAACATTGACCTATCTATAGTGTAATCGAAATCACCGCGCTAATTAAGATCACGCGGAGGTAATTGTGTATCCTCGGGTATCACTTGTAACTGTTCACGTGCAAACCGACGCTGAGGAGCAGTTGAATCTAATCTATAGATTGCAGGTCTAACCGTGGATCTTACTATGTAAATATTTTATCCGACAATCAACTGTCTTGGAGTAGAGTTTGAACGAAAAGAATGTTAGTTTGCCTCGGTCAGACTGTTACAATATTTAGAGTGAAAACGGACTGAGTGTTTGACAAGCGTTAAACTAGGTGATTCCTCACACAGAGCTGTCGAAAATGATTGAGACAAATGATAAGGTGATATTTCGATCCTAAGTGGCATTTTTGGCATCTTGATCGACGGTTTTCAAAAGGTCCGAAAGGATAGCATTTATTCCGATTGGTCAAATGTATAGGAAAGGGGTGGGGTGTCGAATCCCTGAATCGGGGAAATATATACTACGTATCAAACGAGGTTAGTCAGTCTAGGAAGACCTCTGCAAGAAACGGTCAGCATTTATTAGTTCCAACATAGGATAAGACTCCGGGGGTAATTTTACAGCAGTGCCTTCGTAATAATAAGCTCAGGAAAGTCCGCTGGAAATCAAACGGCAGAAGCACGCCAAAACACAAGGTATTTAACTCAAATTCACCTTTATCACGATGTAACGTATATGATGTTTTTCATTGTCATAGATGCATAATGTATCGATACTATGATACAAATAGTTCAGTATTACATTGATTTAATAACGTACTTTGATATGTTTCTTTATTAAAGATGCATGATGTGTTCATATTTTTGTATGGATAGTCGGTTTTACAGTGATTTAATAATGTATTTTTGAATTCTGAATTAGCATTTTTTACCTTATATACTTAGGTAGGTAAATGGGTGGTGTAGAAAACCCGCCGTGTACATTTAGGATTGGAAAGTGTTACATTAATTCGGATTTATCATATTAGTAAATATGGATTGTGTGTTATGATATATTGCCTCACGTTACGTAATGATTTACGGGAATACATGACTTTCCCAAATTCTGACGTCGATAATTAGTAGTATAGCTCTATTGATCTGAAGACTTGTGTAATATTTGTTAGCCGTATAAATGATAACACTGATAGTAAGATCTGATTGTTCGAACATGAAGACGGACGAACAATCGCAACTCTTAAAGTAACGAGATACTTAGGGCGTTTTACCCTTTTCTTTTACAAGGAAAATAGTTTCTTTGAAGTAATAGCGAGGAAGTCGGAATTCAGAGACGGAAAACAAGTTGGAAGACAGAGTTGTGTAATCCCGCTTACAACCAAAGGGCAAGCAAGTCAGGACGAACGCAGAAGAGAAAAAAAGAGAACCAGTCGTCGAACAAGGTCATTTTGAATCACCCAACAGTCCAGTGTTAAATAAACATTCGATTCCTTGATGAAATTTACTTTCAGTATTAACGGCTAACTTCATTTATTTTTATTAGTGTTTGGGATTTTTTATGAATGTATCCATTATTTGAAATCTTCAGTTTATGTATTTCTGAACTAAGTGTATTCAGAAAGAAAGAAATTGTAATTCACAGTGTCATTCTTTTCTTAATTATATTTTTAATTAAATTCCTATTTTATCTTTACGGGGGCTCGTGTGTTGTCTTGTTCAAAGCACCATCTCAGATTACTATATCCATTGACCGGGCATATTACACCGTAGAGATCATCTTCTAGATATCGTTAATTAGTGGGAGGCGGTCTTCAAGTGTTGTTTTTCCAAGTTGCGCAATACCTCTGACCGGGCCTTGTGCAATACTGTACTAATAACACTTTGATAACCGGCGCGCACCATTACAACCACCTTCAAGTTCACCTGGCTCGTACAAATATTGTACAGTGACATTGCCAAGTATTCGTTGTTTTGAAAAATCGTTTCGCGGTTTTTGTACGGGTATATACTTTTTTTTATCGCGATAACAGGTTTCATATAGATTGATCGAGCAATTTAGCACAGCTATCACACCTGGTAATCTCTTGACCTATTCACGAGATCGTTTATCTTCGATAAATTCCTTCGCGTATTGATAATGGAAGAACCGGTCGGCATGTGTTCGATTAAATCGTTCAACAATTGCTTGATCGCGGTGTATTGCAGTATATCCTCGTCAAATGGTGACATTATGATGCTTCATTGTTGATAACACTGCACCCTGAAATTCGTTGCCATGATCAACCTGTAATAGATTTGTCAACTGCAGTGGACCTCGTCGATAAATTCGTTCAAATGCAATAGAAACCTGTGATGTTGCCTTCGTCAACAATGGTTCAGCTTCCTTGTATCTATCCGCAACATCAACTACGGTTAGCTCATACTTGTATGTCCGTTTTTTAACAGTATCATGCGGAAGAAATAATATATGAGCCTGATGAACTTCATTGGGGACGCTAATATCAAATTGTGCGAAGTGAATTTGTTTAGGCGGTGGTAGATAAATCTGCCATATCGCCTGTCTTGATAAGCAATCTGCCGCAGTAACTTTTTTTTAACCATTACCGCGTTGGCGAGTTTATTAATTGCTGATTTACCTCTAACCAGTTAGCTAACGATTCCTTGAAAGATTTATTCTTAATAGAATTCAATGCATGAATCAATTTCACATCTGCGATATGTCTATGTTGCAGATTGCTATTTTATAAGCAACATCATGAGCATGACACGCCTGATCAATAGCATTTATCGGATATTCGCCGAGTCGGGGTTGGTCTTGGCTATCAAGTCGAATCTCGAGTCTGGTTCGAGGGCCACATTAATTATATCCTGGAAGGTGTTTATCTCCTGGATATTTGCCATCGAGTCCCTGGGAGTTTTTTCAATTTTGCTGCAATGTCCCTCCTCGTTTTTTTTAAAAAAAATCATTACCTGATTTCATAGAAACAAATCTAAATTTCTTTTTACCACATTGTACACACTTACCGGTAAGTGCTGATCTGTTATTGCTTGTTGTAATTGTTGTCAAGTTGTTTGTGCTAGTACGCGTCTTACATTTAACACAATATAGATCCATAATTTATTTATAATAACAGGAATGTAATTGATTTTTCAGCACAAAAAAAAAAACACGAGAACCTGTTAAGGATCATGCAGCGCTACCAAATTCTATTCGTATGATTATAATCGGACCGTCTGGAATAAGGAGGACGTAGTTGTTACTTAATCTAATAATGAGGTGGTTAAAATGGGACAAATTGTATTTGGTAGCACATCTGTAGATGATCAGCGATGTTACGATGTACTCAAGGATTTGAACGAGAGAGCAAAATCGATACCCGAAGAAGATGTTATTGAATTTATCACTGATATTGAAGAAATACCGAGTGTTGATTCTATTGATGGAAGTATTAAAAATTTATTGGTATATGATGATGTGATGTTCGATAAACAAGCAAACCCTGCCAGGATATTTTCCAGAGGTAGATATAAAAATACTGATGTGATTTATGTTACTCAGAGATATACACAAATACCAAAAGATAACTGTAATATTATTGCTGTGTTTACTGGAGTTGACACTCATACGCTATGAAATATTCACCAGTCTTGGTGCAGTGGAGATATGGACATAATTCATTTTATAAATTTCGTTAGAGTTGCTACATAAAACCCGCGTGACTTTATAACGATAAATTTGCATGACCCTAGATCAAGATATCGTATCGGACTTGATATAATATTCGGTTAATTCATAACAACTAACAAAACAACGACAACAAATATGCGTCTGTGTTTTGGTTTCGTAACAAGCTTTGGTTGGTTTTGATATTTTTTTTTTCGGTTCTGAGAAAGCCTTAATTTGACAAACAGACATCTAAGTTGTTTGCTCAAAATCTAACTCAATTAGAGATTGTCCGATTCGCCCTTCATACTACTGCAATGTACCTACAAAGAAGGAGCGCATTTTCTGAACATGTCGAGAGTACCCAAGGAGGATTTCCCAAACACAACAGAGGTGATGGTAGAACTTAAATGTAAAGATCCAGGATATATCAAAAGCTATACTCCATAAATCCAGTGGGATACGGAAGATATATGATTAGACCTAAAGGTAAAGAACCCATACTTCCATTTGAAGAAATAGAAATAGCCAAAGGAACCATAATTGTGGAAACACCAGCACCAATACAACGGAAGATTAAAAAGAGAACAGGAGAAGTGATTATATCAGATATTCTCTTAGAGATACCACTTGAAGCAGTGGTGAAGCACTTCGAGGACAAATTTGCCATAAAAGTAAAAACATCAAGACTGGGGATAATACAGACAACCCAGATTTACAACATGATGAGAATACTAGATAGAAATAGAAAAAGAAACACCTCGAAATAATCGAAAGGTCCTACTTTATGCATGGCTTACTTGCGAAAACATGGAACAAAAGATGCATATATGACAGGAAATGTAACAGGTGCACCTCTTTCAAATATCCTTAAAAAAAATGAACAAAGAGGGAGACCACAGCAACAACAACAACAGGATCAAGGGAAACAGCAACATAAAAAAAGGAGAATAAACCAACCTGACAAATAATATAGAAAATCAAATACCACAAAGAATAACCTAACAGGAAAAACAAGAAATGGCGAATGCAATAGGAATCCACAAGATACAACCTATAGCGAAAAGAATAGAAGTAAACCCAAATCAAGTTCCATCGAAACAGCAGAAAACAACCTCCCCAAAACGGACGAGTATTATTTAAAAACCTCTGACAGATAATAGAGAAAATCAAATACCACAAAGAAATACCCAACAGAAGGAGAAACAAGAAATTGCGACTGCAACAGAAATCCACACGATACAACATACAGAAGGAAAAAAACACAGAGGTAAACCCAAGTCAAGGTCCATCGAAGCAGCAGATGATAACAGGCAAACAAGTCAAGATCAAAAGAAATACCTCTAACAATAGATATTACAGAATCATAATGGAGAGAGAAAAGAAGAAAGGAAAGGGAAAAACAAGAGGAAGAAGAGTACTACATGAGTCAAGAATATTTTCTACAATATATAAATACATTTATAAAAAAAATACATTAAAAAATATATACGAGAAACTCGAAAAACAGATATTATAAAAACTTATAATAAAATAAAATACAAACCATAGAGCAAACACTTAACGTAAGAGCAGGGGACCTCCCCAAATGGTCTGTGAAGATAAAAATGTGAGAGTGCACCCCCCCCCAAAAAAAAGAAGTAATTTTGTATAGTGTTTTTGTCGTAATTTCCATCTATGTAAAGTATACTCTGGTGCTTATATTATACTTTTTCCCTACTCTTTTTAATTATCTCCACTCTGTTTACTCTCGTATTTTCACATTCCACCATAGCCCGTTGTTTTTTTTTTTTTAAGTTTGCTTTATGACAATGGACTTTTTGGCGATACTCTGACCATATGCCGTTTTACTGCAAACTCTCTTGTTAACCATGCATCATTTTCGTTATCGGTGACTCAAAATAGTAAATAAACTTCATTTATTTCGGAAGCACTTTGGCCGTAGACCAGTGCAATAGATTGCGACTACTTTTGTCCTTGAAAAATGTTGCCCCTGAAGTAACAGTTGTGACTCGAGTCCAACTTAAATTTTAGTACAGACCGGAAGTATAAATCAAGCCTCCTTTTCGATCTGAGCAGGGCTGTAAAAAAATTGATATTGAAAGAAGGTAAGAAAACAGTTACGTTTTAATTATAAAGTAAGAAAGATTCAGTATATCTATATAACGTTCTTTGACCTCAGCTGATGACTAATTAAGATTTTGTTTGTTTCCCTTATGCAATGCGTCGGTCTTAATTCAATAAATAGAATAATTCAACCGCTGCAGAAGGCAACATGGGATTGTTTCTTTGCTGAATCAAAGAATGTACAAAAATTGGAGTAATTTCTGCATAATTTGAGTGTACAGAATTTTAAAAAAATAATACGGACTTGTCTTTATGATAATATTCTTTTCAAATAATTCACAGCACGCATTTTAACATGCACCGTCCACCATTTTTAACATTGGTCCTGGGTCACGTTTTGCAAAGTCTTGACTCGTGGTAAATTCAAGCATACATTTGCATAGTTATTAGATATTGTTATATAGAAATGTTTTGTGAACACTCAGCTATAAGAATAAATCCAGCTTTTTATTGTTGGGTACTTATTATGACATATTGTGCCTTTTTAAGCTCCTGCGATTATTTTTGCACGATATACCACCATGGGGCCGCACGATTCACCCAAAACCTGCCCAAAACCACCCAAAACCTGCCCAAAACCACCCCAAACCTGCCCAAAACCACCCAAAACCTGCCCAAATCCACAAAAAATGTGATGCTAATCATACTCATAATCACAAGAAAACGTTGGATGCAGTATTAATTTATTGAAACAGGCGACACGATCGACTGCCTTTATTTTTTTGGAAGTAAACATTGAAACAAGGGAGACAAATGTTACTATCTATATTCATCACCAGTCAGAACTGAACTATATAAATTCTGGACAAAATCAAATACAATAAACAAAGTAGCATGTAATGGAATGGAGAAAAAAAATGTATTTCGTTGCATTTTTTAATTCTCCTATTTTGAATCATTTGAAGTAAATAATTGCCTATCAGTGCCATAACTGTCAAATGCGATTAATACAACATTACAATACAACGAACAACTGAAAGTACCACATTATTTCTTTATAATAGATTTTCGATTTCTATTATACATGTCTCACTGGCGATTAAAAATGTATAAATATGTACTAAGATTATTTTTCCATGTCTAATCAAACACAGTTTGAAACATGAAATAAAAAGTGTATCAACAATAAACAAATGGAGTTCAACTCGATTGTATTTTGCATATTTTAAAGCAAAGCATTAATAAAATCAAAATAATACATTAATATATGCAACAAATGAAAAAAAATATATAAACATTGCAAAGAATTTGACATGAAATTAGTTTTAAAAAAGTGTAACAATGGAAATCTGTAGCTATGTCTCGACATTAGACCAAATTTTATTGCCATTTCTTTTGCGCTGTTCGTTCCGACTTTGCTCGCTTTCTTTGCCCAGGTTTTTTTCCCGCATCTATTTTCGGCCGGATGCATTTAAATTTTCCATTGGATGAATGTATATAATTAGAAGTATTGTAATTTAGTTGCTTTTGTAAAAATTGTGTAAATATTCTTGTCTTTTCTGCTGATGTTTTTGTGCGCCAAATCGTTTCATCAATAATATATGAACAAGAAGGACCAAATAATTTATAATTGCCAGAACCATATAGTGCGCGACGCAAATCTATCAACTGACCTTGAGTTACACTATATAACCTGTTAATTAATTCGGGAATCTTGTGTTGTTTCCAATCAGCAACCTGCTTAAGTTTATTATTGATAGATTCTGAGTTGTTGTTTGTCCAAAGACTCGTGATAGTTTTGTTTTTTAGTGGCTTATACACAAACATTTTAATTTTTTGACATATGAACTTTTTGAAGTACTGTGCAACATTTGGATATTGTTTTAAATATATTGTCAAACCTTCTTCTCGTTTAGCAAACTCAGTGTCATCTTGACTAAATATTAGACCACTGTCTTCATTGAAGAGCATACGAAATATAGATTTTGTGACAAGATCGTCACATCCATGCTTATGCAAAGAGTGCCGAATGTTGTCTTTAATATGCTTAGTACAATATAAATATTCTGCATTACAAAAGTTGGATCTTAAAGCATTTGTCAAAGCTTTCTCATCATCCGTACCAAATATAAATTTATCATCTCCAATTTTTTCGCGAATATTTGAAAAGAATTTGTAATATGTGTTTTCATCTGACTCCCAATGAAGACATAGTGGACCTAAGAAAATAGGGTATTGGTTAGTTTTCCTGTTGATAACGCTTCTATTTTTGTATGACATGGCAGTTACAAAAACCTTACCCAAGTTAAAAGTTCGGTCTATTCCAATCACGCTTTTATCATGTCCTGAACAATTTTTTATCAAGTCTAAAATTTGTTCGGTAGAATACAGTACAATGACCGGGCTTTTTCTTTTTGTCAGAATCACTTCCTGAACATATTCATTTGTGTGAAGCTCACCTAAAATTTCTAATAAATCATCTGCTAAATTTCTATTTCCTGGTTCAGATGTTTTGATTTTCTTTTCTCTATAAATTTTGTCTTGAATTTGCCTAGAAGATTTTGGCGCAGTAAAGCTATCTTCCATATTCATCTGCAAATATCTATCTGTAGCCTTTGTCTCTCGTATATCATGTACAGCGTCTCTTAAAATGCTTGGATTTGTTCGCCTATACGGCTCATTACGCTTGCTGTTTCCATGTGGTTGATTAATTTGTAATGACCTTTCCCCACAGTATTCTACCACAGCAAGTTTTTGGATAAAACTGAATTGACTGGGTGCCTTAATTAAAGTTGTGACACGTTTTTTAAATTTTTCATCTCCTTTAAGCTTTGTGTAATATCGGTGGAATGAAAGTACTTCTTCAGGTTGTGGTTCAATTGGAATATATATAATATTCTTATTTTGTACTTGTTTCATACATATTAAATTGTTTTTTGTATAAACCAGATGCAGTCTATTTTCGGATTCAAGCAAAAACGTCTGGTTTACAGTAGTTCCCGCATGCGTGTCCCATACACCACAATCGTCGGGAAATTCATGTTTGCCTTTATGGCTATTACCAGTTATGTCTATTACAAAATAAACATTATTTTTAGGCCCTGGGGGTATATCAGTCGGGCAATTGTTAGTGTTAGTGAGAATTGATAAAATGTCTTCGTTGCTTAAAAATTTTCCATTTTGCTTCAATTTATTTATGCAACCTTCATTGTTTTCATGATCTGTAGCATTCTCGTTCTCCATAGAAACATTATGGCTAGAAAGATCACTGTCTATTGTATCTATGTATTTATCAGCATATTCTTTCACATCATCATCTCTGACACCATCATCTCTATCAGCATCATAACAATAAATACTGTTACCATCCTCGGACCCATTGAACAATAGTTGACAAACTTTTAATGGTAGTTGCTTGCGTGATTGTATGGCTCCATCATCATAATTGTTGTCATCATCAGCTAAGTCATCTTCATGAAAGCAATCGCTCTCACAGGCAGACGATCCAGAAGACGCTATTTTGCGTTTTGTACTTTGTTGTCGATTCTTATTTAGTCCACGTTCAGTAACGTCCGTGACTGCCGCAAAGTGGTTGACGTTGTAATACACATTTGGTTCTGGCATTTTTCCAATTGAATACCACAATACTGTCAATGGTGAAGCGGATTCGATCGGATGGCTTGGATAAAAGATTTTGTTGAGGTAGATTCGGGCACCATCTTTCTCACCATTAACATTTGGGTATATGCTTCTTATTGGGCGCATGATGACATCACAAAGGGCTAGTAAATGCCAAGCATTTGAAAAAGCTCCACTTATACCAGCATCAAAACATGCTTCATCGTAGTCGCTGGATACCAAGTATAATTCATTGCTAATTGGGTGATTCATATATGCACACATGTTTTTCACCAACTGTATACATGTTAGATATCTCAACTGAGTTGCAAGAGATTCATTGCCAAGGAGTAGGATAGAAATTGCATTATACAGGCAGTTCCCATCACCTGTGGTTGTTATGGGATTACCATATACATCGTCGACATAGTTGGCGATGATATATGCAGCGATGGAATCAGCACTTGGGAAGTCTGTATGTTGCTTCACAGGAATAGATAGCCGGGGCTTAAAAAGCAGTTCTCTATCAACAGCAGCGGTCAATGTATTGAGGTCTTTTGATCTTGCAGCCTATAAATGATATATTATAACAGTTAAAATACAATCGATATTGTTCTGTCAATTATGATTTAAAGGTGAGATAAGGCTCGAATTTTCCTATAATCTTTTCAAGTAACCCACACATTCACATATTTCTGATGGTGTTTTATAATATTTAATGCAGCTATAAATGTGTTTTTTTAAAAAAAAATAGTAATGGCGGCAGACATCGCAAACATTATCCGATTTATGTTACGGTGTATACAGAATATTAATATCATAATTTTATTACTTCATTTGGCTATTTAATTCTGCTGATGATCCCTCGGCGTGTTGGAAACGGTTAATACTATACTGCTCTAGTTTACCGTGCTTACGAGCACGGACAGAAGGCTTACAAAGAAAATATACAGTGTCATCAATTAAAGAATATGATATCCGAAGAATGTTTCACACTTTAACAAGTATACTATTAATTGACCTATAATTTCAAAGAATACAAGTACAAAAATATATGATATAAAATATATTCTATAATCAGTCGTTTTTGAAATTGCTGAATTGGTAAAAGTGTACATTATATTTGTTTATTTATTGTTGGAACGGAACGGGAAAAAATTATGTTTAAAAACACTACATGAGATAGCTCCTATTTGTGTTGATTTTATTTCGACTAGAAACATGCTAATAACTCTATGATGTAAATTTACTAGGCGAAAACTCGTTTTACAGTTTGTTATTATGCGTGCTAAAAAAGTTGTACTATTAATATCCGGTATAAAGCAGTTGTTCCACTGTTTTCATTTTCATATTTCACCTGGTCTGAATCAACCGGTAATATGGACCGTATCAGCCATGGTACGAATCAGCCTTGATGCAAATCTGCCAGCATTCATCATTTTCGTGTGATGTACATTAACATAAATAAATTTTATAGTTGTTATAAAGAGATAGTTCTCGTAAAACAAGACTATTTCCCATAAATGCTTAACAAATCATTGAGAGTTGTAAAGATACATGTTTAAAAAGCATATATTTTAATTACTGTGTTCTGGTCGGTCCGTCGGCTTCTTTCATTCTTGGGGACCACGTTATTGCTAATGGAGACAATATATCTGGTAGCTATGTGATGACACAAACAATCAATTTACATTGAAAGGTGTGTTAGAGATATATTGCTCTTAAAAAAATTGAACCATTAACAACCGTTAATTAAAAAAGGAAAATTTACTCACCATCCCGAGACGTTGCAGTGCACTGACAAAGTCAAACCTGGATCCATTCAAAGAACGACAGGAGGTACACATATAATCCAACTCCAATTCTCCCCATTGTCTTGGTTCTTCGTCACTCATGGACTGACACTGTCTATGGTACCAATTTGCACACGTAATACAGTAAACACACTCAAATGCACAAGTTGCACTACAACTGCCACAAGGATATTTATTGGCGCACTTTGGACCCATTTTGCACAATTAAATTACAATAAAGATATATTTATCATGTAGCAAATTATACTCGTTGAAGCATAAATTCAGAAATGATAAAAATTGCTATTGCGAACCTTATATATATACCATATAAAACAATTACAAAACAATCTCACCATTCTCATTAATGTTAGAGCATCCTACCTTTTATTTATTCACTTCTTTGATTTGTACCGCCATCTGTAACTTCCGTGGAAAGCCGCTTTGTCAAGGTATGTATTAGAATCATAGTTTGCTGCCTTATGCATTGTTTGCCTTAAAACTATAGAAATTACAAAATAATTCACCATTCTCATTCATTGTACAACACCCGATTTGTATCTACTCACTAATTATATTTGTACCGCCATCTGTAACTTCCGTGGACCGCCGCTTTGTCAAAGGATGTATTCGAATCATAGTTTGCTGCGTATGCATTGTTTGACTTAAACTATAGAAATTACCAAATAATTCACCATTCGCTCAATCATTGTAGAACACTATGCTTATCTATTCACTAATTTGATTTGCACCGCTATCTGTAATATATGTGGACCGCCGCTTTGTCACTTTATTCACTCAACGTTTCTGCCTTACATTTATATTTTTTGTATTTATGGCTATTGGACAATTTGGAACATTTTATGAACAAGATAAATGTTTTCTGTCAATCCAAACATATAACGTATCTATCATTTTTATACTTAATTAAGTTCTTTCACGAAACTTAAATGAAAAATAATGTATTTTTAAAAATGTTTTGTAACGTAGAATGGTAACATATGTGTCGTAGTGTAAAACACTGATATATTATAAAGTTCAAACAACTTAAATTTACACTTCTGTGTGCAATTAAAATGGCCTGAACTTATATACAGTCTCACATATAGAAAACAATATTTTTAGTCCATGAAAACGAGGAGTCCGCTCACGTGTACTGTTTAGGTATGAATAAAATGAATACACTGATTAATAATCTTAATTATGGTACTCATTATCTTTGTTCCCTTGTAAGCTGCTACATCTGAATGCGTCTGTCCGTGTGTGCGACTCTCTCTCCATCTCTCTCTCTCTCTCTCTCTCTCTCTCTCTCTCTCTCTCTCTCTCTCTCTCTCTCTCTCTAATGACAAATAAAATAATTGCCTGAAAGTGAAAGTGAAACAAAGCAAAATACATCAGCCCGTATACATAAGACTCACCAGCTTGAATGCACATATATATCTACACACACGCACGCACGCACAAACACATACATACGTACGTACATACATGCAGATATGCAATAATTTAATGCCATATTTTCATGATCAGACGGGAAAACAGTGAAAGCGATTACATATTTAATGAACAGTCTCTTATAGTATGTCTCTGATACATACGTTTTATGTTTGGATTGACTAAAAAGGCATACACGTTGTAAACGTTCGCGCTAATATTTTGATTCGGAAACTGTTATAATTAGAATGGTATTAATTTGACAACTTAAAATGTTTGTGATGTTTTGAATATTCATTATCAAATTAAATAAAATTTAAAATGCAAGGTAAAGATGCATCTTTCATTGTGCACATTTATCTGTCTTTTTCGTAACATATAACAGTAAAACAAGAATAATGTTTCTGAATTAAATTTGTCAAATTATCGCAAAATAACTAATTATGCAGTTTTCAACCATTTTATCTGTATAAATTTATTGTTCCAAATGTTATTATAAAACATATTATATAAGAATTGTCAAAAAATATGTTACAAATAACTACTTGTCAGTTGTAGTTTAAAACTGGGCCGAATTGTCTTTGGATGGGCCGAATTGTCTTTCGAGTTGGGCCGAATTGTCTTTAAAATTGCGCCGAATTGTCTTATTTTCGGTCCAAGTTGGGCCGAATTGTCTTTGGTCCGAATTGTCTTTGGTCCGAATTGTCTATAAGCCGTATTTATAGATCTTCACATGTCTCATACCAATGAATTACATGCGAAGAAAAGACTGCTCTATCATTAGAAAATAATGAATAGGCACTTAGTTTCTCTTCAAGTTAAAAATAAAAAATCAATACCATGTATATGATTTCAAAATTTTATTTTTAATTAAGATGTCAAGAAGAAACATAATAGACTGCTATAGCCCTAAGCGACAACATAATGTTAATAAAGACAATAACAAATACATGTAAACTTGTACAATATCGTGCATATATTACTGTTGTCATTCTCATTGATTCACAATGAGTTACATCATGTTTTTTGTGGATTTGGTCAGGTTTTGGGTAGTCTCCCCCTATCATGTTTTTTTTTTTTTTTTGTGGATTTGGTCAGGTTTTGGGTGGTTTTGGGTAGTCTCCCTTTTGTAATTTCCATACGATGTAAATAATAAATGCGGCATAATTAGTCGTCGGTTTCAACAAGATAGTAATATTTCCAATGTTTTCTTGTGGCTTTGAGTATATTTCATTTGATTTACATCATGTTTTTTTGTGGTTTTGGGCAGGTTTTGGGTGGTTTTGGGCAGGTTTTGGGTAGTTTTGGGTGAATCGTGCGGCCGTACCACCATGTCGGCGCTCAGGAAAATCTGCGCATCGATACGTCATTTCTGTAAACATTGAATCACGTACTACTTGGGGTGAACAAAATCCATTTTATGTCAAGAAGGAACGATCGTACTTTCAGAAAACTAATATTCTTAAAGTGTACAAAGATATCCCATATTTTGACTCGAAAGACATAAAAATATGATTTCTAAATGTCAACATGACCTTCTTCAACCTGTAACCCAGAAACTCTTATTTACTAGCTGTCTTTTAGAATTATACAAGTATAAAACTGTACATTATATAAAAGATGGAAGTGTAATCCTTAAAAATTCTGCATCATTATCCAAGTTTCCAGTTTTGTAAGTTGCCCACACAACTCCAATATTGTCTACTACCTAACATGTTAACCTGCCACTAGTAATAAGGCATTCTCAACAAATCCCCCAGCATATAGTCTGTTTTTAAATTCTTTCCCATAAACAATATATAAACACATTACATCCTATTCATTGCTTCCCTTTCACATAATAGCTTATTTTTTATATAAAATGTTGAACTTTATTAACATTTAAAGTGCTACATTGTTCTGCATTACAAGATCGCTACCAACAGTGGCTTACATCGCAAAATAACTTTTACCAACTTTGGATGTATTAAAAAGTAATTGTGCTTCAGCATTCATTATGTGATTCTGCTATTTTTTTCCCCACTGAATTCAAACTAATATGACCTGTGACAAAATTACTGAATATTTTAAATCTCAGTTTGTGACATTTTTTATGGACTCGCTTGTATTGTATATTCAATGTTTAGGTTAGGTTGGAAATCTGGGCACTTTTTCACATCCGGGCATTTTCAGTGCATGGTTACGACCGCCAAGGTGAAAACAACTGCCATTGTTCTAGTGACTTGAGTAACATTTGAGGGACATCTACACATTTAAAGATTTGCAGTGTTGGTGGGTGCACAAACCATCATATGCAAAAGGAAAATTAAAATAATTATAAACTCTTCCTAAATTACCAAATGCGTCTTTTCTCTCTCTCACCAAAAACTACATATATATTATGTACTGGCAGCCTCCCATTAGACGTGTAGCACTTTTGACAGAACTCCGTAAAAACGATCATTTTCTACCAGCCATATTTTCATTATTAGATGAACCAGCAATACAGTGTATTATAATTTACGCTGAAATAAAGTTAATTTCTTGCTCTTTTTAACTGTTTGATTGGTTTGTTGCTGAAAATAAGTGAATGAATAGTAAATTGCATATAAAAAAGCAACAGTTTCACTGTTAGGCATGATTCGGTCCACTCAATGCCTCACAGAAAAAGCTAGAGATTTGCAAATCACTAGGGAAATTCCATATTTACTCCAAAGTCACCGGGTCAAGACCTAAATATAGCACCACATTGTAGAGCAGTGAATGGTCTTTATTTTCATATAAGTTTGAAATGTATGTGTTTAAATTAAATGTTCTTGGTAAGCAGTCAAAAAATAGGTTAATGTTTCTGGCTAAATATCTCTGCCATTTTTAAAAAAAAAAGATATGATACCTGTATGTGCTGGATAGCCCAATTTTCGCTGAATCTAATGATATGCATGGCTTCGAGATCGCATTAAAGGCAGCCAATCGCAAGCGTGTAAACCGCAAGGTCCTATTCAGATATTTCGAGTCTCGCGCTGTGAGGTGATTCTGAATTTAATTGCTGATGTCACATCGACATGTGATCCCGATTTTGGTCTCGTTTGTGAGAAATTGCAACATCACATTGGTAAGTATTGTTTTTCTTGCTTTTCAAAACATTTATGAATATTTATATGCATTTCTTTATTTTAATTTTAATGGATTTAATAAGATAATCGTCGATAAAATGTGTGTTTATACTGCGACCGGAAGTTTACAATTGCCATGTGTTAACCTATCTTGCATTTTGAGGTTGCGAGAATGATGTAATTTTAATAAATAAAAACTACCTATATTGATTCGATGAATTGGTAAAATGAGTGATTAATCATTCTGTTCATAAATATTTTTTGTAGAACTTGTTTGTTTGCTCATTTTCTCACATTTATTGGACGTTTATAAACCGGAAGTTGGTTTTTCTCTTATGATGTTATCTCTTCTGTTTGTATCTAAATATTTCTTGGTCGAAGTTTCCTTGTAATTTTTAGTTGGCAATGGCATCTTTGGGAAATTAATTATCATACACCAATAGTAATTAATCTCTGTATGTTTGTCCGTTTCTTTGCTATGTAATTTTTTAAAAAAATCCTCCCAATCAATATCGTTTGGTGGTACCTGGACGTTTCGCCCCACCTGGTACATGGACATTTCGACCCGCATCAATGAACATTTCATTTCATACCCCATAATATCCTTGCCTTCTTTCTCTCTCTCTCTCTCTCTCTCTCTCTCTCTCTCTCTCTCTCATGTTATTTAGACTTAACTACAGCCAGGTAACTTGTTTCATCTTCATAGTTAAATAATCTACTAAATGTGGTATCAAGTTAATTAAGCAGCAGCCAGGGGTTTTTGAGCAAGTCATGGAAGCTTTCATGAAAAGGAAATTACAATTTAGTACAGATCATGTTATAATAACAAATGCAATGACATATAATTAAAACAACGTATATGAAAAGCATATCAAAATCAGAGCTTAAGGATAGAAAATTATCACTGTAAACAATATATTAATTTTCTGATCAGTCTTTTTACATAAATTAAGAAATAGGGGAAAATATTGTCTGATATAACGGCACACTGAATGTAATTCAAATACATGTATAAGAGAGAGATATAGGATTATGGGGTATGAAATGAAATCTTAACGGTAGGCGCATAAAGTAAAATGAAGACTATGATGTAATGCTGATCAATTTATATAAATGTCCATTGAATTGGGGTGAAATGTCCATTAAAGTGTCCATAATTCCATTTGGTGTTATATATAAACATCAGAACATTTTTTGGTCAAACAACAAAATGTGCTCACAAAGTTTAAATATAAATTTCTATGACCTGAAGATCTCAATCTATATATTTCAAAAATAAATAACGTACCATTTTGGTTAATTAATATTTTAACAATATTTAAGTTTCAAACTGTGGAAGAAAAAAAATTAAGTTTCCCAAGTATTGCACTGGTCTTATAAATTATTAACTGTGCTGTTTTGCACTTTTACAGAGAATGAGGACTTCCACCATGTCTAGATGGTTGATTAAAAAGGGCAAAAGGAGAAAAATAGTCCTTGAGCATCAAGAGCAAGATGTCAGCTACAAGTTTTTGATCCAGCTCCATCAGCTATAAAGTAAATGTCCTGTCACATCTGATCAAAATAAAGAACTTTTAAAAAAGATTTGCTCAGCCTCGTGTCAAGATCATCTTAGGCATACAAATTTGCAAAAGGGGATACATTGTGTGCTGAGAGCTGCTGCTGGAGCAAATTTAGAATCTACATGTATTTCTGAATCGGATGCTTTGTTATTTCTTAACCGCAGTGCAACCCATGACTTGGAGAGACGTAATGTCAGACCTTTTCTTCAGCAGTTGAACTTGAAGTGGCATCATATTTAGATCTTGATATGTAAAGCTGATGGGGGATTTTCCAAACAGACATGACACTTTGTTATTCAATTTGCTATATAACATGCCTTTTTCATTTCAATAAAATATTGTTCATGCTTGTGCTCTTCTGACAAGTGCAGATTTTACATTTTTGTGTGGCTGTATGTTGACATCATGCGAGTTCTGCACAGGGAGTGGGGAGATGTTAAAAATAAAAAGTGTTTTAAATCATCAGTATATAGAATTATTAGATAGTTTACAGCAACCTGAACACAATACTTTAAATTTTAAAAATTGATAAATAAATGGCCAAGATATTGAATTTTTAATATATTTGGCTGTATTTGCCATTGACCAAGTCAGTGAAGATCGTTAATTTTGGAGGTCTGCTACATCGTTAATTCAGAGAATTGAGTTCCCAAAAAAATTGAGCAAAGTCTTTGTATAGAATGTAAAAGATCTGGAAAGTTACAGACTTAAACTACAGTTAGTTTCAATAATATCAACTACTCAGTATGGCCATTTATGCAATTTGACAATTTTGAACAAAAATCACGCCATTTTATGAAGAAGATTTTACCCATAACTTTTGAACCAGATGAGGTAGACATATAATCTTTTTTTGGTTCTTTTAGTTTCATAAAAATCTATCTATTGGTTATAAAATCCACACAGAATTTCTAAGCTGCTAGTACATATATATATAAGTGTCTGTTATAGGTACAAATAAGTTTAAAAATGAGCAAATAAGCTACAAGTTCTACTATTAACCGCTCAGCTTATACGTCATTTATATCTTCCCCAGATTATAAATCATATTGAAGCACGCTTATTTCCTTGGCACTCAATCGTTCATATTTGCCTTTATAATGCACACTCCAAACTAAATATATGACATGTAGACCGGGTGTATTGGCATGTAAAAAATATGAGCCAACTAAGTGTGCCCACCCTGAATTGTTCTTCTAAATGATTGACTACTCTGATTGTGTGCCATTTCTTTAATCATGAGAACGATTACTGTAATTACCGTATATACTCGCGTATAAGCTGAGAAATTTAGGACAAAAATAAGGCCTGGAAGAAGGGGGGTCGGCTTATCTGCGGGTCAAGTTCCAAACCTGAAATTTATAATGCTTTTTCCCCTCGATTTCCAATGTTTATTGTTTCCGTCGATCGCTGAATATGAGATCACATGCCTAATGATGCCACATGGCTGATAAGATTTGTTCTGACGTGAAGTAAAACAAATATTTTTTTTCTAACATAAGTGGTAGGATAATGAATGAAAAACATGTTTTTAACGTACTTGACGTCTATTTGACAGATGTCCATCCACCAGAAAATACAGCCATACGTGTTATTTGAACCACGCAAATACGTGTATTTTCCAAAAGAACCGCCATATTAGTAATCTCTATTCAAGTATTTAACCCTCAGCTAAGCAGTAATCATTAAACTCTACGGTTTCGTAGAAATGCACGCTAGTTTATTTCAGTGTAAATATGAAAAGAATCTACGTGAAAAAAGATAAAAGAATTACGATACTGAAGGTATACAGCCATACGTGTTATTTGAACTACGGAAATACGTGTATTTTCCATAAGAACCGCCATATTAATAATCTGTGGTCAAGTATTTATCCCTCAGCTAATCAGTAATAATTAAACTCTACGGTTTCGTAGAAATGCACGCTAGCCTATTTCAGTGTAAATATGAAAAGAATCTACGTAAAAAGAAATAAAAGAATTACGATACTGAAGGTATATACGACAAACATTTTGATCGAGAGTAGAAATACATGTATGACAGTCTTCGAGAAACAATAGCGAGAGGCTCCATAGGGTTTTGTTGCGCGCACGCTTAGGAACGGTAAATAACAGTGCAATATACGAGTCAGCGTGAATAATTGTAAAACAATATAATTTGTTGGATTTCTTTGACAGGTGTTTTAGAAGTAATCGGGAGCCACAGTTTATATACAACTATTATTTAGTTGTTTGTAAAGCAAAGTGGTTTGTTAGCGGAAGATTGTTGTACAATAGCTACCATATGCTTAATCTGCGGTAAATGCCTCGGGGATAATAGGTTTGTTTTGTTGCACAATGCCAATGACTTAACTAATAGATGCCAACTCTCAGATGTATTGTTTAATGAGATATGGTAGTGGACATGGTTTCTGCTCAAAGTTATAAACTGTCACAATACTTGAATAATGTCCACGCTGAAACCAATCATAGTTTGATCGATTGAATCACACTACCGGTAGTTTAAAAAACACAACACAAATAACAATGATAAATAATTATCAAATACAAATTGAAAACCAACCACACATAGAAATAATTACAGGATAAGGTATATAAATAGTATACTACTACATGTACTGAAAGAAATTATTTCAGTTTAATCTCTGTAGAAGTTTATGTTCAATTCAATCGGATAAAATGAATAGTGTTGGAAGTAAAAGAAAGCGGTCTGCTTATGATGCAGCATTCAAACTTAAAGTTATTGAATATGCAGAAGCAAATAACAACTGTGCTGCAGCACGCGAATTTGTTGTGAACGAGAAGCAAGTGGGGGGGGGGACGACGTATATGATGAAAGCACGCCCGTAACAGAAGCCGAGTTTTGGAACTGTTTGGCGAGTCTGATACAGAGCCTGATTTTGAAGGATTCTAAACGTGATCGAACTTTTATAATTCATGATTTTAGAATGAGGATTAATTAAATTTCCATTAGGACTTAACACTTCAGAATTGTTTTTATTTCAACATATAAACTAGATCTCTTTCTTTTATTTTATTTAATAATGTGATTTACCTAAATAAACGTATTCAGAACTCACTTTGTGCATCTTGTGATGTACCGTTTGTAAAAAAATTATGAGTCGGCTTATATGCGGGTCATGCACTTTATACCACTTTTACCAATTCAGTTTGGGGGGGGGTCGGCTGATACGCGAACGAGCTTATACGCGAGTATATACGGTAGCAGCTTTTAGTTAAATTCACATACACATAAAAACAGAAATTTAAAAACTGGAAATTGTCTTTAAAACTTATATGTTGACTGCTTTTAGACATTGGTTGGGTATTTGAATGATAACTTAAGCAATACATGTGTATTAAATGACAATCAGTTTATTTCACAAACCTACTGTATGTTAAATAATAATCTACATTATTTTATTCACTCTGAAGGTTGAAACAATGGCAAGATATATTAATATTGGTATTTATTGATTAGAATTAAAGATTTCTTGCTGCACACATGATCAAATGAGCTCTTATCTATCGATCATTGTCTGTCTGGCTGTATGTATGTCCGTCCATCCATCCATCCAAAAAACCAACAAACCAACAAATTTAAAAGATAGCATGCAAAACTTGAAAAGGGTTCCTAGTGCTAAGACATTTTGTAAAAGTCAGCCTTGGACCCGCAATTTTTGTTGAAGCAAGAAAAGGGGATTCTCTAATTATCGTCATGAAAGTTTAACAATATTATATAATATGCGAATTTAGAATTTTATACAGAAGTATTTTGGCGCATGTTAAATTCCAGTCTACAGGCAAGCAGAAAAACGAACTGATGTGGCAAGTTTGTCAGGGTCGAAAAACAGATTGAGAGTTTGGAGAATCTAAGATGATGGAGTAGAGTTTAAAAAAATAATCTACATTCATTTTATTTTGAAATGAATTTTGTTGCCGTATTTTTTTAATTGTGTAATGACAGGAAATATACTATAGGAATATTACATGGTCGTACCTAAAGCATTTAAAAATGAAAACGGGCATTAATGTTTGGGTAACACTATATGTCAGGGATCAAGCATTACTTTAGTTTTAGGAATAAGTGAAACATTCTTTTGAACAGAACAGGTTGAAGTGAGAGCTTAACAGAGAAGTGGACACACACAAACACACACATTAGAGATCTCGTATTAGAGTATATCTTGAGATGAGATGCATCAGCTCCATTTGCAAATAACTTTCAGTTGATGACACTAATTAATTAGTACTTTCAAGACTGTACTATTGTAACTCAATTCTGTCTAGTTCAATGCAATATCTCCTCCAGAAACTTTAAAAAGTTCAAAACAAAACTGCTCTGATCATCTTTAGAGTACCACAATCGGAGCACACCTCCCCACTGCTCTGTACCCCACACTGGCTATCCATTCGATCCAGGATCAAACACAAAATTTGTTCTCTGTGCTACGTTTCACTGATTGACTCCAGTCTTATATGTGGCCTTGAGTGGCAGAGTGGTCTAAAGCGCTCTGTTACGAATCACTGCCATCTCACTTGTCTGCGTGGGTTTGAGTCTCAGATTTGGCCAATGTGGGTGTGTGAGGAAGTTTGCCAGTAGCTTCTCGTGGTGGTTCTTTCCAGGGTTTTCCTGGGTTCTTCCACCACCATTAATACAGGCCGCCATGTATAGCCTATCGTGTGCTGAAGAATGGCATTAAACCCTACAACAACAACAACTGTCCTGCCTCACCCATGTGAATACACCAACAAGATACTTGTGCTCCTCTTCTGACAATCATATACTCATTGTTCATACTATGAAAATGAAGTCATATGGACAACATTCTTTTGCATACCTGGGCCCAGCAATATGGAACACAAATTGCTCATTGAAATTAGACACAAAGTCAGTGATCTTTTTCAAGAGTGCTCTTAAAACTCACCTTTTTCGACTGCAAGAAAAAACTTACAGACCAAAAAATGTTTTGTACCTTAAATATTTTCAGCATTTTTTTTTTGTTTTCCAATTTCATTGGGGTTTTTTTGGAGTCAAATCATCATAGATGTTGTAAAGTGCTTGGAGCTTCTAAAGATGATGATGATTATTATTATTATTATTATTATTATTATTATTATTATTATTATTATTATTATTATTATTATTAAAAGAACACAAAACAAAAGCTGGGCATCAGGTTGAAAGATTTTGACTATTAGCTTGCTTGGATGGGAAAATGTATTGATATTTACAATGACTGAATTTAGAGTCAGAAAGACCCTAAAATGTACATGTGGTCATTATAAGAGTAAACCAGAACTTGAAATAAATAGTGCATGTGATCTTGAAATCAAGTCATATCAAGACTTGGATAAAACTACATTTGCATATTTGGATAAGTATTTTGGGATTAAATGGCAAACTGACAATGATTTTAATGATATTCAGAATAGTTTTAAAGTTGCCAGAACTGATAGGTTGGATGGGATAGTAGCCAAGTGTAAGAAAATTTGTGATGCTTGGCTTAGAGTTTGAAATAAGACTATTCCTTGGATTGATAAAATTCAGTCTCACACCAAAGGACTAACAGGAGTTACACCATTGTCAGACTATTCTGAGAAACCAAGGTCATCAATATTGGTGCAAACCCCATACCGAATTCAATTGATGAAAATAAAATTCTGCAATGCTTACCAATTGAAAAGCGGCAATTGTTATCAGAATATTCATTTCAAAATAATACTGATTTTGGGCAAACAGGATATCACACCCTTGTTTTCATGACTCCATATATGGCAGACTATTCTATGCATGGCTTTGAAAAGATATGTTTATGCATCAGGCTATGGAAATGAAATACATTACTTTGGAATATTTCTGCCTGTATTTCAGACAAAATTGAATTGTCAACCAAAACCACACAAGGTCAAATGTTTACAGAAATTACGTGTTGTTGTGCAGAATTACCAGACACGCCTAATAGGCTGTCATGGTTGTACAGCATTCAGAATTTGTGGACTATTCGAACTTTGAGCAAAAGTTAAACATGTGATGTAGACTAATTAAAGTGAATGCTGTTTATAAATAATTTATCATTTCTTTTAGAGTATTTATTTTCATGCTAATCTATATGGATTTAATCGAATTCTTTATATTAGTAATAATTATGCTTATACCTCGCAGGGAGGGTTGGCATGTATTAACTTAAATAAAGCAGTTCAGGTTTGCGTTTAATATATTTTTCCTTTTGATCGGATATGGGAGTAACCAGCTCTTTCGCAAGATTGACCAGTTTTCAGTAAGGTGTAACAAAATATCAATAACTGCTATTGTAAAGTTGGAAAACATAATTTAAAGTGTGATGCAGCGATTATAGAATTTAAAAAACTGGTCTTCCGAAAGTGATGCATATTTAATTAAAATGAAATGGATAATAAGCCTCTAGAAAAGTATTATTCAACACAGAAGAATAAAAGGAATATTTAGAGTCTTGTGAATAAAAGATGGAAAGGACACAATTATGTTCATTGGACATGCCAATTTTAGTATATGTACATCTTGTTGAGATATGATTGCCATCATCATATAAAAAGGAAGAAGAATTACCAAGAATTGAGTCAAGTTGCGAGATAGAAACCGTTAATGCATATGGTTGGAACTAAAGTTTGTGCAATTGTACTAGTGGCAAATAAGGTCTACAAATATTTAATTAACTTTTCAGTTGTATTTGCTGTATCAAGCTTTTAATTGTTTTCCAACTTTAGAATAGCAGTTATTGATATTTTCTTACACCTTACTGAAAACTGGTCAATTTTGAGAAGAAGAAAAAAATCAGCTGCCTTATTGCGACTGGGTTGGCATGTCTGCAATCATTATGGTCATCGGATACCCGGTTGACTTTTTCTAAATTTTGACATCTCTGACCTTGAAACCCACCTCTGTCTCTGTCTGTCTCTCTCTCACATACACGTGCACACACACACACACACATTCATGAATTACACTTGAACACATTTCCAACAACTGAAAAAATCATGCTTTGCATTCTATATGTGCTGTAAAATCATACTTAAAAGAAACATTGCCGCTATTCACATACTTGTCAAAATAATAATAATAGATAGCAGCTTAAACATTCTCATTCAATGCAATAAGTAATAACGTTTGTTCTTGTACACATCTTTCATCGCCTTGATGTATCCATATAGGGTTCAACTTCGTGATGATATCTTTACAAATTAGCACAATTGCAATGTTCAAGACTTCTCGCTAGCTATTGTTAACATGAAACTTAGATTTTATTTATTACATTTTCCTTTAATTGCTGCTGTTTAAACTGCCCAAGGTTATATAGTTATATATTAGTTCTAATCATTACAAATTACTATTTATACATACTACATGTAATGGGCATATACTTCTATTTGGTAGTCTTTGTAAGATTACTGAAAATTGTGTTTTCTCAAAAACACAACTGTGTCAGGGTTTGTGAGTACACAATCGTAATTTTAGCAAAGCTTTCATTTGATTAAAATCAGATCTTGATTTTACGTATTACAACGGTAATCTGATTTAGTTCTTGCATCTGTGTCAACATCTTGAATGTTCATATACTCATTTCATCAGTACAAAGTTTCCTCAGGCATACTTTTTTTAATAAGCTCAACAGGCACCTCACTTTGAATACAGGATGAGCCCAAACTATAATTAGAGGGGCCCCAGACATTGGGCTGTTGGATTGTTTGAGCACTGTTTTGTGATGCATATTATATTGTATATTCCATGGTGTTAATTATATTTGATTTCTTTGCACTCCCAATTGTGTGATCTTGTGGGGTATAAAACTAATCCAAGAATTAGTGTCATCCATGTTAACACATTAACCCCTGGTTGTTTTTACAGTTTTCGCATTAAATGCGAGTTGGAAACACATTTTGGAGACTATTTTTGAATACATCCTAATACATTGACTTCCAAGCAATTTTCTATTAGCCTAATGCCTAGTTGTATTAAAAACATTGTTTTCTATTGGTTATTTTGCTCATGCATGAGCAGAAGGGGAAAAGATTTCTTTGTTTTTTTAATTTATTTTTTTAAAAAATGCTTAACAGTCCCTTTATTTTCATATGGAGACCACTCACTATTAAAAATGGCCACCTTATCCTACTTTTTGCACAGTTCTCCTCTTATGTGCAGTTCAGACTGGTCTCGCTTAGATCTGAGGCCAAAAAGTCTATATTCTGGACACAAAATTGGATTCCAAACATGAGCAAATTTTGGGTGAAGAAAAACATTGGTCCAAAAAATTGTTTTTTTCTTCTGTATTTTGTAGTGCAACTAAAACATCCAGCTTTATTGGTATCATTGTAGAGCTAACTCTGTCTACCCGTCTGTAATACCACCCACTTTAGTGTATCATATATGATCTTAATGCTACAGAAATTGGCAGTAGGCAACTTCCTCCTGTCAAGTAAATGTGGTGCCAGGGGTTAATGTGTTAAATTCCTAGTGTCCCCATTTAGGTTCTTTATTTCTACCTGGTCTTTCAACATGTTAATTATGTATTACTCTGTGGTAGGAATTGACTGCCAGTATATCATGCCTTAAGAACATTGAAATATGGATCAATACAATTTGTGTCTCCATTTTTTTCCCCAGGCATTTCCTCGAATTGAAGATAATCTGCAGAACACAGATCCACTGTTCAGTCAACTCCGAATATTAGGTCTGACATAGCAGCACAATGGCAGAGGCATCTACTATCAATGTAGAAGCACCTGAATTGGGAGAGTCTTCAGAGACAGGAATTGTACAAGTAAATTCAGCAATAATAGAAAATGAGAAGGATGTGGAGAATCTTACTTTACCTCAAGAAAATGCTCCTTTACCTCTAGAAGATAAAGAACAAGTCTTACACGAGGCAGTATTAGATGAAAAGGTCTTGTCAGATGAGGTGGGAAAACAACAGGAAAGTAAAGGAAACAATGAAGAGAGTGGAGAAGAAGAAAATGGAAGTAAAGTTGAAGAATGGATGGTGGTGGATGAAGATGATGATGATGAACTGGATGAATCCATGGAAATGCAAAAAGAGAAAGAGAAGGCCAAGGAAAATGAAAAAATGGATGAAGATAAGGAAGGCCAAGAAGAAAAACAAGAGCGCACACTATGTAAGCATTTACAGTGTTTGACAAATTTTAAAATCATGTGTGATACCAGGAAGAGAACCTGTTAGTCTGACCCAAATATGGTACTTCAATATAAAACTTGGCTTTCAGGAAAATCCTTTTATCTATTATATTTCATGAACAGATATTATCTTTTGTAAAGTAATTGTATTAGCTTGTTTTCAAAAAGTGCAAAACAGTCAATGATACCATATGGCAGCCTCTGTGCATAAGGTTTGTCGAGTCTTGATTCATATTGAGATATGGTCATATTTTACATAAATGGTCCTTTTGCTTCTTCAAACGTGGATGTTTTACATTGGCTGGTGAATTAAATAATAAAACAATCAGCTTTGTATTGAGATAGACATCCTATATTATGACAAATATCGATACACAAACAATAAAGAGGAAAGCAGTTAATAATAAATTATGGAAGTCAGAGATTAAACGTTACTTATATTAGGTATCATTTTGAATCTTATCTCTGCCTTAGGTATCAGTCAAGTCTAATAGGGATCCAAGTTTTTAGGTTAAATACATTTCCCCCATGACGTTCCCTTTTTACATTTTTGGTCAGAGATGAATACTCAATGAAGAGGCTAGACTTAGGTAAATAGGCCTGAAGTCCGTCTGACAGATTAAAAGTGAATTCTACTTTGTTGTGACGATTTAAAAGAAACAGTTTTTTTATTTGAATATGTTTATAAGCACCTGTGATTGTTTGGCAAATAAACAATGCCGTCTGCTGTTTTAATGCTTCTTAAATTGGTAATGATGAATAATATAAATCTTGAAAGCAAAGTTTTCTGAGATTTTGAGTTGAACATTACTGTCCAGTCATTACTATGCAGTAATACATGTAATAATAAATAACTGCTGCTTCAGTATGTGTGATTTAGACTTAACCACTGCAGTATTTGAAAAAAGAGAAGGAAAGTACTTGACTCAAATACGAGCTGATAAATTCTGTTGTCATGTTTTGCAAATGGTCTTGTGATGAGAATTAGAATCAGATGGTACATTAAAAGCAACTAGCGAGTGTTATAAGAGTGGTGGAATGCAAACTAACTTATTAAGAATTTAACCTGGGTCATTTAATTGTTAAAGATTGCAGTTCTATGCAAAAAAGAAAGTCCCTATGCTGTTGAGAAAACGTGGGAAACTGGTGTGAAAATTATTACTATAAAGCAACATAGTTTTATGGTATGAAAAATTTGATGTAGGGTTTAACGCCATTTTTAAGCAAAAGATAGGCTATACATGGCGGCAAGTATTAATTGTGGTGGAAGAACCCAGAAAACCCCTGAAAGAACCACCGACCCATGAGAAGCTACCGGCAAACTTTCTCACATATCCACATTGGCCGAATCTGAGACTCGAACCCACGCAGACAGGTGAGATGGTAGTGATCTGTAATGGAGAGCGGTTTAGACCACTTGGCCATGCGGAGCCTCAGAATGAAAGAGTAAATAAATGAATCAGAATACTCGAGAGCTTTTTGTAATTGAAGACTTCAGTAACCAGAGTTCCAGTAATTTTGTTGTTGACAATTGCTGAAGAACAACTTTTCTCAAATGTCATCTTACAAAGGTGAGAATTGACTCCAGATATTTAAGATTATCAGAGATCTCGGAAACGCTTAATTACGCGTATTTGGACGCAAACTTTTGGTCCGGGACGCAGAAAATCGCCCATATGCACGATTCCTCCGTACGCACGTTTTTTTCTTTTTTTTTTTCTTTTTTTTTTTTTTTTGCAAACAGGAAAGTTTTGCGACACAATAAATATGTTCTAATCACTGTGAAAAATGAGGCAATGCTTTTATTTGTGGTGTTTTTTGCTGACTTTTTTGAGCAATGGTCGTCGGCTTAATTTGATGATGGTTCGTTTGTTATTGAATGCGCCGCTAAAGGCTCCAGTTGAATGGTCAAACAAATACTTGTTTGTTATTGCTGCGGCAACATCAGATAATTGTAGAACATTGAAACAGATTTGTTTTATTTGTTTAGTATATATCAGTGCTTCAAAGGTAATCAGTTCTCTTTGAAGTGTCAGCAAACGTATTTTTTCTTCTTCCATCTGGTATTTGTTTTTAAATTAGTGTCATCTGCTTGACTGTACTCATTTTACGTTTCCGCCTTCTGCGGATTCAGATTTTAACTAGTCAGTTGCATAAAGTAATAAGGCCAGATATCATCATTAGCGGATTATGATATAACAGTGCACTGTTAGGGTGGTTTGTCAGTATGAGACAAGGACTTGTTATTTTAACAATATATTCCAGTACATTGTTTCCTGTCATGGTGCCTTTGATTTTCTCTACTCCAAACGCAAGACTGTATATACGGTTTTTATCAGTCAAAATTGGTGTCGCCACAAATATCACCAGATGGTATATTTTGTCACCAAAACGGAAAACAGAATCGCAGTTTGCTACATCAGCGAAGCCCCGTGATCCTGTAATTGATTTCATTTCCGATTGTAGCAGTATAAATATTGCATGCGAACTCGAAACCAAGACACATCGAGACTTGAACAAAATGCCATTTGCAAATGTAGACAAGTATTTTGGGGTTAAACGAAAAAATGATGAAGATTTAAATGAGATTCAGAACTGTGCTAAAGTTGCTAGAACTGTAGTTCGGATGCGACCCTATCCAAGTGTAAGAAAGTACTGGGGGAAAACTAAATGGAACTTAAATAAAAAAAATAAAAAAGAAACAAACAAATAACATACTTGGGGGAATACATACACATATAAAAACTTTTTACTTTTTTTCATTAAAGGGGAAGGAGCATCTGTCTGGTGCCCCCCCCCCCCCCCCAAAAAAAAAAAAAAACAAAGAAAGTACTGGTAATGCAACTATTGCTGGTGGGACTGCAACTTTTGCAGGTGGGACTCCTATTTTTACAAAATTAGGAGTCCTGGACTCCTAGTTTTAAAATCCTAGTGAGAACTCTGATTATTATATTTGATTTCCTTTTCCTTTTTTTATCCTGTTGAATGTCAGCGACTTGTGAGTTTATGCCAGGAACTCACAGAAATAGGCTGAGGATATGTGAGTGCTCCACACATTCATATGTGTATGTTGAACACCTTTTATGATAGAGGAGAAGCACCACACCTCAAATCATGTGTAGCATGTTGAACCATTGCATGAAGCAAGAGCATCACTGCAGCCCTCACAGTTATGGATTCAAGTAATATGGAGACTGGCCATTTACTGGTGACCAGGCAGATCATACCAGTTACCGTTCACTGTTCACTGTCATAATACAAAAGCCTCTTGATTTAGTGGTATGGGTTGGGCCAAGTCATTGCTCATTTTCCACACTGTCTGCATATGGGTTTTAGACAAGGAAAAGGATTGAATTGGTTCCACCACTTTAAGGGGATTGGCCCTTTATGCCTGCTTTGATGACCAGACACAGAGTAGAGCTGATGTTGCAGCTCATGAACTGCCAGGAATATTGTCATGTGGCATCAGCAAGGAGGGCTGGAGGTGAATTGTTTAAACCATCCAGGAAAAAGCAATACTTTTGCCTTCCTACTGGCATTTATAGTGCAATGTGTTATGTCTCATGGACTTAACGAGACCAAGCCTTCCTCTGGGCATAGTATACATGACTATGATGATGTACTCTCTGCTTTTGTTGACTCGGATGAGTTCAGTCTCATTTGACACCTCCTGTCGGATCCACTACCACTTTTCAGATTGATATATTGATGATGTGGTTCATTGAAAAGGTATTAACTTTGTGAAATCAATACACAGATGTGATGCATTAGATGAACTTGTTTCCAGAATTGTCCCTGATTGCACACTGGTATGGTGACACCACTCATGGGAAACAACTGAAAAAAAATACTATTGTTTTTTGTATGTTTTTATCCAAAGAATCAGTAAACTGAAACTCACCAGCAGGCATATGTTGCATCACAGCCTGTACATGCAGATTGTTTTATGCCAAGATACACTTATAACTGTTTCAGAGGTACAGGGTCATATCCATCAATGATCAAGTTCATGTGCGCGAAACATGCCTTCGCATGGAATTCCTGCCTCTTGCCTCCAATACCGCATTTGATAGACAAATGTTGATCAGTGTCTGTGTACATTTGGCATCACAAACTTGCTATTCAATTGCAGCTGATCCCAAGCCTTTCCCATTGATGAGAAGTGAAGTGCGAGATGGAATTTATACATGCATATGGCATTGTCATGTGAAATATCTCAAAAACTACCACAAGCAGTAGCACATCAGTGTGCAAATATATGACATGGTAGATTTTGGTATCCAAATGTGGACTGGAGATTGTGTGTACACCTTATTTAGGCCTTAATCAGTGGCAAGTGAGTTTTAGAAAACTTCTCTTTCTTTGAATGCAGATGACTTCCGAGCCTTTGGCTCTACTCAAGCACCACTGTATTGGTAAATGATCATAATCATGAGAAGCTTCACTTCCTATCGAAAGTGATGTGACATCTTTGCAAAAGCCTTGTAAATTTTATAATTTATGGCTTCATTTTCTTCATGGTTCAATATTATCATGGCATCATTGTATGGTGGCTCATGCAGAGGAAGTCGGCAATGAAATTCAGAGAATAACAGGACTAAACTTAAAGTTTGCACCTGCCAGATTTGTGCATTTGCTTGAAATCGCTATCTGAAATGCAATTATGATAATGTTGTGACGGCAAAGCTAGGAATAGTATCTATTTGTGCAAGTCCCTTTTGCCGGGGTATGACATGCAGCTGTTGTAAAGCAGACTACCCATTGATTCATGTTTGACATGCAGTCCCAGTAGATAGCCATTCACTAGAAGCACAGATGGACATTAATTGAATGCCATTTGTTGCTATGTTTGCACATCTCAGCTACATGTACTTTTAACTTGTGTGCAGCATTACAAGTATATGCTTTTACAAATGTAACAAAAAAAAGAGTGGAAAACAACAGGCTTTGTAAAATTCAACAACTGATTTTGTCCTGGAATACAAAGTGAAAGTGTAAAATAAAAGAACTTATTGTATTGCAAGTTAAATCCCAAAATAATCCTAGAATAACATAGACAAGTGTCCAAATTAAATCCAATGCTGAAAGTGGTAATGTGTATGTAATGGCCTGTATCATGCTGTTGTACCAACAGTCTTTTGTTGAATCACAATAATATAATTCCAGATTTAAATTCACTAAAAACTCCCAGTGAATATCTTTTTTCATAAATATCACTTGTTTATGAGCACTCTGTATTTCCAGAGAAAATTCACTTGAATAATTTGAAGAAATAAATTCCAGCCCAAATGAATTACTGGACACAACAATAATACAAATTGATTCTGGTAGATCTTAAAGCAACCTCTCCGGTGGCCTAGTGGTTAGAGCATCCACCTCGGAACAGGAGTTTGTGGGTTCGAACCCCATCTGAATCATACCAAAGACTTACAAAAAGTGGTACTAACAGCTGCCTTGTTAGGTGCTCAGCATGAAGAGGTTAGTGTTAGGGCTGGTCGGCATGATGCAACAGTGCATCACTCTAAACTGCCACACTATAGACATCATAGTGATATGACTGAATTTTTTTAATGGTATGTTAAAATCCTAATCACACACACACAGATCTTAAAGCACCAATGTCTAATTTTCAGATAAACAATATTTATGTTTTAAATGAAGATATAGAAAGAGATTGCCGATAAAGGTCAAAACGTACGAGAATCATCACGTAGTGTAGCTATAAAAAATACAGTGGACTTGACTCACTCTGATGAGAAAAACCAAAAAGTTATCACTGATTTTGGATAAGGTCAGCCGTGAGATATGGTGTTTCATTTCCCACAACATATAATTAAATTTTTTGTTGTGAAAAATTAAACAATGCGGATTACATATACATAACAGCAGATAAGCCACTTTGCAGGAACTGACTTTCCATATGTACTTGCTCATAAGACAGGTGCAACTGCAAATTGCACAGCCTTGATCAGCTGTGACATAATGCACCAGAAGATCTGGGATTGATGCAGTTTGTTAGGACCAATCAGTAGAACAGACAACTTGTTAGTGATCTGGAGGCACATGATACTACTGCATATTATGCTCCTTATTGTTTGATTCCATTCATAAGCAACTATAAATGGTTATGTTTCGATGTTTTCATGTCATCTTTGCTGAAAAACACTTTGTAAAACTTTTTAACAATTGCATTTGGGGTGTGCAGTTTATATCTTCAGCTGGCATGAACATTAGTATAATCCTATATTCCTTTAATTGAGACATCATCCTTTCTGTGTGTGATGCACATTACATTGTAGAGAACTTCGTGCTTTCATGGCAGTCTTTAAGAACACCTGCGAACCTGATTATGTAAGATTACATACAATAGTAATATTAAATGTGCTAGGTCAGGCATCTCTTGAAAAAAAAGTCTTTTCTTTAAGATTTTATGCAAGATGTTAGCAGTGAATACCTAAATCTATCAGCTGAAATACTGCAGAATGAATAATATCTGTTAGCTTGATAATTGCATGGAATCGAATGTCAGTATAGCTGTTTACCAAGTCATTTGCATCATTGTTTGTTTGTTGGTTTTTTTTGTTTTTTTTTGTAATTGATCACTGGAATTACGGAGCCATAAATATGTATTTTGTTCCCAAACCACAAAATTTGAAAACCACGATAATAAAGTACTTCATATTAAATCAGTTGAGATTCTGTGAACAGAATCTGTTTAAGAATAGAAAAGTTATGGCTAAAATTCATGACTGTATTTGGATGGGTGTGTTGAACACAGTAAGCAAACTTAGGGATTGAAAATAATTAGAATGATTTTTGCAAATTTCATTTGATTATTTTGTGGTGATTTGTAAGAAATTTAAATTTTGCAGTCAAACAATCTCCAAGAATAGGCCCAGATGAGGAATCACTATTGCATTTAGATGACATTCTATTTGGTTGAAGGAAAAATCCTTATTGTTTTTTGGTAAATGAAGTACTGAAGTAGCTTAGGGTTTGAGAAAGTATTGTACATTTCTTTTCAGCTTCGAACAGTTTTTGACATTAGAAAATAGTCTAATACTGTAATGTTATTGCACTTAATTAAACCGATTCATTCATAAATCTTTCAGAAATTTGAAATAAGTATTTTTATTCTCCTAGTGGCTACCATCACTGTGAACATTGGACCAATAAGGCTGGAGGACTTGGACAGTGATCAGATGAGAGACATTTTAAACTACAGTAAAGGGTATACATTGACTTTTGAAAAGAAAGAAGAGGGCCTCTTAAGCAAGGAAAAAGAAAGGGCTAAACATGAGGGGTATGAACTACATTAATTATGTGACCACCATTATTGTGGTGTGTATTAACTTGAAGGGTATGAACTACATTAAGAATAACCCCCCTCCCCCTGAAAAGTAATCTTTAATATTCCCGATGTATATCTTCTAGCACTTATATGAGCAAGCAAACATGACCTCACCATCACTGCCATTCTAAAAGTGTCGATGCTGCAGTGCATTTTTCTACACTTTTGAGTTTCAGATGATCTTATTACTGCTGTTTAATGACCAATAGTTTCTAAATTCTAATGTAAATGGAGTTTTTGACTTTACAAAACTCAGCAGATTTCAGCAAATCAGCCAAAGTCTAGTTAAATGAATAAAATGCAAACAGCTGTTGTAACTGTTAACATTAACTATTTAGTAACCTAGATTCTATGTGCAGCAATAATACTTGGACATTGTCATTGTTTGTGGTAAGGGTCAGTTAGGCTAAAATACTCAATATTCCAAGCTTATACCACACCATCAGTCATCATTGTTTTGTTTATTTTCATGGGGACATGAAAATACTTCAGAAACCTTCACAAATATTTTAATGATGAGATGAAAGCTCATGATCAATTACAGACTAGATGTCTGGAATTTATCAGTATCAGTTGTTGCTAAATTAAAATGGTGCAAGTCTGAATTCTAATATGTACATCTTGAAAATCTTAGTATTGCTATTCATGAACAAAAAGCAATATTACCTGAAGACTTCTTTGAAGTCTGGTTGGTCTTAAATAAAATGTATGCAACTGAAACTTGTGTTATTGCTACTCTTCTAAAATGGATGATCATATTAACATATGAGTGGGGGATTAATACATCTTATGTTGGTCCAAAATGAATATGGGTGTACTTAAACATCCTGTATGTCCTCCCCACAATGGATGCCTTGAAAATCTTATCACTGAATTGATAATACTTATGATATCAAGTTTGTTTTAAGTGAATAAAGGTGCCACTCTGATAACCAACTTGTCCACCATATTAGCCATATTGAAACAGTGGTTACTGTGCCTGGATGGTATTCAAATGAAGTTTGGTTCTGAATGTCTTGTTGATTCTAAATGAAAATGGTACCAAGCTGACATCCACAGCTGCTAATGTTTGTAAATCATGTTCTTGAAGAATTTCAGAAATGTTTTCAATACTCTATAGCCAGTAAAGCATTAGTTCCATCAAGTAACTCATGTTTTTCCTTAAATCAACAGTGTTGTATATGGGTATATAAATTTAAACAAATGCTTTCCTTTTCAGATTTGTGAAGATACCATATATGTTCTACAATGATGCATACTTGATGAAGACCTATAATAAACTGAGGAATCTTCGTATTAACAACAGGGATTTGAGTGTCACATTCCCAGAAGAATTTATCAAAATTACGGAAGGTAATGTATAATAAGCTAAATGTTTTGGAGCATAAATGATGCAGTATAATGTTTTCTAACCAGTTAATATCATGTTTAAACAAATTTTGTTAAAGTTGTTATGTAAAACCTCTTAAATCCAATCTGTACTTTTTTAGAATAATCATTTCAGGCATCAAGCCTTTGAAATCAGTTCAGTTAATACTGATCTTTCATATGGCTGCCATTACTAAATTGGAAAAACCTTTTGACCAGATTCTCAAGAACATATCAACAGTATTTGACTTAATTTGTACAGCAAGAATTCAGTCTGAATGTCTCTCAGAAGTTTTCAGATTATTCTGGTCCACTATTACATATGGCACTGTTAATTAATTTAAATAGAAAGACTTCACTGTTTCTCCTTCACAAATTTCTCCAATTGGAGAGAAAGAATTCTGACATGGAAGGCTTTTAGATTTATTGAAATAGTGCCAATTCACAATCAGAAAATATGGTTGAAATAACTGGATAAAAAGTTTTTCAAGGAACTTTTACTTGAAATCCATTTGGCAGAATTTGACTAAATTTAATCAGCATCATGGTGTTATGGCTTTTCAGACAAATGATGCTAATTTGCCATCCAATATGGCAGCAATGTATACATGTAGAACAAAGCTTACTAACTTGTACGTGGGGCCCCGAGTGGTCTAAAGTACTTTCCATTTCGGATCACTGCCATCTCACCTCTGTCTGCGTGGGTTCGAGTCTAAGATTCGGTTAATGTTATTATGTGAGAAAGCTTGCCGGTACCTTCTCATGGGTCGGTGGTTCTTTCTGGGTGTTTTCCCGGGTTCTTCCTCCACCAATAATACTGACCGCCATGTATAGCCTATCGTGTGCTGAAAAATGGCATTAAACCCTAAAACAAACAAACAAAACTAACTTTTACTCAAGAACTGCTCTATAGAATCTGATTTTTTTAAAACAATATTCTGGTATTAGAGGTTTCATATTTATACAAATTATACCAATCTGCCATTAAACGATTTCACATAAAACACTCCGCAGAATATTTTTACAGTTGACAGAAAGCATCACGGATTATATTCTTTTTTACAATTGATGCCAATCTGCAATCAAATATGGCAGCTGTTACTTAAAATACAAAGACCTTGACTTAAAAACATTAACAACAAAAACAATTTTACAGAATTTGAAGAAATTCACAAGAAGCCTTTTGTCTTTCACTGTCATAAGGTCAACACAAATAATGTCCATTGGACATCAAATATGTCAGTTGTTTCTATGAATGGAGGAGTGTCTCCACAATTTTATGTTTTAAAAAAAAACAAACACTGGTGTCCATGTACTAAACTTTGGTCAAGAACAGAGCCCCATCAGGTGGAATTATTACAGTATAGGGTAGTACAGATTTGTTTATCACTGTGTAGCTTTCATTGTGACATCACAGTGCACAACATTCGATCCAGATTGTTATGAATATATAGTATAATACAGATTTGTTTATCACTGTGTTGCTTTCATTGTGACATCATAGCACATGACATTCAATCTGGATTGTACTGGATCACACCTTTAGATTCATTTCACCCAAAGATATCTACATACTTTGACATTGAATTTGCCATATGCACCTTTTGAGGTGTCTAAATAATGACATTCCAAAGGAATGTTGATGTATAAGAATCAAAATGAATTGAATACTTGCCACTTAAAGGTATGTAGAATCAAATTCTTAAAAAAAAGTATACCCATTACTGAAGTAGTCGGTGTTGAATACCTACAAGACCTCTGTGACTTGTAAAGTAGAACTTTGATTATCCATCAGGGTGCTAGACCAAGACCATGACGGATAGGAGAATAGATGGATAATAAAATATATACATTAAAAGTAGTATATAATAAACTGGGTCATCAAGAAATCATAATATCAACACCTGTTTTTAATATTTTGATATACAATGCCCTGGCAGTTAATATGATGTGGGATAATCAAAGTTATATTGTACTATACAGAAATACTGTACTATACAGAAATAGTCGTGCTACAAGAAATGTTTGCTCTTGCATTTGGCTGTTTGACATGTAACCAGTGTCCAGTGTTGTATAAATTTGTGTTATAAAGGTAATGAATTACAATTACTATACAAAATTGCATAGTTAATTTCAGTAACTCCATTACAATGAAGTTATCAAGTAGTTATTTATATTTTGGGGTGATTAAATTAGTTGACTTATTTCTTTTCATTCTTTCCAGACACAGTTCTTATTGGTTAATATACATTTTTCAAGAACAGTGAGTCCAACATAACACATTGAATACGGTGGAACTAATTTCACAAAATTTGCAAACATTTCTTATTGCAATGACCCGTTTCTAAAACAAATTGTAAGTTGCTAATTGTAACTGTGACAAATAGTAATTGTAATTTACAAGCAATGAGAACTTTGCATTACTTTTCCATGAATTTGTAATCAATTACTGATTAATAATTTATTACTTTACAACAATGCCAATCTCAGGCTGAATTGGGCTTCTTGTTTATTTTATAGAGTGTGCATCCAGAATCAGACTAAGGCAGGAGAGAAGAAGGCAGATACAAGAGATGAGAAGAGCTAATGGTTTGTTTTACTTAAGAATTTGAAAGCATATTTAGTCAAATTTATCTGGTACTTGTGTCATAGAGTAGCGAGCTTTACATTCAGAAAAGATTTGTCCAGCTTAATTCCATGCCCAAATGTTTGCCTCTGATTTTATATTTAGATATATATTCATGCTTTTCTCCATTTGGCAGTACTATCAAATTTTTGTTTTTGGAACGAGTTTTTACAAAACACTATTTGCACAGAAATATAGTGATAGAAAAAGAATTGAGAAAATGTTAGTTTTGCAGTTGGTGGAGAGAATCGCAAGAATATGAAGGAGCACATGTTAGATTTGGAAAATCCATGTTATTGAAAGGTGATGCAAGACACCATTATACCTTTAGGATCTAACTTTGTTACTCAAACTTCTTTACAGGTTTAATATAATACATTCTACTTTTCTTGTCTAAATAATATATTAAATTTATTGGAATGTATTGTTTGAAAATAGATTGAACTGTAAAGTAAGAGAACCAGCACTGTACATGCCTCTAATGTCATTTAAATTGTATGATGTAAATCATAAATAAATTAAAAAAACTGATTTTCTGTAAATATTGTTTACCACAAGACAACTAAAAAAGTCCAAATAAAAGATATTTTAACATAATAGATAAACTTTATAGTAGAAAATAAGGAACTTTGATGATTATTTTAGTTGTCAGTTTCAGATGGACATTGTTTGCAAGTGTTATGACGTCCTTTTCCACTACATAAAAGCACAAATGATAACACATTGTTCAGGAACATTTCTGTTGCCTTTTGTTCATAGATAAGGAACAAGTAATAGCTTCAGAACTCTGGAGCTAGTTAATCTTATTTTATTTTTTGGATGACTTTCTATTAGCTGATTCCATAAATCATTTCATACAGGGTCATCTGCAGCTCTTTTTGTTAAATGATTGATACGAGTGAAATTTATCCAGATTAAACTTGTACCCCTTTGATATCAAACATTTTTTGTTGATGCCTGTGAAACCTTGGATTCTTCATGTATTGTAAGCATTCTAATATATGCATGTTGTGTAGTGATGCAGGGAAATTCAAAATTTCCTTTTTCATTTATAAGAATTTTTGTGACATGCAAACATTTTTTAGGATGAAGGAGCTTAGAGTCTGGAGGATTTTTAACTGTTAAAATTAAGATATTCCTCAAATGCTGTAGTCTCTCAACATATTCTCCAATATGTTATGTACAAACCCATGCAGTCGATGCAAAAGTGATGTATGTTTGGCTTGATACCACTTTTGAAACTATGTTTTCCATTGATCTTTTGCCAGCCATGACAGGGTCACACAAATCCAGTTAAGACATAAGAAACTACTCCAACCCAAGGTACAGCACCATTAGATTGGAGGATATTTTTTTTTGAAAAGACAATTGCCTACAAAGCCACAATCGTGTTTCTCCATTGTGATTGCCTTGTTTTGTGCTAGTCAGAGGATTTTTAAAGCAATGCTTTGATTGTGGCTTATTAAGTAGCAACAAGGAACGGATGAAATTGCTTTTGGAGAAGGACCCTGATACAAGAGAGCAAGAGAATATGCTTATTGTCTTGATAGTATAAACCATTTGCTGGTTTCAGAATGTCATTTTCCTCTTGTCAGAACACTTTTTTTGTAACTGGCATAGAGGCATAACCATGCATTATGGAAGGATTTACTAACTTTGTTTGGTACTTTTGGACTGTTACTTGTAGAATGCTGAAGTCAGCCTTTTTAATCTGTTAAATTGCTGAAGATCATGGTGTATTCAGTTATCAAACCAAAATCTCTGCTGAGATTGCCATGGCAGGCCATATAATCTGATATAGCCATGATGAGACATCATGTTTGTATTTATATCATTCACACAGTGCAAAAAAACACTGCTAGTGTACATGCACCAAATGTTTCCATTTTCATCGAATATGAAAAATAAAGTACATTATGAATTTGTCTGGAGCAAGCATTCTCTAGTGAGATGATTTATGTTCATGCTATATGCACGTCATACAACCTATTATAAATTACTCGAGCATGTTTACAAGGCAACAAATCAAGTCTACCTGTACATCCAAATAATGATTGCAGAATACAGTCAATTTTAAAATTAGTTGGCACCCCAGCAGGTTACCAGTAAAATAACTGGATAACCCTAGTTAAATTTGAATGTCCAGCTGGGGGATGTAAAAATGAAATTTTTAGTTTTAAGACTTCTTTTCTTCTTTGTTAATAATTTTAATTATTTTTCTGTGTGAAAATTTTGTTTTCACAAAATGTATTCAGGGCATGGTATCATGTATTTGCCCACTGGATTACCTGAATTGAACGTAATGATAGTCTAGATCCAGCATTCTAATATCTACTGGGCAATGGGCAGATTTTGACCCTGAATAGGTAGCTCATCCCATATGAAGAAAGATTTTTCAGTAGTTCGTCAATGTAGATGCGAAGAATCATGCATATGTCATTCATATTGTGTGTGTTCGACTTGAGTCCTTCCAAACTGTTCCATTGAACCAGAGCTGAACACATTTTGTCTCTAACCAGTGGTTGCTGGCACCAGTCAAAACACTGGTTCATTAGCCATGCATAAAATGTCGCACTGTATGCTTTGCATTCAATATTTTTACAGTGGAAACAAAGAAGAAGTCACTGTTTGCTAAAAACATTCCACCAGATATCAAAGAAGAAACCTTGAAGGCAGAATTTCCTGGATGTACAAATGTAGTAATACCCAAAAATTTAGAGGGAATTAGCATTGGGTAAGTTTTATGTGATACTTTCTTTCATTTGTTTAGTATTGCATAAAAGCTGGACAATGGTAACTTTTTAAGATCCATTATACATCTCCTTCATGTGTTGCTCAGCTTATCACATGTTAATGATCTACACAACTTCTTCCAGGGAATATCGACAGGGTCAGGAAGAAGATTCTTTTTATCTTGTTCACATGGACGAGTCTCCATGTACAAGTTCACATGTACATACGTAGAACCTGTTGAGATGAGGAAAAGGATTTATTCACTTTAGATTGTCATTCTTGATTGTATCCTATCTTTCCTGGTTCAGCTTTTATATAGCCTCCCATAGTGCCATATTTTTCTAGGCTGAAATACCTTGTCTTGTCATCAAGCAAAAATTCCCTTTGGAGACTCCTTATAAAAGTAGTGAGTTGGGGATTAATCTGTTCATTAGGTACAATGTACTTTTTGATGAAACATATTTTGTCACCTTTGAACATTTTCCTTTGCTTTTGCCAGTGGACTTTTAAGGATAATGTTCTGGAACTCTAGTCTTAATGCGAATAAGTTAACACAAGCACAACCACGCAAACAGAAGGCTGGGTCTGACACATCAAGTTAAAAAAAAAAGAGTCATATTAGAAAATCTGGTTCTGGAACAAAAACATTAGAACACAAGAACATGATTTGTGACCCAGCTGAGCTGTCCTGGTAGATGCTAATGGGTAGTAGTGGGAGTAACTTTCACTGCTACTGAAAATTATTGTCTCTTTAATGTATTGCTGTATGTTGGTCTAACCTTAATGCATGCTGCTACTTTTGGACCTCTGACAAATACAATCCCTGGCAAAGGAGTGATGCATGAGATGATTTACAGACATACTAGAAAAGTTTTAGGAATTTCAGGCCTAATATCTATCACTTCACCAACAGGCACTATATATCAAATACAATTTCAAATTGTCAGAAATTGAAAAGTTTTCTACGATTTTGATTAAAATTTAAGTATACACTGCACTGATTCACATGGGACAAGTGTCAACAAAAAATAATTTAATTTCTAATATGTTTTTAGAATGAGTAGGCATGGTTATGTCTCCCTGTCGATAGATAAAAAGAAAAGACATTTTTAAAGACTAGTGACTGCCTGGGTTAGTACAGATGATGTAAATAAACTCTTTGCAAACACAATATGATCAATCCTGATTGAGTGTAGCAGTGCCCGTTTCTTTAAAAAGTACATATGTACAACTTGAGCAAGCCCTTGGTGCACATTCTTGATTGTAGAATCTTTCAGAGAGATGCAGATTCACACAGTCTAGAATTGATCACCATAACTGATGTGTATTAACACTTTAACTACATGTGGCATTAATCATTCCATCAGTAGAAGTCCTGTAGCATTTGCATTTTTCAGGGAAGCAGCTGTTTAAACATCAAGATATTTCAATTTGACATGAAAGGATGTAAAACTATATTTTGTTGGTAGTTTGGGCCCTGGAACAAGCATTCTGTCATTTTTTACTATGCATTTAGCAATTTAACAAATGCTGGTGTAAAATACATGTTACATGGGTGAAACTTTAAAGGCCAGACTTAGTAAGACTCATCTTCAGATGATTTCATGCAACAGATGACTAAAGACAGCAATGATGACAGCAATTTTCAATGCTATGAAGCAGATAAGATTATTAGAGCTGAGATGTGTTGTTTGAATTATCATTTAGTGACTAAACCAAAAAATTATGTTGAATTCCAGTCTGAACATACTGGCTGGACAAAAACAGATGGCCTGCTGGTCAGCCACCATTCAGTGGTATATTGTTTAAATGGATAATACCAAGTCTCTGAGCTATTGATGGCTATTTTTTTTAATGAGGATTTATTAAATTAGACAAATCTTTATACAGATCAGAGATTACAAGAGACCCGTGAGAAAACGGACACATATCAAATCAAAACTGTTTTTGCATTTGGTTATTCAAATTGGATTGGTTCATAAATCTGATATCCATTCCTACTGGGCTGCTGAATATGTGATATCAGTCAGGAAGCATATGCGACCAAGCCTGCTAAGAGCTACCTGAACACATCATTGGTAGCCATTTTCATGAAAGTATTCCAGCTGCACCTGGAGTCGAAACAAGCACACCCATTATGTGTTTGTATTGCATGTTATTGGGAAAAGAAAAATGGAGGGATTTCAAAGAAACAATCCTCTTCCAGATGTGAGGCATTCCAGTAGGCAATTTGTTTACCTGGTTGTTTCAGGCTATTCCACACACCTTTTACTTTACAAAACAATTTCATCAGGGTGAATATTTTGATTCTCAATCAGTAGCATCTGAACAGGTAATGAACACCGCAATTATTCATGTTGGGAATAACTGAGTAAGTAGTTTTACATTTCTGTATCAATTATTTTTTTCAAGGTAAGTCATTTGAAATGAGTTGACTTGTCATATGACCATGACACTTATCTCTTTTGCATGTAAGATTTGCATTTCTTTTGGCTATTTTATTCCATCCTCTTGATTTGATACAAAATACATTGTGATGATACTTAGCATGGCTACTTTTAATTGATTGAAACAATGCAGCAAACACTCACATTGGAGATCAAAACACATTAGGCATGTTTTTTCTCATGGAAACACTCATTTGCATTACTCTGATAGTGGTGACAATTTTCACATTTTTTACGAAGAGGTCTTGGCACATTATGACTGAAACTCTAATATTACTTGACAAGACCTATTTAATTACTATTAATTCTTATGGTTGACCTCTGTAGGTATTACTAACTTTTCCATCTGACAGGACACTGATGGCATCAATTACCATTACAATATTGAAATTATATGGTAGATATTTGAGAATAATAGTTGTGACCTGTTCTCAGGGCTCTAGCAGAAAAGTTTTATCTTATTTGAATTATTTTTCTTTGGTGGTGGAGCATTTTTTTGTTGTTGTTTAAACAGCACTTTTAAACACATTACCTATATCACACCTTTTGTAAAGAACACTGAACTGGCTGACTTGGTCTGTCCTGGAAGGAGATATCAAATCCCTGACCCATCGATTATGAATCAGACACATTATAGTTGAACTCACTGTTCAGTATACAACTGCTAGAATTCACATGCTGGGAATCATGTTTATGGTAAATTTCTTAGGACTGGAAAAATTTATTTCTCTGGTTAAATTATTTTCATAAATATAGTTTAATTTGCAGCAGATTTTATTAGATTAATATAATGCAGATCCTTTGTTAATTGAACTGTGTTGTCTGGAAAGTATTATGTACTGAAACCAATAAATAAACAGGCAATTTTTTATTTATTAGATCAGCTCTTTTGATGACATGACATTAATTTAGGTTACTGTGACATCAACATTTGGTCATAACACAAATCTGTCACAACAAGAATCAGATTAAGACAATTTTGTAATTTTTCACCTTATTCTTTTTCAAAATAAAACAACTGAACATTTTTACGTTAATGCAGAATTTGTTAAGTCTTTGTTTGTAAGTAGGTTCATATGTGTTTGTTTTGTATTTTATTTGTGGTTGTTATGTATCGTATGCCTTTGTGGTTGTTTTGTATTGTATGCATTTGTGGTTGTTTTGTATTGTATACCTTTGTGGTTGTTTTGTATTGTATGCCTTTTTGGTTGTTTTGTATTGTATGCCTTTGTAGTTGTTTTTTATTGTATGCCTTGTGGTTGTTTTGTATTGTATACCTTTGTGGTTGTTTTGTATTGTATACCTTTGTGGTTGTTTTGTATTATGCCTTTGTGGTTGTTTTGTATTGTATGCCTTTTGTGGTTGTTTTGTATTGTATGTATTTGTGGTTGTTTTGTATTGTATGCCTTTGTAGTTGTTTTGTGTTGTATGCCTTTGTGGTTGTTTTGTATTGTGTGCCTTTGTGGTTGTTTTGTATTGTATGCATTTGTGGTTGTTTTGTATTGTTTGTATTTGTGGTTGTTTTGTATTGTATGCCTTTGTGGTCATTTTCTATTGTATGCCTTTGTGGTTGTTTTGTATTGTATACCTTTGTGCTTGTTTTGTATTGTATGCCTTTGGCTGTAATTGATTATGGCTTGTATTACCATAGCTTTGCCTTTTTATCAACAAATTTGGCTGTAATTGATTATGGCTTGTACATGTATTACCATAGCTTTGCCTTTTTATCAACAAATTTGTCAAAATATTCAGTTTTTTTGGGAGTACCATATATACTCATAAATCAGGTCCAGCTGCAAACAACAGAGACTCTTGATATGCCATTACATAATGTTTAGGCAGATCAGGGTGTGTGATGTTTGTTTTATAGAATAACATGCTGAGACTCAGACATTTGAGTACATCATGTGATGGCAGAAGTGGATCTATGCTGTTTGTTGTTTGCAGTTGGACCTGATATGTAAGCAAGTCCTTAAAAGTTCATTTTGAACTGGCTTTTTCAAATGTTTGTAAGGCATTACATAAATATTGTATGCTACACTGTGGCATAACAATAATTATGGAAGAATGCAAAATCTGTAGTCATTTTTGATCAGTAAACTTCCAGGTTTTTTAATACCTAATAAAGTAATTTAATAAACTAACATTTAATGAACACTTGTTGTAAGGGCTTTTATTTATTTTACATGCATCTCAAGATAGGTTTATGATTCCAGTATGACTTTTATCTTCTTTGACTCGTAATAGTAAATCCCACAGCTTTTATTGACACATTCCCACCACTTCCCCCATCCCAAACCCAGCTGTCCATTCTGGATCGTGATGGAGAGCTTCATAATAATAATAATAATAACAAGGACTTTGTATAGATCAAATCTTTAGAAGCTTTAATTGCTTTACAGCATCTATAATAATATGACTACAAAGAGAAAAAAACCAAAACAAAACACCATGAAATTGAAAACATAAAAAAATGCTGAAAATATTTAAGGTAGGAAAAATTATTATGTCATTAAGTTCTTGCAGTACAAAATTGTGAGTTTTAAGAGCACTCTTGAAAGGGATCACTACGTCTTTGTGTCAAATTTCAACTGGCAATTCATAACCAAACTCTGTACAATTTGCATCCTTTCACAGATGCATGTATAACGAATATTTAAAAAATGTATATTTGACTTTGATCCTACCATCCCCTAACCTCACAAGGGATACCAAGGGTTGTAGATGGAAATTTATGTACCACTTTTGGTAAATTTCCACCTTGCAGTTTAGGAGGGGAAATATTTACAGACAAGTATGACAGTATGACACACATCTCCCCTCCCATTTGCATTCCAAAATATATTGTATTAAAATTATTGCAGTTTGGTAGAAGTGGTCAAAAACAGTGATGTTAACAATCAGTATAATGACCCAGATCTGAAATTGCAACAATGTACAGAAGGATAAGGGTCTTTATTGTTTGCATGAGGTGCTAAATAGAATGAACAATATAGACAAAAAAGATTTACTTGTACATACTGCAGTCACAGATCAGTTTCTATACTGTATGTGGATATTATAAGTAGAACATAATAGACACGTTTTTGTGCATACTGCTATCACATATATGGGTCTATACTATTTGTAAGTAAAACCATGTAAACAAAGACTAGCTTGTACATAGTGACATCACAGATCTGGGTCTATACTGTTAATTGGATATATTAATTAGAAGAATTTAAGTAGAACTGTGTAGACAGACTTGTTTGTGCATTCTGCCATTGCAAGTCTGTTTCTATTCTGTTTGTTGGATATTCTTGTAGGGCAGTATAGACAAAGATGTTCCGGTGCTTACTGCCATCACAGATCTGTGTTTCACTGTTTGCAGTCAGGTATATATGGAATACAACTTCTTACAGGTTTGCTGTCCTGGAATTTGAGAGCATAGAGAGTTCAACTAAGTGTTTGGAGACTCACAATAATGTTGACATTCAGAACCACAAGATCCAGTTGAACAAAATGTCTCTCTCTGGAGCACCAGGTAAGTCAGAAGTGTCAAAATGTTAGGATTCTTCATAGTTAATTCTAGAGCTAAATTCATGGTTTGCCTTGACAAATGTCTAACTTTTTAAAAAAGAAATATTTACATGTTTCCACGTCTCTACCAAAGTTTCCCTTCCTCTCCAGACTGTGACCTTGGATTTCAGAGCCAAAACTACATAAAATTGTGTCGTCATCCAAAAACTTTATGACTTGATGAAAACTCATTCACATGTTTTAGCTAAAGCTCTTTTTTTATGGTCTCGGGCTAAAATTCAGATGGTTTTGTCATGGCATGGGTCCACTATGGTAATCAGAACAATTCAAGACCTTTCTGCTGGAAGTGTACCTCATAAATACTTTCATAGAAATAATGCACTTTGAAAAATCTATTGAGCTTATTTGAACATTGAAGTAAGCAAGAGGGAATAGTACTGTAACAAAAGCATTTAAATGTGGCATGATTCATATAAATAAGGAATGGAAAAACCTTAGCTAGGGTTACAGAAAGTAGCTGTAGGATCTTATTTATTTTGTCATATTTACCTGTTTATAATATTCAGCTAAATGAACACAGCATGGATCCTGATCAACCTGACATTAAAGTCTTGACATTTCAGGATTTACTCCTTTCATTTCACTTTTATTTCAGAAGAATAGAGTTTACCCATTATGGGCTGGTTGAACTGGACCTAAGCTTTTCAGCTTAGAACCATATTATGTATGGCATGAACAGATGGGAGACAAAAATAAAGTAATTTACAGTAAAACCATCAAAACATGCAAACTATAAGAATTTCTTAGATTCAAATTTCTGTTTAAAAAAATAGATCCATGTTCCATAACTCTAAAATAAATTGTAGTTCAAATATTAATGTAGCAGGATGGTTTGTTTTTTATATTAAAAATTTGTTTTTTGTTTCTTAAGATGATGGAACTCTAATGAAACGAAATAGACCAAGGGGAAAACGAGGAGGAAGAGGTCTGAGAAATCAGCAAAAAGGAAATCAGCAGCAGAGGGGCAATCGGCAGCAAAGAGGAAATCAAAGATGGGGAAATCAGCAACAAAATAGGCAAAGAAATAATAGGAATCAAAATGGAGATCGTAGAGGTCCAAGAAATGACCAGTCTAGAAGACAGTCTGGCCCATACAACAGGGATATCCAGATGCCACCACCACTAATGGGCAATATTTCAGCATTGTCTAGGTATGGTAATGGCAGAGGTATTGAAGAATTGGGCTATGGTAGGCAGAATAACCGTGGAGGTATTCTAGGCCAGTCACCGAAGAGGTCACGAAGCCCTTCAGATGGAAGGGATCAGAAGAGATTCAGAGGAGAAAGTTCTTATGGCAGAATGGAAGATTCCAGGCGAAGAGGTAGGCCAAAACATAATTCTGTACTTCTATTTGCCCTTTTTACATTTTGCTAGAATTTACTTGAAAATTCCAAATGCCAAACTTGTGTATAGTTTTCTTCTTGAGGACTTACTCGTGTTAACCATATTGGCTATTCTTTTATATGATGGATCATCAAGCTTGACAACCTGAGAAATGAAGGAGAAAAGAAATGCAACATGGAAGCTAGATGAATCTCCATCTTGCAGTTTAGGATAAGCTAGAGTTACAGACTGATCTTTGGACAGACAAAAGAAAGGTATCACAATATCTCGACCCTGATACCTGCACTGTGCATTTAAAAAAAGTTTAAATTTCATGACACTGAAGCTCATGATAATAAACACACATCCACTATGTCCGACAACATCATAATAGAACTGTGCATACCTTTTTTTCTGCTTGAGGTTGATCAATGTAATTGATGAATCAGAATATATATTCTCACAATAGTGTATCACAAAACAGAATAAAACTATTGTAAATAGTAGAATGAAAATAGAAACTGAACAAAACAAGCCATTTAACAATAAACATTTTCTTGTCAACTTTCTACTTCTTTGATTAAAGCAAACCAAAAGGCACCTTTCAGTAATGATTATAAGTCTGTAGTAGAATGAAAATATGAACAAATTATATAAACTTTCCAAAAATAAAAGTGTAAGCAGTGTGAAAAGTCCTTCACCTATGCTGGAGTCACTGGAACTTTTGGCTGGGTCATTTAAAATCATGGCTAGCCTTGCATGTTACTGTTTTATTGGCTGGAGGAGCTTATGTCTCCAGCTATGCTACAGTGCTTCCTTAAAGCATTTGCCAAAACCACCAGGTTTGACTTGTCAGTGTCCATGGCAATTTCAACAGAGCTGTTTTACCTCCACAGGAATGCTGTACTGGACACTTTAGAGGTCATACTAGATCAGGGGCCCCGAGTGGCCGAGTGGTCTAAAGCGCTGTCCGTTACGGACCACTGCCATCTCACCTCTGTCTGCGTGTGTTCGAGTCTAAGATTCGGCAAATGTAGTTATGTGAGAAAGCTTGCCAGTAGCTTCTCGTGGGTCGGTGGTTCTTTCTGGGGGTTGTCCGGGTTCTTCCTCCACCATTGATACTGGCCGCCGTGTATAGCCTATATTGTGCTGAAAAATGGCGTTAAACCATAAAAAAAAACATACTAGATCACTACAAGAACCTTCTTGGGGCTGTTCCATTTGGAGCAGAGATGTCCTTCAAAGGCATTCCAGGACCCGAGGGATGGACAATTCCAATCCTGCACATCCATTTTAGAACTTGTCAAAATGAACCAGGAAGCATGGTCATCCTGATTACCCCTTTGAGCCTTCAACAGAATTCAATAAAGGGATGCAAGCATAGTGCAGAAAGCAACACCAATTTAAGTGTCCCTCATGCTCATATATATATAGCTAGATGAAGCAGCTGGAAAGGGCCCAGGGGGAAGTTTACAGGCCCTTGCCCCTTCTCTAAGGGCTAGCCCCAGGAACTAATTTTCTTTTGTGTTGCATCTCTCTTCCTGGGATGCCCATGAGTACTCAACTTGTTTCTTTCTAGACATTTGGTTGGGCATCATGGAAGATGTGTGTGTCCACTCTATTTTCGAGGGAGGGATACCATCATTAATTCCAAGATCACTGACTGCATTCAGGGACTCCACATCCTTTTTCACCTGTCAAAACCAGTTCTGATAAGTAATGATATTCATATCCTGTTGAAATGGTGTTGAATTAAGATGGTAGTTAACCGATATCCTGTCTTTTCCCACTTTTCAGGGTATTTAACAAATACAAAAAGTTCCATCTTATCATTGATCTTTTTGCCATGAACAAGTTTCTTTAGGAGGACCCATTCATGGTGGAGACTACCACCTCAGTCAAGAATGCTATCAACTCTTTCATCACTTTGGACTGGTTTACCATTCTAATGGAAGTTAATCTGTAAACCATAAGGACCGCTTTATATTTAGATTATCTCATGAGTTAGGCTCATACAGCTTGAAATCTCAAAGCAAGAAGGCACTTTTTGAGTGTGTTTTTTGAATGGTGAATTTTTATTTCAAAGCAAGATGAGAATGAAGTATCAGATTTTGAATTTTCAAAATATTTTGCTGTTGTGACTTAATACAGTTGATTGAAAATGAGAGAAAACATCTGGAGAGGCATTTGAATGTGCTTGTGGGTGACATGATGACAATGAAGAGGACTTGGAAGGTTTTGAACCGGAGGAAGTGTGAACTCCACGTGTTTTTGTTCTGGATGAAACTCTTAGAACCAAATGGGTTTATTTCAGTTTTCTTGAAGAGTTGGGCCCACTGGAGTGTTAGATGGCTCCAGAAAAGCTCTGGAATGCTTTCAAATATTTGATTTACATGATGTTTTTGAACACATTATTCATGTAATGAGGTAAATAAAAAATTGCTTGTGCATTTTACCTGTTGTGTTACCTGTTTGCAAATTTTATTGAATTAGTCGTACAATTTGACTTTAAAACTTTATTAAGATACCTAATCCAGCCAGATATCTTAAAATTGGCAAAGTTATGTTATTTCAAAATCCATAAGTCATTTTGCTTTAAAAGTCCAAAGTTACTTATTGTTTAGTGCTCAATGCCTGGATATTTACTTGGTAATGAAAGGGTTACGCACACATCCCACTTTTTCCTTCTTTAAAGAAATACTTATGGTTTTATCTGATTGTAACTTTTTCCAATATTGATCCCAGCTATTCAGTCTGAGTGAACTGAGCATTAGTTGCTGGAATAGCTGGAATAAATTTCTGAGGGATTAATATCCACTTCCAAAATCTGTAAATGCATGTATTGTAACTTCAAGAGCTCATAATTGCGTAAATAAATGACATCAGCTATAATGTACATGTGATATTACTACTATGACATCTGGCTTTGACTTCTCTGGAGGATGAGAAGATATTTTAAAAAATGTAACTTCATGAATGAATGCAGGGTAATTATTCCAATGACAATGTAGTCTTGAAATCTTATTGTTAGATCTAATTAAAAATAACTGCTGTTTCAGCTGATAGCTACTTGAGTATAATAACTATTATGAAAATCATTATTTTTTTAATTTCTATTTCTGCTTCAAACATGGCCTTATAAATGAAATCTCTTTTATGCTGAGTGGCCCAGAGTAGTCTAAAGTACTTGCTGGTATGGATCACTGCCATCTTGCCTCTGCGTGTGTTTGAGTCTCAGATTTGGCCAATGTGGGCATGTCAGAAAGCTTGCCAGTAGCTTCTCCTGGGCCAGTGGTTCTTTTCAGAGGTTTTCCCTTTAATACTGGCCGCCGCCTATCATGTGCTGAAAAATGGCAAAAAATAATTAATGCCACTGAATTCCCTTGGTTTTTTCATTGGAAAATTCCATTTGTTATGCAGACCAATGTATGTAAACATTTAATTTACTGGTGGCCTACTAATCAGCTTCATGTATTATTTGATAAAGTTGCAGTTGTATTGGGAAATTGACAGTGTTCAGAAGTATGATGAAAACGTGTAGTTTGACAGACGAAATATCTTTTACTAGGACAGGCTAACAGTTAATCCTAAATATAAAATTTTAGTGTTCTTACCCTCAGAAATGTTAAATGGCTATTAATCTGACTCCTCTTTTCTCTAATAATCTATCTTTTAAATTAAATTGGAAACTATGATTATATAGTTCTTGCGTAACTCTCCATTTGTTTGACTCCTCTATACCAATTTCGTTAACAAAAATCTTTAAATGCATAGAACTTAGTGTCTTAATTCCTTGATTTATAATTTCTAACCTGACTATGACCAGAGTGGCACTCTGACATTTTCTGTGCATTTTTCTGCTTAATGGAGTTTCCATACTAACATGTGTCTTCTTGCATACTCTGTGGGCAAGTCTATTTTCCTCAGACAACAGAGTGACATACTTCATCCTATTAAGTACATTACCATAAGGTTGAGAGTTTAGAGTTATATTCCTTTGCACACATGTACATAGAAATCACGAAATCACACTGCTTGTTAAATCCACTTGAAAGGCAGTCGTACATCCACCCTTTGACTGAAAATAGACTTGTCCAGGAATTGGAATTGAGTGGCAAGCAGGTTCATCTTTTACACTGAAAAGTTCAGTGTGGTATGAAACACACAGTTGCCAACAGTGTTAGGCCCTCACCCGCACCCCCACCCACAATCATAATCAGGTTTGAAATGATAAATCAAAAAATGAACTGACTAAATTATGTGCTTCTTTTGTCTCATGCTTTTCTATTTTTGAATCAATATGGGGGTACAAACGAGAAGGGTATATTCAGACTATAGTTATTGTGATTTTATCATTGCAGATAACCTTGTTTTGTTCAATTTATGTATAATAGTTTCCTCTAATGTTTGTTATAAATCTGCATTAGATTAAACCTTTTTTCTCACCTCTTTTAGGTGATTCAAGGCTGGGAAATGCCAGTGGCTGGGTATGTATAGTAATCCAAGCTGGAAATTAACCAATTCTGCAACTGCCTTTTATCATATCAACTAACCATGGTGTATGTATTTAGTGAAAAGTATATTGTTCCTATTTTAGTAGTTACTTAGAACATAAGTATCAGATACAGATATTATAAAAGATGGCTATTGTTGTCAAGCCTGCTTTCACTGTGTATGGTTATTACTTTGGTATCTATTTTATGTATCAGTGTGAAAAAATACTGATATACCATATACACTTATTTATAAGTCTTTGAAGTGTACAAGAATTTAATTTTTCTTTGAATCTTCTTTAAAATCTTCGCTAGCCAAGGTTCTGATATGTTAACACTCTCTACACTTTGTCAGATTGATCAGATATTTCGAAGCTTTGTCCTAGCAAAATCTATTGGATTTCATAGTTGCCTCCCTTAGTATGTAATGTCAACTAAACAATTGCATGTAATAGCAGTGCTCTGCACATAAGCTGAAAATGGTTGAGGCAGTTGACTTTAAAAGTATACTTTGTAAGTTTAACATCGAAAGTATGACTGCTTACCAGGCTATTATAAGTGTATTTGAGGGGAAATATCTTTTGTACAAACACAGACGGGCAGTGAAAAATTGCTTATTTATGAGTCCGTTCCAGTTGTGTCCTGCCCAAATTAAACATAACTAGATTGACTTGTGAGCACTGGACAGTTGGAAAGTTGAATAAGAAGGCAAAGACTCTCAGCTGGAGCTTATTAGGTGGAGCTTGGCAATTCATCAGTTATTTCATTAGCTTTCTGAAGTTTCCTAGTTAAGATAAGCCTCTGTTAATGTAGGAATGGAAAATGGGGGGGGTGGGGGGCAGTGGTTCCTGCCAGGTCCACCCTGAATGGTTAACTTAATAAGTACATGAATATTACACATACAGTATTTTAGAATAATTGTGCTGACTTTAATACATTTACTAGTGTCTAGTGTGTTAGATTCATCTATATTGGATTATATGAAATCAATTATTTATGTTGTAGCAATGAATGTAAATTGTAATTCATTGCTCTATCATTAATGACAAGTTCTTCATTTTGAATTTTAAAACAATTTTGTATTCACTCTTACTCTTTGCAAAAATAATGCAATGTTCTGCTATCAGATGAGAAATTAATATTTTGAGCATAATTTTGGGAAACATTTATTATGTAATCTTATTACATAATTTATTATGTAATCTTCTTGTCACCAGTTATTAAGTCACGAAGAAAAGATGTGATTCCATCTCAAATTTGTGTGGTCCCATTTCCAACTTTTGTGAGTCATTGACTCCATCAGGCAGAATTTAGATTGTTTCTGGGGTTCTGAAGTTCTTTATGCAAAATTGTCAGATTTTGTATGAATCATTGACCCTTTAGGAATATTAAGAAAAATAAGAAAGGGTCTTTTTTTTAAATTAAATATTACTTCGTTTAATATCTGAATCTTTTTTTGTTTATTCATAGGGTGGTCCTGCAAATACAGGCAGAAGCAGAAGGTAAGATAAAAATATGGTTTTACCACATCATTCTTGCCTTATATTCTTTTATTGCAATCTTCCATTTTTCTGAAACTCTTTTTATTGCAAGTGTTCTTTGAAGGGGACAAACATGCAAAACTGAAATTTGCACAAACTTTATATATAATTTCCTGTATGTATATGGTTCATTTTCTCAAATTTGTTCCCTTTCATTCTTACTCGTTACAAAGAAATTTATGAAAAACCGATCATCTCTCTCGATCCATCTTGGAAAGAACGGCGCACTTCCCTCCCCCTCACAAATAGCAGATGTGATGTCATTTGAGACACTGTACACACTGCATTGTTTATAATGACTTATGGAGGACTCGCTCTGGGAGAAGGATCATATATACTAATTCTGAGATGTCACCACATAGTTGTTAAAGCTTTATTAATTCTTTTTCTTCAACTTAATAACTTATTAAAAAAATTTGCATTTTTTCAACTTTTCCATTTGATCAACTCCACTTCTGTACTTAATAATGAAAAAGTATTTCTATCTGTCCCTTTTGCTTTGCTCTTCAAATCTTAGATAAATTTTAATTGGAAAAAATAGAGTGGGTGTAAGCATGATGCGACGTCTGCAGTTTTATATTTGAAAAAGCTCTAACCTAATAGCAAAAGTCATCCTAAGACAGCTTTATAGTTTGTTTTTTAATGGCACATACACACTTTTAGGCTATTTAGCGCCATACAATAGGTTATATATATACACGTTTAAAAATGGTAAGATGTCTAAGTGACTTTATGGCATGGACCTCTATGACCCAAAATCGACTGAATTGGAGCTGATCGTCAAGTAGCCAAAGGGTCATAGTATCATCTCTCTAACTGAACAATTTAATTTTGTTTTTCATTGAGATTTGCTTACAATTGTTGAATACTTGAACTCTATAAAAACCATCATTGATGCCTACACAAGAAATGTGGTCGCTACTGATTTCAACATCCTTTAGTTTATTTCTTGTTATTTTGTTAGTGTTCATTATTTTATTACTTCTCAATAAAACTAACTATTTAAAGTTGAACGAGAAGTTTAAAAAATATTTCACTTCTAAAAATCAGGTTTACGTTATTTTATTATATTTAACAACACAATGATCATGCATTATAACGGGATTTTGTTACCTTAAATGCATATTTGAACCGCTTGACATACTTGGGACAAAATGAGAAGATAATCTTTAACAACAAATTTAAATGTTGCATTCAAATCCTGGAAAAACTGGATAATATATCACATAGTCCGAATCAGCTTGGAAGTTTGAAGAATTGGCCAGATATCTGGGTTGAATCATTCAGCAATTTGTAGCGAATCAGCCTGGTCTGAATTTGAGAGTAATTACCACATTAATGAATAATGTTAGTATAAAATTTGTATCAATCAAGAAAGTATAAGCAACATTTGTTTAAATTTTTTATCATGGTGTTCTGGTATGTGTTATAAGAAATGATATGAGATTATATGAACGCACAGACTTCCAGATTTTGTCCTCTTAATAATAACTGAAAATTAAGTCTCATTTTTTAATTAACATTTCTTTTCTAGGGCATGCAATCTACATCATAAAATTATCCTTGAATTGAATTAGCAATGTAATGTGTATCTGAATGGATTTGATTATTATAAAAGCATTAGTATATTATCTGTTATTATTGTAATGCTACATTCTCAGGGATGCATGTCACCTTGTTAAAGTTCAAAATTTCAGCCTCCCATTGGATAGAATGTTATTCAGAGATAAAGAACCCAGAATCAGCCTAACTACGATGTTTTAAGTTCATGCAGAATTCTCATGTAATGAGGTAAATAAAATTGGACAGTGTGAACATATGGACATCACTCTGAAAACAATTGTACTGCATTGTCAGTATAATTTTGAATATCTAATTGTACTGTTTGAACTTTTCGCCTTAGATTTTATATATATATATATATATATATATATATATACAGTTGCTACTAGATTTAGCAGTACTTGAACAGCAACTAACTTAATCTTTGCAATAAATTTGTTTAACTGTTTCTCCGAACTACTCACTTTGGCAGTACTTGAATAGTACTAACTTGGAGTGTTGTCATTAATAAATTACTACACTGCTTCAGGTAAGTATTTTCTTAAGCAGTACAATCACAATAATATCAAATTATAATTGTACTGCTCCTGCAAGTAAAATACACTACCTTGATTTCAACTGAATGTGGGATCTTTATTTTAAGTAACACCATATGTCACCAATTTGGCAGCAAAAAATGTCAACATCAAATGCTGCATAGTATTTTCTCTTTCAGATAGATTCAGCAGAAAATATTATTATTTACAGCAAGTCTATTGTCATGGACACTCCTTGATCCCAGGAGAATGTGATTCATCTCTGACTTCTTAAAGGAGACTAGAAATGAAATTTTTTATTTTATAAATGTAATTCTTTACAAATTCTAATTCAAATATGTTTATAAAAAAAATATAAAGTGTGGATATTGATTATATTGCAAAGAAGATACCATGATTCCGTAAATTGGCGAGTATTGCCGAGTTTTAATGAGACAAAAGATCACGTGGTCTCGTGACGTCATACTAGCCAGTCCTCGTATACAAACAGAAAAATGGCAAGCGAGACAGACAGGAGGAGACCAGATTTGTGTTGCACATTCAAACATTGGATCTGCTAACGAGATGTGCACAGAACTATATATGTTGAAGTATGTTTTAACAATGTTTTTAAGACATATCAGCAGAAAAGTACAGCAGTAAGAAGGTGCTAATATTTCATATTTTGGAATTTAAGAAAACAAAACAATGTAATTTTAAAACAAATACTGATGAGATGTGTGCCATGCAAAAATGTGAAAATATTAAGTGATGGTGTCCAATGCAAACAAAATTTTTGTTGCCACAATGCAATACTGTAGTATCATCAATATTCGTGGGGGATCAATTTTCGTGGTTTTCGTGGTTGCCACAAACCACGAATTTAAATCCCCAACGAAAAATGAGCCACATAGGTTGATGATTCCCCCCCCCCCCCACAATTCCCGACTCTTGGCAACACCATTATCGATGGAATATCTGGCTATCTTTGCCCGTAATTCCTCGCTATAACAGTTATACTCTCCTCTCTTTCTTTTCCGGGACACAGACTGAAGCAGTGGTTCTACTGCGTCATTAGTTGCCTGGTAAGCGAGAGCCTGCGCCGGGTTCTCAGCTTCTGATGGGTTAGGAAGTCCAGGAACCGAGGGTGATTTATGTTGAATTTGACCACTCTTAAGCCACTGTGTTAACGCCATGATAGTCATAAAGTACTGATATTGCAACTTTATGGACAGTGGTTTAAGTAAGAGATCATTCCAATGTACTTTACTAACTGATTGGTCTGGTTTTGTTGGCGGCGTCGGCTTCCTTTGATCTTGAACACTCAAACGAAAACATGGCGAAACTGATTAATCCTGATGGGTGTTTGATATGTGCTCACATAGGTGGAAGTATTGTTTTAGTGTTGTTGGCTGAGTCTGCTTTGACAGATGTTAATCACTTGGTCAAAAACACTTTGTAAGTATTGAACTTGCCGGGTCTTAGATATGTACTCATACAGGTGGTAGTATTGTTTTAAACATTAATGTGACCGCCGTTTGCGTCAGCATCGTTTTATTCTTTTGTATTCTTTGTTTGGGGTACTTGTAGAGGTTAAACCATGAAATTAACTACCTTATAATATGCAAAATTTGACAGGCAAAACCACGAATTTACGTCCCCACGAAAATGCCATTTTTACAAAACCACGAAAATTGAGCCCAACGAAAATAAATGATACTACAGTAAATTAATTTAAGAAAGATGAGGTTCAATCGTACTATATGTAAATATCATATTCATTACCTACCCATAACACACACACACACATATAAACACACACAAACACATGGACTGATATATTTAAAATATACATCTATTAGAGATAATACTGAATTATGGGCTAAGAGACTTGTCCGGGAACAGACTTGTGTGTGAAACAATATCCATTACCACCCGGGCAGGTGTAAAAGGTCATTGAGAACAGTTTTCATCGGAAGTAATTTTTCACACACACACACACACAACAACACCCCACAAATAAATCTGCGAGAAGGAAATCATACGTAATTAATTTAAACATTAAGAAGCTTCCTTTCTATGATTCAGTTAGTGTATTTTGCATGCAGGCTATAGTTAACGTATTGACAAATCTGTAAGTATATACATGCCTCGTTAAAATAGATTATGTATTGTACTGGTCAGTGTTGAAAGAAATGTTTTAAGCACAGGCCCCAGGCTGATGACTTAAATAAACTTACTAGCCCTGACTGAAATTCCACAAACCCGAACAGTTCATATCTGTTAACTTTCAAGCCGGGAGAAGAAAGAAAGAGAAAGAAAAGAAAAACCATAGATAAATTTTTATCAAGTGTTCAATCCACAGATGCCATATTCTATTTTATCCCTTGTGAATATTGTAGTGAAGAAATAATTAATATCACACGACAGTTTTTGTCTTCAGTAAATAGATTAAGATTAAACATTATTCACATAAATTTCAGATTGTTTAGCTACTACAGAAGTACTTTTTGTAAAAAAAAATTGTCACCAATAAGTTTAAAACCCATCAATGATCACAATGAAGGCTACATAATTTTCTCTGCAAACAAAATCTCTATTTCCGCCAAAGAAACTCTGCCAGTTAACACCTGACATTCCTCTACCATATATGTAAAGTTTCATTACCATGATTAAATTAAAAGAAGGAATGAAATATATGACGCAGTAGATGTGCCCCTAAAAAACTAATTCAAAATGAATATTTTATTCAGTAAACAGTGTTACATATCTTAACACTTAAACCAAAGGAAATATGGTGGGATATAAAATGTGGGAAAACAATGGCCACATACATGTACAGTAAAGTTTGACTGCAGATTTAAACTCTTAAAATGAAGTCGTCGGCTTCAAAGTTACAACAAAATTGGGCATCGTTTATTTGCCAATGAATTTCTGGTGTTTACATACACACTCTGTAGCACATGGTTTCTTTGAATTATGTCAGAAGGCCAGTCCTTTTCACAAGATAAGTGCAGTGATAAGGAATAATTGTTAATTTGTTAAACTGCCATTATATCAATAGTCGCCTCCCCCCAATTTCTATTGTCAGCCAGTTAATGTGAAACTTTGATTTTATATCGGATCTCTTTTCTTTAAATCGCTACTATTGAAACTGCCCAAGGGACAGATTTATATCAGTTGCAATCATTACAGATTACCGTTTATACCTTTTATGTGTAATAGGCATATACTAAAAGGTTGTTTTTTTAATTAATTTTTTAATTTCTTTAAGATTACTTAAAATTGTGTTTCTCGCAACACGACCGTGTCAAGGGTTAAGAATCTTAATATTTTTTTTAAACAAAGCTTCCATTTGATTAAATTCAGATCTCAATTTCACATAGAACAGTGGTGACTTTATTTAGATTGTGATCGTGAAAAAAAAACATTTACTCATTTCATCAGCTTGATTAGGTGTCGGGCTGTCATATTTTTATTAGCACTTGCTCGGCCTTCTGCCTATTTTCGTAACTCGTACGTTTGACACGTCTTTACCAGGATTTAAAATATACAATGGTATGTCTGGAACAGTTTCAACTTTTAGTCTATGCTTAGCATTCGCGTATCCCAGAGCTTCTATTTTTCAGGATCCCTCTGGTAACATTCCTTTGAGAAATGTAATGAGCACAGAGCTGTATGGTGTTGCATTGAAATCGACTCGCTTGTAATAATGTATCCATATTTTCTTTATGCCTTTATCATTTGGAAAAGAGGAAAAAAATGTTGTCTTAATGTGTTATTTACACCCGTACGCAATACAAAATTGCCAGTCGGGATGCTGGAGTCGCTACTATGATGTCACATTACGAGAGTAACCGAATAGGTGCGGAAATTTTGCATACGAGGTCATGGAAATTCAGCTCTTTGAACATATGCCAATATTTAAATACTGGGATTGCGGTTGCATATAATACTTCAGAATAAGGTTTTCTTCATTAGTGTTGTTATTATTATTCTATATTTCCATTGGTTTCTGGTCTCCTTTAAGGTCTCAGAAGAACACTCCTATATTTAAGAAGAGCACGAGATCCTTCTCAGACCCCTAAGGGGTTCAAAAGAAGACCTGTTCTTTAGAGAAAATCTCTCCTAGATTGCAGGAGGTTATGGGATCTTTTTCTTTGGAGAGCGAGAAGACCGTAGATCCTTGACATTTGATCCAAATAGGTCTCTGCCAGTTTGGGCACCCTGAAAGCGGAGAGCAGCAATTTTGTTATTCAAGTTCTGAGGAGAGCTGTTTCCTTACATCTGAGTCACCTGACTGGTCACTGATCAGTGGAGTCTTGTTAGTGCAATTCTGTTGGAATGATGAAACCAGTGTGTGTGTCCAGTTAGGGACAGGGATCAGATAAACACCCCCACCCATTTTCCATATTTTCATTTTTAATTCATGCTTGATGTGTGCACATGCATTCCAAACCTTTTTGGCAAAACACTTCACTGTGGATGCACATGCCTTGGCCTCCGATGTTATAGGTCATGGATTTAACATCCTTTATTTTTTGGATACGACAAAAGGAGGGGGACTGTCCTCTGCCCTTAGTCAGTCAAAGAGGGATCAGAAGAATAAACGGCTTGCAGATAGTGACACTCCCTCCACTCCTATAAGCTGTTGAGTGGCAATGATATACACACAGAATAGATGAGAAATATTCCCTATCCTCTTAAAAAGCCAGCTGGGGCAGCTCCATTGGCCAAAATGAGTACTTTTGGGAAAGTTATTCCTACTACAGTGTCCTACCCTGATCAAAAAGACTCAAGGTTGATAGACCCTTCCCCTAAGCCCCAACACCAGAGCAGGATGCTGCCTTGGACACTAAAATAGTCGTATTAAACTTCATTAAAAATCTCCTTAGGGCTGCTCTCATGACTGCAGAGATGTTCTTCAGAGGTTTCATTCCCTTTGTGGTGTCTTGGGAACTGTGGGATGAACAAAACTGACTCTTCGTATCTGCTCCTAGCCAGTTCAATTCATCCAGGAAATAATGTTAATCCTAATCATCCCATCTTCATTCCATGGAGTAGCCCCAATCTAAGCCTCCTGCTTACCACTCTTCAGATAGAAGACACTATCAGGAAGTTAATGGGAGGAAGTCTGTAGGTTCTGCACACTTTCTAAGCTAGGAGGTGGAGCCCCATTAGACCGGAACCCTCTCTTGCCATGAATTCCTTTTCTTGGGATTCCTGTGGGTGCTTCAGGGTTTGTACGGTCTTTGAAGGTCTTTGAGAGTTTGGGAAAAATGAGGTAGCATTTTCAAGGCCTTGAAAGTTTGGGAAAATCGATCATATTTTCCTGAGGTCTTTAAAAGTCTTTGAAAATTGAAATAAACCCCCCAAAAATTAATTTATTTCCAGAATCACAGATAAAATTATGCGAGGTTGTTAGATTCAGATGTAATCTAGTTATCCTGGTTTCTTTCTTTTGATGACCCGTTCAGTTTATTGCCGCCGCATTAACAAAAGAGGCTTTGTTTTGTTTGACCATCCAAAGTATGCCTCGGCGGCGACTAAAATCACACATGCACTCTTCGTCAAAGCAAGACGGTGCCGCTACACACTTCATCAAAGGAAGTCACCAATAAAATTTCCCAAGGTCGTTAGCTTCGGATATAGCTGGTTTCCCTGGCTTCTTTCGTTTGATGGACGAGTCCATCAGTTTTAGCCAATCAAAATGTTAATTACACTAATTCTACGTAGAAAGTTCGCGAAAGTTACACGCTCGAGAATTGAAAATTTGTTCATTCGATTTACATCTTTTTCAAGTTCAGTGTTTTAAAATGCCAGGTCTTTGGTCTTTCAACGATATCTGGCTTGAACAAGAGAAATACAGGGAATGGCTGCAAAAGGATAAATTATGTAAACGAAAGACGTTTTGTACATTGTGTAAAAAGACGAGCAACTTGGCTTCAATTAGAGGAGTCCATGCAAATTAGTAACTACATACTGTTCATTTAGTGGAACGAAGATGCAGAAGTATAAGCTATTGGTAATTTTGTACACAACAATGTTAACTTGTTACTCTTGGGTATAAAATAAGATATTGTTTAATGTGATGATTTGGGAGATGTGGCAAAAGAGGGCCAGTTTAAATTTACTTATACCGTCGGTTTATTTAACACGTTTGAGGAAGAGAAAATATCATTTTCGAAAATTTGGTTCTACATAATAATGTTCCTTGGTTTAATATAAAAACATACATTGTAATAAATTCAGTTCACGGATATACAGTTTCAAAGTGCGCATGCTTACACTATAGTAGAGTTAAGTAAGAGTAGTTGTTCTTGAATTGTGAGTATATAAAAAACGTGTGCTGTGAAGCTTCAACTGTAAGAAGTCAAGTCATTTGATTAGGTAAATAAATAAAAGAATTAAAAAAACGTATTTCCAGTTGACAGAATATCCCCGTTTCTCATTGCCGACCCACGACTTTTTCCCCAATGGTATTAAAAAAAATAAATTAAAATTGCATTGCCAAAATTGATTTGTGTAACTATAGTCTGACTATACATCCCCGTTTGTTTGTACCCCTATCGATTTCAATAACGAAAATAATTAAATGATAAAAAGTGCACAGAACTAAGACAACTGAATCATTGATTTATAATTTCTAACCTGAATGTGACTAGAATGGAACTAATACTGCCATCTCCTGCACATTTCATGATTAACGGACTTTCCAAAGAAACAAACGGGTTGGTATAGTTAGACTATAATTCAATTGAGTCCGTTTTGCCCAGTACTTTGAAGTGCTTAAAATATTACTAGATTTATAGATAATGTTTATTTTTTTTTTAAAAATGGAGAAAAAACACCACGCCCAACCTTGATGAAGTGTTTTATTCAGACCTTTCCAAAAGAAAGGAATATGTCGAACTTTGGTGTAGTCTCCAGAAAATGTTGTCACACGGGCAGGCAACAGTGGGGAGAGGATTTTCTGTCAACAAACAGGTATCTGTTGAGAACCTCAGCAGAGAAAGCCTCAGAGCTCAAGGGCTAATCATTGACACAATGAGAAAAGCAGGTGGACCTTTGGAAATCATCATTAGCAATGAAATGATGACACATGGCTCCTTTGCAAGACATAAGTACCATGCTTATCTGGATAAGAAGAAAGCAGAGAAGGGTTAGAAAAACCAAAAAGGAAAGAAACGGGAGTTGGACTTGGATGAAGTGGAAGCCAGAAAACTGCCTCTTGAAGCTAACATTGCCAGCATACATGCTTCCTCTGTACAGAAAGCAGAAAAGGCAGAGTTAAAAGGACCCATTGTGTATGTCACAGAGTCAAATGCTCTTAGGAGAAAAGCAGAGGAAGAGATGACAGTGGTAGCATCTCTTTCCAAAATGATTGAAGAGAAAAGAAAGCAAATATAATAATGCATTTAAAGCAATGATGATGCCTGTTAAGAGAATAATTTATTTTGTATTAACTCTGACACGTATGTTACATATTTCTGAAAGAACAACGAATGTTAACCTATCTTCCAGATAATCATAATACAATTTTAGGAAATTAATTATAGTTTGACTTTAATCAGTAATCAGTATAGTAGTATTTGGCATTCATTTTTCTCATATAACCTGTATACACAATATTAGCAAAAATAGGTCTTGGAAATCTCTGTTTGTGGTCTTTGAAAGTTTGGGAAAAGTCTTTGAATTTATCATCCATAGTTTAGTATGAACCCTGTGCTTGGATACCTTTGTTATGGAGCTTTGGTGAAGCATATCAGAAGGTTTGTGGGGCTTCAATAATACAGGAAGGTCATCAGATACTGTTGGTCTGTCAATCCATATATTAAATCAGATTTGGTATTAATGATGCTATTGGGCAACATCAAAAAGAGAAGGAAAGGTAAGAGCCTATCTGTCCCTCATTAAGAAACTCTTCATTCACAAGAATTAACCCCATGAAGTTCAATCTATTTCTACTTCATGGTCCTATTTTAATCATTCATTTTTTGGAAGATGTTATGACGTGTTTGGCAGATGCAGCTACTTTTTCCTCCAGTTACCTTTGGTCTTTGGGACATTGGAGTGAAGGAATATTTTCTTGGACCCATTAGTTTTACACCAAGTGGCTCAGCCTGCTACCTACTTAAAGTAGTTAATATTCCTACTGATCATTTTTATTCCCGATTTTCTGACCTCCCTCCAAAATGGCAAATTCAGAAAGGCAATAGTGACATATTGGAATACTACTATTAAAAGGAGGAGGGGTATAACTGATTTTAGTAATGTAATACTTGTCACTATTGCACAATTTCATCCTACAACCTTTCACTAATGGATCAATTCTAGTTGTTTTTGTCAAATTCAGAGAGGAGGGGTATAGTGCATGAGTCTATGCCATGGTAGTGAGACCAGTTCTAGTTTTTTCTGTTCTAAATTTCTAGAACAGTATATCTAATGGAAGGTTGTAATTATGAGCTTGGATGAGGGAACTTGCATTCTTGAGAAGATAGCAGGGCAATATTGAAAGGCAACTAGTTTTACCCTTACAAAATACTATCTTTTTAAGTTTTATAAAAGTTTTATAAAGTTTTATAACATGTGAAACTTTATCATATTTTACCAATAGCCCTGATGGTGAGGCAGGAGCAACACTTGCATACTTGAGGCAGCAGCTGACGGTAATGGAGAAGAAGCTGTGAGTTTCTTTTTTCATTTTGTTAATAAAAACGAAATTACCTATATGCTGGTTACATTTCAAATCTTGCTTGTTCTATCACATCTTAATTCAATATTAACCGCTCCGGTGGCCTAGTGGTTAGAGCGTCCGCCCCGGAAGCGGGAGGTCGTCAGTTCGATCCCCGGCCGAGTCATACCAAAGACTTACAAAAATGGTACTAACAGCTGCCTCGCTTGACGCTCAGCATTAAGAGGTTAGTGTTAGGACTGGTCGGCCTGGTGTCAGGATAATGTGACTGGGTGAGACATCATGCTACATGTCTGCGGCATGATGTCTCAGTGCTAGACATCACTATAAACTGCCTCAATGCAGACATCGTAGCGATATGACTGAAAAATTGTTAAAGCTACGTTAAAAATCCTAATCAAACAAACAAACAAAATTCAGTATTAGATAAACTTTTTTCTAGAAATGGCTTTTGCATATTGATGTCTGTTTTTCAAGTACAGACGTTTTAAATTTGTATGGTTATTTTCTTATTAACTTTTTATGTTGTTACAAAATAATTGTAAAATTAATGCTTGTATATGTTGTCACTCCTTTTCATATTTGTGGGTATTTTTTAATGGTAATGCTGTTTTTAAATTTTTTTTTTGTAATATACCTGTATATATTTCATGACAACATACATTCTGTCAGATACAAAATCACATTTATGTTAGGAAAATTATCTCTACTACCTCTCAAATTCAGCTGTTTATCTGTCATGTAAACAAAGAAACCCTTACTGATTAACTCTTAACACAGGTGGACACCATCGACAGGATGTTGACTAGTTTAAGCTTTTACTCTTTAGGATGTTGATTGTACCACTTAACCTTTCAGACTTCAGGGATATTGTTTTGACTCATCCACCCATTTTTTAAAAGGGATCTGTCATGTATTTTGTCAAGGCTCAATTCAGATTAGTTTGAGACTTTAGTCAGATCCTTTCTAAAGCTGCTATCATATCATGTTAGCTTTGGCATGCAGTGTGAGTTGTCTGCCTTTAAAATGAACCCAAACTGTGGTTCAGACCAGATGCTTCAGATGTCTTAATGATACAACCAGGCATTTGTAGGCTAGAATTGGTTGCCATACGGACAGTGACATCCACACCTTCTTGACTGATACGTTAAGAAAGAGAGCAAGGCGAAATCTAGTCTGCTCTTAAGCACTACTTGACCATGCTAAATTGGCATAATAATATTCTCGCGGATTTGGTGCTTTTGATAAATTCACATGAATTTTGTCTTCATAAGGTAAAGTATTATTTTTCTTTTATCTATATATTGTTGACACGGGTTATCAATCATTTGTGCTGTCCTTGATTGAGGAGAGTAGTTTGTCCTTCATAATGGGCATCATCCATTCTTCCTTCTAAGGGGACCACTCTGATGGCCTATGTTATTAGAGCAGCTGCCTTGATGCAGGAGCTAGAAGGTTTGAATCACAGCAAAGTAATACCAAAGACTTACAAAAATGGTAGTAGCATCAGCCTCGCTTGGCACTCAGCATTAAGAGGTTAGTGTTAGGAATTGGCAGCCTGGTGTCATGATGTGAAGACTGGGTGGGTCATGATGCTTCATGTCTACAGCATGATGCCCCAGTACTAGACATCACTATAAACAGTCTCACTGCAGACATCATAGCAATATGAATGAAGAATTCAAATCAGACAGACTCGCACTCCAAAAGATGCCTGTTGTAGAGATTGGGTCTTCATGCTTCTATTGCCAACTTTCATTATGTTAGTGATTGGAATGTATATGTTATGTTTAGCAGAGAATAACCCAACTACTATTAAACCTTTTTACCTTTGATTTAAACATGAACAATCTCTTTTTGATGTATTGCTTCACTTAAACTGATAAGCATATGGTTGATTCGGGAGCCACCTAGCAATTGTAAGGTGAGGTAATGGGTAAGAGTTTCTTCCTTTGGTATCTAGAGAGGAAATGTACATTTTTTAGTTTCATTGATTGCTGGATTTTCAAGGTAACACTTTATTTCCCTAACATCAATGTGAATGGCTAAGTATTAACAAAGAAACAACTGACAAAAATATATTTTCCATGAAAAATAATTTTCCATTCAATTTTTCTGTGTAGGATGCATTCCCCCCAACCTATTGCCCCATCCATTCCTATGTCCAGTTCAGGAAGAAGTTATGGCAGTGGAGGATATACAGGTGAGATATCAAGAATGTCCTAAGGTTTTAATGCAGGAGGGTATGTAAAGATATGAGATGAGTGATACTGGTCTACTTTTCTAGAATTGACTACCATTAAAGTAGCCAGAATTCAAAGTTTTTTTCCCCCCAGCTGTACGCATGTACAATTTCCAGTTAACAAAGCCGACACTGTTTACTAGTCAAATGATTTCCTCTAAAGAAGAAACATACGTCGGCTATTGTTAGAGCAACGATTGTATACAGAATTATTCGAAGAAAACCACAAAGACCACATCTTGTTTATTTTGGCATAACACTTAAAAAAAAAAAAATCATGTGCGAATAAATATACGAAATTTCGGGAGCCACGGCGTGGCCGCGTTATATCCGAATTCGGGTTATGGCGGGGTGCGTTATAGCGGGGTTCCACTGTAATTAACTTAGGCATGCAAGGCAAATCATAGAGTCTGTGCTGCTAGCCCAGGTGGATCTATCAGACAAGATGTATTTGACATAAAACCATTTCTGTCTCTGAGAGCAAAACAGTCATAAACTAAACAACAAAATAAGGTACACAATGAATGTTTGCAATTGGTAAAAAGTGCATGTTGTTTTCAGAATCTCAACAAAATTGAAAAGAGAGTGGTTTATATAGAAAAATATTGAGCTAATTTTTAAAGATTTTACCAATTGTTTCCCCCCCACAGCTTTATCACCAGCTGGTCCTGTTTCCGGTTCAGGAAGAAGCTATGGCAGTGGAGGACATACAGGTGAGACATTATGAAAGTCAGAAAGTTTTGAAGCTGGAGAGTATGTGAATCAAACAGACAGGTTGTATAGAATTGGCAGCAATAAAAGTAACCAAAGGTTATGTCGGCATTGAAAAATCTCCAGTTTCCAGCTTATAATTACCCTTATTGAACACATTGTATTCATCTACACAAAATATAAACTGTAGCTGCTTTTGTAGCTCTCTCTGTGAAAAATAATGAAATAATTAACTTGAGGTGGGAAAAGCAAAGTGTGGAGTACATGCTACCAGTCCAGGGTGGAGCCATCAGGCAAGTTGTGTTCAACCTAAACCCTTTGCTACCATAGAGAGTGTAATAGAACAAAGACACGAGAATAATCATCAAAACACAATGCATATTTACAATCGTAGGATGTAATCTGGTTTTAAAAATCTCAATGAATTTTAGTGTAATCTGCATCACATAAATACTGGATAATCTGGCTGCATTTTTGCAATTATTGTTAAGGGCTTCAAAGTACTATAAACAACTTTACATTATTTTGGAAGAGATTGCAGCTTTAAACTTGATTTGACGTTGATTGTACAGCATATTGGTGGAGGGGATGGCTAACACAATGTTAAATGGACAGGAAACCATTAAAACTAAAAAAAATTGCTAAGCTTGGATAGATGCCCACAAATCAATTTATGTGCTAGAAGTGGGGAATTAACCCAGTACTGTAGAGGTTGAACACAAGCATAATACCACTGTTTTGTATTTAGTGTTGTTTGAGTATGTGTGTTATATGGAATAAATGAAATCAGTTTAGGTCCTTTTGCCCTCTGCAGGTGCTGGGAAGGTATAGTAAGCCCAGTACACTCTCATGCATGTTTTAAGAGGCAAATAATGAAGTTAGTCTGTTTTCTATGAGATATATGTCCTGATTATGATTCTACTGGCCTCTCGAACTTTGTAAAAGAGTGTGGTTTATGTGTTCAAAAAATTACTTTATATTTTAAAGATTTTACCCTTTTTTATCCCCAGCCCTACTGGCTTTACCCTCAGCTGGTCTTGTTTCCACTTCAGGAAGAAGCTATGGCAGCGGCTATGGCACTGGAGGGCTTGCAGGTGAGAAATCAAGAATGGGTTATTGGGGTTAGAATCAACTCCCATTAATATAGCCACAGTTCAAGGGCAAAGTTTGCAGTAGAAAAGCACCAGCTTCTGGCTTGTAATTATCCTCTGGATATGTTGAGTTGAAGCTACATTCACTTACAAAAAATGAAAATGGAGATAATTTTGGAAATGATTTTGTGGCTTTCTCAATAAAAGATGAAATAATTACTCAAGATGGGCAAAGTGTAGAGCACCTGCTGCTTGTCCAGATGGACCTATCAGAAAAGTCAAGTTTGATTTTACCTTGAAGAGCGTAATAGACCAAATATAAACCAGAATAATCATCTGGGCACAATACATGACTACAATCTGTAGAAAGCGAGTCTTGTTTTCAAAATCTGAAAAAATGAGTTATTGAATAGAAAATTACATGAAAAAATGCAATGAAAGTTTTTAATTGCACAGATTGTTTGCAAGATAAAAATTGAAATAATTTTAATGAATTCTTTCACAAGAGCTGTTTTAATTTAAATATAACTGTCTCAAGATTTTTCTGAGGATTTACTTTTGTAAATATTTATTGAGAATGCATTAATAATCAAATTTATTCAGTATTTGATTTTTTTTTACAATTAAAATGACCTTGAAATGTATGTACACAGGTAGGTGCATACAAGATCTTCATACAAATGGACAGTTATAATGAATGTAATTGAAGTTGGAAATGTAAAGGAATCTCAGACTATATGAATTTACACATGAATGAGAATAACAAACAGGATAAGAAAAGAGCATAACATTTGAAGTGGACATTATTAATTTACTGAAACCTGAAAGTTTAAATAAAAGATACAAATTATGACAATGAACAGAGATTACTATGTAAAGGAGTATTTTATTTAGTTTTTGTTTGATGTTAGAGGCATCAAAGTGATTAGAAACTAAAGTCTTTGTTCACTTTGACTACTAAATCTGGTTAATATTTTGAAAGATTTTACTTTCTTTTTCTTTTTCCCAGTCATACCTCCAGCTGGTCCTGTTTCCAGTTCAGGTAGGAGCTACAGCAGTGGAGGACTTCCAGGTGAGACAAAAGAATATTGTACAATTTTGAAGCAGGATGGTATGTGAAGAAAGACTTTTTTGAGGTCCACTTTTTTTAAAAACAATTGTCTTCCATTAAAGTAACCAGGGTTCAAAGCTAGACTAGTAGTGGAAAATCTCCAGGTTCCAACTTGTAATTATATTTTCGGACACGTAGAGTCAGAAGGAGGATATCTTGTGACTTTAAGTAAAATAAAATATGGAGATGATAATTAACTCTAGGTGGACAAAGCAAAGTAGAGTGCACATATTGTCAGCCAGTGTTGCATAGACTTGCAGTATAGCACAATGGAATCTTGAAAATCTTTGTTTTCTCTACTTGTGAAGGAATGTTCATCACGGCACACAATTTTCTTGAGACACTTCTTAGATTACTAGTTGGCCATAAATGAAAATGGTAGTGATCTGATATTCATTAAGCTGTCACATCAGCCATCTTGAAAACCGTAATCAGCTTCATCTCTTTAGTGGAGATTTTTATTGATGTAGGTTTTCACAGGAAGATTTCTTTCAATGACTCGTTGGTCCTAAATGAAAATGGTGCTTATCTGTTATCTGATATAGGTATCACAGTGACCATCTTGAAAATATTGTTATTGCTACCCCTTCTGAATGAAAGGTAATAATGTCATGGGGTTTTCATCAGAAGACTGGGAATGTCTGCTTGGTCTTACATGAAAAGGGTGCTACTTGCTCATCCAACATGGACACCACAGTGGCCACCTTGAGAATGTCACTACCTCTTCTGATTGGATTGTTACTGAATTGCTTCTTAACAAAGTTTATTTGGTTCTAAATGAAAAGAGTTCCACTCAAGTCATCCAATATGGACACCACAGTGGCCACCTTGAGAATGTCACTACCTCTACTGATTGGATTGTTACTGAATTGCTTCTTAACAAAGTTTATTTGGTTCTAAATGAAAAGAGTGCCACTTGGTCATCCAGTATGCCTGCTACAGTGGCCTTCATGAAAATGTATTACTATTTTTCCTGAAGAAGTGGTCATTTAAGCATGGTATTTTCAAGGAAAGACTACTTATAATGTCTGGTTTGTCATAAATGATAATGGTGTCAGGGTCACTTCTAATATGGCCCTACAATGGCCAGCTTGATAATTTTTCTTTCACTACATCTACTAGGTGGCTAGACATAACATTTTGATTGCACCAGAAGTTCTTATGTCCTAATTGGAAATTGTACCAATTTGATAATGGTCACCATGGCAGCCATTTTGAAAATCTTGCTATTGTGGGAAAGTTGCTTGAAAATGGATTTTCAGCAATAAGACTTTTAGCAATGTCATCTTGACCCTAAATGGTATTTTGAAAATCTTGCTTTTTCTTAATAATATCGTGTGCTGAAAAATGGTGTTAAGTCCCATAACAACAACAACAACAGCCAACCACCACATTATTTAATACATACATTAGTATGCACAGCTATCTTAATTATATTCATCAAAGTAACTATTCCTGATTGTTGCGTAGACTATCAGGTGTCAAGGAACAAAACATCATCTCCCTCATACAGTGGAGTTTTCTTTGGTATAAGAAACCATTTATGCCCTTGTGGAACAAGACTTGTTCTTAAATACAAGATCAATAAACATATAATAAACTTACTTTCCTTTTACAAACTAATGGTTGATAAATTTCAATTCACCTTAATATCTTGGCACACAGCTGTCCAGAAAGTGCAAGGTAGTCTTTAAGCAGTGGTCTCTCCAAAGTCAATGGCAGTCTCTTAAAGGACTTAGTCACGAAAAAAAAAAACCACAAGAAGCACCCATTTTATTAATACCAGTGCATACATATGTAGCAGTAAATACTAATGCATACATATGTACCAGTAAATACCAGTGTATACATATGTACCAGTAAATACCAGTGCATACATATGTACCAGTAAATACCAGTGCATACATATGTACCAGTAAATATCAGTGCATACATATGTACCAGTAAATACCAGTGCATACATATGTACCAGTAAATACCAGTGCATACATATGTACCAGTAAATACCAGTGCATACATATGTACCAGTAAATGGCACCAGTGCAAACATATGTACCAGTAAATACCAGTGCATACATATGTACCAGTAAATACCAGTGCATATATATGTACCAGTAAATACCAGTGTATACATATGTACCAGTAAATACCAATGCATACATATGTACCAGTAAATACCAGTGTATACATATGTACCAGTAAATACCAGTGTATACATATGTACCAGTAAATACCAGTGTATACATATGTACCAGTAAATACCAGTGCATACATATGTACCAGTAAATACAATGCATACATATGTACCAGTAAATACCAGTGTATACATATGTACCAGTAAATACCAGTGTATACATATGTACCAGTAAATACCAGTGTATACATATGTACCAGTAAATACCAGTGTATACATATGTACCAGTAAATGGCACCAGTGCAAACATATGTACCAGTAAATACCAGTGCATACATATGTACCAGTAAATACCAGTGTATACATATGTACCAGTAAATACCAGTGTATACATATGTACCAGTAAATGGCACCAGTGCATACATATGTACCAGTAAATACCAGTGCATACATATGTACCAGTAAATAGCACCAGTGCAAACATATGTACCAGTAAATACCAGTGTATACATATGTACCAGTAAATACCAGTGTATACATATGTACCAGTAAATACCAATGCATACATATGTACCAGTAAATACCAGTGTATACATATGTACCAGTAAATACCAGTGCATACATATGTACCAGTAAATACCAGTGTATACATATGTACCAGTAAATACCAATGCATACATATGTACCAGTAAATACCAGTGTATACATATGTACCAGTAAATACCAGTGTATACATATGTACCAGTAAATACCAGTGTATACATATGTACCAGTAAATACCAGTGCATACATATGTACCAGTAAATACCAGTGCAAACATATGTACCAGTAAATGCCAGTGCATACATATGTACCAGTAAATACCAGTGCATACATATGTACCAGTAAATATCAGTGCATACATATTTACCAGTAAATACCAGTGTATACATATGTACCAGTAAATACCAGTGTATACATATGTACCAGTAAATACCAGTGCGTACATATGTACCAATGGAATGAGTGGACAGTGAGGAAAGTGGTGTGCTTTCTTGTGTTATCAATATATTCAATAAAAAGCAGAGCTGATTTTATGTTATTACTATCACTTTACCATTATATGATACAATTTGGTATTTAAATAATATATCAAGTTAAGTGAATTGTGGTTGTAGGACACAATGTACTAATTCAGTTCCCATAGTAAACCTATGCAAACATCATGACATTAAAAATTCAGTAACTTCAAATTTCTGAGTGCTGCTGATCAAATCTGTATCAGTATAGATGAAATCTGGATGCCAGTTCTGTGTAGAGAAAAGGTTATAAGCTGCTGCATTTTCTGGACCTACATGTTTGTATGAAACTTGTGCTATCAAGTCCACATCAAAGAGTCTGGTGCTAACTTTAGTAATTATTGTTCCCAACTCGAGGATGTTAACAGACTGAATATCCATCATTAAAGCAATGTCTCTATTTTTTTCATCTACAACTAGGATAAGCTCTCTAAAGATTTTCTTTCCTTCAACATAACTTACATTATTAACCAATCCTGGCTTGCCAAACCGATATATACCTTATTTTGTTTCTCCTTTGAATACGTTCCCCGATCACATTACTTTAGGGATATAAGCCTGCTACCTCGCGAATCCAGCCCTACCAAAAGACGAAAATTCGTCTTTTCTGTCTATGTCATATAGACAAAGGGCAATAACTCTTGCCCCTTACCTTCCCTTGCCACCCACTAGGTATCGCCAGTTTTAAGCTTCACTGTACGGTGGAAACACGTACAATTAGATCTCCAATGAATCCAAGCCATCTTGGTGTAAATTCGAACCATCCGAAGTTAAATTTGGAATTACTGTGTTGGATAATCATTCCTCTACAGGTTGTATACATTATTTTACAATATTTTCCAAATATGAGTGACTTTGTCACCTTTCTAGACTTCGGACCAGGTCGCAACGTGGTCAGAGCACGTATGGCGGTACTAGCATGTAATACACGCGGCACTATATAATTTCGCTTATTCTGTATGTAACGGTTATGATATTAGCGAATTAATAACTTGCTGCATTGATATTTTGTGCTTGTTTTATCTTCTTTGTCGTTTCAGTAGACTTCGTCTTTGAACGACCAAGTTGCGACTATTCAATGGCGGACTTCGTGTTGTCGTTACGAGTTCACGCGACACTAAATCATTTCGCTTCCTCCGTTAGTAACGGTTATGGTAATAGCGAATTAATAGCGTGCCGAATTGCTAATTTGGGCTTTGTTTTATCTTCTTTGTCGTTTCAGTAGACTTAGTCTTGAACGACCCGTAGCAACATGCTCATGGCGGTAACTAGTGTTGTCATTACGAGTTAACATAGCACGGAATAATTTGCCTACTCCGTTAGTAACGGTTATAGTATTATCGATTTAATAATATGCTAAATTGTTAATTTGTGCTTTGTTCTCTTCTTTTGTCGTTTCAGTAGCAAAGTCGACAACGAAGGCATGAACGGAAAAAATGGGTGTTGGCAATGTGGCAATGGAGGAAAATTATGTTGACATGGTACAACAGTCCGCCTTTGAACAGATGCGTAGTTGGGTATATTTGGGGAGTGTTCCCCCAATTTTAGGCTGCCCAGTTGGCGTAAGTCCCCCCGCAAGTCCGTGCATGGCTTTCGGGCCTGTAAGTCAGGACGCAATGGGTTTTTACAGGCTCTATTGCATCCATTTAATTATGCAGTCTCGCCGTCACCGACCAGCCGTCCGTCCAGCCGTCCCTTTGTATTGTAACACGGTCCGACCAACTATGATTTACGGGGATTTTAGTGCCAAATCTGCCCGTCAAGCTGTACCGCAGGCAACATGCCAATATTATGACGGAGATTTTCATGAGAAATCTATCCGTCCAGCCAAGCCATGACAGCGGCTGGTACCGGTGATAGCCGGACCGTCACCGACATTCCGGCAGACCACATGACAGGCAAACCAGCCGGCCGTCCAACCGGCATCAACTGGCTCCGGTCGTCCAGCAGGCTCCGGCCGTCCAGCCGACCTTCCAACCGGCTCCAGCAGTACAGCCCAGCCGGCACCGGACGTCCAGCTGACCTTACAGCCGGCACCGGTTGTCCAGCCGACCTTCCAGCCAGCACCGGACGTTCATCCGGCTCCGGCCGTCCAGCCCAGCTGGCACCGGACGTCCAGCCAAGCAGGTACCGGACGTCCAGCCGGCTCTGGCAGTACAGCCCAGCCGGCACCGGATGTCCAGCTGACCTTCCAGCCGGCACCGGCCGTCCAGCCCATGCGGCTCCGGCCGACCTGTCAGCCGGCACCGGCCTTCCAGCCGGCACCGGCCGTTCATCCGGCTCTGGTCGCCCAGCCCAGCCAGCTCCGACCGTCCAGCCGGCACCGGACGTTCAACCGGCTCCGGCCGTCCAGCCCAGCCGGCACCGGCCGTCCAGCCGAGCAGGCACCGGACGTCCATCCGGCTCTGGCAGTACAGCCCAGCCGGCACCGGACGTCCAGCTGACCTTCCAGCCGGCACCGGCCGTCCAGCCCATGCGGCTCCGGCCGACCTGTCAGCCGGCACCGGCCGTTCATCCGGCTCTGGCCGCCCAGCTCAGCCAGCTCCGGCCGTCCAGCCGACCTTCCAGCCGGCACCGGACGTTCATCCGGCTCCGGCCGTCCGGCTCTGGCCGTCCAGCCCAGCCGACACCGGCAGTCCAGCCGAGAAGGCACCGGACGTCCATCCGGCTCTGGCAGTACAGCCCAGCCGACACCGGACGTCCAGCTGACCTTCCAGTCGGCACCAGCCGTCCAGCCCATGCGGCTCCGGCCGACCTGTCAGCCGGCACCGGCCGTTCATCCGGCTCCGGCCGTCCAGCCCAGCAGGTACCGGCCATACAACCGGCATCGGCCGTACAACCGTCCGGAGATTCTTAGTGACATATCTGTCCATCCGGCTGTACCGCTGTACCAGCACGGGAACTTTTATCATACCGCAATCCGACCAGATCGGATTTACGGAGATTATAGTGTATCTGTCCGTCAATCTGTACTTCCGGTTACATATCACTACCAGGACAGAGATGTTATAGATGAATCTCTCCGTCCAACCAGACCATTCAAGACGCAGGTATCGGTCATAGCCGGACCGTTGCCGATGCCAGTCAAATCAGTCGGCATTGCCGGCCGTTCATCGGTTCACGGCTTATCCACAAGGGAGAGTTTGTGACCTTATCAGAGATGACTGAATTGAGTTAACTAAGCCACCTGGTATGCACTACCCAGATATGGCAGCTTTACTAGAACAGGACTTTCAGGCCGTCCATTCGCCAGACAAATCAGCTGGCAGTGCTGGTCGTCCTTATGTTCACGGCTTCTCCACAAGGGAGATTTAGTGAAAGTGTCAATTATGACGGAATTGCGTCATCTATGTCACCTGGTATGCTATACAGATATGCAAGCTGTACCAGATGAAACGTCCCCTCTAAGCGAATGGTAGATGTGCGCGCAGTGCTCGCTACACTACACAAGCATTACGGAGAAGATTTATATAAGAAAAATTTATAGGTTGTTGGGAACTTCAGAATGCCCACCACCTCCTACTGCCATTCAGGACTACACAGTTCAGGCATCTGTAGATCTTGAATGGGAGGAAGAGACGATGTCCTTCCTGCTTCTTCCCCAGTCGGTAAAAATTCAGGAAGCTAACTTCCAGCGACGTTCAAGTGTAGCTGGTATGAAAACTCCATCAGACGCCTTCAGTACTGATCTCCAATGCCATGTCAAAGCTAGTCCGAAACGTAGTCGATACGTCTTCATTGTTAGACTTGGCTTCACGTCATTTTTTTTTCCCAACTCCCTAGGCAAATCCGTCCATGACCACGCTTGTGAAGTGATGGCCTGGCTTGCTAGAGTTGTTAACAGGGCAGCTCACCATTCCATAAGACCAATGCGTTGACTGCTTCTGCTAACTTCGCCCTGATACGACGTGACGCCTGTAGGTGGTCCACGTCGCTCAGGCCCCATCCTACTCGGATTTTTCGGATGTCTCCATTTGGGTCACCTTTATACTTTGGGGGAAAATTGAAAAAGTTTGGAGGCAGGCAGCTCAAGAACTGCCCCTCCAACTCGTCGCCCAAATTTTGCAGGCGTTTCGAAACAATCATCCCCAGACACAGCGGAGGGATGATGGGCGGACCAGAGAAAAGGGATCCTTACAATCAAATGTGTAATATAGATCCCAACCCAATGCTGTGAGCCAACAGTCTAATCAAGCTAGGCGGCAACCATACAGAGGCGGCAAGAACCTAAGTTTCTCCGCCTTCACGCCTTCTAACTCTAAACGTTGACCTACCCTCTCCACCGCCAGCGGACTGCCTACCTGTGGGCAGCCGCCTCCTGCAATTTCAGTACCACTGGACCACTTTATTACCTCAGAACATTCGGGTGATTCAGGTCATCTCGGAGTGACTTTGGACTTCATTTCTCCATCCCTGTCCTCTCCCTTCTTCACGGATGTATCGTCAGTTGGGGAGAAGGATGCCTTTATATATTTATTCATTTCTCCCTGATCTTAATAAACCTGCAATAGCTGGGATTTTATTCATGGCTGTTTCTTATCCAGAGGCCGTTCATCGACCTGAGCCGCCTCAACCACCCTAAAATTCAATGTGGCGATGGCGTGATCAGGCCATCCGACGGGTATGCTCTCAGTCTAGTTAGACCGACGCACACTTTCACGTCCCTATCCCACGAGTCGCGGACATTTCTCCTTTGTGCATGTCGGGACTCTATTTATCAGTTCCAGGTCATACCTTTTGGCCTCAACTTCAGCCCTTGGGCTTGTACCCAGGTTATGGATTAGGTCGTCACCCTGTTCCGCTCAACTTCATCTATAGCGTCGGCAGTATACTTGGACGACATCCTCCAGAAACATTGTTAAGGTCTACTCTGCTCAAAGGCAGAAACGATCTTATATCACTTTGCATCATATAGGCTTTCTCATGAACTGGATACAGTCCCATCTCTGAGTTTTGATCCATCTGGGTGTGGAGTTTCTCCCTGATCTGAATCTGGTAAGGCTTCCTCGAGATTGTGATCATCCAGATAATCTCACTCGTAGAGTCCGTTTCCCTCAGGATGCGCATTTCAGCGAGAGTTCTTGCAACTCCTCGGATTATTCAGTGCGGCAGCAGACTTGATCCCGCTCAGCCGTCTTTTTTAATGCGCCCTTTACAAAGGACGTCACTAGCGTAATGGTGCCCTTTTTAAGTCCCTTCGATCACACCCTCATGCTCACGACAGAGATATGATCATTCTTGAATCAGTGGCACAACCCCTGCGGGCTGTCCACAGGGATTACTCTGGAGATACCCCAGACAGAGATAACGGTATGTTCCGCCGCTAGTACCAGGGGCAAACCATCTCCACATCAACCTTTCAGAAATAAAGGCTGTCATCAATGCCTTTCATTTCTGGCAGGATCAGCTCTTATTGCAATCTGTCCTCCTGATGTCAGACAACTTTGTGGTGGTGACTTGCCTCCTCAAAACAAGGGTGCACCTATCACCAGACATGTGCAATCAGATCGGGCAGTTTCTACATTGGTGCGACAATCTCCACCTCAATATACAAATCAGACACATTCCTGGCAGACTCAATGTCTTGGCTGACACTCTATCTAGTCATTCACACGGAATGGTCACTCCATCAATCGGGCTTTCTTTCAATCGACACACTTTGGGGACGTCCTATGATCGATCTTTTGCAACAAGGTGGAATCACAAGTTGTCCACCTTCGTATCACAGGTTCCAGACCCAGAGCTTGGGCCGTAGATGCTCGGTCAATCAGCTGGGAAGGGTTGTGGTCATTCTCCTACCTTCCCACGGTCTTGGTACTGAAAATAATCCAGAAGTTAAGGGATCAGAACTGTCAGATGGTTCTGATTGCCCCTCTCAGATGGAACAACTCCTGGGTCTCCGGTCTACTCGATCTGGCAATAGATCTACCCACGAAGATTACAGTCAGCCCAAGTCTTCTCAAGCAACCGCGGCCAGGGGTGTTCCACCCCTGTCCGGAATGTCTTTATCTTCATGCTTGGCTCTTGTCCAGACAGCATTGCAAGACAATTTAAATCTTCGATTATGGAGAGAATCTCTAGATCAAGAAGGCCCTCTACTCTGAAGGCTTACGAGTGCAAGTGGCATGTTTTCAGAGACTGGTACCAAATCATTCAGATTGTTCCTCTGAGTGTCACAATCCCTCAACTGGCCGACATTTCTCTGGCTTTTCGAGGAGAAACAGCTGGCCCCAATTATTATCAAATTTTACTGCTCCATGATATCGGACACATTCCGCCATTAGGGTACATGTGCTATCAGCTATGACAAAGATCTGTCAGATCTTTTAGCCGCTTTAGAGTTCATTCGACTAATATCCCTCACCCTGTTTCCAAATGGAATCTGTCCTGGGTTTTAACATGACTCAATTCAGACAGTATTGAGTCTTTAACCTACAATTCGTTAAAGCTACTATCATACAATTAGGTTTCTTGATAGTCTTAGATTCAACATGCAGGGTGAGTGAGTTATACAGGTCCTTTCTAGTGACCCGAACTATCTTCTGTTCAGATCAGACGGTTCGGTGGTCATCGTGACGCAGCCAGGCTTCGTAACCAAAAAAAATAAAAATAGGTTACCATCTATTGGCAATGAACGAGTCGTCATTAGCTAGCTTTCCTTGATAGATCAGGATCAGCAGACATGCAAGATCCTGTTTGTGCACGCTAGCACCATTTAAATGCATAGAGGTGAGTCACGTCACATACAAGCACCTTTATTCTTCTGGTGATAGCTGGGACATGAGATATCACCATTCAAGCCATTGCTTCATGGCTGAAGTGGGTTATACACTCTGTGTACTCTGAGGATCCACAAGATCAGAGTCATCTCATAGAAGCTGTTGGCTGGCATGCAGAGTCAACCTTCTCCAGTTTATCTTAAAGATTTGTCCTCGCAGAGGCAAACCTTGATTCTAGTAGGTCAGGTGTTGGCAGCCCAGATAACCACCAGACCCATGTGCAACAATCAGCACAGCCTATTAGCTTCGCTGGATTCGCCAGATAATTTTTTGTAGATAAGAAGATTTCACTAACTATCTTCTTAACCGTATAAAGGTATCACATATCACGTGATCCTGGGCTGTGTTGCTGATTAAAATTAGGAGACCGGGTTATCATTCAAATGGGAAATCCAGCCATCATTCCCTAGAGGATACCCGGGGTGGAGGTCGGATGCTCCGCATTCCATCCTCCTATTACTTATTCTCCTAAAGTAATGTGATCGGGGAACGTATTCAAAGGGGAAAGCAAATTTTTTAGTAAATTATGTTTCTCCGAGAATACTTACCCGATCACATTACTAAGAAACCCTCCCAACCACCCCGCCATGCGAGCATCCTCATATTTTTTATACCGCTCAGCTTAAAACTGGCGACACCTAGAGGGTGGCAAGGGGAGGTAAGGGGCAAGAGTTATTGCCCTTTGTCTATATGACATAGACAGAAAAGACGAATTTTCGTCTTTTGGTAGGGCTGGATTCGCGAGGTAGCAGGCTTATATCCCTAAAGTAATGTGATCGGGTAAGTATTCTCGGAGAAACATAATTTACTAAAAAATTTGCTTTTCAACCATTTCCCAAATGGTTATGATTTTTCCATTAAGTACTGTTATGTCCTGTAGAGAATTCATGTCATGTCAGTCTTTACAACCAAGCACCAATGTTCAAAAGTTCAGATATACCCTCTGTGTGTGTGTGTGTGTGTATGTATGTATGTATATATGTGTGTGAATGAATGAATATATATATATATATATATATCTTAGTTGGAGTTGGTGGTTCAGGTGGTGCTGGCTACTCATCAGGTATCCAATCAAGTGGATATGGTGGCTCAACCGGACCAGTTAGTGGTTATGCCTCTGGTGGATACACAGGTGGTTACAGCTATAGTGGTTATGGATCAGGTAGCCACACGTCAGCAGATTCCATGCAGAGTGGTTACCCTGCATACCATACAGGAAGCCAACCTCGTTCTGGAGGAGGATCAAGTAGGATTGAGGATGCTTACAACAAGTTTAGTAAGTTCTAGTTAGGAGTTATAATCCACATGACGTTTAGTAAATATGTACAATTACATTATGCTAATGTAGGTATGATTAAGACCTTTTACACAACTGTAGTGTCTGCAGTGTAGATCACCAGAATTGCCAATGCAATGAAATGTTCAAATGAAAGTTGATTTTAGTTAAAATGACAACAAATTTAAATATGCTTGGTTTTTGTTGTCTGTCGTGCTTCATTTTGCAGCGACACTGATGGCAGATAGTGTAACATAGTGTTAGAGTTTATTAGTGTAGTATAGTGTTAGAGTTTATTAGTGTAGTATAGTGTTAGAGTTTATTAGTGTAGTATAGTGTTAGAGTTTATTAGTGTAGTATAGTGTTCGAGTTTATTAAGTGTTACTTTATGTAATTTAGTATTGGATCACTTAGCTATTAACTTGAAAAGAAAATCTGCAGAAAAAATGGGAATTAGTTTGTGTGTGTGTGTGTGTGTATATATATATATATATATATATATATATATATATATATATATATATATATATATTGCATCTTCCCAAGATATGGCTGGCTGTGGCACACAGTGTGCATTGCCTTTAGTGTCCTAAGGCCATTTTTCTTGCAGAAATAGCACCCTTTTAATGTTAAATTCTGTTGTTGAGTTCAGAGACAATCCAGTTAGGTAATATGATACTAGTTATGTCAAAAGAACTATTGGAAGTTATTACCAGTTTGGAAGGAATTTTGTGGAGAAATTTCTGTAATGTTGTTAAGTTTTCTTATAATTAATTTTTTTTTACAAAATAATTGATTTTCAAAAGGCAAGTTCTTATTATCAATACTTTGAATTTGTTCTAAAAATTGGAAACTCGTCTCATGACAGTCTTTCTCTGACTCGAAACAAAAACATGTGCAAGATTTAAAAGTATCTATTCTTCTGTTTTATGACAGATATGCTATCAGATAAAACTAAATTCTTGTTGAAATGTGACGTAAAATATAGGGTTTGACTAGATGATGATGGAGTGTTCACCATATTGAAATAATGAAACATTGTGTATATGATCTTCAGACTTTTTGCAGTGATCAAGATGATTATTACATTAATGCTTGAAGGTTGTACTTTGAATTAAGATTATAAACATGATAGTAACATAAATACTTGAAAAGTTAGATATGCAAAGTGTGAGGGTTTATTGTCTTTTATATCAATGTGCCATCGTTAGAAAATGTAAGACTTTATAATATTTGAGTTACCATATATACTCTCTAATTAAACAAATGCAGTAATCAGAAGAACAAACAACATGGACTCTTGATCAGCAACTGCATTATGCTGTGGCAGATCGGGATCTCTGCTGTTTGCAGTTTGACTTGTAACAGATCGGGATCTTTGCTGTTTGCAGTTTGACTTGTAATCAAGTGTATGTGTGTGTGTGTATATATATATATATATATATATATATATATATATATATATATATATATATATATATATATATATATATATATATATATATACCAGTTAATTCCTAAATCCAAACATTTCAGTTCAGTAGTAGTCTGTGAAGTGTTTAACATAGTTAAAATATTTGTAAGACCGATTAATGTTGATTGTCCAGTAATGGCTTGAAAAGAAGAAGATAAATAACCTGTCACAATAACTGAAATAACTATTTTGCCTGTATCTTGAATGAGTTATGTATTCACATGAATTTTGTACCTTCATCATTTTCATTTTATGTTTATGAATTTTTAACATTGTAAAAGATTTGAGAATATTGTTCCAAAGTTTTAGAATATTACTCTAAATGCATACCACTAAATAATCAATATCTTGTACACGTTTATTTGTACGAGTTTCCAATGATCATTTTAATTATTATAATGGTGAAAAAATGTCCACAAGATTTAAGTTTTAGGAATTTTTGTTCTATTGTTTAAATTTCTTTTCTTTTCATTTGCAGTGAGTAGCATATCTGGACGATAAATTTCAGTTTGAAGGAATGCTTTAATTCCACAGACACAAGACATTATAAAGAATAGTCACCAGACATGCAATAACACTCTGTTATTCTATATTTTAGCATAAAGGGACATTGAAGTGCTCATCGAAGACATTCAAACAAATTATATTTTAGCAAGGAATTACTTAAACTAGATTAAAGTTTGGGAAATGATCAGTTTAAGAAATGTATTAAACTACTCATTTTTTATTAAGAAATTAGATTGTAGAGCTATTAATGAAATATTGTATAAAGAAATCTGTTTTTAAAACTTGTATATTTTGAACATACCAATAAGACACAAGATTTGCAAATAAATATTTTCTTGCAAATCATACATTCAGGCTATCATAAAACTTTACTTAGTATTTCAAGTAACAAGGTTTACTCCAGTCTTGAAACTATTTCTTGAAATTAACAAATGATGCATTTTGAATTGTCAGAATAATTTCAAGTATAATTTGCACTGAGTTCTGTTGTAAAGTGGCCAGAATGAATCAAAATATATGTATAACTTGTCCATTGAGAATGCCGTAGTATAATTTGTTTGCAGATTATGGTCAGTGCTGTAAAATGAACAGTACAGACCCAGATATGCCAGGGCAAAACATATCAGCAGATTTGGCCCTATTCTTGTCATCATTAGGCACACTTTGTATATAAGCATCTGTATATAAAATTGCAATGTCAGATTTATGGTAGAGTCCAGGTTTGTGGGAAGTGAGTCATTTTTCTGTTGTTATCATCATTAGGGCTTAGTGAATTCCTAAATCAGTAGCTAGTTGAGTGCTGTGTCCTGTGCAACACATTGATAAAGAATTTACTAATTCCATCATTATAGTTGCACCTTTGTCAATGTGATCAATTGGCACATATTAATTACCATAGATGGAACATATATATTATATATAGAGAGAGAGAGAGAGAACCAGGAGAAAAATGCAGAAAGAAAGAACACACAAACAGACATGGAATTGAGAGAAGAAGGCCAGATTTTTATCTCTTGGAAAGCATATTCATCACATCTTCATTTGCATAATAAAGATTCTTTAAAACTGATTCACTCTCATAACTACATATTCTTCAACTATTATTAGATGTTACAATTTTCTTTTCTTTGAAATGTTTAAAAGTAAGGATTACATTGAACTCTGATGCAGGAGGAAAACGTTTCATCATTGATCACTGCATTTTTTAACCTGTATTTCTGTAATAAAAATATCTCTGTCTTAATCTATTCATGGTGTTTGTTTTTAGTTTATTTCTATTGCTAGTAACTAAAACATTGTAATTCAGATTTAATTTGTTTACAAATGTATCAATCTGTTTCAAACCATTGTAATTCAGATTTAATTTGTTTACAAATGTATCAATCTGTTTCAAACCATTGTAATTCAGATTTAATTTGTTTACAAATGTATCAATCTGTTTCAAACCATTGTGACAGATAACAAAGATTATTAGGCAACACTTTTCCAGGAGTATCAGAGAGAGAAAGATAGAACAGACCAATTATATAATAGTTTTTAAAAACAACTAAATCTTTCTACAAAAATGAAAGTCATAATAACGTCAAACCAAAGCCTCTAACTGGCCGAGAGTCTCTAATTGGATTAGATTATTTTGTTACTGTATTTATGTCCACAGTGTTGTTCAACAAGTATACACGCGAGTTTACATTGTGACACTTATATGTAGTAGTGTCCTGTCTGCTGGTGTTCTTTTTGAGTAATTTAATCATTATTATATCCACGTCAACCAGATTTTGTATCAAGACCTATACGATATCACGATTGAGGATCACGTAAATTATTGTTATAAATTCATGTGGGCTAGATTGTGCATGTGACAAAGAAGTTCTTACATTTAACCCTTTACTCCCCAGATATGCTTTTCTACACCTTTACCTTTGCCCCCTGCCTACGCATAACTATGCTTTTACATTTGCCTCCCCCCCCCCCTTACGCATTTCTACACCTTTCACAGTATCAGCTATGAATATGATACATCTTCCATTTAAATGCTGATGCTTCGCGAGGTAACCAAATGCTGGTCCAAAAATTAAATCAGCTTTACTAATATTTTATTTTAATGATGTATTTCCTAACATTAGAACATATAAATCTAAATTTAACAGACCAATTATAATAGTTTTGTTTCTCCACAGCCGCATCTGAAATAGTCGTTAGCTGATTGTATCACCTCAATTTGATGTAAATATTATGACCTTTTCAGCATGTTTAAGTTACTCATAATCGCAAGTTTTTCAAATATGATGCAGAATTTTACATTAGTAGTATAAATTCATGACATCGTGTTTTTTGTGTGGAAAATCACATTCTTAGAATGCATGACAAATACTGATAATGGTCATTGATAATATGGTTTGTCAATATTAGTCAACTTTCCTGGTTTGGAATTTTTATATAATATAACAATTTTTCATTATGAAGGACAGCCGTATGTTTGTCATGGATAATCCAAGCATAGTCAACTTCCCTAATAAACTTGACTCTGAAAGAAATATCTTTGATTGTCGAGACAATAATTATCGCCGCTTGATCATTGTAGCATCGTTAACTGTTGTGTATAATTTTGAATGTTGACCACACATGAGATGCACCGTGGTCACAAAATTCTTTCTTGGCACCACAAATACTTTTCATCAGATTATTTGTCGGATCCACCAAAGCTTGCATCGGTAAGTCAGGTGTTCTTTTGTCAAGATCAAATCTGTATTTAGAAGACTTAATAACTGATAATCTCTCAAACTCATCCATATTATAATTAAGGCAAATATATATTTAAATTGGAGTATATATATATATATATAATTATTTTTAGAAAAACCCAAATTTAGGTGGCAAATGATACAACTCCTTGCAACAAAGCCTGCGTAAACAAATTTTGTGTACATCTTCACAAAGTGTACAAAGAGGGAGTTGTGGACCAAACCGTTATTTACTATGGTGTTTGGGTTAGAGGAGAAACACAGTTGTGGGTGCAATGTGGTGGTAAAAAATACAGCTGAAGCGATTTTATGATTTATACGAGTTATAAAAAAATGCAGAAGACAATCTTGTTTGATTTCAAAGTAATGATTTAGACAATATATAAATGGAGCAAAATGAATTTGTTAAACAACTTTCATCGAAAATTACGAAGCATCTCGTACTGGTATCATTAGACACTGTCGACTTAAAAAAATGGTGCTGTCTATAATACTGGTTATCTCAGATTTAATGCTGGATGATAAATACACACACATATGTCTTTGTCGCCGATTTATAGTCAAATGTTTCCATGGACCAATATAAAAGGGACTTTGGATAGATCATATTGATGGCTAAAAACTTGATAATGGTTTGTGTAATTTGCGAGTTACCACAGAATCCTGCATGTGGTGAAACTGGGAAATATATTTCCTATGGTCATTAACTCTGTAAATAGAGACTGGTGAAAAAATAACATTTCCATCAATAAATGCAGCTGGCAGACATTTTTATATTAAACCGCGTTCGGTACAACGTGTCCGAGAAAATATTACTAATTCGGCGTTTTCTCAGAAGTATAAACAAAAAAAATATTTCACTTATTTCATACAGCAAAATTAATTTTGAAGGGGAATAACTCTGTCGTGGACACGTAACGCGTTTAGAGTTACCTCGCCGGTATTTTATAATAGTACTAGTTCATACATAATTTTATACTTTTTGTGTTTGTTTTCTTTCCTTCGGCACAGCAATCAAATCGGTGTTGCAAATAATAAAACCAAATCGGCATTCTCAAAGAAATACCCCCCCCCCCCCCCGGTATCTTATTTCAGGTAATACCTATCGTAAGACGGCAATTTAATGTGTTGTGACCTCGTCGATGACAAATGGTCCGATATAATCTTTAACAGTGTCCTGAAATGATCCTGGAGAATAATTCTGTTAGATAAAGTAGAGTGAACTTTTATATATAATTTTTATTTATAAACAATTTGTACGTTTTTTAAAAAAAAATTAAAAAGACAACATTATCCTTATATTTCTGAATCTGTAAGGTTTCCTGCTAAATCTAGATTTGGTCAGTGATAATAATTAAAAAAAAAAGTAATACAAACAGCAAATAAGGCATGTCCATAGCGTGAGCTACTTTTGTATTTTTGAATATTAGTTGGCTTATATATTATAGGACCAGTTTTTTTCATTAGGTTCCCACACTAAATTACTTGATCTTTAACGCAGAAGAACACGCTCCCGCCATGTTACCACGTGGTGGGTACCCTTTCGCACTTTCCCGGGGTTGATGTGTGCAAAAGTGTGTTGAACCGTAGAGAAGGCCTGTGTTTAACGCCATTTTCAGCATAAGATGTAAATGTATATAGACTATATCCTTGCTGAGCTTGATTTGATTCTTCAAGATTGCTTGAAAGCCACCATCAATTACATCACATTACATACAAGATTGATTGCAATCGTTGATGTTTATATGTACCATTCCTGATAAAATATGCCTGCCGCCGCTATACGGATCATTGTTATGTTGAAAATACCTGCTAACGGAGCTATTTGTTCGATGACTCAACGATTTTTAGGAAAATCGACATAAAAATACGATCCTTGAGTGATTTCTTTAGTTCTGTATTGTCAAAATCCTTATATTGCAAATGTTGTTCATTGTTCTGCTGTTATTTTATAATGTTTCATAAATTTCCTTGGTATTCCACATTCAATAAAATTATCCATAATAGTTGTATCAATAAGAATAAGATCTTCAGCAACAGCAATTAAATGTTGCATTGTTTAAATTATCTATTGTTTGACGTCCTCAGAATAATGTTGCGATAAGGAAGAATAATTTTTGGAATAACCAGAAATTTTTGTAACTTTTTTTTTTTACATCATCTAAAAATGATTTAAAATATTTTTCTTTAACACGCATATCATGACCGACAGGACCCTTATCAGTTGCTGTGGGATATCCATAAGAAAATGTTTTATATCTACCTTAATGATATTCTCGTTTGATTTTTTGATATTCCGGCTGTATTAAAATATTTTTTGCCTGTTATAAATTATTTTGTTTTTCTCGGTTTTGGTGGTCCTTGATAGTATGGTGGAACTTCGGGCTTTCCTAAAACCGATCGAATCGATGGGTGATAAATATCTACATAGTCTGTTGAATTTATTTCTATCGCAGCTGATAATGTTGGTTCGTGAATAGTGCTAGCTATTTTTGATTATTTTCTTGTAATAGATTTAATTCTGCGCTGAAATTCATCGTTGATTCGTTCGATTTGATAACTGCCCGTTGAAATAGAAACAATTTTCCAATCAAGGTTTCCATCTGTTTTGTTTTTATTTGCAAATACCAAAGTATTATTCGCATGTAATCCACCGAATGATTTTGATCTACGGGTAATATTGGCCAACTATGATATACTCGTAACTGTGGAAAAGAGCAATTTCTTTTACCGGAATGCAATTGGAAAGTTGACGCTAAATTCAGGGTTGGTCGAACTTGCTGATATCGTGTTTTTGACGGAGTTGTATTAACGACAGTCTATTGCGGTAGTTCATGCGATGACGACATTATTATTAGTTTTATTTTCTACTCGGACGCCATATCCTCATCGTAAATCTTAATCATTTCTGTGAACTAGCTATCTGATATTATTCCATCACTAATACCTGTAGACCATCAAATTGTTCTCCGCCTTTTTTTTATTTCGACTGGCGGCAGTGGCGGAGAACAATTTGTTGGTCTATAAATAAGACCTGATGATATCAACGAAGATAATTTGGAGTATGCTAGAGTCGTTGTATGCAACGTATTATATACTCATAGTGTTTTTCTTTCTCCGCTACATGTAGATTTTTGTGCATGATATTAGGAACACTAGCAATTGTTGCTAGCGATGGTGTTACTGTTGGTAGCAATACGCCGGTTCCAGCGATAACAGCAGGCGCCGGATATACAATTATTTAAACGACAACTATACGTTTGCGATATGTTTTTACGTTTTCTGTATACTCATCAACTTTATTTTTTAGTTTAGTTTGCCATTCACGCACCTGGTTATATCAAGAAGATTTTGTTTGTGAATAACGCCGTGGTATTGTGGATAATGTAAATACTTCAACACATAGTACTGAGAACCTGTATATACCGGCGACCTCAGCGCGATGTTTAATAAAGTTATTAGGCGGTGACTAGAATACTGATCCAGACGATTCCTTATTTACTACGTTGTCGGTGATCTTTTTATGCCGACGAGTTTAATGTCGATAACCGCTGAACATAAAAATCTCGTTATTGGTTCTCTCTACGTTTCTACGAAAACTCAACGTGTTTATATGGGCAATATTATCAGATCAATGACTGATTACTTCATTATTGATTGTCGTTAACGATTTTATCATTCGGAAGTCTCTATCAGCGACGTATTTCTTCGTTACAGTCATCGTTTGATTCTGGTTTTCCAAGACCAGTAATTCTATTATTAGTCATACTGAGAGGATCAGTCATTGTATCACCGAATTTTTGTACTCTATTGCGAATATTATCCGATATCGTTGACATAACAATACCAGTTTAAATTTTCCATTAATATCAAACATAGCTATGCTGTTTTCGGTTACTCCGTTTATTCTCACGATCATATCTTGTAATGAAAGATTACTCGTTTTTTTTTTTAAATTTGCATTAATTCTTCCACTTGCCACCTTAGTGAAGGACCTGGATGAAACATCTGTCAGATTTGACATGGAGATAAGCGCCGAGAAGACAAAGCTGATGACAAATAGTGGCAAACAAATCTCAACCAAGATTAAAGTCGGAGGATAGAAACTGGAAACAGTGGGCAAATTCAACTATCTTGGTTCCATAATCACCGAAGAGGGATCAAGAGCAGATATTTTGTCAAGAGCAGCACAAACAATGGCTTCTATGTCAAAGCTAAGACCCATCGGGAGAGACAAAAATATCTGTCTGAAAACTAAAATCAGACTATTGAGAGCACTAGTCATCTCAATCTTTTTGTATTCATGTGAGGGAACTGGTCAGATATTCATCAGCACAGCGCCTCAACGACTACACTAGGTCAAGAGACATGATGATGATGATGATGAACACTTCCTATAACATCAAAATCAGCAGCTGATCTAGCTGCGTGTTCAAAATCATCTGGTTGTACTATTGCAGTACCTGCAATTATCCGTAATGTAATATCTTTAGCAAACATCATTGACGGACCAGCTGATCTTGAATAATCATCAGAATATCTCGCTAATCCTATTATTGTTGTAGCAAATCAACGTCTTTCTGAATTGATTCAATATTTTTTCCATCAATCATATATGTAGCGCTAGCAAAGAATGCCATAATTCCATTGTTAACAAAGCTAACACGCAAATTATCTGCATATGGCAGCTGCAAAATTTGTTACAAGATTACCTTCTACTTCAATAAATGCTTCAGCGGGTAAGAAATATCTATTTGTATCCTGAACTTGTAGTTCAATTCTCCACGTTGATTTGGACGTCGTGCGTCACAAGAATAAAATTGATAATCACGTATCGATTTATCTTTGAGTACTGGTGCATCCGTGTCAAATACTGGATCGGATATACGTTTGAATAGAATTGTTATCGTCTAGCACGAAGACCACTTCCCGCTATTAAATTTGCAGGCATATTTTTGTGCTTCATCAGACAACTCTAATAGTTTCAGATTTGCGGCTTGATTAATTATCTTACTGACATTTGCAGGCATTACTTCAGTGCTGGGTAATTTTAATGACTGTGGTTTTCGTCGTTATTATCGTGCTAATTTATTTTTGATTGCCGAGAACGCTTTACCAGCAATACTTCCAATATAAGCACAAGGTTTATCGCGAATAACGTCGATAGCTTTCATTTCTAGTGGCTTTGCAATCGGTATCGATTTTGTTCCAATCCTTATAATTAAATCCTGAACAACATCACTGAGTCCATCACCGTAGATCGCTTTATAAGATGGTAACGCGAATTTATCACTCTGACCATGATCGGTCCACTTTGAGCATTGTGTATAATCATCTTATTTGTTATCTATTTATCTAAATCACTGTAATAATCATCAAAGATTTGTTCGATTAGTTTTCGATAAACATTATTATCGATGATGCCGCCTGTAAATAATCGTTGACAAATATGAAATAATTCATTAATTATTTCTGGAGAATTATTACTTTCTCGTTTTCTTCCAGTCAGGACTTGCAATCGTTCAACATCAGAATGAATGCTGTTAGGGCAAGAAATAAGACCACCTCCTAGAGTAGAAAAACCATTTACAACAAAACCAGGAGGAATATCAGGTTCTGCAGCATAACATTCTTCCTCTTCGTCTTTTTCTTCTTTAGGAGATTGCGATTTTTGATTTTGACGTTCTATTTGTTGCTGTGGCGGAGGAATTTGATAAGAAAGTTCTTGCTGTGGACGCTGTGGTTTTTGAGCAAGTTCTGGTTGGGAACATTTAGACTGTTTCGGTATTCTTGGTTGTTTTTCTCCTCAATTGTTTTATCATTTTAAATTATTTATTTCCCAGATATAAGTTTGAAACTTTTTAACCTCAGTACTTATTTGGGCAGCTCCCTTGTTTTTACAATACAGCAAATTATACCATTTATTATGACTAACACCCTTAACATGTTTATATTTTAAAAATCTGTCGCCAAACATAACCTACCACAGCATTCGCGGATAAGCTTATTATACTGTTATGACTTTTTATTTCTTTAATACCTCAGTACATTTTACTATAAATTTAACCATCTTTGTCCCCTTTTCTTTGTTCTCTTCTGTTTTTTTTTTTATTTCGCTATTACCTACATAACCATCTTTGTCCCCTTTTCTTTGTTCTCTTCTGTTTTTTTTTTCTTTCTTCTTTTATTTCGCTAGTACCTACAAGTATTTCTTTCTCCATCGGGGGCTGAGCAGCAGCTATTTGCTATTTTTTCAGTATCTCTAGCAGTTTGTTCTAACGTTGGACGAAGATTTTCAGTAACTTCTGCAACTTTTTCAGTTGCTTCTGTAACGGGTTTACATAACTATTCTCTACATTCTGCGAATTCAATTTGAGATTATTGACGTTCTTTGTATTTTTCTTCTGACCGAATCACGAACAGGAAGAAATTGTTTGAGTGCTTCTAATCGCTCTCAAAATATACTAGCTATATAAGACTCCATGACTCCATAGCTGGCGCCATTATTGATATAATAATGATCTAATTCACAGCAGCAGAGAGGGCATGGCCACAAATAAGTATCACGGAGGGTAAACTCGCGTGCATATTTGTTGAAAAACACCGAGGAAAAAATATGGTATCTAAAAAAAACCTAATCCAATTCGAGAAACTCTCGGTCAGTTAGAGGCTTTGGTTTGATGTTATTTACTTTCATTTTTAATTTCGTAGGAAGTTTTAGTTTAAAAAAAGGACCTCCTATAAAGATGGTGTGTTCGCCCTCTCTGCTGCTCCAAGAGTTTATTTTATGTAATGCAATAGTTGATACACACAAATACACGTATTCATTAATTTTTTTTATCAGTAGAATGAGAGAAAGACGAAAAAAGGACAGACTGCTTTGCAACAGAAAGCAGATATAGCATCAAACAAAACATTGGATAAAGTATCCACATTTTTATGCCAGACCATACGAATTAATGGATATACAAATTTACTGGAAAACCTTTATAATTGCTTCACTTTTATAAAGAAATTAGAAAGCACAAAATAAAGACCATATTTTGAACTTTTAATTATTAAACTACCTTTGTTTGGATACGTATTCAGTGATGGGGTGAGAGATAAAGGAGTTGATTACATCCATGAGTATTACGTTTCTAATAGCTGCATAAAAAAGGACTATTAACCTATCTTTAAAGGTCAAATGTGGAGAATAGTGCATTTTTCATGCTGCTTGTAGAAGTATGTGGAAGTTAAACATGCAATCCTTTGGCAGTTTACTCTTAATTATGAAGATTGAGTGCCCAAACTGGTGTTAAATTATACCATCCCAAATTACTGTCCTCTTTACTCTGGTCTGATCTGCAGTTTTGTTTGGTGACATTCCAGAATCAGCCAGTCATCAATGTGAAGATGTGTATAGATGCAACAGTCACATCAAATGAAAAATGCATGTTTTTGTGCAACATATGGTCACTGCTTGGGATCAAACAATATTAAACGGGCAAATGATTTCCTCCCTATCTGACTTTGAATGAATTGTTTTTATTATATTACTTAATTTACGGGAAAAGGTTTCACATATATAGTCATTTTTGCATGTTTATTTCAGCTGTAAATAACACAGATCCTGATCGGCTGTCGCATAATGCAGTGGCAGATCAGAATATGTGTTATTTGCTGTAGCTGTATTGCTTGCATATTTTGAACCACTCCGGTGGCCTAGTGGTTAGAGCGTCGGTATTATTTAGTTGACCGAATGGTCCAATCGTCGATAACCACTCCGGTAGCCTAGTGGTTAGAGCGTCGGTATTATTTAGTTGACCGAATGGTCCAATCGTCGATATGTACAACATATGTATGAAAGTGCATCGCTAGCTCCTGTTCGCACTTCTTCGCTTGTGGCTACATAGGGCTGTTTTGTCAGATACAGGAACTTCCGCAGATTCACTTATTTGAACTTGTCCGTTGTTTTGGTCATGTGACTGATATTAGAATCCCAGGGTTTTATAAAGGAAACTTGGAGCGAAAGAGCCAAAGTCGCATTGAATTGGATGAAGTTCGGATGGAACAGGACTCAGGAGTATTTAACCACAAAATCAAGATGACTTGGTGACATCACACCTTTATTGCCATCATTGTCAGCACAGGCTTAGGGGTTGATATACCTTTTTTGAATAATAATCGACCTTATGTGGTTATTATGTTATGATATCAACAACATGTTTGTCTATGTGTTACCAGTTTTGTTTCCACATTAATTCCAGTTGTCCATCGTTTACAGTTACCAAACTTTGTGGTCGGATTGCACTTACGGTAGGAAGAACCATATCGACTTTGATATAAACATGGAGGAACAATCAATGAACTGTGTGTCTGAGTACCGGTGTACGTGCAGTCTTAAAGAGGCTGTAATATTTACGTTACAAAAGATGAAAATATTCAGATAAAATATTTACAGTTAAATTTCATAACGGAGATAATTCATCGCTTAAAACTTAATTATACACACGTTCTCATTATTAGTATGAGTAAAAGTAGCAGGTCTATAAGTATTTACTCTGACCTGCACATTTGTCCGAGTCATTTTATCGCGTTGTTTAATACTCTTAAAAAAAAATAATGAACAGAAAAACGTGTGACTGAAACTTCTAATCTAATTTTGAATTAAATAATTGTTTTTCATATAGCAAACAGCTGAGGATCTATACAAGCTCAAATGCATATTTGCGATAGTTTTTATTCAAATACCAATGCTAGCCTAATAGAACGGAGGAGAGAAAAGATGATTTGCAAAATCAATAATATCAGCAGAAGAAATGTAATCGGTTTTTTTTAAAATCAAGCAAGGGTAATCGTAATGAGATTTATTATAGCATTTATCGATTCCCAGGTTTACAAATGATGATCGCTTAACTTCCTCCGGGCAGGTGATAATTTAAAATGACCATTTATTTCTAGTAACACATTGTGTAACCATTCATGTACCAACAGCCATCCTTTTATTTAAAAAGCTAATATAGCGTAATGTCATTGTAATGTCAAAGCAGTTATTTACATGTCATTTTAATGAATAAGAACATTAAGAGGTACGGAGATAGAAGCACAATTACATTTTGCAATTTGCTTAACATGTTCAGGTGTTAATAAATAACCCACCGTCGACTAATCAGGTAATGCAGGAGTGACAATATCAAATGAGTGAACAACATCCAAGAGCAGAAAAGTTGTCATTCACTTAAAATACGGTTCTTCAGATGTAATTAATGACCTAGGCTTGAGTTAAGAAAGAGAGAAAGGCAACCCTAAATGGTAGAGCTGCGTACAAAGAAAAGTTGTATTTCAAAACACCATGATATACAACAATTATATTAGGCAGCAACACTATACTGCTGTTGGGCAGGGATCTGGACCTTTTCTGAATTTCAGTCTCTCAATAACTAAAATCAAAATAGACATAATATATCAGTTGTATTACTTCTTTTTAAAAGAAAAATAATTATCTTGAGATTAAGTTTTTACAAAATATTTTAGCTCTTCTCCCCCGAAAATTAAATGGTAACTACTTTCTATTTTAGATGAATTTTATATGTGTATGTTAATTCTTGCATAAGCTGAAATTCCAAAACTAATAAAACTGGGATCATTACCATGGAATATAGTTGACACCTACTATAAAAGACCTTGTACTGATATTAGAGAGCCTATTGATGCAAAAAAGAAATATTAAAACTGACGCCTTTTGCTATTTGCTAAACGTTGCAATGATTTGACTTCCGGAAAGATGGCCGCCATCGCTTAACTGCTTGACGAGGTCACGAGGGCTCTTCCGTTTTTGTGCTATTTTTCATGATATATGTGCTTCTCGTTTATCTTCGTCTACATTATTGTGTTTCATCATGCATTGGCTGTTCAGTTTGTATGTGTTTCTTCATCTCCTTGTTTTGGAAACGTGAACAATTAGAATTTTTCTCAGCTGTTTTGTTCCACTGTTAAGACGTCATTTGTTTTTTAATAAATCTCCATCACGTGATCGCCAGTCAACCCGCTTACGCTATGATGGTCCCTCATTAATTGCATTAAATGACCACACCTTGGTTGTTGATATTACATTGTCCTCAAGACTAAACAAACTGAGACTACATTCATCATTACTTAAATGTAAACGTAAGCAAGAAAAGAAACGTTGTTTCAAAGTTGGTCGGCGTAGAACAGGAAGAATAATTTCAGTTATCTCCCTTTCGTCCGTAACGGATAAACAGTACAAATTTGGCCGTTAATTTTGATAACCTGGTTCAAATTCATACCACTACGTATTGCATTATTCAACGCTCAATCAGTAGGATCACCGGAAAAGCGCACAGAAATAGTTAATTTTATCAACGACCAGAATATCGACGTCTTCTTCCTGACAGAAACATGGATAAAAACATCAGGCGATGCACCCATGTGTGCGGATTTAACACCCAGCGATTACTCCATCAAGTCGTATCCCCACCCCCACCCCCGCAACAGGTGGAATTGCTGTCATCACAAAGAATTCCATGATAAAATGCCTTAAGTAAAACACAGCCTTCAATTTCTGCCACACATTGTTTGAACTAGTCCAAACAACACTCACACTGGAACAAAGGTCAGTCCATTTTTTCTGTCTCTACCGCCCTCCTCCTATTAGAAAAAAACAAGCTGACTGAATCTCTTTTTTGGAGCAGTTTCTGAATCTTCTGGAGTATGGAAATTCGATAGGCGGCAACCTAATTATTCTTGGAGATTTCAACTTTCACTTTGACTGTCCTGGAAATCCATACACGTCAAAACGCCTAGATTCCATTCATGTTTTCAATCTTAAATAGTCAGTTAACCAACCCAACCATAAACTTGGTCACATTTTAGACTGGTTTCTTTATAGGCCTGATGATAATATTCTGCAATCCACCCTTGTATCCCACGAACTTGCATCAGATCACCTCTGCATTATATACAATCTCGACATATCAGTCCCTAACCCTCCACCTTTAGTTCCTACTAAGAGAAACATTCGTATGATAAATAGAACCAAATTCATGCATGACATGCAAGAAAATCTAACAACTTACATCCTGCAGCAGAACAACTCGATAACTTCCTGCGTTCATTCCTTGAAAAGTGCCCCAGCGACCAAATACAGAGTATCAATAAAAAAAAAAGTGTTCTCCATGGTATAGCAGTGCTAGAGACCAGCTTCGCACTGCTAAAAGACATTTCCGAAAAGTAGAGAGGTTTTGGCTTTCCATCTAACTCACTATTCATAAACAAATCTATGAAGACGCTAAGAGGAACGTCACAAACATAGTCCAATTAGCAAAATTATCCCACTACAGTACTAAGATCACGGAGAGTTCCAACTGCAAAGAGCTCTTCGAGATAACTAACAAACTATCGTGTCAAAGAACAAATGTACACCACTTCTAACAACATTCTGTCCAGTAGACCTTCCGGACCTATTTGCAAATTTCTTCTCTTTAGGAGCATTTGAAACTGCCTCTATTGATTTAGTACGGACAATCGTGTTGAAATGTGCACCAAAGTCTTGTGAACATGATCCAAATTCGACAAAACTGCTGCTTTTGAGGGCTTAGACCCAATATTGCCTTCACTAACTGATGTTATTAATATCTCTCTCATCAGGGCAATTCCTATCAATTTTCAAAACTGACATCGTAAAGCCTCTGCTGAAGAAACCAACACTTGACCATAACGATTTAAAGAACTACCGCCCAGTTTCTAATCTCCCATTCATAAAAAAATCTTAGAAAAGGTTGTTCTAACCCAACTTGTACCTCATTTGAATTCAAAGAGTCTTTGTTAGCAATGTACAGTCTGCATATTGCCCTTGCCACAGTACTAAAACTACTCTTCTGAAAATATTTAATGACATTCTCTCTACTTTGGATAGTGGAAAGATTACAGTCCTCACCTTCCTTGATTTGGCTGCAGCATTTGACACAATAGACCATAATATATTACTTCACCGCCTCCATCATGTATTTGGCATTCAGAATATAGCCTTACAGTGGTTTAAGTCCTACTGAGTGAACAGGACACAAATTGTATCTGCAAATGGAATACACTCCAGCCCAGTTGATTTTTTTTGTAGTGTTCCACATGGGTCTATTCTTAGACCTGTTCTCTTCATTCTATACACTCAGCCGCTCTCAAGTGTCATAGATCATCATCCAGTGTCTCACCAATAGTACGATGATGACACCCAAATATACAAGTCTAGCCACCCAACTGAAGTTGATGCTACCATCCATGGATTAGAGATGTGCATTTCTGATGTGAAATCATGTATGACATGTAACAAGCTGCAGATGAATGATGATAAAACTGAGGCTATTCTGATCACAACACACATATTTTCTCATTCACATCCTTTACCTCAGACAATAAATATCAGCAACACCGACATTAAATTCTCACGGTCAGTACGAAACCCAGGTATTACTCTAGACAGTGCTCTCACATTGCACCAACATGTCAAGAACATATGCAAGGGTGCATATCTTGAACTGAGATGCATCAGTTCCATTCGTAAATATCTTTCAGATGATGCCACTAAAACACTTGTGTGTTCATTATTACTTTCAGGAATGGACTATTGTAACTCAATTCTGTCTTGTTCGTCAAGTATCTACTCCAGAAACTTCAAAAAGTTCAAAAACACAGCTGCTTGGATCATCTTTAGAGTATCTCGATCAGAGCACAGTAGCTCCCTACTGCTCTGTACCCTACACTGGCTATCAATCTGATACAGAATCAAACACAAAATGTGTTCTCTGTGCTACATTTCAATGACAGACTCAACATACCTATCCGGCCTCACCCATGTGTATACACCAGTCAAGATACTTACGCTCTTCTTATATGAAAACCGTATACTCATTGTTCCCACTATGAAAATGAAGTCATATGGACAGCATTCGTTTGCATACCAGGGCCCAGCGATGTTGAACGAATTGCCCATTGAAATTAGACACAAAGACACATGGTACCCTTTCAAGAGTGCTCTTACAACTCACTCTTTTCGACTGCAGGAACAAACTTACAGACCTAATAATGTTTTGTATCTTATATGTTTTCAGCATGTTTTTGTTTTCCAATTTCATGGTTTTTGTTATTTGTTTTTCTGTTGTGTAGTCATATCATTATAGATGTTGTAAAGCGCTTAGAACTTCTAAAGATTAGGCGCAATACAAAGTCATCAGCGCTTAGAGCTTCTAAAGATTAGGCGCTTTACAAAGTCCTCATTATTATTATTGACAGAAAAACTTTGAGAACGATGCCTACACCGGGACAAGAAATAAGTCAGAGAGGGCCAATCAACTTAAAACAGATGAGAACATATATAGTGGACGTGAGAAATTATGGTAAATTAATACAGAAAACGATCGCTTTCCTAAAATTTGTAAATAACTACAAATGCCATTTTGTGCTGGATATTTTATTGTTGTTATTGTGGTTTTCTTTTTAAATCTGAATTTTTATCCAACAGTTAGATTTGGCCCTCGTACCCTTCACAACATCCCATTTGGCCACCACGTTGGCATGCATCATACCTATCAATCGTGTAATTTAAGATCATTAACATAATATGTAATATTCAAAATTAGTTTGAGACAAATATGGCTGTTTTGAAAAACAAATCTTGCATTTTAATCATGAAAAATGAAAAGATGCTGTTAATATCATTAAATTCGAAAGAAGAATACTCCGAGAACAAATTAAGTACTCTCCATCACTTTTTGTTAAAGCAGTATATATTTGTCAAGGAACGAGGCTATCATGTCAGAAAAATTTTTGTAAGCTATCTGGTAAGCTTTGTTATTTTATAGTTGTGTAGGGATTAATTTATCGAGGATATGGGATGCCACACATTTATTTACAAAGTTTATTTCGCGTCAAATAGATAACTGTGATCTACATTTGACACTGAGTATACCTCACTGAGATCCGTCCAAATAAGAAATTCACTAAACGAACAATTTGAAATACAAAAGCAATGCTGCATTGATAAAAGGTAACAATAACCTATTTTTGTATGCCTCACGTACACGTCTCACAAATCGTTTTCCCGCAGAGTCCGATAAGCGCACATGGAATTCGAATCTATTTGTGGATAGTAATACAAACGAACATCTGAACGAAAAAGTAACATAGGCGTAGAAAATCGGGCATATATTTTGTTTTTGGTAGGACTTGTTCTCACTTCCAAAGATACATCAAAAGCAATGTTTGATACGCGCATGTGTAATTGGGACAGTATAAAAGAGTATAAAATGCTTTCTGTTCCTATCATGTTGGTCAGTTTGTACGAATGTGATAGTTGTATTATCTAGTCTACACAAGACTGTCATACTGTTGCTCTTTTGAGATCTTTAGCAGGTTTACGAGTCATCTTCTCCCTTTGCAGAGTTCTCTAGATAATGCTTTTTTTTAATAACCTTTCCCAAACAAAACAAAAGCTTGATTGCTGAATAAAATCAAGAGATATTTGCTAGATATCCTTTTCTTCTTCTTTTGACAATGACAACTCTCCGTGTAAAAAGGTTTACAATTGAGAACTGGCTTTAAATCAGTCCTTTTCAAAGAAGGATGCAAGCTGGGGTCACATTCAGTAGTATGATAACGGCATTCATCATCATCATCATCATCATCATCATCATCATCATCATCAGTCTCCTGACCTAGTGTGGTCGTCGAAGCACTGTGCTGCTAAAGATCTGACCAGTTCCCTCCACCTGACCAGTTCCCTCCACTTGTCTCGATCATGCCCTAATGCCTGTGTCTCCGCAAACCTTTTCCTGGTCCATTCTGTGATGTTGTCACTCAACTTTGTTCTCTGTCTACCTATCCTTCTGCCACTTTGGACACTGTCCTGCAGTACTGTTGTGGATAGACTGTTGGCTCTAGTGATATGGCCATACCATTTCATAGCATTATACATAATGAATTATAACAACAAAACAAAAAGTCTGCCTAATGAAATAGGAAAGATGTTTTTCCCATAAAGGAAATTGTTTTTCTTATTTTGAGAATGAACACGTTTCATAATGTTTGAATACAGGCGAGAGAATAATAACAGCAAATGCTTCATCCTTAATGCGCCATGTCACGTCAACTTTCCTATTACCAAACCGTACACATTTAATTGGCGTGGCAATTGTCATGTCAAAGTAGTCATTTACTTGTCAGTGTAAAGGTCACGCACACAAGATGTACCAGATAATGAAGTCAATTACTTTTTAAAACTGGTCAAAAATGATCGACCCATGAAATGTAATAAGGTAATTAAAGTTATCCGTCCAAATTGCGTGTTAAATATTGATAGCAAATGTGTTGACGCCGTGTAGAAGCTGTATATAATGTACATGTCAAAAGAGAGCTCTTATGCTATAGAAAAACTGATTATAGCATAGGAAAATAAAAAGGAACATGTAAAAAAATTTTAAAAAGTATTTAACGAGATACGAATTTAGGTGAATGTGAAGTAACACCAGCAAAAGCCTTGAAAGTTTTAATCCAAGGAAATTTAAAAAGGTAGATAAACACATTGAAATATTTTTGGAATAAGTAAAACTGTAAGTATACATAAGTAGTATCGGGCTAGTGTGATTAATGATGGTATATATTTCGAAGTCAGTTAGAGTTTATGAGAACTATAAACACGTCCAGAACTCAGATAGTAAACGGGTACATAATGTTCCAGCAAGACTGCGGATAATATCATTTAAAGTTTTGAAAAAATATCTAGACACCGACGAATATCCAGTTGTAATCTATTCAATGGAGCCCGTAGTGACGGTTTCAACTTGGGGTGTGTGTGTGTGTGTGTGTGTGTGTGTGTGTGTGTGTGTGTGTGTGAGAGAGAGAGAGAGAGAGAGAGAGAGAGAGAGAGAGAGAGAGAGAGAGAGAGAGAGAGAGTTGTTGTTGTAGAGTTTAAGGCCATTTTTTCAGCACACGATGGCGGCCAGTATTATTGGTGGAGGAAGAACTAGGGAAAACACCCGGAAAGAACCACTGACCCACGAGAAGCTACTGGCAAGCTTTCTTACATAAGTACATTAGCCGAATGTTAGACTCGAACCAACGCAGACAGAGGTGATGAGATGGCCGTAACGGAGAGCGCTTTAGACCACTCGGCGAGAGAGAGAGAGAGAGAGAGAGAGAGAGAGAGAGAGAGAGAGAGAGAGCGAGAGAGAGAGAGAGAGAGAGAGAGAGAGAGAGAGAGAGAGAGAGAGAGAGCATATATTAGTGTAACGACACCTGTGACACAAATCACAAATCGTTGAGGATAGCTTTCTAAAGAATTTTTCAAAAACATTCTTTGGCTACTAATTACCTGTTTTCAGCGTTATTTTCGATGGATTACCTCGTTATCGGTTTAAAATCGTTTGTTCTCTCGTCGCTGATCGCATGCTACAATGCAGTCTTACATCTGTTGGAGTCAAAGTGCACGTCAAGATCTAATTACATACCTAACAGCCAAGTTGTGAGAACCAGTGGACCCACCCCACGCAATATTTTTTTTTACACGGTACTGAGCTTAAACAATAACACAAACATTTCAACAGTTAAGTGCTTATAAATGTAGGTTGTAATTAAATTTGACCAATCTAGTTTTGGAATATATTATGATGCACAGCATAAATTTGAAAGATGAAGAAACTACAAAACAAACGCGAGAACAGTATGTAATAAATACAGTTTGAGAGTATTCTTTTCACCGTATTTTTTCCAGTTTTAATGATGATGATGCTTACCACCATCACCACCATCAATATATTACTTTTTTTATTTTTTTGTATTAAAACTGATTAAGCAACGGTCAATAATAATAATAATAATAATAATAATAATAATAATAATAATAATTATTATTATTATTATTATTATTATTATTATTATTATTATTATTATTATTATTATTAAATAATTCATTTACATTAATTGACTATTTTAATTAATACATTAAATCATCATCGTCATCATCATCATCATCATCATCATCATCATCAGTCTCTTGACGTAGTGTGGTCGACGAGGCACCGTACTGCTAAAAATCTGACAAGTTCCCTCCACTTTTATCGATCACGCCTGTGTTTCCGCAAAACTTTTCCTCTCCTTCTGCCACCCTAAACGCTGCCCCGCAGTAATTTTGTGGAAAGACTGTTGGCTCCAGTGACATGGCCATACCATTTCATCTTTCTCTATTTGACGGTAGTGAGGAGGTCTTCATATGGACCTACTTTGTGCCTGATGATGTTACACACTTCTTCATTTGTGATGTGGTCCATGTAAGAGATGCCAAGGATGGTTCTGGAGAATCTCATTTCAAGTGCCTGGATTCTTCATTGTAATTCTGCTGTCATGGTTCAGGCCTCACATAAATACAAAAAGATTGAGATGACTAGTGCTCTAAATAGTCTGATTTTAGTGTTTAGACATATATTCTTTTCTCTCTAGATGGGTCTTAGCTTTGACATAACTGCCGTTGTTTGTGCTGCTCGTGACAACATATCTGCTCTTGATCCCTCTTCGGTGATTATGGAACCAAGATATTTGAACTTTCCCACTGTTTTCAGTTTCTGTCCTCTGATTTAATATCTTAGCTGAGATTTGTTGTCCACTATTTGTCACCAGCTTTATCTTCTCGGCGCTTATCTCCATGTCAGATATGGAAGATGTTTCATCCAGGTTCTTCACTAAGGTGGCAAGATCATCTTCACTGCCTGCCAGCCCATCAATGTCGTTTGCAAATGTGCGGTTGGTGATGTTACGCATTCCAATGCTGACTGTCCCACAGTGGTTTTCTAGGGTTTCGCTTATGATGCGCTCTAAGTAGATGTTGAAAAGCATGTGTGACAGAAAACAGCCTTGATGTACTCCAACTGTTGTCTGGAACCAGTTCTCTACAGAACCTTGAGCAATTACTGCACTGGTAGCCTTGGGATACAGCTGATTGATGGCATTGGTCAGCGTTTGACCCATGTGTTAATTCATTGTGGCCCACAATGCTTCATGCACAATCTGTCAATGGCCGTTTTGAAATCTAAGAACACATGATAGATGTCTTGTTGGTGTTGCTAGTATTTTTAGCACAGAACCCTGAGATTGAATATTTCTTCTGTTGTGCTTCTTCCACTCCGGAATCCTGCCTGTTATTAAGCAATTATTGTTTTTGTTTGAAGTTTAATTCTGTTCAATATGATCTTCAGCATCACCTTAATATCATGGCTGATCAAATTGATAGTTCTGTAAGTGTGGCACATCTTGAGATTGCCTTTTTGTGGAGTATTATAATCAGTAAATAGGTCCCCCATGTTGGCCATTAACCTGTCTGCCAGATCTTGTTGTAGATTTGTGTTAGTAGCTCTATCACTGATCCACCTCCATTCTTGTTAAGATCAGCTGGGATGTTGTCTACTCCAGCTGCCTACCCATTCTTCAGTGTTCTTATTACTGACTCCACCTCTTCCTTGAGAATAGGCAAATCATCATCATAGGTGGAGTTTTTGGATCGATGGTTGTAGAGTTCTTTACAATACTAAGCCCATGTTTTTGCAATGTCACTCGCTTCTGTGAGGATTTTCAATTTTCGTCTTGAATGGTACTGACTCTTTGCTGCTTATGTTTGGTGAGGTCTTTCACAATTTGGAATGCCTTTTTGCTGTTATTCTTTATCACACTGCTCTGTATCTCTGTTCACTTGTGACCAATCCAGTCTTCTTTTGCTTTGCTTTCTTAAAGTTGCTTCTGATATTCGTGTTTATTTATCGGTACTCCATTGTCCCTGTTGAGTGTCTGGTGTTTTTAAAGATCTCTTCAGGCATCACACAAATTCATAATCTCTTCTGTTACCCAGAGATTTTTCTTTGGGCGACATCAACATCAATCACATGGAGTTGAGCAAATTGTTCTCCAGCTGTGGCTTGGAATGACTTGTAGATGTTAAAGATGTTAGGGTCCTTCAGTCGTTCAAGGTTTAATTTGAACCTGTTGTTCTTTGGCTTGTCAGTTGTTTGCAGCCTCACTCGGAAGTTCATACTCACCAGATCGCGATCACTATCAACATCAACACCTGGGAACGTTCTTGTTTATACCTGATCGGTAACAATTGTGAACCAGTATCTAGTCGATCTGGATATGATGGGTTCCATTTGGTGCGTATCATGTCCAGCGTCGTAAAACTTCATGTTGGCCCAGGGTGTTGGCTAGTACCAAGTTGTTGTAGCTTGCGAACTCGAGCAGCCATCTCCCTCTTTTATTGGGAAGCTCATTGCAAGAAGGTCCACAATGATCTTTTGGAGCATCTTTGACAACTTTGGCATTCCAGTCTCCTTGGATGATGATGCTGTCGTTTTTACTGACCATGTTTAGAATACCCTGGAGTTTGTTGTAAAACTCATCTATTAAATAATCACGATGATAGGTAGTTGGAGCATAGATTTGGATAATTGTTATGTTAAAGGGAGATGCTTTCAGACGAGTGGAGATGATTCTGCTAGATATGAGGCGGCATTCAAGCACAGATCCCTCAATGTCTTTGTTTACAAAGAAGCCTATTCTATTCATGGACTTGACCAGCTCTCCACTAGTAGAATATATTCCCATCTTCAGTTTGGTGTTCTCCTAGGCCTTTCCATCTGATTTTACAGAGTCCCAGAATGTGTCATGTGTAGTGTACCATCTCATGTGTCAAATCTTGGAGTCTTTCAATTTGTGTCAGAGTTCTAATGTTCCTGGTGGCGATGGCAATGCTGTCTCTCGGTCTGAGTTTATGCAAAGTACCAGTAGCACACTTGTCACCTACGTCCATGTGGATAACGGCCGGCGCGGTCCTTGTTGACACGGGCGACGAGTGATCCGGTATGATATTGTCCAGCATTATCAGTTTGTCTTGGGCAAAAGTCGTCTATCTATCTATCTATCTATCTATCTATCTATCTATCTATCTATCTATCTATATATATATATATATATATATATATATATATATATATATATATATATATATATATATATAATATATATATATATATATATATATATATAGATATATATATATATATATATATATATTATATATATATATATATATATATATATATATATATATATATATATATATATATATATATATATATACAAATTTGTGTATTCCTTAATATAAATTCTATGTATAATTTAGCTTATTTGTGTTCGCAAACATTTGCATTTGTAACTATATTTGTTTAACTAACAGGTTGTCTCTAATGACACTTTCTTTAATTCTATAACGTCATTGATCAAAACTTGAACAATTACAACCATGTCTATTTTTAGCAGCATGACTTAATTAGTAAAAAGACTATTGTTGGTCTAACAAAACACCAATCTTTATTCCATGACAGAACATGAAATTAGACTGCTGTTAGATTTGTATTTAGAAGTTTTTATATTTGTACACGTCTACTCACACGTCGATTGTTTGTTCAATTTGACACATAGATTGTGTCGCTGGAGAAATGGCGAAAGTGGTGCGAGAGTTCATTAAGATAAGCAAACATTCTGTTATTTCTATGAGACAGACAAGCAAGTTGTACGCGTGCTTGTTATACAGAAATTGCTTTCAATATTATCATCCTGGATAAAATCCACTTACGTGTCCTTGTTTCGTTCTAGAAACTGTAGCACTACATACCAGGGTACTAAAATGCAAGTGTCAGGTGATCTGTCAGCATAAATATGCCATAAAAAACATAATTTAAATATTTTTTCTATTTACTTTTTTAAATTATTTAACCACTTTTAAAATAGTTTAATAAATATTGATTAGCTTGATTGTCAGCATCGTCCGAAAATATCTTTTGAAATAAACAAAACAAAAATTACAAAGGCTATAACAACAATAAAGAATAATAACAAGACTGCATTAACAGCAATAATAATAATAATAATAATAATAATAATAATAATAATAATAATAATAATAATAGTAATAATAATAATAATAACAGCAGCAACAAGAACATGTGTGTGTGTGTGTGTGTGTGTGTGTGTGTGATTTGAATCTTTAATCTAGCTTTAACAACTTTTCAGTCATATCGCTAGGATGCAGTGTAGTAGTTTATAGTGATGTCTAGCACTGGGCCATCATGCTGGAGACATGTAGCATGATGTCCCATCAAGTCACATTATCCCGACACCAGGTCGACCAGTCCTAACACTAACATCTTAATGCTGACGAGGCTTCTGTTAGTACTTGTTTTGTTTAGTCTTTGGTAAGACTCGGTAGGGGATCGAATCCATGACCTCCCACATCCGAGGCGGACGCTCTAACCACTAGGCCACCGGAGCGGTATCAACATACTATACAATCATTTAGAACAGAAAGGAATTTCCCATCAAAAAGGCATGTCGATAGAATTTAAGATGGTCTAATAACTAGCTGTAAGTCTTCAAGATGTGGTTATATAACTAAGACGAAAACAATTTATGAGTGGGACTGACCACTTAAACTACTTTTTGAAAGCGGAGGAGAAACCTATCCATGACACGAATTGACTACATAAGGATTACTATGACATACCTTGCATTAGGAGTCAGGAATTTCAGGAGCTTGTTTTCCTTACCATGTATAGATGAAGAGCCAGAAATAATAGTATGATGTTACACAGAGACCAATATCAACATGTATATTTCAAAGCATAAATAAAACAATGTATGGAGCGAAATAACAGCTCTTAATTGCTTAATTGTTTTGTTACGTTGATACCGTGATCTAAAAAATTCCAATATGTGCACATTTTGTTTTTAATATCCGTCTTGGTGTCCCGCCCACCATCACTTCCAAGCCTCCGGCGAAGATCTAAAGGCGGATACCCGGACCTCGAACCGGAGGTACTTACTGCGCATATGCAAGATGGTGGGGGTAATTTCCTCCTGTCCGGAAATCCGCGAAGCAACTTTGTTTACATATACGCATGTCTCTGACGTCACTTATGGAGACGCAGCGTCTTAGTCATGTGACAGATTCAGATAAATAGACATTGCCCATCAACCTCCTTCTCACTTTGCGTTTATGTTTCAATCTGAAACTATGGATAGTTCTATTCAGTGGAACAAGTTCTACGGCAGTGTAATCTATCCAACAATTCCAGGATTAAACATAAAAGAAGAATACATCAAGTGCATGGGAAGAGTATTTTATTGCGATATTCCTCAAGAAGATTTAAAGGAAAAAGATATTAGAAGATGCTAAAATGTGTGCTACGCCATATGTGATCTAATTAAAGCATATTTCTAATGCGTATTCGGTGTATCACCAACAAGGAGCGGAAGAGTGTAGTTTTACCTCGGAAACACAATACCGTCTGGTTTCCGAGATAAAGAATAAATCTGGATATAAGAGCAACAGCGACAATGGAATTTGGCACGTGTGCTTTTTTAAAAACCTCGAGAGGTATGTGAAATAAATATGTTCCGTGTGAAGAGTATGCACATTGAACGTATGACCGGATACCTGAAACAGGAACCGAGAAAATAAATAGGTTCGACAAGCAAAAGCATGGATATCCATTACAGCATAACACCCGTGTATCACACGGCAAAAAATGAAAACAACAAACAACAACCTCCCAACAAGGGAATGAAAATAAGCAACAACAACTAAAAAAAACGAAAGAAAAAAAAAAGAGAAAAAGATCAGGATGCGACGAGAATAGACCCATGAAGAATTCACGCCCAGGTGATACAATCAAAGAATTGATGGACCTTTTGCGGAAATACAAGAGAAACGACCTCCATAAGCTAGTCAAAGAGGCTTCAAGGAAAAACTACGACGAAGTCGTCGATACATTACTGGACTACTTGGCAGCACCTAGTTCCAGTGTGCAAGCAAAGAATGCTGTCAGACCACTAAGTGCGGGAGACCCGGGAACATAGTCAGAAATATTCATGGAGGAGACTATCGAAGACAAAACTTTAAAAAAAACATGGACGCTAATAAATTATATAGTATACCAGAGACGCACGAGCTATTCAAGGAATGGGCGAAGGAAAAATGGGGTTCAGTTAAATCAGGTACATACTTTCTAGTTGCTTTATATTGTGTCTTGTTACAGAAAGTGCTCAAAAGGAACACATTTTTATGTGATGGGCAGCCAGTTCTCGCAAGACATTTTGGACTGATCCGATTATATGGCTACAGCAAAATGTAGACCTAAGTGCAAATGAATCATTTCTGTTTTGCCGAATCGGCTCAGTCTAAGGTAGGTCTCATTAGTGAACTTCGGTTCAGTAGAGACACCTTGGATATTTAAAAACAGTTAGGCGAAGGCGAAGCCTGTATGGTCCCCATTAAAAAGCATGGACTATGCGGGTGCGAATCCCAGCCAATCATTATCACAGTCTATACTGAACCATTGGTGGCAGTGCCCGAAGTTTGAGAAGCCATGACAGAATGAAGCTTCATGTTTACGTTTCAGGCTAATAGCAAAGTTATATCTGACCACAATATTGACTGATGGCTGGCAAACTTCTCTAGCATTTTCCAAATTGGCATACAGGAAAACAAAACTTTTATTCCGTAACTGACATACACGGATAATAATTTTAGACTCCTTTCGATTAAATGTCAAACTGGAAGGAAAACCAACATCAGTTAAAGAAACGCCTTTGTGTTCATAAATACCACGTGCAGATTTACTGATACATCCTACGCAATACATCTCATGCATCCTGGACGATGGTAAAACACACATGTGCGTGTTTTCTTTGTATCTGTTTCTTACAAAAGAACTTATAGATGTGAAAACGCAACTTCTCTAGCAACTTTTGAATATTCTCACAAATACCTTCCGGTGTATCTTCTATCTCTGTCACCCCATACTTGATATGCAAGTTTTGCGTTGTGCAACTTCCCACTCGGGTGAAGTAATATGTAATCTATTAAAATCACTTTCATATGCATTATATCTTAAACAACCAAATGTCGTCACTCTCTTATTCTCTGATCTCTTTCTAAGAAGATTATTCATACCTTGATTTCCTACACGAACAACTTGATTCTGAAATCACTGTCCAGAGGCACTGAAATGTCTGATCAATCCGCCAAAGTGGAGACCGGTTAAAATACCGGACAATTGCCTAGCGAAGAGCCCTCATCCAGTTTGCAGTAATAATTCTTTCGTCCAAAAAATGACAGAAATTGTAATCAATGCCAGTAAAAAGAATAAGCAAAAGAAGAATGAATGAGAAAAAAAATTTAAAAAAAAGAAAATGGAGGGAAGTGTAGAAACACGTACAGTTTAATGGTAGAAAAAGATACGGACTAATGCAAATATGTTATTAAATCGTCGCCGTCGTCAAACAACATAGGGTTTGATCCATATAAGACTACTCATATTTCACAAAAAATTGCTTTTGAATCTTATGATATTTCACGCTAAATTGCTAGAGATTTATTTAGATATTTTTATAACATTTCAGCTTTTGCTAGGATATAGCTCTCATAGTCAGGAAAAAAAACAAGTACATATTTATAGCAGAATCGGGTTCTTACATTTTAATAAAAAATTTCATGAGAAACTATTGCTTATTAACGTAACATTTTTGTAATGTTTGTGTATTTGTTTTTTATTTTGGATTTTAAAGACTATGAACAGTTTTAACGAGCTCTTTTGTGATCAAAGGAAGTTTATCAAAATATTCAGAATAATCACTGTAAACCAGAGACAACTTTATCTTGTGTCTATTTTTGAAGTACGTGCTATACTGAAGTACGTGCTATACTGAACTACGTGTTAAGTATAATCATGATAATGCTTATCCTGGAAGAGAATTGACTTCATCTTTAACGTGGCAATATATTCCATCATATTTCATATTTCACACAAACTTTACGATTTTTAATGTTTTACAATTTTGTTTGGTATAATATCAACAATACAATCTTCTTTGATTTGTTGTTCCATCATCAGATCTAGCATGATAACTTTTTCACCTGTGAGATAAGCTTGAAGTTGTTTCAATCTATTGTACTAAGTCGCTAATGCTATCTTACAATTTGCGTTCAGTGTATCATATTTTGGCTCTATTTTTTGATGATCGCAGACAACGCAAATACCTACTCCCGACAATATCAACAGTAACGGATTTCATGTTCCTCATACTGATGCTATTCCTGCTGTTGTTAACTCAATCGGTTTAACACGCGTATGATTCTGCTGTAATAGTTTCTCTCACGTCTGATACAATAAAGTTTTGTTTGATAGCACATTTAGTACTTGATTCGCTCGTTGCTGTCGTTGTCTGAGAGTCTTTGGGTCATTATATAAACTGCTCAAACCAACGTTTTCTCAGCAGCATATTTATCAACCAGATCACGAAATTTACTATTAACAGGACCAACAAGAAACGTTTTATATCCATCATATATATCATTTTTTGGTGACATTATTCACGTCTAAAAAAAAGATCTGTTACGTACTTAGTATAACCTAAAACACCCATTAGATCTTTAAATTAGATCTATCACGTACCATATGCTGCGCAATAATTCCATGTTTATTGTTCAAGTTGACGTCATCAGCGGGTAAGGTTAGATATCAAACAATCAACTATTTTATTGTTTCATATTTTGTTTCTGCCAGCAGCTCTCCAGCTTTCTTTTTATAGTGTTTAAATGATTTTATTTGTCAAGATCCCTATCAAATATATCATAGTCAACAGGTTGAATAGTATTACTAATATTTGTTATGTGATCGTGTTTGAGCACACTTTTGTTTTTGTCGCGATTATAGCAAAATATTTCGTTGTATAAAACACATACATATACTTGATAGAGCTGATCAAAACAATTGTTTGATGAGAAACGTTGTTGGCGTTGTTGGCACAGATAATCCTAATGAAATTAATAATAATTTTAATTTTATGATTTCTGACTTTGCGCTTTGAATTCCACGAGTTGTCATATCCGTCTCAAGACTGATAAAGCTGACAATGTTAACCACGTAAAGCAGAAAAATTTGTTTCGAACAGCACAAGTTTGATCAAATTTAGCTGCTAACACATGGCGGATAACAAATTGGCAGAAAAACATTTACCATGTCATGCATTTTGTGTTTCAAAGGTAAGATTGAGGTAATAATCAGCTGCATAACAATTGTTTTCGATAGCATTAACGCACGACAAATATTTTGTCAGAATCTATTCTAGGCAATATCCTGAATGAGCGATCGAATGTAATTTTGTTGACCATGCTGAGAAAAATTTATCTCGTGCATATTTATCTGCTGGGGGCGCAGCAAATATATTAGGACACTGACAGTGGATCTCAGAAAAATTTCGATTTCGATTTCTTTACCAGATATTTCTTTTGATGTTATTAATCACAGCGAACGAGCTATTGGATCAGCAACTGACATTGAAGTAACATGGATGTCTAGGAGCTGCTCCAGCTAATCAGCACTGCGTTTATGCACTTGTAACATTTGATAGATAAATAACACTTGACGCTGTACGAGGTAGAATGACTGTCCAAATGTAATGTGCAAGCACATGGATTGCATAGCAGTCGAATGTAAAACACTTTAATAATATCAGATAAAATCAATAACGAAATGTATTTTGCATTATAATAATATGTTACAAGGATAAATACAAAAATAGCACTGGCGTTAACTATATGAAAAACGCGATTTCAATAAAAATAGATTTCAAAACAAATCGCGTTCCGAAAAAATTGCTTCTTACAGAACGCCAGATATCCAAATTTTTAAAAGCTACGCCTTTTATACTTTATATGTAAGTGGCACAAATAACAGCATTTGCCAGATCGAAAACAATCCTTAGGGAACCAATCGGAATAACGATGGCTACTTAAAAACGAACATTACTGCCAAAGATATTACCCGGGATGCAGCATCAGGTGCAACAGCAGGTGCGACGGAAAGCTTATCCAGAGACGGTATAAAACAATTACTATAAATGGATTGAAGTTGAGTACAAAGCACGCTAAATGTATCTGATTAATGATTTTAATCGAAAAACTAATATGACAAAATAAAAGAAAAAAAGAATAACCGCAAGAACGAACAGCAATGCGGTAAAGGGTGGGTTTATAGGCCCGCTGCTAGCAGGGATAGCAGAAAGACCTGTTAGGCATTTGACATGGAATGTAGTTATACCAGATGAATAAAGAAAAAAAAAAGAACTCGTGGAAGTCGGGAACGAGGATCGGTGCTACCGGGAACCAGAAGTTGCTGGTAAATTAAAGATGTCAGAAGATTTATCAGAGTAGTTTCAAAAGATGAGTTTGAAAATAGAATCACCAGAAACTAATTCTAATCAAAACACTGCAATCCATACAAAATTTCAAAGACGGATCTGGAACTCAATTGTTAGCACTTTATAATAACAATTATTTTGACTCGTTTGATCTTCCTCCGAATAATATTATCAAAACAGTACATCTTAAAACGTATACGAAAATTAATTTTTACTCCAATTATCTTCAGCTAGTCGGAACTACAGCTTGTTGTTATTACTGACTTATGTTTATCAAACAAATATCTAAATCCGATAGCGGATCTAAACACAACAATTTCTTTGGTTTATTCTACCGATTTCCTAGTATCAGCAATGATTGTAAAGCGGTACATGGATTGTAAACTATCTTACACTAATTTTGTCTGATATCCAGTATAAACATAATAACATATTGTCTCAAATGCAGAACCAAAACCAATCACATCGAAGAATCAAATTCAAATTGTCTTACAATTGAGACAGATGTTATAATTAAATATAGTGTTTGCAATTTCGATAAAATATACTGTTTTGATGCAAAAATTACATTTGATTTGGGATATAAAATGTCTGACAGTATTAATTTTAGCAAGGTGGATATTTTAGATTGGTTATTACAGTAAATAGCGGGCAGTGCTATTTAAACAATAATGATAGTAAAACCATTGTGTGAAATATAAATCACAGTACTATATACAAAAATGGCAAAAGCGAGTACCTGATGACCATGTTGAACGACGATGGATATCTCATATCTTGGGTAATTGTAATATTTGTCTTTTCACTGTAGGTAAACGAATTTTTAAAGATTCTTTGAGGTTCAGGGGTACCAGGCAAGTTCCACCTGAAATTAGGTCTTTATTTACAATTTTACAATTGCCCATTTAAGTATATATCGTATTTTTCTTCTTCAGTGCGTCGCAGGCGCTCCCCAATTATAATAGCTTCTGTTGCGGAACGCGTTTTTCTGGAATAGAACATATAGTGTCCACTTGTTGATTCCAACGTTCGTTCGTATATCTTAACCACACATCTACCGAGCTCTTACAGATATACAGATGAAATTTAGACATATAATTATACGAAGCAGACACTAATCTCTTTAGAGCGTCTGTTGTGAATATAGTAATTATTGATTATTTTGTAAAATCTCAGAGAGTTAGACGTTTGATCTGCAAATCACAGCGTCTTTTTAAGAGCGAACTATAATTTTTGTGCGAATATTAGGAATAGTAAATTTGTATGAAATGTCATATAAAAAAATACTAGCAATTTCAATGTAAAATTTTGTCTGAAATATATGAATAATCTTATATAAGGTTGTTTTTTTTCTGGATCAAACCCTATTTTGTTTGACGACGGCGACGATTCAATAACATGTCATCAACGAGTAAACGATTATGAAATAAACGCTGTTGTCTCAAAAAAATTGTTTTCGAAGTTGTTACTTGAGAAGGGCATGGGGAGGAGAAAATCATATTGTCGTAAAGTTCAAAATAGGTTTTTTGGGGGTGGGTAGGGTGGGTGGGTCAGAACACCCCGTATACAAGACTACTGAAAACATATTCAATAGTCTCTTGTAAGTCAAAAACACTAATCAGTAACATTTATTAAAATGAAATGACGAAAATGACAAGGATAACAAGATTGATGATATTCATCATATTCATCAGTATCTTTATCTTCATGATGATTGCGTGATACGTCCAATCATCACTGATATGACGTCGTAAATGATATGTATAATTGTAAAGTCTACAAAGCAAGTAGAGGTAGCAGGTTTGCGACAACCCATGATATGATTCTTGAAAGATGAACTTGTAGGAGTTTTCTCCCTGTCGACGTTGCAAGAATGTTTAGGAGTTATTCTGCTCACATCCCACATTTTAAACCTATGCCACAACCTTAATATTGAAATTTCAATTAATTTAAAATTGATGACGATCAAACCTGTATTATTTATAGACATAACCTTGATGACAGCTTCTATGCAGAGAAAACCATACGAGCCTCGGCATTTCCTGGATGTCTTTGAAACATGATTTCAAGTCTACATCAAGGTGTCAGGTGTTAATTTCAGTGGAGTTTACCAAACTCAGGTCTGTATAAGGAATAAAATTCCAGCAACATTGTTTATGGGGGTTCTTTTTAGCTACAACTAAGATGCACTCGAAAAATATTCTTTTTTTGTGGTGAAATCTAAAATCATGGACGTCCAAACCAATATATATTATGTTCATCCAAGTCTAGGTAGGTTATCAATGTTCCATATCATTATTAGCGTGAGGCCTATATTAATTTTGTATGGTTTAGCGGGTTTGACGCCATTTCTGATTGTAGGAGAATACAGATAAAGATTAAGACAAAAATCCACAAATAGTGAGCGAGTTTACACACACACACACACACACACACACACACACACATCCATCCATGCATCCATACATACAGACAGACAGACAGAACACACAGAAGGAGTGAGAGGTTCCTTTTCGACATCCTAAAGCAGCATTATTAAACCTTTTCTTTTTTTACCGGTTAGTCGAAATTTATTATCAAAATTCTAATTCAGAATCGAATACTAATTGTTTTTTGCTGAAAAATCAGGTTACTTGCCACTTGCCCGGACTGTGTTATCATGTCCTTTCCCTCAGATTTGTTTTCGCCCCTAGCGAGTGGGATGGAGTTTAAAGCATTTCTGAGCGTGTAAAGACGCTTGTTCAAGATATCATTGATCATATGTAATAATAATAATAATAATAATAATAATAATAATAATAATAATAATAATAATAATAATAATAATAATAATAATAATAATCTTTATTTAACGAGGATACACATCCTCAATTTTTTAAACAGGTTATGCTATTCCAAAATGTAACTTACTCACATTCAGGTATGCTTGTACTCAGACAGGTTGAAAATTAGTTAATATATGTCACAATATAAACAGTATAATATACACATTTTGGCACGTCAGTGGAGCATATATTTCCCGCATAGCATATTAGACAACTTGGAGAAAGCTTAAATGTTGATCATAATAATAAACATAAAATAATGTTCACTTTTCAAAAAGGATATTGTAGCTTTAAATATAATTTTCTCACGTGAAAATAATTTTGTTCATTTATTGAAAGCAACGTCGCATCAGATAATATATATTACTATAATTTATTTCATCTAAGTGTTCATAAACTCATCATAGTATACGTTTGCGAGGCACCAGGTGGCATAGTGATGTAAAACGCTCGCTGTTTCGGATCACTGTGTGGATTCGAGTCTCTGGCTCGGAAAATGTGTACACGTGTGAAAGCTAGCCAGTAGCTTTCCGTGGGTCAGTGGTTTCTTATTGGAATTTACCAATTTCTTCCTCCATTAGTTATACTGGCCGCCATGTATAGCCTTTCTTTGATACATGAATATTTAATTTATAGATCCTTTTAATTAATGAGTAATTCTGATTTGTTTTTTTATCACCATTTCGTTTCTGTTAAAGATAGTTCTTTCCATATTTGTAATCTGAAAAATGGGTGAGAGGGAGGGCTAGGGGTAGAGGATTCAGCAAACAATGTATTACTTTATCTTGTTCGTCATTTTTAAAATTGTATATTGTATTTAAGCAACTTTAACGACATCGACCTTTTCCCGTCGAGAAAATTATATCTTCTTAATTCATCCTTTTTACAATTTATTGTATCTACTTGGGTCTAAAACATTGATTGAAGAAGTGAAAGATAAAAGAAAGAAGTGGTTTTTTGACATATGAGGAATGCGAATATGTAAGCTGAGATAAATTTAAACATTAGATTTAATAGTTTCATTATTATAGTCTACATAGTTACCTTTTTTTTAACCATTTAATTTATCCATTGTTCAATGTTATAATCTATTTATTAAAGTGGATCTTATGAAAAACGGTTTTGATGTTCAGGTAAAGTGAACATAGTTAAATATATACAGTAATTCTATATTTATTTAAATTCTCTAACATTTTATAATATTAGGATAATTGATTTAAAGTAAAACTAATATTTAGTCAACCTTGACTATTGATCTAAAATCGAACTTTGAATTATGCCGTTGACTATTGATCTTAAATAGAGCCTTAATTTATGTCATGTATTATCGATCTAAAATCGAATCTTGATTTATGAAATGGATTATCGATCTTGATAAATGTGCGAAAAGTTTATATACTTACATTCCTTTTTATTAATTGAGGTACATACAGTTTCTTTGATTAATGCATTTATTATTTTGAGAATAATTGTAAATGTCAAGCTAGATTTTTTTCTATCAATTATCAATCTTTATCTATAAAAAGTTTTTTCATGGTACAGGTAATTTTCAGACAGAGTTTGATTGACAACGCGGGAAGTAGCAATTTCATAAAATGCAGTAATGTTTGCTGATTAAAAACTAAAAGTTATAACTCTTGTAATCTATATTCATTCTTAAACGTGCGAGTTGTGAGTTTATGGATTGATTTGATAAATGCAGCATCTGGCAAGGTACTTTAATTGATTGAAACGAAAATGGCGAGTCTGATCATCTCACAGCTGCCAACGAGAGTGTAATTTTGGGCCAATTTAGTTGATTCCTTCCATCAGCGCCTTGCCGTTAATATCTGAACAGTTCAGTGATCATCTTCTGCGTATAAAACAACAACTCCTTTGTTTATACAAATATAATACAAACAGAGAACAAAACTTTTCCATCCCGCTTATTGACAGAAAGTTTCATTTATTTATGTGCGCGTGTTGCTTCTGCCAATTATCCTAGTTTGACGGCATCAAGGGGAGGTAAGTTTAAAATGGTCTACTTTACTTTCCTCATTGGTGAAATGAGTCGTTCGTATTTTTTCATCTATTACTATGGAAGGTTCCACCATAGGTCAGTAATTTTACATCTGTAAAGGATTTAGGATTTAGAAACTCTGCTAAATATGACATTTGAAAGTATAAAGAATGGGGAGAGAGGGCACCGAAAATAAATAAGTTTTATGTAGTTGTCGGCTATAGTAATTATTAATCAGCAAAGGCATTTATCATTGTTTGCAAATGTCAGTGTATTTCGTATCCCCCAATGAAAATTAAAACAGAGAAAATGTCACCTCAGATTTCAACGCATGGTTTTTGCCCTCATATTACAAGTTGTATAGCTTTAACGTCCTTTAGATTTAAAAAGCACATTAGTCGGTCTAATATTACACGGCCAGCAGCGACTGCGGCCAGTGAATGACGTGTGTCGTGTTGGTCATTGGTGGTCTTCGGACAAGTTTTTAGAGAAGTGTGTAAAACTCTATTTAGGATATGATTCTCATATTTTTAATCTTAATTGAAATATAAAACCGAATTAATGAGTTGAAAGCAATTAAAAACGTATATAGATTTAGGCTTAAAATTTAATCATTTAAATACAAATGCATATCATGTACTGAAAATGGCTCAAATGTGGCCTAACCAAAGCCAGACAAAATTTTCCTCTTTGCTTTCATCTAGGAATCTTGTCACTTGTTCTCAAATTAAATGTTTGCATTATAATAATAACTTGCATGGAACATCGCAGTTTCTATTGATTAAGATTACAGAACTTGAATTTCGAATTTTCTCACTTACATAAAGCTTGACTTTACGTTCATAGGTAATTGTATTATTCGCTTCTCTAGTACCATTGCCTTTAATTGACGGATACCTTTTCTTTTAGCCACAAACTGTTAATTGACTGTCAGTCCTTATATTATTAGAATTTCCTTACTGGTTATAAACAGCAGGAGTTAACCAGTGCAAAGTATAGCCAACCATTATAGTGTAAATGTTCCCATTTAATAGTCGGTTCTTGAAATTTGACGCGAACAGAAAAGAAAAGAAATATATCTTTATTGGTTTGAACTTTACAGTTCCTCGTCTGAAAAAAATCAATCAAATTGAAAATATGCAGCATGCTTTGAGTAAGAAAAAGATTATCATCTTGAAGTTGCATGGCTTTTAGTTCGCATTTCGAGATAATGGGTCGTTCAAGGTTTATCAACCTTACTAAAAGAATCGCCAGAACACAAAAAGCGCATGATATGAAACAATTTGAACTAAAAATTAAACAAATTAACACGAATAAATTTTCAGTCAAATTCATATTAATCCATATGCTGTACTGAAATACACATTGCAATTGGTACAAACAACCGCTCCATCTTGTACTAGACTTATTGGTTACTGCATTTATATGGGAAAATATGAACGTATTTTCGTATGGATATACTGCACGAAGTTGTGAGTGCATTATATCCATCCGACACAACGAGTTCTTATTTTACCACACTGCAGTAACCTTTTAATTATATTCTCATGTTTTTTTTTCTACCAACGGCATAATTATATAAACAAAATTACACAACAAGAAACAACGTAACTGCATGTATGCCGTATTCCAAACTAAGTACACAAGCGCAGAGATCAGCATTACACAACAACAACATTATTAATGCGCACATAACCGAACATAAATAAATTTGGAGGATGTAATTGCACTTGGAATATAGTCGAAATTACAACACAATTTTGAAATGTGTGATCAAGCTTGAGAATCCATGACATGGCTCATGTAATTCGGATTTGCGAACTAAGAAAGTACATTCTGTGGAAATTCAGGCAGTAAATATGTAAGCATATTTTTTGCCATTTTTATAGCCAGCAAAAGAAGACAGTTTATGCTTTGTCACTTGCATATTATTTGCAAGGACTCTGTCTGGCATCGTAAGCTTGCCAAAAACAGAAACATTGTATCAAAAAAGTTAACGCAGAATGTGGCAAAGCAGCTGGTATGTGGAAGTCCATGAACCATCTGCTTTACTTCATTCAGATACAAACTGAATCAATCAAAAGGTAAAACGTCTACTACGAGAGTGTACAAGGTTTGTTTACAAAGTAGTTCCTAATACATTATTGGGCACACGTGAGAGCAATATGAAGTACATGTGAGTTCAATATTGTAAAATATTGCACTATTCCGACATGTTAAGTTAACGGAGAAAAAAATGATCAGATAATAATGCTATATTCACATTAAAAGACGTGTGTATGAGAAAGCAAAATAAAACATCTATTGTATAATGTCAACACAGTAAACCAGAATATTTCAATGACTCTGCCAAGAATAACAAGCAAAACGATCATCTCGCTGACTCGATCAACAATGAAAAACACTACATCGCAATGACTGTTTCCAATGAAAATCAAACAGAATCTCCCGCTGACTCGATCAACATTGAAAAACACTACATCTCATCGACTCTGTTAACAATGAAAAACACTACATCTCAATGACTCTTAGCAATGAAAACACCACATCTCAATGACTCAGTTAACAATGAAAAGCAATGCATCTCAATGACTCAGTTAACAATGAAAACCACTTCATCTCAATGACTCAGTTAACAATGAAAAACACTTCATCTCAATGACTCATCGACTCAGTTAACAATGAAAAACACTACATCTCAATGACTCAGTTAACAATGAAAAACACTACATCTCAATGACTCTTAGCAATGAAAACACCACATCTCAATGACTCAGTTAACAATGAAAAACACTTCATCTCAATGACTCAGTTAACATTGAAAAACACTACATCTCATCGACTCTGTTAACAATGAAAAACACTTCATCTCAATGACTATGTTAACAATGAAAACCACTTCATCTCAATGACTCAGTTAACAACGAAAAACACTACATCTCAATGACTCATCGACTCTGTTAACAATGAAAAACACTTCATCTCAATGACTATGTTAACAATGAAAAACACTACATCTCAATGACTCAGTTAACAATGAAAACCACTTCATCTCAATGACTCAGTTAACAACGAAAAACACTACATCTCAATGACTCAGTTAACAATGAAAAACACTACATCTCAATGACTCTTAGCAATGAAAACACCACATCTCAATGACTCAGTTAACAATGAAAAACACTTCATCTCAATGACTCAGTTAACATTGAAAAACACTACATCTCATCGACTCTGTTAACAATGAAAAACACTTCATCTCAATGACTATGTTAACAATGAAAACCACTTCATCTCAATGACTCAGTTAACAACGAAAAACACTACATCTCAATGACTCATCGACTCTGTTAACAATGAAAAACACTTCATCTCAATGACTATGTTAACAATGAAAAACACTACATCTCAATGACTCAGTTAACAATGAAAACCACTTCATCTCAATGACTCAGTTAACAACGAAAAACACTACATCTCAATGACTCATCGACTCTGTTAACAATGAAAAACACTTCATCTCAATGACTATGTTAACAATGAAAAACACTACATCTCAATGACTCAGTTAACAATGAAAACCACTTCATCTCAATGACTCAGTTAACAACGAAAAACACTACATCTCAATGACTCAATTAACAATGGAAAACACTACATCTCAATGACTCAGTTAACAATGAAAACCACTACATCTCAATGACTCAGTTAACAATGAAAACCACTACACCTCAATGACTCAGTTAACAATGAAAAGCAGAAGATTCAACTGAGATGTACGAGAAATAGGAAAAACTAAACCAGGAAAACTACTTGTTGCCATTTGTCCATTTTATAAATCAATAATTATCCATAGCAATTCTGTATTATTATGGAATGAAAGACGTCATTATTAGATCAAAACATACATATAGCACAGTATTACTAAATATATAATAAATGGGTATACTGTATATTAGTAGAGGTATTACATACATGAATAGAATGTACCGTTAACTTATGTAAAATGAATCAAACAATATCAGAAACAAAAAAATATAAAAAAAGTGAAATGCATGGCTTGAAAAGATGATGCTTGACACGTTGACACAAAACAGAATGTTGATAGAGCAAGATAAAACTTCCTGTGGTTGATCTTTTAATGGTTCACGAAAAATTTATTGTTGTTTGAATATTTAGTAGCTTTCTGAACATTTTTTAGATCAAGTAACAGAAGGTGCTCAGTTTGTTGCTAGTTATCTTCTAGCACACCCTTACATGAGTCTATCTCAGCGAAAATTTGTTTTCACCTTGCATCACAATCATATTTCTAAAAAGAGTCTTCGACCACAACTACATAGGTTTGTAACTGTTTGCCAGGATTAGATAAAATATACTCCTTTCTATTCTTTTTCCTCAATGGAAGTGGTGTAATAAGTTACCATCACTTGCAAATTTAACTAAGATAGTGTCCTTTTCTTCTTTAGGAATATTGATTTGACTATCCATTTTACCAATAATTCAACATAATTTATTTCGATTTTTATATACATGAAAGTTTTTAAACAGTCCACATTCTGTTGCATAGGATGATTACTCAGCAAGTTTCACTTAATTTGTTCTTTTCGTCCAGGTTTTCGGCGTTTTAAATTTTTGTTGAAATCAATCTTTATGTTTATCCATAGTTATATTTAAAATCCTTCGGGATATATACTTTAAACTGGTTGGCTATGTTTAAAAGTTGGCCGTAGGTATATACCAATACTTGTACTAGTATCTTCACTGTTATTTGTTTGTTTTTTTGTTGTTGTTTTTCGATATGATATTCTTTTTCATACCTAAACAGGAATGGAATACTGAGCCTCTTGCACGATCTTGGGGTAAGTGTTTATAGGAACACATGCGTTTTTGCAATCTCTCGCATGTTCATATCCTAATCGAACTCACATCACATGTCACGAGCACCTTAAATGGCCACCTTGTTCATTTAATCGTCACATGTTATGTTTGTATGATCTAAATGTTATTCCATGTTAAATTTGTATGATCTGAATGTTATTTCATGTTAAATTTGTATGATCTAAATGTTATTCCATGTTAAATTTGTATGATCTAAATGTTATTCCATGTTAAATTTGTATGATCTGAATGTTATATCATGTTAAATTTGTATGATCTAAATGTTATTCCATGTTAAATTTGTATGATCTAAATGTTATTCCATGTTAAATTTGTATGATCTAAATGTTATTCCATGGTAGTTTTCCTATTGATTGCATACACACTTTTTACATATTCCCAATCTTAATCTTTGATCACGGCTTTATTTGTACATTTGCAGACGTTCTTATCTTCATGTTTTGAATCAAAATAGTTTGCAGAATAGTGGCTTGTATCGTAAAAATGCATATTTTTTTCATTTCGTCAAACAAATTTGTTTTTTTCAACACTGATACATAAACACATATACCATTCAAAGCAGCTTCACCATGACAACAAAACATGAGAAGGAACATGATAGGTACAATATTTTTTGGATTTAATTTGTTTAGTTGACCTTGTATTTTAGATGTAAGTGAAAACCTTAATTACGTCATAAATGGAAGATAACCATCTTTCAAATTGCTGGTAGGATGGCTGCACGTTATTAGCTTACAAAAGTAACGAATACAGATGAGTACAACTATGAACCAGTAAGCTAAAAGGTGACTATAATATAACCCTTAGTTATTACTGCGTGATTTTTACGTGTGTCTCTTGCATCTAAAGCCTGTGTCTAACAAAGGTGTTGAGAGAAACTATGGGTATAGTATTACGAAGTTACTGACTTAATTACAGGTCTATGCTATTAAAGACAATCCCGAGCAACAATTTATTCATGTACGTCAGTGTGTTCCAATACCATCCATTGCATCCAACTATCTAGTCTGTGCTTTAACTGATTCAACATTAACTTGTCTACAGCAAGTTACTCAGTCGTAATGTGCAGCTTTCAGTTGTATGCAAATTTACCAGAAAGTAAAAAGAATAGGACATAATAAGTTGATACTCACACTGAGAAGGTGTATAGAAGTGCTCAGAGTATAGAAGTGCTCCGGGAGTACTTTGAGTGTACTGTTCACTAATTAAAAAGATTTTGTTTCATGGTACTATAGTATACTGGACGTTTTAAAAAGCCATCTAATTGTGAACAAGACATTCACCAATATAAATATGACGCGCATGGCAACATCAATGCATTGAAGAGCAAATTTGATTTTGCAACAAACAAGAACTAATGTTTTGTTAGTTAGTAGGCTAGCAAGAAATTGACGCCATATTTTAAATCTGTAAAGAAAAGCATGTTGAAACAAATGATAATATCCTAAGTCAGGGAGTACTCCCTGATATTGCAATAAAAATATGACAAATGATACTATCCGAAGTCAGGGAGTACTCCCTGATATTGCAATAAAAATATGACATATGATAATATCCGAAGTCAGGGAGTACTCCCTGATATTGCAATAAAAATTTGACAAATGATAATATCCGAAGTCAGGGAGTACTCCCTGATTTTGCAATAAAAATATGACAAATGATGCTATCCGAAGTCAGGGAGTACTCCCTGATATTGCAATAAAAATATGACAAATGATAATATCCGAAGTCAGGGAGTACTCCCTGATATTGCAATAAAAATATGAGTTCTAATTGCAATGATGAGTTCTTATATAAAAAATACTCTATAAATATCGTTACCTTGTTCTGCGAACAATACTTTGGTGTAGAATTAAGTTCGCTACACAATGATAATTCAAGTATTTCTGTCCTGACAACTCCTAAAGAGGTTTACATGATTTGTCAATCTGAAACTATTAAAGAACAAAGTTTTGATGATTAAAATATTTGCATTCAAAGGCAAATAAAATGATCTACAGCAATAGCTCTCGTTCTACTATCATTGTCTGGTACATTATGAATAGCCTATTTTGCAACCTTTTAAATTTACCAATCCGGCTCACTTGTCTATATTCATAAGTTTAAGTTTTATTGATATAATTGTATAAACTTAATGTCTTCTAATTAAAAAGGCAACGTGATATATCCATTTAAAAATGACAGTTACCTGTAACTTTAAATTCCTGGTTTGCAACTTCACAAAAACAGGAACCTGGTGAAAAAGTAGTCAAGGTTCCTGCAATCCAATCTTTGATAGCCAATATCATTAAAATAAAGATCAAGTTCAATGTCATAAAAAAATAAAATCGAAATTTCTTTTATATGCCAAATAAAAGCCCATGTCAAAGCATAGTTTGCACTAAAAACACTTTTAAATAACTTTCTGAGTTTCTGAGAACAGAGTGGGCAAGTGGAAACTGCCATCGATATATCAAACTACTTTTCCAAAATGTGAATGGTTTGCATATATGTAGCATTCTTACCATGAGGCAAAAATACAAGATTCTGACAAATGTTCCCTAACAAAATATATTATAACATCTGGCTTTAAGGGTGGCTAAATGAAAAACAAAGAAAAAATTAACATTATATTTGAGAATACTATTAGAAAAATAATAATGAAAACCCAAACAATATTACCGTTGATGGTTAAGTAAATAATTTGTACCAACACATGATACATATACTCACAACACTGACGTGTTTATGTACATGTGTGAATGTCTATTAACAACGATTTAAGGAAGCTCTCCATTAAAGTCATTCGAATTCGAATCTGCCAATTCTTCACATCACGTATCTTTAAAATATTCCATCCACATTACGCTGGATATTATGTTATCGTAAGTCTTTAGTCATTCCTCTTACAAGATGATGGACTTGGCATTATTTCATTTTGTTTAGTAGTTCAACCCAAAAGGTGATGGACTTGGCATTTGTCCGTGGTTTTAGTAGTTCATCCTTCATGCACTAAACGGTAGGTAAATATTTTGTTTAGTAAGAAATGCGTGTCACTATCTAGCATACTAAAATCCATTCTTCAAAATGTTCCCTACTTTTTCTCGAGAAAAACACAAGAATTACTTAGGGTCAGTAGCTCTTGGATGGAATGGAGATAGGATATAAGCACATCGAGTGACCTGCTAAAAACCTGTCACCTGCTAAAAACGAAAGTTTCTACCCATATGCTTAAGTTTATAGATAAATAGTCTTTCACATAATGATGGAAGTTATACAAAACGTAAAGCGTTATATTTGATGCTGATGCTGTGTAGCATCAAAAGTAACATCATCCAAAATGGAATATGTGCTGATTTATAAAGCTACGTTAGGTCGAACACAATACTTATGGTACAGTCGTTGTTAATTCAGTGTTTTCCAAAAATATCTCACACGTGTGATATATCCTCGCAATGAGAGCAACGCCGCACACATCCATGCAATAATTACCTACGGTAGAGACTAGAACCAGGAGAACTTGTATCACGCCATGATTGACGCATGTCCACACAGGACCGCGATGTTTAGGGTTGACCGCTTATGGCCGCTATCAGTAAGTGTGGGTACTAACACTTCGCTTGAAGCCCATGTTAATTTTGTGTGCACTATTTCAATATGCATTCTGAACTTGAAAGAAGAGTTCACAGCACGAACTTTATATAATTAAGTCAGATGATCAATTGTTTTCTTATACGTTTCTCCCGTGTGAGCCAAAAGGCATTATTGTGATAAATTACTGGATAGTTTTGTGTGTTGAATAGTTATTTCAATAATTATCTTGTTTGTTTATTGTTTAGTCACCATCGAACTCTGTGTGCTATCAGTTGTCCTTTATCCAATTGCATGTTGTCTGTTATCAGTTTACAGTTATCCAGTTTCCAGCTTTCGCTATCTGTTATCCGTTTACAGTTATCCAGTTTCCAGCTTTCGCTATCTGTTATCCGTTTACAGTTATCCAGTTTCCAGATTTCGCTATCTGTTATCCGTTTACAGTTATCCAATTTCCAGCTTTTGCTATCTGTTATCAGTTTACAGCTATCCAGTTTCCAGCTTTCGCTATCTGTTATCAGTTTACATTTATCCAGTTTCCAGCTTTCGCTATCTGTTATCAGTTTACAGTTATCCAGTTTCCAGCTTTCGCTATCTGTTATCAGTTTACAGTTATCCAGTTTCCAGCTTTCGCTATCTGTTATCAGTTTACAGTTATCCAGTTTCCAGCTTTCGCTATCTGTGTTATCAGTTTCTTAATTAGTACTACATAAACTGGTTGTAAGAATGTCGTGCTTGAAACCATTTTAAAAATAGTGTTATTATTGAGGTAGCAATAGTTATAGAGGCATGTTGTTTTCACTATCAGCGCGAAGTACCTTACGCAGAGAGTATTTCCAGTGCTGTTTTGTTGTTATTGTATTAAGCATGATATACTTTTCATAGAACAATAGTCCTACAAATAAACATTACTCACATATCAAAGCTTGATTAATATGTATTAATGAACTTCTTGCACAAGAAACAAAACAGAACAAAGTGTTCCAGACTTGTTCACATTAACCTTAGTGCAAAAATGCAAACCCGTTGAGAAAAACTAATATTTCTATCAGTTTCATTTACACAGTTATACAGTGGTTAGAATGCTATAACTGTTTGATGAAATTTATTTCAGAATAATTAAAGCACTCTTTGAAACAATTATTTTGCTAATGATTTAATATTACATCTTCTGATGTAGATTCATGTTATGTCTTGTAGCCAGATTCTAGACAAAGTCTCTTATGACATACAATCTTATGATTATCATCAATTAGCTAGCCCTTATAATCTTCTGATTCCACACCTTCAAGCCGAGTTGAGCGAGTTCCGTATGTGTTGGGGCTTTAGCACTTCACGTCAGAGTAATTCAACAACCCTTGGAACTACCTCACCTATTTTTGCTCGACAAAAGTATTCTTCGGATATATGTTGGCGCAGTAATTTACAGAAATTCGTTAACTTGTTCGTCAGAAAATTATCCGCAAAAGAAAATAAATTAAATCATCACAACTAAAAAAAAACATTTTATTTCGACCACTTCGGTTATTTCTACGTTTGGATTGACTATAGGGTTGACTGAGACGGACTAATAAAAAGCAAAACAGTTATATCATTCGTAACTTCTTGATCAATCACATATTTTGTAAAATTAGCTGTAGTAATTCTGAAAGGTAGCAACCGGAATATCTACGGTCTTTCCTGTCTAGTCGCGAATGTTGCATCAGATATGATTCGACGTCATGGAGAAATACTTTAATTCACATGGAACAATATTGAGCCAGAAGAAGACAGTCCAATCAGAACATGAGACGACTCGCTGAACACATCAGACTGATGTATATTTCTCAGAGTACTTTTTTTCACTACCTGACAGAACTGGCAGAGAAGTTCCGATGGAAACATTCGCTGTTTTGCTGTAATACAAAAAATTACCTTAGTTACCAGTGTATAAGCAGATTCTATCTTTTAGGGCGCTTTCAAGTTGATACTCGTCATAAGGATGTTTACATATAATATAATCAAACATCCCAATCACGTAACGAAGTTTTGCACGTTGTATACAATTTTCATTTTACCAACAAAAAGACTGACTAATTCAACTCAAATATAAAAGAACGTAGATCGTGTTATTCAAAATATACAGTATAAAGTTATAAATGCATACTAAATGATAAATAACGCACATAAAAAAATAACAGCAAGATATATGATAAAAATGCACATCAAATAAAATAACAGCATGATATATGATAAAAATGCACATCAAATAAAATAACAGCATGAGATATGATAAAAATGCACATCAAATAAAATAACAGCATGAGATATGATAAAAATGCACATCAAATAAAATAACAGCATGAGATATGATAAAAATGCACATCAAATAAAATAACAGCATGATATATGATAAAAATGCACATCAAATAAAATAACAGCATGATATATGATAAAAATGCACATAAAATAAAATAACAGCATGAGATATGATAAAAATGCACATCAAATAAAATAACAGCATGAGATATGATAAAAATGCACATCAAATAAAATAACAGCATGAGATATGATAAAAATGCACATCAAATAAAATAACAGCATGATATATGATATAAATGCACATCAAATAAAATAACAGCATGATATATGATAAAAATGCACATAAAATAAAATAACAGCATGAGATATGATAAAAATGCACATAAAATAAAATAACAGCATGAGATATGATAAAAATGCACATCAAATAAAATAACAGCATGAGATATGATAAAAATGCACATAAAATAAAATAACAGCATGATATATGATAAAAATGCACATCAAATAAAATAATAGCATGAGATATGATAAAAATGCACATCAAATAAAATAACAGCATGAGATATGATAAAAATGCACATCAAATAAAATAACAGCATGAGATATGATAAAAATGCACATCAAATAAAATAACAGCATGAGATATGATAAAAATGCACAGTATACATCTGCACATCATAGCTTTAAAAGTGAACTTCATATATTAAACATGGATCATGTAACAAGATATGCAAAACATAGTTACAAAAAAATACCCAGCACGTAATAAGAAATGCATATCATATAATAAACAATGCACAACATGCAATAATAAACGCGTTTATAAAAAAAATTAACCACGTAAAAAGAAAAACACGTGCACAAATAAGAACATTTGGATGTTTTCGTTTCTGCCAGTGACTGTGAGACCTTTCAATTATGGTTTTATGTTTTAAGAAAAGTGTGATCAACCAGAGACAATAACGATTGTATTTTTAAGTAATGATTTTCTGGTACGATAACTCAATAACTTATTTCAATGCATTTCTGTGAAATAAATTTAAAAGCGAAAACTTCTACAAAATATTCTTCTGAGTTTTATTGAGAAAATAAAAATTGGTTGCTTTGTTGATAAACTAAAGTCTGTTAGATATCTTGTAAAACTTAACACCCAATACAATAAGTGTCTCATGTGTATATTAGACTCCTGTTCTAGGGATGGGGTTGTTTGTTATAAATTACACTCATTCAACACTTAATGAAGATTATGCGCGAACATGTATTCCTAGACGGCAGGTGTTTTTCAAGATAAGTTTCAAAAAAGGTTCAAAGTGCTTGTATACGTAGATAAATATCAAAGTCGTAACATTCTGCAAAGCTTCTAAATTGTGATTTACTGATTTATAAGTAAATTGTAAAGAATTTTAAATTTTTATTTAATTTAAAATGATTACTGATAGGTATGCGCTACTTTTTGTATGATCAGCTGCCTCGGTTGTTAAAAGATTGTTAAAATATTTTATGTTTATTTTGAAGCTACTTCAGCTTATGCTCTGATGGGCGGATAATGTAGGGATAAATGGGAAAATCTTAAGTACTGTATGTACTCAATTAAATTCCAAAGAACATAGACCTTTATCTGCCGTGGCATAATGCTATGATTATCTTGTTTGTTCTATTGACTTATCCTTGCAAACAACTTAGATCCTGATCTGCCGGCACATTATGCGCAGGCAGATTTTAGATATGTGCAGCTCCTGTATGTTGTATGCATGCATTAGGGTACATGATAGCTCAGATAGCATTTTGTATTGTTCACTTTATTTATAGTTCATATTGGTAGTTACCCAGGTAATTTCCATTTTTATAAATATACCACCACACAGGGTTCGCAAGTTCATTAATATATATCATTTGGCAGAGGTTTTAAAAGAAAGAAGATTGCGAACACTCAAATGTAAACGAAAAATCTCAAAAATCTTATGAAGTATTGTTATGCTTTCAAGGTAAGTAAAAATCAGGAAAACGTTTGTACGTATCACTTTATCTTGTATTTTCTGCAGACGGTTTAAATGGAGTGATCATTTTCCAGTTAGCTATATTGTGGCTTTTTGCATTTGTGACAAATTTAAACATTTCGTTAGTTTTACGCCATTTTAGTAGTTTTACTCCTTTAAGGCAGATTTGTTAAATTCTAATTTTAAATGGTCAGCAACGATTTCGTGTGGTGAATGAAGTTGCTTTGCACGTTCAATTAATGATTTTCAATGAAAATGTATAAAACTATATACATGGACACAGTTCTATTAATAGCAACAATATGTACTACCAAGAATTTTAAATATTCCAAAAGCCAAAAATTGGAACATTTGATAAAGTAGTACCAAAACTTTAGTTACTATATACTGATAAATGTATTGTACATTAAATATGTAAATGATATTGGTAATATTCGTATAAAGACAGACCTTACTTCACAGCCTTCGTCACGCATTATCCAATCAATGACAAGTGTAATTTTCAAAAATTAAAATATAAATTGCCACACGTGGAGTGTTATATTTTCTTATTGCTAGTATAGATGTAGCCGTAATCACATGTAGTTCAATAGACAATGTGATTGTATATGATATGCTCTTGATGGAGGTTTCTTTTTACAATCGGTCGCACATTAGACTCCTTATGAGACAGTATGCATTACATATCAGTGCGACAGATTGTTTCCTCATAGACAGGTAACTATAAATACATACAGCATGTATGAGACATATGCCTGGTCATGTATGCTTTTGTTTTCTCAATGAGTTTTATTATTTAACAGTTCTTAATTTCCTTATAGTGATATAGTTCACCTAAACAAATAAGAAAACTGACACGTTCAAAGGATACGAATAACAAAACAATCCATGATATATTATTGTTATATGTCCCTGTAGTCGATCTTTTAGACTGATAACTCTTCGAAACGTCCCTGAAGTCATCACATCGGCTAATTAATTCTTAGAAACTTCACTGGAGGCATATTGTCGGCTAGTCACTCTTGAAAACATCCGTGAAGTAACTTATCGGCTTCGTACGTATTAGAAACGACCTTGAAGTCATGTTGTTGGCTAATAACTCTTGAAAGCAGAACTGGATGCATCTTATGGGCTAAATAACTCTTAGAAACGTCATTGGAGCCATCTTTTAGGCTAATAATGCTTGAACACGTCCATGGATGTATAATTTCAGCTACTTGATTCTTTTTAACGTCCCTGGTGTCATCTTTTAGGCTGAGAAACTCTTAAAACATCACTGAAGTCATCATTTAGGCTACATGACTCTTAAAACATCACTGAAGTCATCATTTATGCTACATGACTCTTAAAACATCACTGAAGTCATCATTTAGGCTGCATGACTTTTAGAAACATCACTGGAGCGATCGTTAAGGATAAGTAACTCTTAGAAACGTCAATGGAGTTATCTTTTGGACTAATAACTCTTGAAAATGTCCTGAAGCTGGCTATGTAACTCTCATAAATATTTCTGGACATTTTTTTGGCTAAATAAATCTTTAAGCATCATTGCAGTAATATCTCGGCTAACAACCTTTAAATACGACCCTGGGGTATTTTTTTCGGCTATATTAGTAATAATTGCAATAATAATAATAGTAATTATCAGAATATAGAGCCCAAGCGCTGCTCAGCTTGATCATGGACTGTTCTCTTCGGGGTCTTGATTCTCGTCTCGATCGAGTTGAAATTGTAACGGCCTCACTTCATAGCGAGCAGAATCTTCTTCAGATTCATGAAGTTGGCCATCTTCAATGGGTTCACCTTCCTCATATGACGAAGCTGAGCATGTCAAATTTGACATAAATTCGCTAGTATCGTCCCTATCAGCCATAATCACCACATACGCTAAACTTAAGGGACTTCCCGACTGCGCGTCACTTCCGGAAATTTGATTTTTTTCACCGGATGCATACAAATATTTCCGAAACGTTTTCCATAAAACATCGATTTATGCTAAAAAAAAATCATAATTTTCTACTTAATGGGTTAAAACCTAGATCTAAAATGTACATTTCTGAGTTATTTAGCGAAAAACGAACATTATGATGCATAATGTGTTTTTGACGCTAGTAGACCTTTAAAGGAAAACGATGATAGAGTTCTTGAAATCTTTATGTATTGTGCAATAAAGACTATTAAAAAGTGGAATCAATTAAACTTTAGCAGTTGTGTTTTAAGTTTAAGTCAGGAGTATAACTAAACTAACAAATTATTCTACTTTTCACAATATATGAATAAAAGATTTTATAAAGATATTTTCAAAATCCACATATAGTTAATACCAAATATGTAACTATTTTGATTACACTTTTTTCACAATTTCGATTAAAATATTTATTAGATATTATAATGTTATGTAAAAGATAAATAGCTAATAATGAAACAAGTTGTCTTATTTATTTATGTTGCACATACATATTAACATTAAAATAAAAATGCCCACCTTGCATTTGACTAATTGTGTTTCCAGGGCCTCTTTAAATGGTATGGTTGTATAGTCCATCCAAAGTAATAGCAGGTGTGCGAAACTGAAGAAGACTTTACAATTTTAGGTGAAAAGGTGAAATGAATATCTGTTAAAAATACACTCGAGCGCTCTTGTGCTTTTCGCCAATATAAACCCATGTTTGCTAATTCTAATTAAGTCTTGCGATGATTTCCTACTACTCCAATAACACATTTTCTGTGTCAAGTTGAACAAATAATCGATGGGAGGTTAGACGTATACAAATATAAAATACTTAATTGAAATCAACTCAAATAAGAGCCTGTATAATGATATTTAATGGCACGGTGTTTGTAGCTTTTATAATCTAGCAATGTGGCGTAGGTTGCGATACATATGAAGATAAGACTGCATTGCAGCATACAATTTGGTGACAAGATAACAAAGGGTTTGACATTTAACGACTCAACAACCACTAGCACTTAAAGGTGTAATTGGTAGCTAGGTTTTTGTTTGTGGCCTAGACTAAATATTTGTTAGCCCCGTTTACAAGCCCCAACTCCATGTCCTTTGCCACACAGGGAAGTTAGTTCTCTCTCTCTCTCTCTCTCTCTCTCTCTCTCTCTCTCTCTCTCTCTCTCTCTCTCTCTCTCTCTCTTATTATTATTATTATCTATGTATCTATCTATCTATGTATCTATCTATGTATCTATCTATGTATCTATCTATCTATCTATCTATCTATCCCCGTCCCCTCCTCTCTCTCTCTCTCTCTCTCTCTCTCTCTCTCTCTCTCTCTCTCTCTTATTATTATTATTATTAGTAGTAGTAGTAGTAGTAGTAGTAGTAGTAGTAGTAGTAGTAGTAGTAGTAGTAGTAGTAGAAGTAGTAGTAGTAGTAGTAGTAGTAGTAGTAGTAGTAGTACAATCACATATACGTACATACGAATCTGGAGTGTTTCGAAAAGAAAATACATGCGTTCAATGTTGATAAGTCTTGGTTGGATTCTACTGTATTATGCTTGGAGAATGTGGTATCCTTTCTAAAAAAGACGTGAAGAAAGTGTGTCACCGTCTCCTTATTTTTTTAGGTCATTTGATGCTTCATAACTTAAATTATTTATGACAAAGTTAAAACAGAAAACAATATGTCTTTAAACCCATGCAGCTAATTGTGCTGTATGCAGTTGGACTCATCTGATGGTAATACGGATAGCATTTATTGAGTTACCTTCAGTCCTTTCTTGCTAGATGCCTTCCATCTTACTCATAACAAGACATTACAAAATCTCACTACCGTAATCTCACTCTGTAAATCTTTCTTCGACACTATGCTTTAACTCGATACAGATGTTATTTTTAACGATACTGTTTAACCTCGATACAGGTGTTATATTTACTGAAGTACATGTAATATTCGTTACATTAGATCTCTTCTGCATAGCTGAAGATTATTGCCAGTTTGGCTTTTTCAAATCTGGAACGATCTTTTTAAATTTGTTCTTGTTATAGAAATAAAAAGTATGTCTGGGCTGTTAATTCATAATGCATATCACTGCCTAAAACGTTCTTTATGCTATTTTTTGATTGTTTGTTTTAAAAAAAATAATTAAAAATTTGAAATAATATGAGAGTATACAGTTTTTCTTTCCATAGCTTGCATTGTTTACTTACTTTTTGTCATTCTTTTTTTTAGCCTCGGAGTGGTTTTAATTAGAAAACTTTGTAATGTTTTGAGATTATTTGAGATGAGACTCTTCATTTGATGCTCTGGTACTGTAAGAGTAATCTCCCTGTAACCGTCCGTGCCACATCTCTGTCACTTCGTCGTTCAGTTGGTAGAACGTCGGACTCATAGTTCAAAAGATGGTTGTTAGATACATGACCAAAATCATCCCAGAAAGAACCACGGTTCCATTTTCCTTGGCATGATATAGACGATTCATGTAAAAACAATACTGTTACACCACCACCACCACCACAAAATGATTTCACCCTTTTGACTATAATCAAAGTACAAGTGAATAATAAATAATTTGGAGCTCGTCAAGCAATGTCGAATCGCCTGTAAATTAAGCACTTTATAAATTGTAGATAAATTGGGTTCAATGTTTTCAACCCAAATCTGCACCCATTGTTTCGATAAATTTTGAAAGATTACTGGAATATACAGATATATTTTGAGCTGTTGACAGACACTATTTTACAGTGTTATAAACATTATCTGCCAATAACTTTTTTATTTTACAAATTACATCTTTTACAGATTTGTCAGATGATTCTAGACGTGTACTCTGTTTAAAAAGAATGTATTATTCATAAAACAAGTTTCAGCGCACCCCTCCCAAAAATTCTTCTTCTTCGTTTTCGTCTTATTAATATTATTATTTCATATTGGTACAGGTTTGGTACAATTTTTGTACTCTCTTCGTCACATATTCTGGAGAACGTTTCATTGTGTATGATGTGGTGAAGATTCTGGTATATGCCCTGTTTGAGTTTGTAGTCATCTAAGTTGGTGAACAGTTTCCCATGTATGAAGTAGAACTACACTTCATTTACGTGAGTTCAAGTAGCCAAGTGGATCGTCCATTTTTAGAAACCATTCAGCCATAGACTCTTTATTATACTGACAATAAATTCTATTTTTAATAGAGATACCACACTGTGTTGGCAAATTGTGCTAAATATGTCATTTGCAGAGTCTATTGAAAGGGGAGGAGTCGATAACACTCGAAAGTAAATGACAAATAGTTGAAAATCTGATTAAGTGCCATATAACCGTCTTGCGCTAACCATAAATCAACGACGACTTTTGTGCGGTTGTTTGCATGTGTCACTTTTTTTTGTACCCCATGCAGATAAATAAAACAAACAGACCATAGCCCCATATGTTTCTTGTGTGGCCCTCTTGCTCTCATTACCAACTGAACATTTTCATGGTTTTCGAGTATGAGAGGGCAGATTTCTGGCTGTCTAATTTGACAGGACATGTAGTGCTTTTGCACGGTTTAACGAATCCATGGTTTAAGTCTCAGGACTGAGTTACGAGAGATGATTATGAAACTGCGTGCTGAACGTGTAAATCCATCAAACTACATATTCCCTACTTTGAAAGTAAAGTATCTAAGATGCAGACGAATGGTTGATATAAATAAAAAACAACAACGGTATCAATAACATTATAATTGGCCATATTTCCCAATACAATATCATGTAAATGGTACAAGTGCACTTTTCTGTACAGTTGCCCTCTTTATGTTCAAATATTACGTTGGCTTCATAGACATTATTGATGTTCAGAAACACATATGCAATTCTAAATTTTTTCTTCGCTTTTGAGTTTTAGATATAATACTGTACATTATTGATTTCTCATTTATTGTCTGATTTGGTGTTTTATAATAGTTATCTTTCTATTTTACTAATGCTCCAGTATAAACGTGGACTTTACGTTTTATTTCTGGGTAAAATAAACTCAAACTGCATGTACTACACGGGTGTATTTAAATAGTCAGTCTAACTCAATTTGAAATCTGAAAAGTGTTTGACACGATAGCAAGGTATTAATTTAAGAAAAGATAATCACGAGTGTAATTTTTAAATGAATGCTTCTTGTGCGTTTATGTAGGTAAACATAATTTAGAATCGCAATTGAAATTTAGTAACTGAACTCCTAAATAATTTAAGACTAAATCTCAGATTCCGAATTGAAGGGTTTCATATTTTTAATTACAGATTCTGCCAATTTAAGAATATTTATATTTTTATCTATGTCTAAATAAGTCTGAATAGAATAAAATATGAAAAACTTGGAAAATAAAGAAAACGTAGTTTTTAAACTGAGTACATAATAAGACATTCAATTAACCGTACACACTGACAGCACAATGATTAGGAGCTACACAGAATATAAAGATAAACTAAAAGCATTTATTCCATTAATAAGACCATGTTACTATAAAAGAGATTTCGCCTTGTGTTACATGCTTTGTTTTAATTGTTTGTTTTTTTCTTTCCGCATAGCCGTCTTCAATTGTATTCCTTTGGTTTTAAAAAAAATTCAACAACCCTGACTGGTTTGAAAATTTCCAGTGTCAACGTTCTCATCTTTTTGGAATGGTCACATTCTTTATTAGATAGCGTTATTGAAAAAAAAAAAAAGGATTCAGCCAAAGGAGATCCAAGTGGCTCATCACAAAGTTCGTTATGAGCAAAATACGAGAGCAATATAACAAAAAGTAGAAGAAAAAAATAATTGTAAGCGTTGAAATTTGTAGTTATATGTTTAATTCTGTATGTTTCTTTTTTATGTGTTTGACTCCAACAGACCATCATTTGATATGATTGGAATTTTAATTTTCCCTTCTTGTCAATTATTTTAAATATGATTATTTGAAGGTTTACTGAAACTGATAAATAAAAACAGTTGTCAGAAACAACCTGAAACATTACAATATTTATTTTATTTTATAATTTCTTTCTCAAAACGTTTTGCGCAACACTTTACTTCGCGGATGAAGCATTTATTGTTATGACAAATTTTAATCAGTAAACATAGCCCGGCTAAGTATGCCCAAATATAGCATATATAGTTAAGTAAGTTCTATGTCCAAATATAGCATATATAGTTAAGTAAGTTCGATGTCCAAATATAGCATATATAGTTAAGTAAGTTCAATGTCCAAATATAGCATATATAGTTAAGTAAGTTCTATGTCCAAATATAGCATATATAGTTAAGTAAGTTCAATGTCCAAATATAGCATATATAGTTAAGTAAGTTCTATATCCAAATATAGCATATATAGTTAAGTAAGTTCGATGTCCAAATATAGCATATATAGTTAAGTAAGTTCGCTGTCCAAATATAGCATATATAGTTAAGTAAGTTCAATGTCCAAATATAGCATATATAGTTAAGTAAGTTCTATGTCCAAATATAGCATATATAGTTAAGTAAGTTCTATGTCCAAATATAGCATATATATTTAAGTAAGTTCTATGTCCAAATATAGCATATATAGTTAAGTAAGTTCGATGTCCAGATATAGCATATATAGTTAAGTAAGTTCAATGTCCAAGTATAGCATATATAGTTAAGTAAGTTCAATGTCCAAGTATAGCATATATAGTTAAGTAAGTTCAATGTCCAAATATAGCATATATAGTTAAGTAAGTTCAATGTCCAAGTATAGCATATATAGTTAAGTAAGTTCGATGTCCAGATATAGCATATATAGTTAAGTAAGTTCTATGTCCAAATATATTTTCAGGCTTAAGTCTGTACATATTAAATTCGATTTGTATGTTATTACATTTTACATCGATTTCTGTCATAATCCAGACTTACCGTATGTACTAGATTACAATTTTGGTTCAGTCTCTTACTGTACAGACCCAGATCTGCAGACGCAAAATGCAGTTCGTTAGAGTAATAAGTAGAACAAATACAACCTACTCTGCTCTGCATTAGGCTGATCAAGGTTTGTGTTGTTTGCAGTTTGACTCGACTGATGAGCGAGTACGTTAAGCATTGGCCAAGTATTGCTGCTTATAACATTTATAGAGGATAAATGATTGCCTTTCCCTCAATTTATAACTTTACTAATTATTTAAAAAGACATTATTTAGTAAGGGACAACATGTCTCACCAAAAATATTAATAAATACCGAATTATACCTTATTATCATAGGACATAATTTTCTTTGGTTTAAAGAATCTTAAATAATTACGTAACGAGTTGATACAGGGCTATAAGACTGGATTATTATTATTATTATTATTATTATTATTATTATTATTATTATTATTATTATTATTAAGATAGATAGATAGATAGATAGATAGATAGATAGATAGATAGATAGATAGATAGATAGATAGATAGGCAGACAGACAGACAGACAGACAGACAGACAGACAGACAGACAGATAGATAGATAGATAGATAGATAGATAGATAGATAGATAGATAGATAGATATGGGATTAGGTTAGTAGGTAGATGGGTTGGAATGTAGGTAAGTAGACCGATATATGGATAATAGTACGATAGCGAGGCAGTGAAATGAAGGAAGGAAGGAACGAAGGAAGGAACATGTACCACACCATTGTTTAGAAATAAATATAACATTATCAGAATTATATGGTTTTGGAGGTTAACACTTAGGAAATGACTCATAGACGCAGTATTCCTTAAACAGATTTTATGAATGAAAAATATTTATAGATATTCTTGGATAAAAAGTCTTCAGTAACCTTTGTGTTCTGTTGCATGAGTGAAGACAATACTTTGGACGAAAAGGGGAAGATAATCATTCAAAGAAGAACTAATACTTAATAGATATAATAAATATTGAACAATTAGCAGACTCTGTAAACTAAATATCAAGACTTTAGAATTAACTTTAATAAACAGCTTATTCAGGTAATGCAGCTTCTTTATCTAGAGTGTCTGATCATAAATGAGCAATTTGGAATTTTAACGAAGCTTTTAAAAAAATTTCAATCATATCGCTACGATGTCTGCAGTGTGGCAGTTTATAGTGATGTCTAGCATGGGCATCATGCCGCAGACATGTGACACGATGTCCAAACCCAGTCACATTATCCTGACACCAGTCCGACCAGTCCTAACACTAACCTCTTAATGCTGAGCGCCTAGCGAGGCAGTTGTTACTACCATTTTTACGTCTTTGGTACCTGTATATCTCGGCAAGGGTTCGAACCCGCGACCTCCCGCATCCGAGGTGGATGTTCTAACCACTGAACAAGATAAATAGTCGAGCACAGTGCTGCGTCCCTTTTAGTATATTGTCTTTTTTGTAAATCGAGTCCAAATATATATAACTTGAACATACCCGAATCTTCCTGCCGATCTAAGTCTATGTTGTTTTGCTTGTAGTAATAAGTTTAAAAAAAACAGACTCTGATGTGCCGACGTATTATGGGTGAGGGGTTGTTTATAGTCTATATTGTTTGGACAAGATTTATAATTAGATATAAACTACACTGATACGTACAGGTTATGAAAAAAATCAATGCGTTCAAACGTTTTTGGTTTGGTGAAGTGTGCCAAGAGCGCTTGAGTTGTAAGCAATTTAACTTTGACACTGACATCAGTTGAATACTATTATGAACATACTCTGTACATAAATTAATAATTGACAGTAGCACGTGCAATCTTTATGGGAACAATGTATGTCCGCGGAGACAGATGTCGGATTTCTCCTTCTCGGAGGCTTCTGCATTCCTAATGGATATACCCATTGAACTGGCTCTGACCTGCAAGGATAACATATACAAAAATTAAAATCACTTGTCACAAGATCTTATTTTTAGATTCCATTCAATATAATTCATTAAGATTTCTTAATATTAAAACAACAACTAAATCAAAACAACTGAGATATCTTGTTCCATTGCAAGTTTTAATTTCTTCAAAATTTTATGTTACATGTTTTAATTCCTTCGACATATATAATAATTTCAACTAAATGTGTAAAGATTTTAATAACTACATAAATTGTAACCATACATCGTTTCCATATTTTTATTAAAATTATTTTGCAGCGAATTTATTTTAAACACAAGGCACATGAAGTTAATTCAGAGCATTGGATGGTACCTTGTGACTGAGATACTAAGCGATTGGCTGTTTTGAAGGCATATATTGGCTAAATTTCTACGTGACTAATTAGACCAATAAATGTTTCCTATTGCGCTGGTGTTTAAATTATTGTATGTGGGGGTGGGGGTTTGGTTTTCTAAACACTGTCTATATTTTAGTGATTACTATATATAATGTACTAAACACTGAAAGTACTGGGTAAAACCGACACAGTTACGTCTGTCTGTCTGTCTGTCTGTCTGTCAGTCTGTCTGTCTGTCTGTCTGTCTGTCTGTCTGTATGTATGTATGTATGTATGTATGTATGTATGTATGTATGTATGTATGTATGTATGTATGTATGTATGTATCTGTTATTATTATTTACCCTGGAGGGAAAATGTACTTAGAAAGGTACTTAGAGACTGAATTTTGATGTGCCGGACTGGTTAAAAGGTACCTAGAGACTGAATTTTTATATATGGGACTGGTTGGAAGGTACCTAGAGACTGAATTAGGATATATGGGATTGGTTGGAAAGTACCTAGAGACTGAATTTTGACGTGTCGGACTGGTTAAAAGGTACCTAAGAGACTAAATATTTATATATGGGACTGGTTAAAATGTACCTAGAGACTGAATTTTGATATATGGGACTGGTTAAAAGGTACCTAGAGACTGAATTAGGATATATGGGACTGGTTAAAAGGTACCTAGAGACTGAATTAGGATATATAGGATTGGTTGGAAAGTACCTAGAGACTGAATTAGGATATCTGGGACTGGTTGGAAAGTACCTAGAGACTGAATTAGGATATATGGGATTGGTTGGAAGGTACCTAGAGACTGAATTTTGAATTATGGGACTGGTTGGAAAGTACCTAGAGACTGAATTTTGAATTATGGGACTGGTTGGAAGGTTACTAGAGACTGTTTTTTCCATAATGAACTATGGAAGACTGCTCATCATTTTTTAAATATTTTTTTTTCATACAAGGCATCTGCTACGTACTATACTACATTATTTATTTAACCTTGTATATTCAGTCTTATCATTACATTATTTATTTAACCTTGTATATTCAGTCTTATCATTACATTATTTATTTAACCTTGTATATTCAGTCTTATCATTACATTATTTATTTAACCTTGTATATTCAGTCTTATCATTACATTATTTATTTAACCTTGTATATTCAGTCTTATCATTACATTATTTATTTAACCTTGTATATTCAGTCTTATCATTACATTATTTATTTAACCTTGTATATTCAGTCTTATCATTACATTATTTATTTAACCTTGTATATTCAGTCTTATCATTACATTATTTATTTAACCTTGTATATTCAGTCTTATCATTACATTATTTATTTAACCTTGTATATTCAGTCTTATCATTACATTATTTATTTAACCTTGTATATTCAGTCTTATCATTACATTATTTATTTAACCTTGTATATTCAGTCTTATCATTACATTATTTATTTAACCTTGTATATTCAGTCTTATCATTACATTATTTATTTAACCTTGTATATTCAGTCTTATCATTACATTATTTATTTAACCTTGTATATTCAGTCTTATCAGCAAAGTATTAGATATTTTGTGGCTTTTTGGCATCCATCGACTTATAAAAATCTCTCATGACTTCTCTTCTGTCTTTAAAGGCTACATTCTTTCCTCGGTAGTTACAATAACTTCTGTTTTGTATGAGGTCATAGGTCATACCTGTGCAGTTGTAGAAGGCATTGTATACATAATATATGTGGCCAGAAATGTTTCCAAACTTCGCGTTTATTATGTATGGATTTAGAAGATCAGCATCGACTGATCTTTATGGTTTAGAATTAGGAAAAAAATGGTTTAAAAATATTTGTTAAATTATCTGTTCCATAATTAAAAAGGATACATATACTCAAATGATGATAATTAAATGTGAACATAAGAATACGATTGAAATTTTGTCAATAAAACAATCTTACGGTTAATCTAGAATCACCGTTTTAACTATTAAATTTAAATGTCATCTAATACTTTTAATTTTATTTTACAATTACTGAATTCGGTGTAAAACAGAGATATGTTATTTAATCATTTAGTGGATTACTTGATACTACCGACCTAATTATAGGTACAAACACAGAATACAAAGACATTGACAACTGATGAAAATCTGCATCCAAGTTTAAAATAAGGAAACAATGGCTGCGATAAGATTTATAATGTAATATTACTTTTTTTGAGATATAATTTCGGTCATTACTAATATTACTCATGCCAGACCATAATTGAAAAGGTAAATTTTTGAAGTGCAATGCACCATGTAAAGTCAACAGCTTCATTAGTCAATTTTACGTTCTGTGGTACTCGCGCAATAATTGGCACATCAAACTGGTCATTTACATGTCAGGTGAAAGAAAATACCAGGCCTCCACGACATCAATATACTTGAATTTTAAGGCGTTATTAGGTTTTCTTTATTAAGGTATCGCGTGAAGTGTTAATATTAAACATGTAAACAGCCTCATACTGTGGTGCTATAATTATCACGTCAAAGAGAATGTTCATTTACTGAAGACGAAAACGTCCGAGGGTGAGAGGAGAGGAGAATATATATATATATATATATATATATATATATATATATATATATATATATATATATATATATATATATATATATATATATATATATATATATATATATATATATATATATATATATGGAGAGAGGTTCAGACGGTAGATAAAAAAATACCAAATGATATGTATGATTATTTGTTAACTTTTAGTTCATATATATTCACATGTGCTTATGAGAGAGAGAGAGAGAGAGAGAGAGAGAGAGAGAGAGAGAGAGAGAGAGAGAGAGAGAGAGAGAGAGAGAGAGAGAGAGCATGTATAACTTGACATAACTGCCGTGTGTGGCAAAAGGTGTGGAGGAAGGCGTTCCTGAAGAGTCGATTTGTTTGATAGCCACAGACAATACTGTATTTACTAATTACCTGTTTTAAGTGCTGTTCCTGGCGGAGTTATTCGTTCTCAGGTTTAAGTCTTTTGTTCCATTGTGGCTGATTTGTATGCTGTAAGGCAATCTTACAGCAATTGGTGTCGCTGCGCACGCCAACACCACATTGCCAGATTATTAAAGCTACAAGCACTGTGCCATTAAATATCATTACACATGACTATTATTCGATTTGATTTCAATTAAGTATTTCATATTTGTATACCTCTAACCTCCCATCGATTATTTGTTCAACTTGACACATGAAATTTGTTATTCGAGAAGTGGGAAATCGTCGCGAGAGTTTGTTAGAATTAGCAAATATGGATTCATTCCAGAGAAAAGCAATACGGCCCTCAAGAGTATTTATAAAAGATAATCATTTCACCTTTTCACCTAAGAAGATGCCAAAATTTTCTTATAGGTCATATACGTGTGTTTTGACTAAAGAAGCATAATATTAAAATATTCAAAATACATGATAAACAGTTTGAGAGGATCTATAAACAGAAGACTGAAAAATACATATCATGCTATTTCCGTTGTACATCAAATTGCATTCAAATAATAATAATAATAATAATAATAATAATAATAATAATAATATAATAATAATAATAATAATAATAATAATAATAATAATAATAATAATAATAACAATATCAATAAATAACCTCACATAATTTGGCCTTATAAATGATAATTAGGATAGTTATCTCCATATTTATCTAATATATTGAAATTATTTATTATCATTACAAATTATATTATTTTTTAATTACATGTTAAGGTGGTCATTTATTTAATTAGTTGGAACTTTACATCTTTAATGAATGTACGTTGAAATTATTTCCACCTTTGAAATAAATGTATGTGCAACCGATTTTATGAGAATGTTAAAAGTAGCTATCCAATTTAAAATAAACAGAACAATGCAAGTTATTACGTCATGAGAAAGAACATTATAAGTGGAGTGGATATTTTCTTCTTCTATTTGAACAATATTTAAAACACATTCTGGGAAATATCTTGCAGAGGAAATAGGAGCTAATCGCGAAAGAAACACCGAGGTAGCCGTCGAGACTTGGTCTGCGCTGTTTTTAAAGATTCTCAAAAAAAAAGAACGTTATTTCTATTAATTTTGATTACCTTCTCTGTCTTTAATTGTCACTTTACTATAAAATCATATTTCATTAAAGTGTGTTCCATTATTTTTGCCCTTCTTTAATTTCCAGATTGCATTCTCTGCAGGAGTGCTTAAGTATTTTAATGTAATGTAAAGCGTTTTGGTATATGAAAGTACAAGCAAATAAAAACATATACAAACGTTCGCAGCTTTTTAAAGTACGAAATACTATTTCTGTAATTTTTCACCTATAAATAGAAAGCACTAAATTTTCAACAAGAAACCAAAAACTAAGTTGGACATAATTACCTTTCCAGCAAATAACGAAAATGTCACTCAATCAAATTATACATGAATAATACAATCAAATCCCAAATAAGTTTGAGAAGTTGATATAAATAAACTATGAGATAGACTATTCTTTCCCTGAGGAGAGAACATAGACTATACTTCATAATTTTTTTTTTAAATTATATTCATCGCTGACGAAGTAACCAAATATAAATTCATATATATTAATATTAATTCAATGAATAATTGAAAAGAACAGACAGTATCCCGCAAAACAGTTTCTTACTATTGCATACAAGGTTAGTTTGTAATATATATATATATATATATATATATATATATATATATATATATATATATATATAGAGAGAGAGAGAGAGAGAGAGAGAGAGAGAGAGAGAGAGAGAGAGAGAGAGAGAGAGAGGGGAGGGGACGGGGATAGATAGATAGATAGATAGATAGATAGATAGATAGATAGATAGATACATACATAGATTGATACATAGATAGATACATAGATAGATGAAGTGTTCTTGTCAAATATTTGTGAGTGTGCTCAGGTGTTAAACATGTCTTACTTATTTCCTAACTGACTCCGGAGACTAGAATTCATGTACATTTGTATAACCATGTGTATTTAATATTATTCAGGTATATCTGTATGTTCGTGTATTTTTAAAAAAATATAATAATATTTTCTTCTTACGTGCTGTTTTTTTTTCCCTTAATACTCAAGAAAAGTTATAGGGATTTTCGAGTGGCAACATTTACGACATGTAATAAACATTCGCGACGTTTCATACCTAGAAACAAATGAAATGGTTAGCCTGGTAGTGTGAAATGAAATATTTCTTTATGTACAGTGACGAATTGAAATTGTCGCAGTCTATATGAGTTGCATTGTTCAGATTTTTGGTCACTTGTGGCAACACACAAATCAATGAAAAAGATAATATTTCGAATTAGGAAGTTTTAAAAGTTGTTTGCATTGTAGAGAACAAATTTATATTACACGTTTGTATTTATTAAAAGAATAATCTATTTGCTATGACAAAATTTATTAGACTATTCCGTATAAAAACTGATTTGTAAAAAGTGTCAGAATATTTATTGTTTTACAACAGTCAAAATAACTAGTGTTGATAAAAATAGCTATAGGTCTCGCGTCTTTAAAACTTTTTTCTTGACAATACTCAGTAAAATACTCTATGTAAAAAATTTTTTTTTCTTCTTGACATTGCTCAGTATAATAATCTCATTAAAACTTGTTGTTCTTCTTGAAAATACTCAGCAAAGTGCAATCTTTAAACCTTTTTTGACAATACTCAGTAAAACGATCTCTTTGAAACTTTTGTCTTGACAATACTCTATCAAATACTCTCTTTAAAATTAGTTTTATCTTCTTGATAAAATACTCATTTAAAAACGTTTTTCTTGACAAAACTTAGTAAAGTACTCCCTGTAAAACTTGTTTTTTTCTTCTTCTTGACACTACTCAGTACAGTACTCTATTTAAACTGTTTTGCTTGACAGTATTCAATAGGCAACACTGTCTCTTAGTCATTCTCTGCATCATTTTTATTAGCGTGGCCTTGGTTAGTTCAACTCGGCTCTAGATCGATCACATCAAGAGTGGTATTTCGAGTCAATTAGATGGCTGCGTCGGGTAATGGTTCCTTGATTGTTCAATTTGTCAAGACTTCAACAGGCAATATTTCAAAGTTTAACCTATAATTAAGACAATAGCGTTGGGTTGGAGGATACCCTTGGTGTAGAGAGGGTTAACCATTCTATTCACTAAGATTGTGCTTTTGGGAGAAAATTATCACTCTGTAAGCATTATGTTGCAGGCAGTATTTAAAATTAAAATGTATATGCTACAGGCAGTATTTAAATTTAAAAGTTATATATCATTAAATCCTTTTGAAATATTCTCAATGTCAAACATTATATTATTCAAAGAGTAAATTTTCAATTTTGTTTTTGTATGAAGATTGTATGTTGACATAATGACAGATGATGCATACTTGTGTTATAACAGAAGTTTTAGTAAGAATTTTCATTCCATGGACACCTTCGTTCTCTCAACGCGTCTTCAGTGCCAATGATATAAATGAAAATAAACCAGTAAACATAATTTATTAGACAGTAGTGTTTACAAAATGTTTGAGAAATGAAAATTATATTTAACAAACATGCAATTCCTGGTCGCCGTTAAGCTTGTTTTCCGTGTTGAGATCTTTAATTTTAATTTAATTTAATATTACATAAATTTTATTTAGAAATCGCAATAAGGTATATTATACACCTTTTGGAGTTAGTAATGATAACTAGCCACCGAATAATTTGTAATAGCTAACTTGTAGTGATTGTGTTGTATTATAATAGATCTATCTTTAAAAAAAAATAAGCAACGTTTAAAAGACCAATATATGTACTGTTATTCGTGTTTAATATGAAAAATGTAGCAAAATAAATGGCGTGTGCGCACATACACACAAGCACCTCCCGCACATACACGTGTGTGTGTGTGTGTGTGTGTGTGTGTGTGTGAGTGCGTGTGAAAAGTTAGTATATTGCAATATAGATTTAAAAATATGGAGTTACAAAGCATACTACAAATAATTGTGCTCCATATGTTTATTAATTATCAGCTAACTAATTCAGCTAATGAATTCACCAATATCTTTACAAAGGATAATGTATATAAATTCTCTATTGCTACAAACCTTTTGTCCAACCTACTTATTGGATAATATTCAATCAATTGTAATGATATGATCCAAGATGACAGATCAATATGTTTGCATTGATGTATTGTATAGAACTGAGTTTAAAGTTAATGACATTCAGTGACTAAATGCATAAGAAGTGGAAGACTATTGGCAAACAAAGTTGAGTCAATTACTTATCGACCCCAAGATACAAAACAATACATCGAAAATATTCTGATTAGATGATAAACAGAACCAAAAATGTATTAAAAATAACATCTTGAGATGTAATGATTCATTTCGTTGTAGACCGGATTATTATTATTATTATTATTATTATTATTATTATTATTATTATTAAGCAAATAATTTATAATAAAGTATTTTTTATTTGTATTATTCATGTTGTTCCTTTTTTAATTTTGTTTCGGAAATCTGATATTGTAAAATTTAAAGGTTTCAACATCTTTTTTACGGTATGATAGTGAATATTAGATCTGTCTCCTTATATGAGTTCTGATATTTTTAATAACCGCGTTTTCTTCATTTGTATAAATCTGAATATTTCTATTTGCAACCTACATCTCGTATTATATGTGCATTTAAATTATTGTTTGTAAGTACATTCATGGAGTTGTAAAAATAGCACATTTCATAGTTGATATTATGTATTTCAAAGTAAAAAGGATCTCAACATGATTCATGAGATAGATATCTCCATTATAGCTGGAGAAACATTAGCACGTAATAGCATGTATTCCAACATACATTTCCATATTTTCAATTCTTTCACAAATTCAGTGAAATGATAGCTGAATTTGCATTTCTTCTTAAATATTAGTTTCTTTTCGGATGCGTTATTTATGTTTTCAATCGCCAAGCGTGGAAATGCATTAGTTATATACTCTCATAAAAAATATTATCTACGTTACTAATTATGACGAGACAGTTTCCATATTACTTATTTTGTATTCGTAATGATATATAAATAATTGTATCATAAGGTTTATTTGTCGATAACCTGCCCTGCAATAGCAGGTTCCGATTCAGCAACGTGTATATATGGCAAGTACCCTATAATAATCGATAGTGTTTGCACTTAGAGTAAATTGGCGGTATCCTCTTCTGTAGAGAGTTTGACTATTGCTGTTAATTACATAGGACAAGATGTATTTTAATCGAGCGATAATTGCTATTTGAAAAGTTATACTTCTATCACTTACCTCTATGGAATTTAAATTATAATTTTCTGCTTTTGGCCTCAGGCAGCAATATAATCCCGCCATTACTGTCACATTTATCAATCATTCGCTGCGTCTCTCTCTCTCTTTCTCTGCATCTTAATCCAATCGTTGTGATTGAAGAAGCTCGGCCCCCTTCTATTCTGTGTTTCCTTGGTAGCATCAAAGTCTGGTTCGCCGTCGTGTTCGATGACTTTCTCTCAAGGCGCGATGAGCATTATGATTGGTCGCAGGGACGTCCTCATGATCTAAACCTTTAGCATTGACAGTCGTGTAAGGAGTGACAAATCTGGCTTAGTCAATAATACTACCGGCACAGTTAGTGATTAAAATTAATACTTACCATTTCTTTGAATAGTTATGAAGGAATAATACAATCATGAACGGACCTTTAGGGCTGCTTCAACAGTCCCGTTATGGGTACGGATTTCGTGTTGTTCATCCGTTCTCTGGATATTCTCACTTTTTGGATCCTTACACAATTGCTTCACTGGGTTTTCCTAAAACGTCTCAGTTTACCAACGGATGTTTTACTTCAGTTGGAAACACTTTGGAATACCCACCGGATATTTTTCATATATCAAGATGTGCTTCAAGCCCATCGCCAAAAGACCAAACAACACAACATAATGGAAACTCCTCCCAGGTTACCAGATCACAAGGTATGTATAATCACGGCCTTTGATCAGGCTTTGCCTCTATCAGCAGAACATACTAAGTTGTAATTTTCGTGTTCAGCTCTCGGTGTGGGCATCAAGTGTAAAGATGTTCTAATCTAATTCGATGCTTCTGCATAAAGGATCATGTATTCGGCACAAGCTTGGCGATTAATGTTTCACTTAATAGTCAGTTTTTTTGTTGGAACAAACAAGTTGGACATTTTTTTTAACTCTTCTTGAATTGGTTCTTTATATTTCTTCGCCATGGTTATGTTTAATACCTCTATGACGGCCACGTGTCTTTGTAAAAAAAAAATTATCATGTTGACGTGGGTTGGGATAAAAATGACTGTTAATAGTCTACGGTCAGACGTGTCCAAAGCATTCTTTGAGATTCAGCTTGAGCCTGAAAACTCACATGTTCAGATTCAAAATTTGTATACGGTACATTGAGTAAAATATATAAAGAAAATATGCTCTTTTCCACGCGATTGCGACACAAACTTGCATCTGTGTTATGCCTCTATGAAGGGTTTAACTTTAAAATAAAATTAATGGATATATTGAACTTCCAAAGGTTTTTGAATCAAGGATCATTTAATTATTTCCTTCAAATGTATCAACATTTATAATCCCGAGATTATTCTATTTTATGTCCACGTAAGATATTCGATTTCAGGTCAGTATTTGATGGCAGAAATTAGACGTAATGATTCATGTCGTTCGGAAATTATTTTTAATTAAATCACTGTCATATGTAATGAAAGGGCATATATAACTGTGACATCAACGACATATCCAGAAAAGAAAATTTAAGATCTAGAGAATGTCACGATAGAATAACAAAGTCGTTTATTGATTATGTTTACCTTGAAGGCTGTTTAAGCGCAGAATTAGTAAATATTTAACCCTATTATTTAGGATAATTAAATAGTTATCTACAATGTACGTTTAAGGCTGATTTCTTTCTGGGGAGAAAACTAATAAATCTTTCTCGTTTTCTTTAATTATTTTCAAATTGCTAGAGAAGAATAATTTAAATCATACTCAATGTTCAATAAATTAAAACTAGCAATTCAACATTCTCCATAAAGGGAGATAGAAATAATTCACAACAAGTGCTTAATTTGAGTGTATTTTTTTTTTTTACATTCAGATTATATGTTACGTAAGCTGTTGTTCGTTTCAATAAAATCATTGTGGACACTGGGCATTTAAAAAAAATATTTTCCAGATTAACATTCCTCATATAAATATGCAGAAGTGCACGAAACACAAGACAATAAACCAATTAAATCGGTTATAAAAAATAGAAGTTAAAATGTACATTAAAAATCACACAAGATAAGTTTGCAACATCAACTTACTTTCAAATCATATCATTATTAATTGTACGTAATATAATGGTAACTTTGAAGTATTATTCATGATCAGCTAGGGTTTTATATATTTTCAGATCAAGCTGCACTAATTAGAAAATCAAGTTTTCTAGAAGAGAATCCCCTCCCACCCCTATCCCAAGACAATTCTTCCATGATACCTCTTGTTGCATTACCTTCAAATATGAATTGCACTCCAAAAAATGGCCTCTTACTATATGTTCCAAATGTTTTGTAAATATCATTTTATGAACATAAGTGTCACACATACATTATAAGTCACATGATAAAGGTGATTGTCATTCTGAAAATGATTTCTCTTAATTTTAGCACAAAATTACAATAACATAACATTTATTAAACGGAATATCATGAAACGATTCAAGAGAAATTAGACTAAAATAAAATCTAGATTGCATGAAAAGATTGAAATAAAGATGTACGTAAATAACTCATATTCTAAAGTAACAACATATTTATTATATTCTCGATTGTATGTATTTCCACATAAATATTTATGTTTCATAATATGGCATGTTTATTCATTAAGTAAAGTTGTTTAAAGAATCTTTAAAAAAATAGTTTAAGATTTCTTGTAAAATGCATTTCTCACTTTTTCAAACCCTGATTCCTACACATTTGGACTCCATTCCATACCAACAAACCAACAATAAAACAGAAGTTAAACGCCTATTCACACATACATATACACACGAACACACATATATATATATATATATATATATATATATATATATATATATATATGTGTGTGTGTGTGTGTGCGTGTGTGTGTGCGTGCGTGTCTGTGTGTGTGTGTGTGTGTGTGATGAACCATACTGAAAGTAATGTCTTCCATGTTCGCTGATTAATAAAGCAGAATGCCGCTTTCACCGTGATCTAAATTGATCATTTTTTTGGTTTCGTTTTCAAAACGTGTCCATTAGACATATAAATATATATATCTGTGTGTGTGCGTGTGTGTGTGCGTGCGTGTCTGTGTGTGTGTGTGTGTGTGTTTGTGTGTGATGAACCATACTGAAAGTAATGTCTTCCATGTTCGCTGATTAATAAAGCAGAATGCCGCTTTCACCGTGATCTAAATTGATAATTTTTTTGGTTTCGTTTTCAAAACGTGTCCATTAGACATACGATTAGTGTTTTTGTTGTAATTCTTCATCCAGTACGCTGTTCTCATAGCATTTTGCGGACAATTATCTATTAATGCCCATGAATTTCGAATTTTGCTGTGTGTGAGAGTCCCATTGACAATATAAGGGATACTAAAATTATCCAATTTTGATGAAGATAAGCAGCGGGATAATTTTAAAGTACATTTTAAACTGCTCATACTTTAGCCAGGTAAAACTTCAAATGTTTCTAATACATATGAATAATTTAAAAGTAAGGAGCCAGATTTGCTTAATTTAATTTACAACATACGATTTTGATCGAATATTCTAAGTATTATTCTACATGGTTGAGTGCATACTTATAATACTATTCATCTTAGCTTGAAAATAAGTAAAGTGTAAACTTAAATGTAATACATGCTTGATAGAACTACTAAACTATCTGCTATAAATGTTATTTTAAAAATTTATTTTATATTAAAATATAATTGCAGACACCATATTAAAATTTAGTCTCAACCGGTTAAAAATCAATAAGAATAAGCCCCAACAATTTGAAGAATCGTTGGAATTCATACATTGAACAGAATATTAATGAATAATATTTAACAACTTAACCGAGTATCTCATATGACTTTATCCTTAGTTTTTGCAGAACTTTAACCAATGATTAGCTCATTACAAAGTCGCATTATGTCTTGTTATCACCATACTATGGTCTCTTCTGTCTGTCTTGTTATCACTATGATATGGTCTCTTCTGTCTGCCTTGTTATCACCACAATATGGTCTTTTATGTCTGTCTTGTTATCACCAAAATATGGTCTCTTCTGTCTGTCTTGTTATTACCATAATATGGTCTTTTCTGTCTGTCTGTTATCACCATACTATCGTAACTCCTCTCTCTGGCTTGTTATTACCATACTATGGTCTCTTCTGTCTGTCTTTTTATCGTCATACTATGGTCTCTTCTGTCTGTCTTGTTATTGTCATACTGTAGTCTTTTCTGTCTGTCTTGTTATCACCATACTTTGGTCCCTTCTATCTGCCTTGTTATCACCATCATATGGTCTTTTATGTCTGTCTTGTTATCACCATAATATGGTCTCTGTCTTGTTTTAACTATACTATAGTAACTACTCTCTCTGGCATGTTATTACCATACCATGGTCTTTTCTGTCTGTCTTCTTGTTATCACCATACTATGGTCTCTGCTGTATGTCTTGTTACCACCATACTATGGCGTTTTCTGTCTGTTCATGTATTTTAAAAAAAAATCTGCAAAAGGATTAATACTTGAGATGATATTGAGATTTTATGAAGATTTTCTTAACAGTCTTTCAAAGTGACATGTATGATAAACTTTTTCAAATTTTACAGGTCAGCTATATCTTGACGCTGGAGTCTTACATACTCGTTTAGAAATGTAATAATAATAAAAATAATAATAATAATAATAATAATAATAATAATAATAATAATAATAATAATAATAATACATGTTGATCGGATATCAAACCTATTGTCTGCAAAGTTCTGCCTGTAATTAAGTATTTCCATACTGACTGCATCTAAATGTTTATTTATTTATTTATGTTTGCTAAATTTGTTTATTCGAGTTAGATTAGTACATTAATAATAATTATCATAAAGTATATCATGTAGAATACGTTACATATAAAATAATATCGTATTGTATAATATAATCTCGTATTATATAATATTATACCATGATGTGACATTGAATTTTATAAACAATTGCTACATGTATATTGGTGCCCTTCAATAATGATTACTGATAAAATAGTTTTTTGTTTAAGATCTAATAAACACTGTACCATCGATTATGGAGAGTTGTTGTGATGGATCCTGGCAATCGTTGGGTTGTAATAACTCAGGGTACAACTGTTTTGATGGTTATACATTTCAGCACTATTTATTTTACTAAGAAGAATGTACACTTCAAATAATAAAATGACAGAAAAATTTCATTTTAGAGAGAAGCCTTTTAAAAAATGTTTAATTAGGTTGAGTACCGGATATATCGCTTTTAGATATTTTTGATTTAGTGAAATTTCTGAAGAAAAAAATAGCGATACAAGTTCGTTTATATATATGAAGTACTGACTGTACTTATTAGCAAAAATTAAAAAGGAAAGTGAAATAACCGCCGATCACTAGTAGTTCCATATGAAAACAATGAAGAAAAAAAAAAACAATAATGTGATGCGATGACGCAATGTACTTGTATAGGATATAAATATAAGCATGTGATAGACAGCAGTATACATGTACTTCTTTTATAATGTAAGGGATACAAATATACGCTTGTGATAAAACAGCAATATAATATTTGTATAATGTATTGGATATAAATATACGAATGTGATAGACAGCAATGTACTTCTAGTATAATGTAAGGATATTTTTATACGCATGTGATATAAAGCAATGTACTTCTTGTATAATGTAAGGATACTTTTATACGCATGTGATATAAAGCAATGTACTTCTAGTATAATGTTCGGATACTTTTATACGCATGTGATATAAAGCAATGTACTTCTTGTATAATGTAAGGATACTTTTATACGCATGTGATATAAAGCAATGTACTTCTTGTATAATGTAAGGATACTTTTATACGCATGTGATAGAGAGCAATGTACCTCTTTTATAATCTAATGGAATTATTATATCCCCATTTTCTATAAGTATGAGAACGCCAAAATTTAATCTCAGTGTCAATATACACAACAGTGAAGAAGAAGAAACGACAAAAAATTAATTGAAATTTAAATGTAGAAAATAAAATAATAGTTTTGTAAAATAAAAAAAGATATCATATACATAAAAATTTCTATACATATATGAAATATTATATTCCTTTTAAAAAAAGAAGTCACATTACCATTTTACTTAACTTCTAATAAAAAAAAGAAAGCATCAGTAAATAAACTAGAGCTAAAATCGATCGGATTTAACTCAATTCAATCGGATTTAACTAAAATCGATCGGATAATAGTAAGATTTGTGAACGCACCTTGTACAACGTATCCACCCTTTTGTTTAGCAAATTAACTCCGCTTCACATGCTCTTCTGTTCTTCAAGACATTGATTCATTAGAGCAAACGCGAAACACCAAACCAAGGACCATTCTACCTAGTGTCTTCAAATCAGCAAAGATAAACTTGACTTGTTTTATTTTTGGGAAGACCAGCAATGTGTAACAGTTTTATCCGTAATGACAATGGAATCTCGAATTATCCCTATTTTACAGCAGCAATACATAACGATTATGTAATGCGTTGCTGACCCCTCCCCAAAGCAATGTAATAATTTTGTCCCCCTTCTAAATTAAAGAGAATACCTTTATACATAAAATCTTAAGTGTCGAAGATGTGGTAGCGACATAGTTTTGAGTTTTGTAAATGTGTTTATGTAGATTAATGTGATTGCTGGAAAATCGTCGTGCTCGCATCGTTAATATGACGTTTTAAACAAACACATTACGTTTACTTATATGTCAAAAAGAGACAATTTAAATCAATTTAATTTATTATTTCACTGATCTATTGTTGTCACTAAATCTTTTCAGTAGCTTATAAGGAATTTTTGTAGTTTTGTTACTTCTGCATTGGATGGAATTGCACGAGATTATATACATTCGAATTATAATTGTTTTGCTATATAGTCGTAACAATAAAAGTGTTTAGTAAATAAATCGATACATTTTTTTCTGATGCTATTTCGGTGTAGTTATGTTAAACTCTATTTGACTATGGATAAGTTAAAATTTTAATTGTTTGCTTATCTGATCCTAGAACCTCATGACGAAGATGGAGAAAGTGCCGCAAATAGCAAGAGGCGCCGGACTCGAACCAATTTCACTGGATGGCAGCTTGAAGAGTTAGAAAGGGCGTTTCAAGATAGTCATTACCCGGATGTCTTCATGAGGGAAGCTCTCGCCATGAGACTGGACCTCGTGGAATCTAGGGTACAGGTGGGTGCTTTTATATATATATATATATATATATATATATATATATATATATATATATATATATATATATATATATATATATATATATATATATATATATATATATATATACCCTTTAACTTGTATTAGAAAACGACGGTGTCATGGAACTTCTTAACCTTGGTTCCTGTATAACTTCGTTATGTTATTTTATATGGATCAATTTAGTCTTGGAAACTTTTATTAAAGTACCATTAATATAAAATACTGACACCACTGAAATACCGTTTAGCTACTGATGCAGTCTAAAGTTATTGGTTAAAAGAGAAAATTCATACAGATCGATCAAATAAATTTGCCACAGGGGAATAATAATGTTTTACTTGACAAAAATATTTTTTTGTACAATTATTTGAAACTGTATGATTCGATACGTTTCAAATAATTGAAATATTTCATATTCACTCCCTGTCCCTCCTTTGGTCTCTTCTCTCTCTCTCTCTCTCTCTCTCTCTCTCTCTCTCTCTCTCTCTCTCTCTCTCTCTCTCTCTCTATATATATATATATATATATATATATATATATATATATATATATATATATATATATATATATATATATATATATATATTGCAATAATAATAATAATAATAATATGTTTTGAATATTTAACTTTTTTATTCTCCTCCCTCTCCATCCATCTGTCACATCTCAACTTATCTCTCTATCTAATAATAAGAATTAAAAAGAGAACTATCATGGAATTGATATTGAATTGATTGATTGATTATACTCTGTTTGAACAGTTTTATTCGAAAATTGTTTATATCGGACTCTTTAATATGATGAGCAAACTTATGGGAGAAAAAGAAGAAAAATGGAAAAAGATAGTATAAAAACATTTATTTACTTTCATTTAGGAACAGTTGCAAAATACCAATTGATAAATTGTAAATATATACATGGAACACGCAATTAGTAATCTACAACACTTAACTAAATACTTGTACTCCAGCAATGGAGAGATTTTACATTATTAACGTTTTGACCTTTTCATATCTGTTTCATACAATATGCACACTATTCTTTCCACAATATCAGGTAATTTCAACCAAATCAGTTTAGATTTATGGGTGAAATTTATTTTAAAAGCGGTAGCCACGAGTTAACGACAGAAACAGGATAAAGAGCGCATGCCTAGTAGATTATAATTGTTTTTATGTTCATAGACGAGCAATCTGTCTGTAACTGCGCATACCACAACTAGGAATATGTTGCGTGGTAAAGAAGGTCAATGATGTATCGTTTGATCGTACAGGTAAACTTGGCCAAGCAACACGTATATCTCACACCTCCTACATAATCATAGCAGTGCAAGGGATTACGAAAATCCCAAGGAGCGAATCTCCACTTCGCAAGTATAAAGAAATGTATCGGGTACTTAAAGTGACACTAAAGTCTGAAAATGTGTATTGTAGATAAATCAAGGCAAAATTAACATCGAAAATCAATCAAATTCATTTAAGAACTTTTCTAGATGTTTAAGTATAAAGTGTTAACGGAAGTTACATTCTTCCACAGTTATTAAAATTCTTAACTTCTGATAATATCATACAGAGGACTGGTATTTTGTATACAAAATTAAATATGTCTTCCAGATTATTAAAGTAAACAGACTTGAAAATAGAAAATGTATTTGCATGCAAATTGTGAGAATTGTCAGCGCATTATAGTGTAAAACTAAATACGTTTAGTAACACTTTTTAAATGCTGTACTTAAGATAGACATACAAAAAGAGATGTACAATTATCTTTTTTGCAGGAAATTCAATTTTAATATTATGAAAAATGAAATATCGTCATTCAATTGTTCATTTATATAAATAAAATTTTATTTGTATTCCCAAATTCCCCTCTATCCCCAAACCAAGCATCAAAACATGTTTATTAGTATGCAAATACCAATGCCGAAATTATTGTAATTTTTTTATTGTAAAGAAAGTATTTTTTCTTAGCTTAAAATAAAATTTAATTTATTTAAAAATTTCCTCAGTCCAAGCATCATTAAAATGAAAAAAAAAGTTACGAGTGTAAAATAAATTACCTCCCCTGACTAATTGGATCTATGCAGTTTGAAAGGAGTACACAGTAGAACAAGAAGAACAACAACAACAATAAAAACAACAACAACTTAGATCCGCATATGCAGGCACATTATGCTATCAGATCAGGATCGTTTTTCTTTGCAGTTTGACTAGACTTGTAGGCGAGTACATACGGAACGGTTATTTATATTAAAACGTGATGTAGCAGTATTTTTTGATAATAAAATGTAAACAGGAGAACATCATCTTTGTTTTACTTTCAACACTCCACATTGGGAAGAATTTTTTTGCTTACATTGCATCTTTCTTGTTCTCCAAAGAAAGAAAATGCTTCTCTTTCCTGTACGGCAATGGTTTAAGATCATCACTAGGAGCTAGTGAATTTCTGTCTATTATCAGAATACTCACCTTATTCCATTGTAGGTGTGGTTCCAGAATAGAAGAGCTAAATGGCGGAAAAAGGAACACACAAGAAAGGGACCCGGTCGACCTGCTCATAACGCCCATCCACATACTTGCAGTGGCGATCCCTTACCGCCAGAAGAAGTGGAGAAGAGGGAACGAGAGAAATTAGAAAAGAAACGAAAGAAGCAAGAGGAACGTTTGCGCAAACTTGATGAAAAGAAAAAGTCATTTCTTAGTGGAAAACCTTTTAATGACACAAAAGACACTACCTCAAATTCTGGTAATTCTTCGGACTCCAATAATGTAGTAACAGACGAGAGTAGTGAATGTGCTTCGACAAAGAACACAGAAAACAACCATCCAATAGAAGTCAAAAAGAAATGTCCTTTCAGCATTGACAGTTTGCTGGAAGAACCTAAAATACCACGGGGAAGAAGACCAAACTCAAAGTATCCCCGAGTTCAAGCAAGCAAATCTGTGAATTCACCTGGACATATACTGGGACCCTTGCATCCACTAACTCAACCAGTCGGTTTTGAGGTACAAACAGAGGCATCGATGGGTGACGATACCGAGTCACTTGATCCACTAATGCCTCTCACTAGCGGTGACAGTCTTAGTGATTCTCAATGCACAGAGGCACTGCTCCATGTTGTATAACGAGACAGCAGTTGATGTTTCTGGCAAAGTTTTCAAATCTGTTATAAGTGGAGGTGTCATTTCTAACTTGTCAACCACATCACTGCAACATGATATAATTGGGAAGCTATTATATTTCCTATAAAATCTGACCCTCTCAGGGTTCATATGTCTCATGTCAAGAACACGAAGTGAATAATCGTTCAGTGGTTTTACATTGAGTGAATAACCTTTCATAAACCATCACTATCGTGGCAAGTTGAAAGACTACGGCTGTCATTAAGCCTTCGAATAAATAAGCAGTCCCATTTATATGATGACTTTAATTTTTTCTGTGCTATTTGTGTATTTTTTTCAGTATGTTTGTTAAATTAAGACAAGTATTTTTTATTACTTATACCTCAAAACCTTTTACGGGACAGTGCATATACGATGTTATAGTTTCATTTTTCATCTAAAAGCAGTTTGTAAAGTGACCATGAATGTATCTTGATAGTAAAAATGCATTAAATGTAATATTTGTGGATTTTTTCTTCTTGATCAGTATTGGGATATCTGTCTTTAGAGATAAACTATGAACCCCTGTGACAACAATGCAGTGCGTAAGTGTACGCTTAATAATTAAGCATATATTAAATTTAAGCTAGGTTTTGCATTCGTTGTTCTCGTGAACTTCGTGTTATGATATTGATTAACATGAATGAAAAAAAATCCGCATATTTCCCTATATTTTTATTTTTACACGCTTAATTTGTCCATCTTTTTTTGTTGATGTTCCCGTTACTGTTGTTGTAAAATGAAGTTCCTATGCCCCAATCAATTATATTAGTGATTTTTAATTATTGTCGCTTTCGTTGACTAACAGCTAGAAAGAGTCGCGCAAGAGATGAAGTAACAACAATACAGAGTACAGGTTCAGAAATATGTTACGAAATCTCTAAATCGGAAAAAGTAGTTACTTCAAATCTATTGAGAAAAGAAAAGCTACATTACTTAAAGACCGTTTGATAACGATTATTTAAAAGCCGCAAATGTGATGCAAATGTAACTTGATAAAGCCAGGTTGAACATCCCTGATGTATGTATGTATGTATGTATGTATGTATGTATGTATGTATGTATGTATGTATGTATGTATGTATGTATGTATGTATGTATGTATGTATGTATGTATGTATGTATGTATGTATGCATGCATGCATGCATGCATGCATGCATGCATGTATATATATATATATATATATATATATATATATATATATATATATATATATATATATATATATATCAATCAAAGTAAAAATGTTATTGTTATAAGCTAAGTCAAAATATAAAGTACAATGCATACATGAAAATAAAAATGCTTTTTGTTTTGTTCCGATTAAGTTCATGCCAAGTATATTCGTTATAGCACCGGATGTGCAAAATATTGGAGTTATTTACCCTGTTTCCGTTCAGAGACACAATGAACGGGGGGAAAAGGGAAGAAAATAATACAAGTTTAAAAACAATTCTAAGAAAAGAAAACCTAAAACACTGTATTAATTTATGTCTGTGCACAGGAAAAGTCTCAAAATGAAAGAGATGATCTGACAGGTGATAATATAGAGCAATCAATTGAAATGATATAAAGAAAGATTCATTAGATTTCTTTATCAATTTTTGCTGTGAAAGATAAAGGACGATGCAACACTAATGAAGTCACTATTATGGCGAACTTTTTTCTCTCGAATCAGCTACTATATTTCATCACGTATTTCAACACGTTTGTTTATAACAGTTGTCGTGAGAGTCAAATTTGTTACGGACAAGAATCCAAAGAACTTGATGCAGCTAAAATTATCGCGAAGAGCGTACACTGGTATTATTGACACAACAAGGTTAAATAAACCTTCTTCCAGTCATAAAATTACGTTTGTTTGTGTGCAGATATTAAATGAACTTAGATAATCTAAACGTTTTGACTTCCTATTTTCTTTCCTTGGCTGAAGTTGAATTTTATCCATAGAAGTAAGAATTATTTCAACTGTAAGAAAACTCGGAGCGAAACCCTTAATTCATCATTCTTTACTAAATTAAGCATCTGACTCAGACTATAGGAACACAGCCAGACGAAACTGATTTTTAAAAAAATAGTTTTGCATAGTCATTTCCAGATTTAAAAGCATATTTAACAGCTTTATGTTTAAATAAAATTTGAAACAGATATATATATATATATATATATATATATATATATATATATATATATATATATATATATATATATATATATATATATATATATATATATATATATATATATATATATATATATATATATATGAATTCAAATGATTTAAAATAACTGACAAAAATAATCCTACATTATTTGGGCAGTTCCTTTTCATAGATGGAATGCTTGTTATCATTTTTACTCGATTGCTCTTTACGTTGCATGAAAGACGGATGAACACTTTTATATTAATGTTTTTTGTTTACATTGAAAAAAAAAGACCACTGATACTACGGATACTGCAGTTTGAGGTCAATATGGTATTGATTTTATATACCTTGCGTTAAAGGATTGTCATAATATACACTTTACATATTTAGAAAGCTTATCGTAAATTAAATTTTATATTCATAACCGGATATAGTCGCTTATAAATTAAGTCCAACTGCGAACTGCGCCACAGATCTGAGTCTATGCAGTTTATTAAGAGTAATCAGTAAAGCAAACATTATTGATGCTGATCAGCCAGCGCATTTTGCAACGGTAGATCAGAGTGGATGTTGTTTACACTTAGACTAGTCTTGTAAGAGAGTATATACAGTAATTTTGTATTTTGCAGTACTTTTGTTAGAGTAAAGGTAGAGGCCAAAATATGCAAACTTTACCTTTACTCTTATTTATGTTCTCTTCAGATACAAAGTAAGGGAAATCTGGCTTTTTAAATCCTGTTAAAGTAACAATCAATTCCTCACCTTTCGTGCAAAATGCATGCGTGTTCATACTGGACCGATGGAGTTATCGTAACATGCATTATTAAAAAATCGTTCAAAGATACTAATGGCTTTGAGTTTTCCTAACCTTTATACACTTGACACATCGTCAAGTATATAAAAGGGAATTTCCAAACTACACATATATAAAAATGACTTTCCACGCTTCACACCTGGGCAATTATATAAAAAGTACTATCCATACTCGACACGTCGGCAAATATATAAAAGGGACTTTCCATACTTGACACGTCGGCAAATATATAAAAGAGACTTTCCATACTTGACACGTCGGCAAATATATTAAAGGGACTTTCCATACTTACTACACATCATTAAGTATATAAAAATGACTTCCACATTTCACACATCGGCAATTATATAAAAAGGAGTTTCCATACTTTACACGCCGTGAAGTATATAAAAGAGACTTTCAATACTTGAAACATTGGGAAGTATTTACAAGAGGCTTTCCACTTTTCCCACACCTTTTTGAAGCTGAAATTTTTATAGCATTTTACCTGCACCTTAGTGGAACAGGGGTAGGGTGGGAGTAGAGCAGTTCTTGATATAACTTTCATTTAGGACGGGTGGTTGGCAACTGACACAAACACTGTTATCTGCAGCAAAGTAGGGCCTTCACAAAAGATCAATGTCCCCGGGCTTCTCGCTTAGGGCGCCACTAAAGGCCATTTCCGGGGAGGCCACGAACCTTATAGCTGTCACTGACCAAAGCAAAGTAGAGTGACAAGTACACATATTCATCAGGTACAATTATGCCGCCTTTGTTTAAAGATACAGACTTTCTAGAGAAAAAACATTTAATTAATGTCCAGTGACATAGTAGAATCGGGCATAGGTACCTGAACGACTGGACCTTTTGCATTGAAACATAATAGATACAAAACTGTTTACAGTCCGAACACTTAACGCTATTTGTGTTCCCTTTAATTAGATCCAAACTTTTTCATTTGCTCTAGAATGTTTCACTACTTCTGACAATCTCATACAAACTTCTCTCGTGATTATTTTCATATCTGGTAGTTAAGCGATTTCATTAACAGTCTGTTATTGTTCAGCAGTTAACAAACGAGGAAATTTATGCTCGTGATAATATATAAATATTTTCCACAGTGTCTCCAGTATCTTTGTCAATCAATCACGGCATCCAATTCCTGCCCCCCCCCCCCCCCCAATCACGTACATTTGTTTTCAGAACGTGGGTCTTCTTCGAAACTATCATTGAAATGGTGAAACCAAATTAGTATTATATGACAGAGAGCTATATTCATAATTTTCATCCAAGTAAGTCTTGATACATTATTAGTTAGAGAGCTCCATGCGAGCGGTCGAATTTTATTATATGCTCCTTGTTCGGTAGATTTGTTTCCCTTTACCAACATTTTCATTATTTACTATTGGTATTTGCCTATTTTAACGGTTCTGTTCATTGCATTCTGGAACTGTTTCTTTGCGCCAAAAGTAAGTTGTTTCTTTTATTAAGTTCGAAAAAGAGAATTTGCCCAATAATTCCATTTACTTTATTATACACTTTTTACTTGCTGACCCTGGCTTTCAAAGGTTTTACAGATCAACGACCTGTGATACATATTTAATTTGTATTGTCTGTTGGAGTTTGTCCATGATATAGATTGCAAGGGTCATTTTGTAAACAATATATTACCTAGATAATTTTTATTTGATTGTTGATTAAGATAATTATTACATGTATGAAAACATGTTTACTTGGATTTGTGTTCAGGACATTGGTTTTTCCCTTGGAAATTCCTGGTCTAACCGATGTTTGACATGTTCTTTGTTAACATTTGGATAAGAGACATGACCTTGTTTGCAACTTAGAATGTTCTGGAAATGAATTTCTTGACGCTCATCTTGGTTCTCAAAATGTGTCTTAGGTTCCTATATTAAGGATATTTACACCATAATTAAGTATTCATATTATAACTTCAGATGTTTTGAGAGGATTTATTTTTTTAAGTTTTTTCTTGGAATTACAAGGTGCTCATTAATAATTTTGGACTAAAACACTATTTTGGGATGATTGTGAATTTATTTAGAGACAGTTTTGATAATATAATTGTAATACATCAAGACTGTTAGCACATTTGGACTATGTACATCAGCACACTCAAGACTTGAATTAATTCGGAATTTAACTGGAAAACATTCGGAATACTCTGTACTTTTGGATAGTTAAGATAACTTTTAAGACTATGTTTTTGATTTAATACACATTACTGTAATTTGTCTTTAAAGCTTCACTTTGAATTCTGAGATATAACTTATTTTGTTAAATTTTATAAATCTTGTTGGTTTTCACTCTTTTCTGGTACTTAGTTTACGACCATAAAGTTGCATGAGACCGCAACAGGTATCAATATTCTTGAACAAGGATACGTGTATTCTAGAATACTGACTCGTGACTTTAATGCTTCAATGATGCTATTAAGGACAACGCAGTAATCAAGATTAAAGCACCATTTGAACTTCCATAAGCAGCTTAGTTCATTCTCTCCGTGTGCTTTGATTTCCCTAAAGATCAGTTGTGCATGTACACCAAGTTTAAAAAAATGTGTATTATATGATTACACTATGAAAAATGTTATGCCCACAACATACTTTTAAAATGTTCTCAATTTAGTGTTCGTGAATAGTTCGGATATATGGAATAATGGAATTCATTTGCAGTAAAACCTATGAAGGTACTAATTATATGAAGAAATGGGAACCAGTCTAGAGATGGGTGAAGATAAAAAAGAGAATATATAGGTTTGGACGGCCAGGATTGGTTGTTAAAAAACGATATATTTTAATTAAAAGAATCTTACTGAGAGCTTATCATAGTTGCAACTGAAAAAATATAGTCATTATTTTATCGATGGATTTGGAATACTTATTACTGAAATTAGCACTCGACTCTTTGTGTGGAATTGAAAGCACATGTTTCAAACACATGCAGGTACAGAAAATGCCGCGGCTCATATCCTTTTGTCTGCACAGAAGCTGACTTCCAGGTTTCATATTAGTCCGAGTTTCCTCTGACCCTTGTCAACCCATTTTTTATATTTGGTTTTTTATGTTGGGGTGTAGGGTCAGAGCGCATCCCCTATCAAAAAGTTGGAATTCGCCGACAGCTGGTGTCGGCATGGGGTACTCGCCTATTGACAGGCCTAGAAAATTTTAATGTCATTATATTGGGTCATACTTACATTAAATCGATAGGGAAATCATTTAACCTCAGAAATTACAAGTATAACACTGATTGTGTATTTAATCCGTTGTCGGACGAGACGAAAGTACAGCGTTGATGAATTTTGACCTCGACCGCACCATTTGCATTGCTAGTCACGTGACTAGCCAAATCTCGCAGCCGATATGCATAACACGGCACAGGTCAAATAGTCACGTGATAACAACAAACCCGCGTTGTCCTATGGTTTCAGCGTGATCAATCTGCCTCTTTCCAGGACGATGCGACAAAGACACGTTTCCGGTTGGTGTCATCTCAATTAATATGTTGAAAAGCAAATGTTCTTTCATGTTATTCTAAACATTGATTGACTTTCATTCACTATTTTAGAGTGTTTGCTTCATCAACATTCAGTCATTGGAAAATAATTGTACATGTACTATGATGGAGTGTTCCTGCTGCGGCACAGAGTTTCAGAAAAAAAAATAATAAAGGATTTAAAAGAATAGCCATTCATTCTAAATTTAAAGGTGGACCTAGTGAGGCAGAATTACTAGTTTCGAGTTTGTTGTCTTCTTTCTTCAAAGAAGATTTGGTGCATACATCTATATTGCAACATGGCAGGTAAAGACATGGAATCTCTTGCCAATGAGATACTTCTTGAAAATGGATATAATTTTCAAATTAAAGAAAAACAGTACGAGATAATAAAATCACTTATTGATGGAAGTGACACATTTGCTGTCTTTCCCACGGGGTATTGGAAAAGTGTATGTTACATTCTCCCACCAATGATGTTAGACAAGGTAAGGAGAGAGAGAGAGAGAGAGAGAGAGAGAGAGAGAGAGAGAGAGAGAGAGAGAGAGAGAACCAATGTTGCATTGGATTATTTGTTTACTGTCATTTGATCTTTGAAAGGGGGCTAACACAATACAAACTATGAGCATAAATTAACCAACAACTTAATTCTGAACTAAAGTGTAAATTAGACACAAAGACAATGATCCATTTCAAGAGTGCTCTTAAAACTAACCTTTTTCAACTGCAAAAGCAAACTTAAAAACCTAATAATGTTTCCTATCTTAAATATTTTCAGCATTTTTTGTTTTCCGATTTCATGTTTTTTTCTGTAGTCATTTCATTATAGACGTCATGTGCTTCGAGCTTCTAAAGATTAGGCGCTATACAAAGTCCTCATTATTATTATTATTACATACAAACAATCTGTTTGACTGAAGTTATAGTCTAACTTAAAATGAACAATCAAACCTGTCTAAATGTATTATTTTTAAATTCTTTAAATTTCTTTACATTGATATATACTGACAGTTAACAGCAAATAGTTATTATCTTAGTGAAGCATCTTCAGTTAGTCATAACATGTGTCCCTTTTAAATGTGTGTTCATAATACAGAGGTTAACAATAATTATAAATATATGATAGAGGGCTCATTAATTTTGACCATGTGGATTATATATGTTAGAGTAGGTAAATGATGCCTAAAAGAAAAGCATTTATTATTTATTACCTATAATTTGCAGAATACTGCACAAAAAATCTAATTTGTCTCAAATATGACATTATATAACTATAATTTGCATGGTGCATGAAAATGACAGTATGTAGGCAAATGTGTATGTATATATAAAGAGAGTGAGAAGTATATACTACTAACAATTTCACTCCAGAATGCTGATTCTGTTGAATATTGATGAGGAATGGACCACACAGTGTCAAGTCCAGCATAGGCAGGAACATATGTTGTCAGAATCCTTGAGACTATAACTGCTAGCTCATCTTTTAAGGCCATCTTGTCTTCACTGGATGGTAAGATATCTGAAATCTTTACATTTCTTATGGCCTCTGGTGAAGGGAATTTATTTGACATTCCATAGCTACCAATCCTTTCCAGTGTGGCAAATCCCTGTACCATGTTCAGCATGGTATTTCTCTTGCCCCTCACATGATGCCGGACACCAATCTTCTGGTTGATATTATCAAAAGTAATATCAAAGTATAATTTTTGGTTAGTGTTGGAAATAGGCAACATAACCGACTCAGATGTTACTTCAGTTGTAACTGAAATTTTTAAATGAGAGTGCTTTGTATGATAATAATCATTCATTCCACTGTGTGATTGTTTGACAATAACATTATAAACAATAATATGAATAAAAATACAGGAAAAAGTTGTATGTTTAGTAGATATGGTGACCATTCATGACAAAATATAGTAAATAGTTGGCAATAACAATTATACAACTCAGTAACAACTTTCACTAAGAAAAAAATTATCAACTGACCACATGGAATGGCATCATTATGCATGGAGCACTCTAAAAGATTAAATTTTACTTGGATGATTTAAGTTTGACAATATGAACAAAATCATTAGCATTATAATTATTGGTCAGTGTTACCTACTTTTCATTGTTGAATGCTACAAAAATAGTAAAACTAATGTAATATTTGAAGATATAATTCTTAAATTAAGCAAGCATTGTGCTTCATTGATATCTTAAATTATAACTGACATGCATAGGCTTCAACCTGTGATCTTCAGAAAATGTTCTTGTAGTTCCAATATATCAAATATGTTATTCAGTGTCAATTTAAATGTTTCATAAGTGATTTAAAATCTGTTGCAACTATATTTTGCATGTGAATTATTGGGATATCTGGTATCATTTTCCCCCATTAAACCTGATCATTATGGGTGGATATTAATGACTCGTGTCCATCTCACATACATTGTAATATCTCAGATAACTATTATTGATAACTTTCCCCACGTCGTAGAATTTGCATACTGTGACAGAAACCTGGAGGTATTTGATTTTTAAACTTTTTACTTTATGTATGACATTTTTCAGATTGTTTTTTCTTACTAGAAATTTAATGATGATTTTAATGATGAAAAATGTTATCATTATATTATTTTAAAAACAGTAATTTCAGATATGCTTGTCAATGACTTGATTATTCATCTGAATATACCTTATACACTAGTCAACTCATCACTTTCTTGGACTGAACTAGATTCCTCTTCTTCTTCCTCATTCTCCTCTTCATCTTCCTCCTCCGCCTGCTCTTCCTCCTCTGCCTACTCTTCCTCCTCCATCAAATCCTCATCCTCTTCATCATCCCAAACAGACTCTAACTCTGGCAGCTCATCCAAAGTTTCATCTGCTTTTTCTAAGAAAGGAAAGAATATGTATGATTTTGTCATAATGCTTGTACTGTTTAATAAAACCTACAGTTGTGTGTACCTCAAACAAAATTGTTATGCCTCACTTTTATGCTAAATTTGGATGATGTGTTGTTAAACATTATATACTTAGATGGCCTAAAATTTAAGTATCATGAAGTAAACATTTAAACAAAGAGACCAATATAGGTGTAAGAATTGACACTCAACAATTTTAATTCTTTTCACAATAACCCTTTTAAATTATGAAAACTGAAAATGGAAAAAATGAAACAATTAGTATGATTCTGATATACCACAATATATCATGGACATTACATATAGAAAATTATATCACATTCACAATTGTTTATACCTCTTTCTTTTCCTGACAATTTATCTCTCCACAGCTTAACCTTGCTGTCAAAATCTTGGCGCAGACCATCTATTCTTCGTCTTGTGGCATCAATACTTTGGCACTATCCATGTCTTTTGAAACTACCAAAAACCTGTTTATAACAAAAGTACAGTTTGATTGTCTGTTGGCGGAATGTCCCTGTTTCTCATTGCCGACCCTCGACCTTTCCCCTAATGGTATAACATTTGTTTTAAAAACAAATCACATTGCCGGAATTGATCTGAGTATCTGTAATCTTTTGATTTATCCCATTTATATGCACCCCCTACCGATTTCAATAATAAAAACATTGAATGTGATACAAAGTGCACATAACTAAGTCAAATGAATCATTGATTTATAATTTCTAACCTGACTGTAACCAGAATTGCACCAATATTGGCATCCACTGCACCTTTCATGCCTAACGGACTTACCAAACAAACGAATGGGTTGGTATAGTCAGACTATAATTTAGGCGGTTTTGTCCAGTACTTTGAAATGCCAGAAACATTATTCGATTTCTAAAAAATGATTATAAAACACTGGGGGAAAAAATGTCTAATCTAATTTTAAAATCATTGAAATAGTAATGAACACATCACAGCCTTTTTCAGTCAAAAACAATATTTTTTTTCAGAAGCCATTTTTTTAAATACTAATTTGTGTCTAAATAGTTTTAATTACTAGTTGTTAAAACCGAATTAAAAATTACTTCCACACACCATGAAGTTGTTTGTTTTCATTTAGAAATAACTGCCCAATCACAAGTCAACTTCTTGTTTACTGACATTTTATACAGAGCCTGGAAAGGTTACTCGCACATCCGGGCTCTACTACGCACATCCGAGCTCTACTTCTGGAAACAAATTGCTAATTAATCTCACTTTTTTATTTTAATTTCGAGATGGAATAGCTTATAAAAGATTCCATCATGCCACACCGTATTAAAGGCCTTCGCATTGTCCATGAATACAGCATAAACGTTTGATTGACCTTCTAAAAAAAAGACTATTCCCTCTTTTATAATAAAGGCTGCAGTGATGCCACTGCATTCGCTTCGAAATCCTTGTTGTACTGGGAGAGGAAAACTGAGTTTTTCTCTGAAAAGAATTAGCCTTTTCAGCAATATTTTTTCAAATACTTTTTGAAATACGAGAACGATTGAGATATCTCTAAAATTATTCATATCTAGCCTGTCCTTTTTCCCGCCTTTAAAGATAGGTATAACATTTACAATTTTGAAGTAGTCAGGATACGTTTCCAAGGAAATTATGCTATTTTATACTTTGCACAAAATATAACTAATCGATTGACAGGCAAACATTAAATGCTCTGCACATTTGTTGTCATGTCCACATGATTTATTTTTCTTCAGCTCTCTTACAGCCTCTTCAATGTCTTTCTGTAGTATGGTTTCACACATTTCCCTTTCAGCTTCGTCATCAATATTTGAATCCACATTATGTTTCATTGTGTTTCTAATTTCAACTGTAAACGATTCATTAAAATTAATACCTGGTATTTCAGTACCTAAAATTTTAAAATGCTGGCGCCACGCGTCACAAATTAAATCAGGGTCCCGTATAATTTCTCCTTCCACTTTTAGTTCAGAAATATCTGGTCTCTGTCCCTTCTTATGAAATCTTACTATTCTGTAGAATTTCCATACATCCAGTTCTACAGCTTTTCCAGCTCATTGAATTGTTCCTGTTCGTACTGGTCTTTTGCCTTGTTTAATTGTTTTCTGAATTTTCTTTTCGCATTTTTGTATTCTGCATACGTTTTAAATTGTGCCCCATGTGGCCGTTCATTTCAATCCATAACAATCGTTTTCTTCTCATCTCTTCATGTAGTTCAGCCACATTAATACATTTCCAGTAAGGTTTTAAGTGTGGGAGGATGTTTATTTTGGAAGAAATTTGTCAGCTGTATTGAGTAAAACAGTCGCAACAGAAACAAGGGTGTTTTGTACATCTGAAATGCTATTTACAAATAGCTCCACTGAGTTCAAGTGCTCGTTGATTTCACAACTGTACCGCTCCTGTTGTTCTGAAGAAACCTTTTGCCAGTTAATTGTAACTGGATATCTGGAAAATGTTGATTCCAAGAGTTCCTCTGGAACTAACAACTCTGATTGTGCAGGTAAATGATCAGATAAATTGAGATCATGGTCATCTTCAATATTAGCACTGCGGACTAAATCTATTTTGGAGGAGGGTATCACAATGTAGTCAATCAAAGACGAGTGTTTGCCGTCAGACGATCATTATGTATATCCTGGTATTTCAGAAGGGAAAATATCACATGTTGACATTATTGTTACGGAAGGATTGTAGTATGTAACCTTTACCATTTATACTTTTTGGAATCACGTTTTTGGGTAGTTCCGCATTAAAGTCACCGCAGATAATCACGCAGCCTTTTTGATTATATTCATCATAAAGGCATTCCAGTTTCCATTATTTCTTTATAATCATCTAAAGAGGCGTTTGTGGAAGGAAGCCACACACAGAACAAAAACAATTTAATAGCGCGCAGGTTAATTTCAAGTACAATAACTCTTTCGTTTCCAATATTATTCAAAGGACGAACCGGTAATGATTTCCGATAGAAAATTGCATTTCCTCCAAATCCAGAGGGACGCTTTCTTTCCCATAGACATGTATCAATTCTGATATCCGGTCTCGAAAAAGCCGTACAATTCCTGTCAATGCTTTGAAAAAAAATGTAGTTGCTCTGGATATAGCCACTGCTCTTGTATGCATACAATATCTACCGTATGAAGTAATGAACAAAGATAGGACGTTCCTGTCATAATGTCCTTCGCATTTCAAGTCATTATGTTTAGAGTAGTCATCATTCAGAAAGTAAACAAAAGCTTTTCCACATGCAAGTTAGAGACAATGACTCATTTATCTCTCGAACCGTTCTCTAGCTAATACAACCTCTGGCCGAAATCCCTGCTGTAAAGTTTTGGTAAGCATATTTTCCGAAACAGTGACAAGAACGATATAAGTTTCTCCCTTCATATCTGACCACTTTTTTAGAATCTTAATATTTGTGATCTTTAATCCTCGAATCGATTGTATGCATGTATGCGTATTACATGATTTAGCTCTTCTGGACCATAGTCTGCTTTAATTCGACATAACAACAAAGAACTCCTCTTCATTCCATTGAATGTCATAGTACTTTTTCGCACCTGGATTGGTTTCGAATTATTATTGTTTATATCATTCATGTCATCGTTTTTCAGTGGAGAATTTCTAGCAACTACTATGCATCTTTTTAAAGACAAATGTATGTATGTATGTATGTATGTATGTATGTATGTATGTATGTATGTATGTATGTATGTATGTATGTATGTATGTATGTATGTATGTAGTCATGTATGTAGTCATGTATGTATACATGCGTGTATGTCTCAAAGTCTTTTACACCAGGCGATCAGGAAGTAAATCACTGTATATACTGTTTAAATAAACTTATTATAATTAGTTTTTAAAAAAATAATTTAATAGCACGAAGTTATTTAGAGTAAACATCCACGGGAAATACATAAGAGTAAATAGTCAATGTAATATGCACAGCATGAACAAAATTAATTTTGATAATATTGAGAAAATATAGTTTTAATAAATTTTTAAAAAAAATTGAAGATCGTATTGGTTTGTACTATGATAAAAAGTACCATAACATGTTTGATTGATTTGAATTTGTATATTACATTAAATGAAAGAAAGAACACATTTTAGTTTCAATATCGACGATAAATCGTAAAGAACACATTTTAGTTTCAATATCGACGATAAATCGTGTATTTTGAGTTTTTTTTTATCATTGGAAATAAATTTACATCATCTTAATAAAATAAAAGTCACAATAAGTCCAGTTATGTATTGTTCTAAATCAACTGTTATAAGTTGTTATTAAGCTATATCAGCTCCACATATCCCCTGAATACGAAAAGGAAAATAATTTATTTACGTAATACTAAATAATCCCATAATGTTAGAGCAGCAAACGATTAGACTGGTGAAAATAAAGATAAAAATCTAAATGTTATGGGCAAGATGTATCTAACGAAAATCTGAACACAAAGACGTAATGCACGGAAAACAGGAGTAAAGTATTTTGGAATATTAATAGGTAGTCAATAGTATATTAATGTATGATCACGTTGTGTCTTTTTTTGTCTAGCCAAAATAACGATCACGTTGTGTCTTTTTCGTCTAGCCAAAATAACGATCACGTTGTATCTTTTTTGTCTAGCCAAATTAACGATCACGTTGTGTCTTTTTTGTTTGTTTTTAGTACGATCTCATCGTGACATTCTTTCTTACGGTTTCATTCTTTGCGAGGAGTGTGATATTAAGTTACAACCCTCTTAACAAAACTCGTGCAAATTACATCTAATTTTTGTGATGGGGTCATGTGAAGAATGGCCCTAGCATACCACGTGAAATTGGAGATATAATATTTATATATGAGTATAACAATGACACTTTCCGGCAATTAGAACGAGCTTCCGTGCCAATAATTACAGAGCGTGAAAATGAGATATTCCAGGTATTGTCGTGTTTCCTTTAAACAAGGATATATTTCAAGGGTTATTACATTACTAAATGTTTGGAACATATCATGGTGTATTTTGTTTAGGTGGTTGCTTAATTTTGTTTTGTACACAAATTATTGACTTTGCTCCATTAAATGAAGAAAAAAAAATCAACTAAAAAAATACAGAAAATGAAAACATCAATATCACCGTGTATTTTTAAAAAATAATTACAGATCTCTCAAAATGGAAACACCAGTTTCACCGTGTATGTTATTATAACAAACACAGATCACTCAAAATTAAAACATTAACCGTGTATTTTGTTTAAATAAATACAGATCGCTCAAAATAAAAATATCAATTTCAACGTGTATTTTATTTAAAAAAATACAGATCGCTCAAAATGGAAACATTAATTTCACCGTGTATAAACAAATACAGATCGTTCAAAAAGAAAATATTAATTTTACCGTGTATTTTATTAAAATAAATACAGATAATTCAAAATAAAAACATCAATTTCACGGTGTATTTTATTAAAATAAATACAGATCGCTCAAAATGAAAACGTCACTTTCGCCATGTATTTTATTTAAATAAATACAGATCGCTCAAAATAAAAACATCAGTTTCACCGCGTAAAAATGAAAAAAAATCAAAGTTTATTTTATTTTAAATAAATACAGATCGCTCAAAATGAAAACATGAATTTCACCGTATATTTTATTAAACAAATACAGATCGCTCAAAGTGATATCATCAATTTCACCATGTATTTTATTAAACAAATACAGATCGCTCAAAAGGAAAACATCAGTTTTACCGTGTATTTTATTAAACAAAATAAAAGATCGCTCAAAACGAAAACATCCATTCCAACCTGTGTTTTATACTGGATTTCAGTAAATACTAAAGTATTCTTTATTTCATGTTTCTATTATTGAATATTGGCTATATTTTGCAGTTAAATTAAAAAAAATATTTACCTGCAGTGAAACATGTGCTTGATGAAACATCAAGATAAATTCGAGATAAAGATGCGAGTTGTAATATTTAAATTTTATCTGCATCTTAGAAGATTAGTTTCATGGGTTTGCTTAAATCATGATCAATTATCAACCTGTGATTTCGTCTGGTCTAACAAGTTTAAGTATTGAAGTACTGTATACTGCCGTCCTTACTCACTTGTAAATCTTGTCAAACTTCAAAGAACATGTATAATTATATGCCGTAGCATAAATTCGCATGCATATCAGAATCCATGTTGTTTGTTCTACTGAGTACTCCTCACAAACTACTTAGACCTGTCGACGCATTATGCGACCACAGATCTGGGTCTGTGCAGTTTGCATTGGGTTCGTCTTCTAATAGACGATTTATACATACCTTCAGCTGGATGTGTCCGAGTTTATGTTTGTCGGTATAAGAGAGTCAAGACTGTTGATTACAATTAATCAAGTTGAACAGCATTGTAAACCTAAAACAGTTACAAAAGTTAACACTAAGTCTAGGTATCTATAAATCCTACTCAAAACTATTTTGCGTAAGTCAGCTATATTAGTGAAGAATGAAGTTACAAATAAATCATGTTAAATTATTGTTGTCATGTCCTCAAATGAGTTCTAAGTACAAGTAAAACGTATCACAAATAAAAATCTATTAATCTTGCAACTTATGTGGGGTTTTTTTACCGCCTAAATTTAGTGGTACTTTGGGCTGCATGATACACGCAGGTCTATGCTATCGATATAAACTCACATAAACATAAACTCACAGTATTCGGATCTTGGTGGGTCATAATGTCCACTTTCTGTCAATCGGTTTCCTTAGAACATATACCCGTCTACCTACTCGTAAGAAGACGTCAAGAATGCACCTCCACTCAAAGCATTGGCATCTCATCACAAGGATGAATAACATACATGGTGTACAAATGATGATGGTCATGGATAGTGCTGATTGTTCGATGGATCACAGGTAATTGTATCCAAGTTCAATCTTCACATCCAGCCCAAAAGACTTCTCGAAAGGAAAAAGCTGTAAAGTGACTAAACGTCTGGAACTTGAAAAATAGCTTAATCGCTGTTAGCATCTTAAGTATCCTTGATAATTTCGAAGACCCATATATTGACCATGCAATTGCCCAAGAGGACTGTGCGTCCTTCAGAGACACTGTCTACTCCACGGCCTTTTTGTATCTGGGACAGTTGGCACGCAAGAACCAGAACTGGTTCGATGAGAAGGATCAGGGAGGTAAATCCACTGATTGCAGAAAAACACCGCATACACAGGATCCTTTTTGAATGACCCTTCACCAGCATCCAAGAGGGCAGCCTTCACCAGTCTGACAAGGACAGTTCATTCGAATTCTCGCAAGATACAGGACTCCTGGCTCAGCAGTAAAACAGACGTGATTCAGATCAATATGGACAGAAAAGACTCTGATCACTTGTACAACGCCCCTAAAGCTGTCTATGGTCCCCATTCCTCTGAGTCTTTTCCCCTTCTCAATTCAGATGGGACAACACTGCATACCGAAAAAGCTCAGATCCTGGAGCGTTGGGCCAAACATTTCAATGACGTCTTCAACCGTCCATCATCCATCAACCATGAAACCATAGAACGTTGCCTCAGGTGTAAACTAATGCTGAGCTGGACACCGCTTTGAGAGTAAGAGGTTAAGCAAGCCACCAGTCAACTGTTCTGTTTAAAAGTCTCAGGACTGTGTCCTTCTCAATCGTCTCATTCGATATCTTGAACAAGGTCAACTACCAGAAATTAAGTGTGGCTTCTGCACAGGCTGGAGAACGATTTACATGATATTCGAAGCACGACAACTCAAGGCGAAATGTCAGGAACCACACCGATATCTATTTACAACATTTGCTGACCTGATAATCTCTTCACAACCTATGTTGACCTGATCAAATCATTCATCAGAGATGAACTTTGGAAGATCATGACACAAGTCGGCTGCCATAATAAGTTCATCACAATTGTTCTTCAGTTCAATGACTGCATGATGGCCTACATCATTTACGACGTGGAACCTTCACAAATGCCTTCCCAGGTACAAATGGCATCAAATAAAGCTGCGTTCTGGTGCCTACACTCTTCAGCACGATATTCACTGAGATGCTAACAGATGCGTTCCAAAACGTGTCGGGGACATCCATGTCAGGTATTGGACAGACGCGAACCAAAAGACTGAAGTCATATACTAACCTGAATTTGGGAAGCTATATTGAAAACACAGTGACGGGCCAGAAACCCCAGATCGTTGCGAGTTTCACTTACTTGGGCAGCAACCTCTCAAGAGCAGTCAACATTGACAATGTTGTTAACAACAGAAATGCCAAAGCCACATCAGCATTCAGGAGACTACGTGGGAATATTTTAGACTGCATAGGAATCAGTCTTACTACCAAGATGAAAGTATACCGTGCTGTGTGCTCACCACCCTTCAGTATGCCAGAGAGATGTTCGGTATAGAAGACATTCCCGACAACTCAATCAATTCCACACGAACTGTCTACGAATGATTATGTGGTGTTACGAGTTTATGCTCTTAAAATAAGTAATAGAAAAGAATGAAAGACAAGTTTGAAAATTTAACAAATATATAATATAAAGTTAGAAAAAAATAACTTACGGCATTGCGAATCAAATCTACCAACAATCTAAGAATGACAGACACAAGTCATTAAAACTCCAGAAAAAATCCTCAAACTGAAGTCGATGACGTGCCTGTGGTAGCTATTGAGGTGTTGATGTGTCAAGAGTGTTTTGTTGATTCACAGAAATATAATCACAGGTTTGAATATTCTATACATTCCAGTGAATGCCTCTATCCAAGAATTTTATCAGAGCACTTTTGTATTTCCAGAGAATATAATCACTTCATCTCAATAATTTGAACATAAATAAATCCAGCCCCAAACTACTGGCCACAACATATAACAAACCTTAAAAGTGATAATTGCTAAAGCACGAATGACGAAGTCCTCACAATCAATTAATTACCGGTATATAGTTCTCCACTTGACCTCAGGTCACAATTAGCAGTTTCTACCTAAAACATTTTTTAAATTAGAAAATAACTTTCTTGACTGATCTTGATGTTTACAAAATAAAAACCCTAACCTGCAAAATTCACTTAGGAAAATCCAAACACGCTAACCCAATAAACGTATTTACTTCTTTTGTTATAGATCCTGATTTTAAGCCCATACACATTGATCATAATTTGAATATGTATTAGTTTCCATACAGTGAAATAAAAAATAATCTGGTCAATCAGAAATGAAATCAATTTTGGACAATGACAAGTCCAGCATACAATGTTACAGTACAACATCATGTGATAAAATGATAATATTAAACTAACAACAAACAATTAAATTAAATATACATAACAACGGATAAAGTGGCAAGACAACATTTCCTGATAGTGAGAGTCTCACAAGGGCCGGCATCACATCTGTCATAATGTTGTTCTAAAAGGCCCATATTAGATAGGCAGGACACATCGTCTGCATGCCCGAGGAACGTACAAAAATGCGCTTCGCTGACTCACTGAAGGTGTTCTTGAAACACCTGTATATCAACAGTGTCCTAATGGGCGAATCTTGGGCAAGACTTTCCTTCCTGGCGTAGAAAGATCACATATGGCGCCCGCGCAACGTAACATCAGAACATTGATGAGGCGCAGAGAAAACGTGCCACTGGTAAGACGAGCTGACAGTAGATCTGCTCCCATATCAGCCTTTGTGTGCTCCACATGCCGGAGAGAATTCCGTGCCCGTATTGGCCTCTGTAGTCATCTCCGTACACACCGCTTGGCAACAGATAACTGAAGCTGTGGTCGTGATCGACACCGAATTTATCACCGACCACTAATAGCAGGACACAACTAATGACTAACTTAGAAACAATTCAGAAACGGTTTAACACGGTGACGTCATGAACTTCACTGGGGAAAAATAGCAACAGTGAAACACGTGGATGACCGAAATTTGCGTCAAAATGTGTTTTTCTAGGTAAGTATGGGAAAACTGTTAAGTGTCTGTAGCCTCAAAAGGGTTTATAGCCTCAAAAAGGGTTTATGTGGTTAAATTGGAAGGGAAATGGGTAATGCGTTTTAAATTTGTGTTGTGAACATAGACATACACAAACAAACACATATACAACACAAATACTACACAGTTTGGGCAATAGTCAAAGAATAAATCTTTTTCTAGACAGATGAGTGTCATTGACAACTGTCGTTTTAATTCTTTTATTGTGGAAAAATCGTATGGAACAACCCTAGTATAAATGTATAGGTTCAAAACGAAGCAGTTTTACAGTTTGGTATATTTTTCATATTCGTATAATGTTTCAAAATATTTTAAAATACGAAAGCAGACAAGAGATAGAAAACTAAGTACTTCAATATGGTACAAATCAAAATGGCAAGCTGCATATAACGAAGTCAGTGTGAAACATTGTCGATCGAAGGGTGTCTCAGGATTTCTAGAGTTCAGATGTTTTTTTTTATCTTTACACCCTTCACAATCTCTTATTTGTACCTCCAAGAATGGCCTTTCATTTGTTTCTATGTGGACGACAGAATTGTTCTAACTTGGTATCCCTCTCTGTCGGGTTCTTATGTCCCTGTTTCTAACTTCGGTAAGTTCTCCATGGACCGATTTAACACAGAATTTCCTGTTAAGGCTATAGGGGCCAGACTAAACATCACTTTTCGATAGAGGTATTAGAGGTTTAGTCTCCTATGTTATATTCCCATTTGAAGCTATAGTGCTATTTCGAGGTTATAGTGCCATTTCGATCCTAGTATGCAGTCTATTACTACTTCCAACCCTTACACACTGTAGTAATCATTCAACCCTAACAATGACGACACATTTTCTGAGCTGTTATCTCTTGATGGTAATCAATGAATTACACTGTCGGCAAGTTCTCTGAGATACTATTACACTGCAGAAATCATTAAAATCTTAAAACTGCGACAAGTTCACTGAGCTGGTATCACAATGTTGTAATAGGGGCCCCGAGTGGCCGAGTGGTCTAAAGTGCTCTCCGTTACGAATCACTGCCATCTCACCTCTGTCTGCGTGGGTTCGAGTCTCAGATTCGGCCAATGTGGGTATGTGAGAAAACTTGCCGGTAGCCTCTCTTGAGTCGGTGGTTACACCATGAGTTAGTATAGCACCGTAGAAATCATTTAATGCTTAATATGGCGAAAAGTGCTCTGAGAAAGTATAACACTAGTAATCATTCAACCCTAACAATGGCGAGGCGACAAGTTATCTGCGCTGATATCACACTGTATTAGTACGATGGCGACAAGTTCTCTCTGAGCTGGTATCACACTGTAATAATCAATGAACACTTAGAGTGGCTAAATTCTTATTCTACGAATATCTTTCTATCTTGTTAAAGAGCATGCCCATGAATATACGAACAACAAAAAAACTTACACGTTCAATGCTGAATAATCAGAGCCGTATTCTGCATCGTAATTATTGAATACAGTGTACTTATTTTATATTGTTTATTAACATCATGTAATGCTATGTTTGTGGAAAGTTCTGAAAAGCGATTGTGTCACAGTATAAGGGTTATATGCGAGAAATGGAGGAACGGAGAGCACTTTAGACCACTCGGCCACTTTTGACCACTCGGACACTAAAAATGTAATTCTTTGGAGGCATTAGTCAGTAACCAGGGCAAGACGACCAAGGCAGTTGCATTGGGCTCCGCGCAGAGGTGAACTTCTGCATAGGAAAACTAGGCATATGCCTAGGGCACCAATATCGTAGGGGAACCGGCCAGGAGCCGAAATGGTAAACATTGAGGACACAAGTTTGTTTTTTGCTGATTACCAAAAAATGGGGCCCCGACTCTTTTAACGGCCTAGGGGCCACGGGTCTCAATTTCCGGGCCTGGCCCTGCGCTACAATGGATACAAAGTTAGGCATACTACCGTAGCTCCACCGGCTGACGAAGCCTGCTGTCAGACTGGCGTCATGGTCCTCGCAAACTTGAAGATCCCGTCTAGAATTAGTAACAAATATTAACAACGCGGAAATAAGAGAGGTGTCAAGGACAATATTTTTAACTTTGTCAGTATATGTGAAAGGAAAAAAAAATGAAAGAGAATAAAAGGACAAATAACAAAAGATCCAACGTATGAAGACTCTCCTTTTTTGTAGAGACAAGATAATGATAAAACAAAGAACACAACAGATTGACACTGGTTGGTCAAATATTCTAACAGCGCTGTTTAGTATGACTATCACATTAATCCAACAAGAAAAACCCTAATCTCATGCCAAATCAAGGTCTTTTGTGTGTTTAAAATTTCTTTGATTTTAAAAATATAACGCATTGTTATTTTCGATTTTATGATATACTAGGGTATGAAAGTGTAAATTTGTATTTATCAAGAAAGCCGATTAAATAAGTTACTAATAACCTTTATGTGGTTATGATTCGCTGAAATGTATGGCCTAAGCAGCTTGTAAAGTAATATTTGGGGCTTGTGAGTCTAATGCCTAATGAAGTTTTGTTTAAGGTTATTTAGCACCGAAGCAATGAGAGTAAAGTGCCTTGGCGATGAATACACCACGGCAGTTCGCCCCACCCCTAACCTAATGGTAAAATTCGAACACGTACCCTTTCATTCGTAAGTCCGGCACAAAAAGCCACTGAGCCATCGTCTAATTAATTGTTAATTTGATCTGAATTTATAATGTTAGTTTTTTCGGTTGTCTTTCTTTATTGAGATAATGCAAATACAACTTAAAAGGTATCTCTATGAATACATTTTGTTTCAAAAAATCTTACGTAATAGAATGATAAGAAATTATTATCCAGTGAGTTTCTTGTATGTGGCTTTATACTCGAGACAACCCATAATAAACTTTGATCTTAATCGCGAAATTTGGTGATATCCAGTATATCTTCATTATACCGAATGCGGTCCTACTTCAATAACTATGACTGTGTATATAGACTGTAAAATTATGGAATGGGGAAAGCGAAATAATAAATATGCAACTCTTTTTCCTTTCCTTCGATGGGTAATAATTAAAAATATTTGCTTAATTGTCAATTATCGTACATTTGTACATTTAATTTGTGCCAGACGAATAAAAATACATTTCTAAAAGCAATGCCACGTTTACAATTAATGACAAAAGCGATAAAGATTGAAAATTATAGATAACATGAAAATGTAATCTTCATAAATGGATTTCACCTGCGCGAGCGTTAGCGTTGCTGATCGTACTTTAATGAAAATCTCATGAAATCGATGCAGAACGAATGCTTGATACCATTACCATTAGACTATAATAAAAGTTTCAACTATACCTTGTTATCGATTAAGATTTTTAATGACATCAAAAAAACCGCGATTTAGTATTAAAAATCCAGAGTTGTTTCGAATATTTGTATTTGTTTTCCATTAGGAATGTTGCATAGTCTAGAGTTGTTTCCATTCGTTTTCCATGGCCAGTCATGTGAAGTTTACAGCTGTTCCAATATTTTTATTTGTGCTCCATCTGGAGTCTTGTGGATATACAATAAGGACTATCTTTTTCAAACAATGTCCTATAAATTACTCGTTTACTCTACTCCTTCGAGTACGCTGATTCTTGAAAAACAAGAAAGTGTAGCACATCGACATGAGATTTCAGGCCACGACTGACGATCGGCGCTGAATTCGTCTACCCCAAGTACGTAGGGGTCAACATGGATCTTCGATATCTTCTCGTCATATCTCTTACGAACATCCCCCATGAGGGTTTCTCGGTAAGATATATGTGATGTAGAGGTCCTTTTCTCCATAATAATACACATAAACTTAAAAACAGATCTGATAAAACTTGTTATTTCTACGAAATGACTAACCTCGCGTGACTTGTCTTGATCTAAACAACGGTTTGCTAAGGAAGGAAAATGGCGGCGCAAGGTGCATTATGGATATTTGCGTACTTAATCGTGACGTCTGTGAAAACAACCCATAGTCTGTGTCTACATCCCCGTATGTTTGTACCCCCATGCCGATTTCAGTAACGAATTGCACAAACATGATAAAAAGTCAATAAATCTTACTCAATTCATTCATTGATTTATAATTTCTAACCCGACTGTGACCAGGGTGCCCATAACACCTTTATCGTCTGCGCGTCTGATGCTTAACTGAAGTTTTCATTACCACCATGGCCATCCTCGAGATCAATTTCCAGTTCCTGGACAAGTCCATTTTCAGCAAAGGGGCGGATGCATACGCATGTATGTACATAGAAGGTATATTTGAGATTTTATAGGTGGCAAAGGGATATAACTCTTAACCTTACCGTAATTGACGGAAGTATCCGGGAGTAACCAAATAGGAGCAATGACGTCACCCTATTTGCGGAAAATAGACTTGCCCAAATTGTGTGCAATATGGTGTCGTGTTAGTATGAAAACTTCCGTTAAGCATCAGACGAGCAAACGATAAAGGTGTTATGGACACCCTGGTCGCAATCGGGTCAGAAATTATAAATCAATGTATGATTTGAGTAAGATTTATTGACTTTTTATCATGTTTATGCTTTTCGTTACTGAAATCGGCATGGGGGTACAAACAAACGGGGATGTAGACACAGACTATAGTTGGCAGAGCTCTCGGCTTGCGGTACTTTCTAATGATGGACTATGGTGGGTGCTAAATCATGCTGCAATATTTTTAATTCCGATATAACCCTTGCGAAATAATTATATATTTGAAAACTTACTCTATCTTTTCACCATTAACGACCTGAAATGTGAATATGTAATAGAGAGTGTCATTAATGAAATATTGTTCTTAAGAAACAACATTTCCTTGATCAAATAACTATATATGTATGTACCTTTCAAAAATTGATGTACTTATAACAAATTATTATAGTGACTTAAGTTGATATATGCACGGCAGTTGGGGTTTCAAATTGACGATAAGAATAGCATATTTTCCGATTAACAGACTGTTAGTGTCTCATTTTGGAACAATGTTTGTTTTGCAATATGTTCTGAAATGAGTGCTTGACATGATGGCGCATAGTAGCTGGACACTTGTATTCGTTTTATTGTACAGTAATTTGCTTCAAGATAAATTGTTTTGTACTAAGAGCTACTCTGTAAACTAAAATGATTTTGTTATCAGCAGACCTACAGGATTTCACGGAGAGATATTTATCACGCGTGTGTTGGTACTTCTTGCAATATGAAACCTTCCAGAGATAAAAACCACGGAGTTCTTGGACAAAGAGGTGATCTCTTGGAATTCCTAAGACTAAGAGATGATCTTTTGGAATGTTTAAAAATAAGGAGCAAATCCAATAACGAAGTAATATGATTACACAGAACCTTAATTTCTTAACATGTGAGATGTCTCTCGAAAAAGCACGCGCTGAAACTTTTCATAACCTCAATAAAAAGTTCCTCGCTGTAGGTATTTACAGACAATACCGCTGTGTCTCATTAATTAGTCAAGTATGTGCTTCCTTTATCGCTCGCTAATTAATAGGTTGCTCTCTTTAACTGAAATTCTTTGTAAATGTGTTGTTACCGGTACCAATTAAAGTCTTGCTTCCTGCACACGCGTGTGCCCTTGTTCTTTGAAAGAAAACTGTTTTGCACGAGTGCGCGTTAATCAGGAGAAGTTATCTTGGTTTACTCTGCGCTATCTCTGGTTACGATCGTAACTTTTGCGATTGATTTCTGTTTTAATGACACATAAACCAGTTTTAAATGGACACAAAGATTTTTTTCTTTCAAATAAAATTATTTTGCGATTCAGATGAAAACTTTTAACTCCGAAAGTAGGCAGTGACATTGGTTTTGCCCGTGTTTTTTAACCTTTGCCTTTTAAACCTATTTTTATCTTATTCGTTTGCTAATAACACTACTAATAACTCAATTAGAAATATGAATTCTTAGTTTCATAATGCGTGCTTGTGATTGCGTGATTTAGACGTTTAACGCACCTTTAAAAAAATCTTCAATCATATAGCTAAGATTTTTGCAGTGCGGCAGTTATAGTGATGTCTAGCAGTGGTGCATTATGCCGCAGACATGTGGCACCATGTTCGACCCAGTCTGATTTTTTTTTTTACACCATGACGAACAATCCTAACACAAGTCTCTTAATGCTGAGCGTCCGCGAGGCATCTACTAGGTTTTTTTTTTAAAAAAAGTCTTTGATGTGACTAGGCCCATGTTCGAAATCCTGTATCACGTGTCGGGATGGAGCAGCACGTTTCATATTGCATTGATGTGGATGAAATTTGTGTTGGTTTACATCACGACCACGAATTAATGAATTTGATAATTATGACTAAATAAGCAGAATCATATTGCAAAAGAGCAAGACATAGCTTAGAAATACAATAACGTCAGAAAGGCTTAAACTGCTTACTGATATCTGAAGGAGTTACTGCATAAGACTGGAGTTGTGACATTGTCAAGTATTTATTGCTAAGTAAGAATTGTATGTGAAGTACAAGGCGGGAAATCTTATCTGTGATATACATACTAGAATAAAGAGTTATGTGAATTTTCTTTAGTCAATAATATTGTTCATAAGCATTTCCATATAATTAATCAGTAGCTATGTTTTTTGTTCCAAGATTAATAGAATAATTCTATGATACTTATCTCATATTTATCATAACAAATCATGACATATATTGTTCTTCATATCATAACAAATCATGACATATATTGTTCTTCAAGGTGTAGATGAAATATTTATAAAATATTGCTAAATTTTTTGGGGTTTAACGCCACTTTTCAGCTTGAGAGGCTACAAACGTCTGCCGGTATATCTTAGTTGAAAAACCCTGAAAAATTCCTGGAGGTACCACAAACCCATTGGGAAGTAAATGACAAGCTTTCTAATATACGCACTTTGCTGAGCCTCATACCCATGCAGACAGACGTGAGATGTCGTTGATCCGTAAAGGCGAACACCTTAGACCATTCAGCTAACCGGAGCCCCTCATACATTTGTATGTGTGTGTGTCTCTGTGTGTGTATATTCGTGCGTGCGTACGTACGTGCGCGCGCGCGCGCGCGCGTGTGTGTGTGTGTGGAATGATATCTCTTAGAACATGATATGTTGGTTTGTCATTTCGTTAGAATATTATTTGGGTTGGTCTTCTCGATAATTAGGTTTGGCGGTGTGCATGCACGACGCAGGGTTTGAGCGATTTGATTACATGTATATTATACTCTGTACGCATCAAGCAAATTACACACACACTATGAACATTGCACTGAAAGGTCAAACCGACAGGTCATTCTAATCGATATCTACCCTGCAAGTAAGTATAGAGCGAATATAAATACATAACAAGAAAAAGGACACGAAAATTAGATCTCTCAGCAATTTAAGTGTCAGGATAAGAAAATAATGATAGGCATCCCTTGCGTAGAATTAAAAAGCTCTTTTTAATGCATCTTTCAATTTTAAAGATATTTTAAACTGTCTTCAGTTGTATCTTTAAAAAAGTGACATCAGCATATCTCTTTTGTTCTAATTAATGGCTGAAGGAAAACAAAAGCTGGACAACATTGCTTAGTATACATTATTTTGAATATATTCAAAAGCACGTGCATAAATAAATACGTTTATACAAATGTAATATAATGAGAATTTTGTGAATTATGTTACCTGCTTACGGTGAATAAAACTGAAGCATCCAGTTGTATCATGCATACGATTAATGTCAATGTTCATTGTGAGTTTTAATACATTGCTCTACAACTCCCATAACTTATTTTGCATAATATTTAAGTGCTTTATATAACACAAAGTGTTTGTACTGTTTATGCATTTGAATGATTACGAGGCGTTTCGATTCCGATTGCAAATTTTATTTCTTCTGGTGAATCGTAATAACGTGGTTCGTAATAGCATGGTGAATCGTAATAACGGCGTTCGTAAAAGCACGATGAATCGTAATAACAGGGGTCGTAATTGCATGGGTGAATCTTGACAGCGGGGTCCGTAATAAGACGATAAATTGTAACAGCACGGTTCGCATTATCATATTGAATCGTAATAACGGGGTTCGTAATAGCATGGTGACTCGTAATAGCGGGGTTCATAATAGTACCATTTAGGGATACCTCATATCTTGGTTGCCTGCTACAGCAGGTCCAGTTAAGACGATTGATTTATCAACAAATGGGAATAGTCATGGATGCAGATAGTTCCTAGAAATGATCCTCGGTTATTTATTTATTTATTTATTTATTTATTTATTTATTTATTTATTTATTTATTTATTTGTTTATTTATTTATTTATTTATTTATTTTATTTATTTATTTATTTAAAGCAAGAGTCTCAAACTCAAACTACCCGTGGGGAACACCAACTTTGTTATCTTTCATTACACGTTGTGACACCAAAGATTTTGCGTCCACAGGATACGGATAGGCGGGCCGCGTGTTTGAGACTCCTATTCTAAAGAATGCTATTAGATAAAGAATTACACAGACAAATGAGCCGTAGCAGAAACCATTTTCACAGACAATTCCCGATATATTCCAAAATGATATAATTGTCGCTGTTTCTTAAAAAAAAAGATCTGTCTTAAGCTTGTTCAAAATATTCTCAAATTTTATCATTTTGGAGTTTCCAGTTAATAAAATGCTTGTGATTTTGTTTTCAAGAACGAAATAAATCATTTTATGAAAACAATATCTACATAAATAAAATGACTATATTGTGGAATGGTGTTTCTTTTGTATAATATCATCATGAATGTTCAATGATATAAAAACGATGTCAGATGAAAAGGTTGAAACTTGTTTCAACTTCAGAAAACTCTTTATGTGCTGTTGAAGCTGAATGTAGTTCAATGATGAAATCGTAATTTAGGTCATCTGTCAAAGTTAACATATATGCAAATAAAAGAAAACTAGAATATGTTTTCCTTGATAATTGTCAAGAATTAAATATTTAATTCCAGGATTAGCTGCAGTTACAAAATAATATTGTGTAGAGTCTGTAGACAGTTATTTGAGGATCAGATTGTCTGTGTGTATGTGATTTGGACTTTTTACGTAGCTTTAACAATTTTTCAGTCATATCGCTACCATGTCTGCAGTGTGGCAGTTTATAGTGATGCCTAGCACTGCAGCATCATGTCGCAGACATGTAGCATGATGTCCCACCCAGTCACTGTATCCTGACACCAGGACGATTAGTCATAACACTAACCTCTTAACGCTTTGGTATGACTCTGCCCAGGGTCGAACCCACGACCTCCCGCATCCGAGGTGGATGCTCTAACCTCACAGGAGCGGTCGGGATAAGATTTTTAAGAAAATGCGTGATAATGCATGGAGAATAATGAACAAAAAATTTGGATTAAAAGAATTGTCTTGAACTTTTGGATGATAGCATCGCAGAGAATGTTAACTTAATTTTTTGCTCTCTGAAAAATATTCTCTTTTAAAGATTTAATAGAGGAGTAATGAGAAAGAAGATATATTAGGTTAAAGTAAGGAATAATCATTAGGAAAACTAAATTCAGTGTCAGTTAATTCATTTAAACGCTTGCAGAGGAAAATATTAACAATATTAATCATTTCATTACAAATATAAGGAGGCATACTACTTAACTAGGTCATTGACACAAGCAAATCTTTTCAATTAATGAATTTCCAAATTCCTTCTTTAATAAAGATAATCAATCTTATAAAGAAATATTCTCATATTTTAAATAATTTTTCAGTTTTCAAACTTTACTAGTAATATGTCTGGGCATCTAAAAAATTCCATCCATCGCTATTATTTGTTTATCTGCATTTATTCATTACTATTTCAATTGTGCTTAGTATTTCTTACTAATTAAATAGAACAATTGAACATTATGTCGTAAAATCTTGCGGTTAAAGAAATGAATTTAAAATCACTTACAATGCAATATGATTCAATAAAACAAAACTCCTGCAGAATGTGTTATCAATTTGTTTACTTCATAATGTGTATGTATTCAAAACGGACTAAATATGATATTTACAGAGTTCATGAGCAATACTTGACCTCTTTCATTTTACTCAAGGGGCGTGGCTAATTATGTTCTTTTACCATTCAAGCGCGCTAGGTTGTAAGCGATATAGCTGTTTAAAGCGCTCGTCGCCCAAGGAGGTGATATATTCGTGCATTATTCCTGGCTAACCGGGTGGCACTAGATCGACTCGATGACCTACGTGGGCAGTGCATTTTTGACGCAGTGCCGTATTGCATTACTTAGTTGTCGTTTAAAGTTTAAGTCTATACAATTGTTGGCATGCTAATATCCCTCATTTACGTATCAGTGATATTCAAAACCATCGGTTAAAGGTCTTGTTAGCTTCCAAACCAGTCATAAATCACCAGACGCAAAAGAAGAATGTTGATTTTTCGATTAATTTTTAGGCAATAACCAACTGTGACAATTAAGAAATTTTGTTGAGTTTAAAAAATTTAAAAAGAAGGTTTGTACAGCAGTGTTAGCTCTTTATCAAGGTAAGGATGAATATAAAACAAAACAGATAAACCTAATATATTATATTACCTGTATTAGAAGGCGCGCCGTTTATTTCGTTTTGTTTGTTTGTTTAACCGCGTATTTGGTATTATTAAAAGCAAGATAGTTACCGTTTATAGCCAAATATTAAATTAAAAACGACTATGCAAAGAAATGTTTTGAATTAACACAGTTATAACTAGTTGGTAACAATAAGGTATCACAGCTCTCATTTGATAAAAGCAAGGACTAAGTCACCGAATACAACCAATGTCTGTCGGGTTTAATAGCTGTAGGTTGTAGACAGTAGGGTTACCCGAATTGGTCTGAAAAAGAATAAGTGCCACAAATTGGTTAAGGCTGTGACAATAAAAGTAAGGTTAGGTATATAGTTACAGAAGCATATTATTAAATTCATGCAGTAACAACCTCGGGCAGGTCATTTACAAGTAATTAGTAAATAAATAATGATTACTAGTAAATTATTTATTTCTTTTTTGTCGGATGCAGAGGTGTGGTCCAGTATTCATGTTATTTATTTATTTTTTAAATTTGTTACACAGATATATGTTCAAAACCAAAGAATCGTGCATTGATAGATAATCCTTATCCTTTGATGGGATTTAAAGTGAAACTTCAGCGAAAATGAAAGTTATTACCCCAGCATCACTGACAACATGGATATCGAAGTTATGGCTAATCTTTTAACTCTTCAAACCAGCAATTAAGGACCTCGTAAATTCTTTCTAAAAGTCAGTAATTAAAGACGCCCTAAATCTTTGTTCTATAATTCAGGTATCAAATTTAACTTGAAATTCGCTGGATAGCTGGTGTATTGTAATGAAATTATTAGTCTGGAAAATGTTAGTAATTAAATTCTGACTTAGTTATGGTGTACGGGTTATAATCGGTCATAGTGCACAGAAATTGAGGCTTCTACCTCAGTATCTTGTCGACTTTGGTAATCCATTTAAAGAATGCATTTAGTTACTTTTAAGAGAGTTTGTACTCCAACCCTAATATGCCATTTCACACGAGAGTAGAGACAAAACTTTTGTCAATCGTATATTTGACAAACTTACCAAATGTATGGTTCTAAACCCCCCTTCTTATACGTGCAAACTTAAAGTTATTTAAAAGCTATTTACGTTAAAGGTATTTTACTAAATCTAATTAGGGAATAGTTTGTAAAATTGTCTGCGTGTGGAACAGATTCAACGTGGATTTGTGTGTATATACATAAATGTTTCTAGTGTAATGTTGCTTATTTACATGTGATGTGAGGTAGCACAATATCTTTTTCTACGTGGACCTGGGTACATAGTGAAATAATTTCACATTAATTAATAAAAGTTTTTTATGAACATGAAACATTAGGTGCAAATTGTCTACATTAATGTAAAATATTTCATCTATTACAATTGATTGTTTCTATCAAACTAATATATTATAGTTAGGTAATGATATACCTAGAATTTAATGGAGCACATAAACATGTCCCTTCAAAAGTTGGTGATGTTTGCCAACATATCCCCCCCCCCTCTCTCTCTCTCTCTCTCTCTCTCTCTCTCTCTCTCTCTCTCTCTCTCTCTCTCTCTCTAAAAGTAGCATGTTTATTATTCTTAGGTTAATAGCAATGCTATGTATACGAATCGTGAATCTAAAGCAATAATAGTGGAAAGCTTGAATCTGTACCTACACAGTCAGTTATACTGAACTGCCTTATTGCGGCTGGAATCGGTGTTTAAAATGGATTCGATTGTTTTTTCCCCCTTTCAAATTGGTAATGATCCTATCAAGAGAATAACAGCACAGATAGTAAAAGGCGACATTGATAAAAGTAATAAGTTTCATCTTTGTGGATAGCCTACAAACTTGTATCCTTCTATTTTCCTGGTTCTTTAAAATCGCAAACAGTCAGAATATATCTGGTCTTAAAAACAAACCATGTACAAAATAGAAGTATGGATGACGCACCCTGCTCTTTCAATCAAACTCTGAACCAAACAGAAATATATTTAATGCATTATTCTTTCACACAAAACCCTGTACCGAATACAAGTAGAGATGACAGACTCCTATACCAAATAGGAGTGGCTATACATGGCGGTTAGTATTAATGGTGGAGGAAGAACCCGGAAACATCTCCAAAAAGAACCAACGACCCAAGAGAAGCTCATCTTGGCATCCGTACGTATACGTGAGACGATGGCGTAGCTCCAGAGTCCGCTGTTTCTTCTTTATGGCTCTCGTTTGAGCATGCTTTCTATTCATGTCATCCTCAGCTTTGCTAACTCACTGCCTGACAGCTAGGCTCCAGATGGGACAGTCAGTAGCAAAGCTCTCTCAGTTGTTGACATAAGATGTTGGCCGTCTTCATGTACCTCTTGCAAACATCTTTGCCGCACAGGTGTGGACGTCCAGTCGGTCGTGTACCTTCTGCTAGTTCCCCACATAACAGGTCATAAGGAATGCGGCCTGGGTCCATTCTCTTGACATGGCCGAGTCAGCGAAGGCGCCTCTCGCTGAGAATGGTGAATGTGCTGTTGATGTTGGCGCGTTTTAGAACCTCTGTGTTGGTTACTTTGTCCTGCTACTTAATGTGCATAATGCGCCGCCGACATCTCAGGTGGAAGCTGTTGAGTTTTCTCTCGTGACATCCATGTTTAGCTGCTGTAGAGGAGTGAGCTGAGCACGCAGGCTTGGTACACATGCAGTTTGGTCTTATTGATTAAGTCTGGCCGTCACTGCAGCTGCCTTGGCAATACTGCCATTCTCCCCATAATCAAATGAGAGTGAGATGGTGATGTTGGACCCGAGGTATGTGAAGTTCTCGACAACTTCCATGTTGTATCCATCGATGGTGACAGAGGGAGGGGAGTCTGCATCTTGCGCCATGACGTTTGTTTTCTTCAAACTGATGGTCAGTCCAAATTCCTTGCAAGCGTTGGAGAGGCGGCATACCAGCTGCTGCAGTCCATCTTCCGTGTGGGATGTCAAGGCTGCATCATCGGCGAAAAGCAATTCACGGATGAGTACCTTTGTGATTTTAGTCTTAGCACGGAGACGGGCAATGTTGAACAGCTTTCCGTCAGCCCTGATATGGATGAATGCACACTCCATCGCTGCAGCCCTTGAAGGCGTACTAGAGAAGCATGGAGAAGAATATGGCGAAGAGCGTCAGCGCAAGCACACAACCTTGTTTGACTCCGCTGATTACTGAGAAGGCCTCTGATGTTGCGCCATTGAAGCACACTGTGCTGTGCATGTTCTCGTGGAACGACATGAGGACAGCAAGTAAGCGTGGGGAGGGGGGGCAGCCAATCCTCTGCAGGAGTCTGAAGAGTCCACTCCGACTGACCAATGCCTTCGTCAGGTCTATGAAGGCAATGTAGAGGGGCATCTACTGCTCACGACACGTCTCCTGCAGCCGACGTAGTGAGAATATCATGTCTACACTTGACCTGCCGGCTCGAAATCCGCACTGGGACTCTGGGTAGACGCGAGAGGCTAGGATCTGCAAGCGCGCCAAGGCAATACGGGGGAAAGCCTTTCCGACAACACTGAGGAGGGAGATGCCCGGTAGTTGTTGCAGTCGCTACAGTCTTCCTTGTTCTTGTACAAAGTGACAATGTTGGCATCACGCATGTCCTGTTGGGTGCATCCCTGTTTCCAGCAGAGGCAGAGGAGTATGTGTTGTGGCTGGAGCAGCGCTGGTTTCCCACACTTGAGGACTTCAGGGAGAATGCCATCGCTTCCAGGAGCCTTTCCCTAGGCAAGGCAGTCTATGGCTTTTCCGAGCTATCCCAGGGTGGGCCGTGTCTCTAGCTCCTCCATGACAGGCAAGTCTGGAATGACATCCAGGGCAGTGTCATTGACGTTGTTTTGGGTTGCATGTAGCTCGAGATAGTGTGCAACCAATCACTGCAGTTGTTTCCCCTGGTCTGTGATGTCTTCACCTGTCTTGGACTTGAGGTGGTAGGGGCTGTCTTTGAGATGGAGGGGCCTGTCGCCTTCTTGATGCTCTCAAACATTCTTCTTGCATCCCCGGTGTCGGCAGGTGTCTGTATACTGTTGCAAAGGTTAACCCAATATATGTTGGCACAGTGGAGGGTGGTCTTCTGGCGTTGTTCCTTACATTTCTGAGTGCTTGCAATGTTCTTGGGCTAGGTGCAGCCTTGTATGCAAGGAAGGTTTTCCTCTGTGCCTCAGCCACGGACTCCATCTTATCCCAATTTGCCTCATACCAGTCGGCATTTTTCAGTTCCCTCTTCCCGTAAGCTATGATGGCTGATTTGTACACAGAGCCAAGGAGATGGGCCCAGTTGGAGTCAATGGTGTCATCAGGTGTCACTTTTGAGAGAGCTTCCTGCACTTTGCTGATGAACTGCTGTGTTTTCTCTGGGTTGCTTGCATAGTAGGTGTTGATGCGAGGATGACCCTTCTTCTTGGCATGGTGCAGCTTCTTGGGTAATATTCGCACCTTACTGACCACAAAGGAATGGTCCGTGTTGCAGTCGGCACTGTTTTAGCTGCGGGTGAGGATGACGCTGGCCAGTTCCGCACTCCTGGCGATGACAAGGTCTAGCTGGTGCCAGTGGAGTGAACATGGGTGTCTCCAAGACACCTGGTAGATCTCCTTACATTGGAAGAAAGTGTTGGTCACACATAGGCTGTGGGAGCAGCACATCTCCAGAAGCCGCTGACCGTTCTCGTTGATTTTGCCACTTCCGTAAAAGCCGAGACGGACGGGCCATGTCTGATGGTCAGCTCCCACTCTAGCATCGATGTCTCCTAGTACGTAAAGGTCTTCGTTCTTTGGAATGCTGGATATTACCTGATCCAGAGCTTCATAAAACTTGCCTTTCGCCTCATGGGTGGAGCGGAGGGTTTGGAGCATACACGCTGAAGTTGTTGACCGGGCCTAAGGATGTTGACAGCCGGAGGGCAAGGAGTCTCTCAGTACCTGATGACGGAGGTTCAATGAAGGCGACTGGCGTGTTCTTTACGACAAAGCCTACACCGTGCTGCCTAGGTTCATTCGAGGGCTTCCCTTGCCAAAATAACACGTAATTGGCTTCCCTGATGGTGCCGCTGTCAGCCAGTCGGGTCTCCTGGAGACAGGCAATGTCGATGTTCAGTCGGGAGAGTTCTTTGTCAATGACGACAGTCTTCCGTGCATCGTCGATCTGCTGTAGGTCATTGGTCAGTCCAGGACACATGATCCTAATGTTCCAGGTCGCAAAACGAAGAGCTGGAGTTTTCTTATTTCTTCCTTCAGTCTTTCCTGGTGCGGAGTTTTGTGGCCCACTTGTCGAGATGGTTCTTTAAGCCCCACAAACCCAGTGAAGCAGGCAGACCATGGCGGGCAGCACCTTACTGACTGGGGGTTGCATATCTTAAGGCGGGCGGTAGCTGTCCAGTGAGACCTGATGTTCTCTCCCACCGTCAGAAGTAACCCCTGGCGCTAAGCTCTATGCCAATCGAGCTTTGGCTTAAAGCCGGTAAACTGCTACTTCTCGTATTGTGTCGACGCCATACGACGACGCTGGAGTGTCCTCTCCAGTGAAACTACGAAGCCCGGGGCAGGGTTGTATGGAGAATAAGCTGTTGCCCATGCAACAGATCATCCCTCTCCACGCAGCTAGTCGGCCCAAGGGAACGACGAATGTTGATACATCTTGGCACCAACGGCGTCGCATGAGTTGCAGTAATGACATTGAGGTAAATGTCAGACCGCCTTAGGGACTCGGATTTTTGTTGGGGCTTACTCCCTTACCTTTCACGTGAGTGTGTATAGCCGCAAGGCAGCAGATGTTTTGGAATCGGAGTTTTTTTCTTCTCCTAGATAAGCTACCATCCAAGGTTTACGAGACCCATCTACCCGAAGCAACTGGTTTTAAGGCGCCAGTGGCCCGCCTTCACCCCTTTTCCTGTTGGTGGATAATGTGGTCCGCCGGACTTCAAATCTAAGCCATTCGTGATGGCCAGGAGCTGGATTTTAGTTGACAGAGGCGGTCAGAGACGTAAGCCGTATGGTGGATTTCTGGAGTGGGGCACTTGGCTCTCACTCCCTCCCCGGCAATATCAACCTTAGACCACAAACCTGCATGCTTTCTCACATATACACATTGGCTGAGCTCGAGACTAGAACCCACACAGACAGAGGTGAGATGGCAGTGATCGAGCGCTTTAGACCATTCGCCAGTCAGAGCCTTTTAGCGGAAATGATGCATTGTAGTCTTTTAAACAAAAATTGTACCAAATACAATTAAAGATGATGCATTCTTGTTTGTCTAAAATCCTGTTCAAAATAGATATAAAAAGGATGCACTCTGGTCTTGGAAACAATCTCCGTACTAAACAGAAGTAGAGATATTGCACTATGGTCTTTGAAAGAAACCCTGTACCAAATAGGAGTTGATGCACTTTAGTATTTTAAAATAACCTAGTCCTCAAATATAAATATAGAATTAAAGTAGAGATTAAGCACGCAGGTCTGTTAGCGAACCCCAAAATATCGTATAGCTGTAAAGACGATGATCTAAGTCTCTTTAACAAACAATGTATCAAATTCTTGTAGATATTTTTGTTTTCTGGTCTTTTAAATCACCACTGTACCAAATGTAAGTAAATATGATATATTGCCCTTTTCATACAAACCCTGTACCAAATGTAAGTAAAGATTATACATTACCCTTTTTATACAAACCCTGTACTAAATGTAAGTAAAGATGATACATTGCCCTTTTAATACAAACCCTGTACTAAATGAACGTAAAGATGATACATTGTCCTGTAGCAAATAAAAGTAAAGATGATGCACTTTAGTCTTTTAAACAAACCCTCTTCCAAAGACATATTCTTGTCAGTTGTACAAACCTTGTAATAACTAGAGGTAGAGATGATGCACACGAAGTTTTCGAAACAAACTCTGTACCCAATAAAACAGAGATGATGTAATTGTTTTTACAAAGCAAACCTGTAATGAACATTAGTACATTGCATTCTTTTTTTAAACACCAACCCTGCGCCACATAACAATAAATATGATGCATACGGGGATTTTAAATAAACCATGTAAGAAAGAAATTATTCTGCTCTTTTAAACAAACACTGTTCCAAAAGAGAGTAAAAATAACGTACTCTGGTCTTTTAAAACACC